>OU744346.1:1993764-2593764 GCA_916610135.2 Macropis europaea
CCAGGCTGCTAACCGGATAGGTGGTCAGCCAGAAGCCTGATATTTTCAAAATCTGTGGGTGAGGGAGAAAAGCTAGAAACGAACGGTTTGCAGACTCATATTCAGCGTAAAAAAGAATCTATAAGAAACGCCGATTGAATGTCAAAAGTCCAAAAGAAGTTACCAAACGAACGAACCAACGCCATTTCTTCTGACTCGCATTGGATTCACTATTATGCTCGGTTTCCTGACTCGTTCTTCGGGCCGCTGAAAGAGGAATCGGAAATCCTTCTGTCGTCCGCGGAGCCTTTCAAGCTCTCTCGTCGGAGACGACACGAATCGAGATGGAGAAAGAAAAGGCATTAAAAAAAAAAAAATAAATGAAAGGGAGAAAACATCGTTAGCATGATATCGAGAGCCGCCCTTTCGCCAACGTCGATCTCATTGTCCCGGTGTTGGTGGCGGTTTCTACCCCGCGGCCCTCGGATAATGCGATTTCCGCATATTGTCTCGCGTGAGCGGCCATTCTTGCAAAAGCGCCTTTATAAAGGAGCGCTCTCATGGGATCACGATTATATTGTTACCGTTCGTGTACGTACGCACACACAGAGCCGGCTATCCATTATACCGGGCCGAATAAAATAGAGATGTATTGTCCTTATATACGCGGCAAGTTGTACGCCTGCGAGCTACACCGCCATTTATTATTAGTTAAATAAATATGTACGTCGATACACACGCGGCGGACTATCGAGCGTGTCCACTTCGCCTCTCTCATGACCAGGAAACGCAATATCGCAGGACTTTTTCAGCCTGTTCTTCGGCTACGAAGCCGATGCCGCGTTTCCGGTTTCCTCGATCACGATGCTCTCCTTTGCTTCATACATTTCTGCAACATTCTTTTTTTTCACCGTAAAATCGATCTCCCGTTGCTTTCCGTCGTAGACATTGTACGGGTACATTTCCAACTTCTGATTGTTAGTCGTTTTCTTTTTTTAACAAGTCTTGAATTTTTGCAGTATATATTTTTTTTACCGTAAAATTGATATTTGATTTTCTGTCGTAGAAATTATTCCTGTAAATTGCGTGTTACTTTTGCACCTTCTACTTGTATAATTTCTTCGATATTTTTCACTCTTTTTTTGTAACAATTTCTGAATCCTTGTACTGTGATTTGAACTCGAGTTTTCATTATCAAGCGTTAAAAATTCATGGATTGTAGTTTTAAACGTTATTTATTGTTCGGGCATCATTTATTACCACAACAGAAATTTAGGGAATTTTCCAATTTCACCCAGCACCTTTGTAAAACAGACTTACACTGTTTTTAATAATTGAGATAGCTGCGTGCCCCTTTAGAAAATATAATCTGACGATTGAAAAATATTCGACGGCGGTTAGACGGATGCGTTCGGTTTAAAATAGACGCGCCACGGCAAAAGGAAAAAAAAAAGCGATTTTATGTTCTGGCACGGTAAGTGAGTTTCTTGCTTCCGTTCATCGCCTACGGTGCAGAAACAAAATTTTATCATTGTTGCGTGGTACAGTGTGCCGGTTGCGTGGGATTATTCCATCAACTTTCTTATCTGTACTTTTACAAAGGCCGTTCTATATTTCGTCCTTCCATTCCAAGCGAAGCGGACAAGCCGAACTGACACGACTGAACGGGAGAATCGGTTTTTATTCTTCTGCATTCGTTTCACGACACGAACAAAACGCTTCGGAATAAAATTGTAACATCGACCGTTCCTTTGCCGTATGGATATTAAACAATGAACACTCTCGATACAGTGCGTCTTTTAAATTTATGAATGCTCGTCATTTTCTATTCTGCAATGACTATTTTGCTGATTTAAGCTGCTGATGCAACGCCACATTCGTTGCACTTTAAACATTCGTAAATATAAAATATTGACAGGATACTTCTATTAATTTCAGAAACGTATTTCCAGGTTAGTTCATGAAAGAGGATATACAACATAATATTCTGGAAATAAGATTAAGTAACGGAAGGTCTGCACTCTCTTCATATTTTTCCAAACGCCACTGCATGAGTCTTCCGGTCATTTAAATTTCCTGCACGGCTCACATTTATGAAATAATTTTTTTTTACGTAGAATAATTCACGCTGAGTCTACGACAATTTAAAAAAAATATTTCTGAACGCGATTGCTATAGATCGTTGTCGATTAAAGAGAATGTCTCCGCCTGACAATCTACAGAGAAGATAGTGGTTAATTTGCACTGAAGTGAGTAACAAATATACTTTATAAACGTTCCAAACATTAAATACAATAAACACAGAATGACAATGGTGTAATATACTATATAGAATATATCCTTCATTGCTGATGCTTGACAGATTGTTTACAACTACTAGTATGTGCAGATACTGATGTGTTTAACACGTTGAATGCGACGTGTACCACCGGTGACCCATGCACTAATTTTAATTTCGTCAAATAACTGATTACCCCGACGAAATTTTGAGTTACATCTACGTTACAATGATAGTACAAAATAAGAAGTATATTATCAAATAAATAAATATTTATATATGCAACAATACATATTAACACGTTGGCTGCTACAGTGGAAACAGCCATTCGTAATTAGACACGGCATAAATTGCTGTTTTGATTGTAAATTACAGAGAAAGAAATGTTTCAGTACTTAATCGTATACGTGTCTTTCTGTGATAATCTTGCACTGTAAAATTCGCTGAGAATATTGTCAAAATGAATAAGTATTGATTTGAGTTAACTCGTATTGGGCAGTGAACGCGTTAATAAAAATGTATGTTCGCGTGTCTGACCAGTTATGGGATTTTCCACTGCGGCCCGCAACGTGTCAAGTTCGAAATAAAATATTATTATCATTATCATCATTCTCAGGCTTTCTATGGTCGATTCTCTATGAACTTCCGTCCGAACGGATCGAAAGATCTGCAGGCAACGACAACGGAGCGACCCGGAGCACACGGGGAAGCAGGTAGCTCGCGTTCGATTTAATTACTTTCACCGCCGCCGCGACGTTGACCGAGGAAGTTAATTAATTTTTGTTCCCGTTTGTTTACGGCGGTGTGATCGGTACCGGCGATCGGGTTCGTTACCAACGCGACGCCCGAATCGAGGGATCTAATTCGTTTAGATCGACCCGGGTCCGAGCGTTCTTCCGACTGTTACGAACCGGTCACGGACCGGTTGCCGACTCCTTTGCACGCGCCCCCACCTTCTCGTTTCTCGCGGTCTAATGGAAAGGCAATTAACGCGGCCTTTTATCGATCGGATCGCCAGGTAAATACCGTGAACGAGCAGGGAAAAATCAACGGCACCGATTGTACGAACAGGAAGGCTTTCCACGGTGAACACGCTTTCCTTCATTGTTATGTCGTTAACGATAGATCTACCAACGATTAACGCGCACCTATTTCATCGAATCGATCAGAGTGACACGTTCTAGACAAACCACGTGATTCAAGGAAGCGATGTCTCTTTATATTTTTCTTCTGCTTTATTCGAAGCAAACACGATAGTCGTCAAAAATAAATCGTATATCCCTTAAGTGGATGATTTTTCCAAAAATAATAAAATTATTTGAAATTGCCCATGTGTTCAAATCTCACTCTTTTATATTTTTTAAAAAATGTTTATTTATTTTTCTCCCTCATACCTTATTCCTTGGTAGTATGTACACATTTGAACACACCAGGCAGTAAGCGTACGTCCTTGTTTATGTATTCGTTAGATTAGGGAATGTAGGTATGTTGCCAAATGCCATGTAGTACAATTGCAACCCAGTCATTTTGACTGCCTTGGTAGTTCTACTGTTAAAAGTATCAGGTGTGAACAAAAATTCTCCTCTGTTTTTTTTAGTAGAGAAGAAAAAGAAATTATAGAACGAATAACATCTTCATTGTTTTGCTTAATTATCTATGAGCTCTTGCCATCTTTCTAGAAGCAATTAAATTTCGCTACCCTTATAGTACTACCGTTTGTCGTGATCCAGATTCGAGTCCAATCTTGCTACTCCACGAAGCATTTTGCCCATCGCATCGCCATATTTTATTGCACTTACTACTTAAATTTTTTACTTGGAATTCGCAACATCTAAAACGGACAGAACTTTTGCATAAACCTAATCGGTGGATCGACTGACCGTTAAATGACTTGATCCGTCCATCAGCCAAGAACTCTTCAAACGATTGCCATGGATGATCTTAAACGTTTATTATCTAACCTGACGATCGACTCGCGCTTCGATTTGACAGTTCACCTAATTTACAGCTTCACTGTATCTCTTCCACCGACTGCGCTTAACCCGCTAAACGATTTTCCTTTGCCAACTCCGACTTCGATCGTCGGATAAGCCAGCGCGCGATAACGATAAAATTCGAGCAGCAATTTCACTTAACGAGATTGTACATGTCTAGCGGTGCTCGTGTGTTCGTTGTTGCGTGTGTAGGTGTTGTGTGCATGTTTACGTGTTACAGGCGTCGCAAAAAAAATCGGTGTATTCACGATTGGTTTTCGAGAAAGGAATGCGTGCGTGCGCCGTGAACGTCAGACGGTGAGTGACCTAGAAACACATTATCGCGATATCCTCTGTTCGCCGACCCACTCGCGTGACACACCCAATCATCCGGACCGTTGTGTACTCGCCTTTATCATCTCGCTTCCCCTCGACCAACCACCAAGCGCGTCAACAATTGTATCAGTCAGCTCCAGAAGTAGTTTCTTCGCTCGTAACTTCAGCACGTTCAAACGATTCTTACAGCTTGCTTATTAACCCCATGGATTCACGCGACGACTCTGACTCGTCGTGGCAACCTAATGGCAAGGTGCTGTGACAGCACAAGTATACAGATTTATTTGTGAGCGATGCGAACAATCTTACGCCTGAATGTACAGAAACATCATTTTTATATTTTCAGTGGAATAATTTGCAGATTTAACCATTCCTCTTCTCATTGGGTGTATTAATTTTTTACCATCGTGTTAATTTGACATCAATGAGCAAATTGAGTTGGTATAATGGAATATATAGAACGATAGGGATAAATAGTGGGCGAAGCTTGAGTAAGTGGAACGACCTTAAAGATCGTCTTAAAAAGAAGGGTAGCGTCTGATCAGGGATATGACCTTGAAGAGGCCAATCTGAACATCTCTGCTACAGAAACGTAGAACGAGTAGATGGTCCACATCGAAATGAATAAAAAAATCTTCGGCTAATATGAATATTTATGAACATATGAAGAAATTGAAAGGCGTGTACGCCGTGAGCACCGTTCTCCATTTTTATTCCCGAAGATTCGTCGATCGCTCGGACGCGAGGAGGAATGTCGCATCTTTTCTCCATCGACCTAACGTCTAACGGTAAAGTTGGACCGTGCATTTGCGTATGTAAGATCTCCGTGAACTAACGGAGTTAATTAAAATCGTTAAGGATGTTTTGCGAGGCCCGTCCCTTCGTCCGCGCCGAGGGTTAGTCGCGGCCCCGTTGCCTTTGGCGAGGATCACGAATTTTTCGCCATTTTTTCTTCTTCTTCTGCGTCTTCTGCGGCAGTAAAAATTCCTGCACAGTAGCGCGTTCGTTAATGCTCGCCGTTTTTTCCCCCTTCGTTAACTACCGATTGGTGGGAGCTTAATGAAATTCCAGGAATTACACGACGTTTCGGAGAAAAGGGTTAATATGTACAGGGTGAGACAGTGGACGGTGTTATCTGAAATGACTTCCGAGGGGTTGATGTCAGAGAAGAATTGTTGAATACAATTTATGGTGTTTGGAACGTTGCCTACGATGAAACAATTTATTTTTCTGTGCCAGTTGTGTTTTGGAAGATTTCAAAATGAGTCTAAGATTTTTTACTTGCACCGTGTACTATGAATTGCAGAAAAGATCATTATCTCCACAAACTGAATGAAAAGAGTTGAAGTACCATCTTTAGAAAAATGAATATTATTCGAGATATAAACAATTTTGTAAATAATTGCTTCAGTATCCAATTTTTTAGACAATTAGAGTGAGGAATTATTATCTCTATTTTATCATTCGTATTGTTGAAGAAAAACCGAAAAATAAAATTGCACCTTCTTAACGGAATTCTGGCCAATAAAAAAAAGAGTCTACAGCAACAATTTACAATGAAATAGGTTATATTTTATGTAGGAATGTTATTCTATATTTCTTCAGCAACAGAGGATTAATAATTTCAATGAAATGCAGGTTTATAGAAAACCGAAATTTTTTACCAATCTAATAATAATGATTAGCAGTATTAACTCCACGTTGCTTAATACCATTAGCAGCTTTAAAATTGAGTCGATCGGACGGTTCCTCGGGTTCCTCCAAGAAGATGACCCCGCGGGAAGAAAGAATTAACTCCATTAACCATTTAATTTTTAAAGAATAGATTCAGCCGTTTTATATCGAAAGTTGTTTATTAATCGATCAATGTAATAGCAATTATTATTATTAACTCTAATTTGCTCGATATCGTCATCAGCTTCGAGATTGAGTCGTTCGGACAGTCCCTCAGCGTCTCTCGGATAGATTAGCTTCCAAGAAGAAACCGTCTCGGCGTCGACAGATTTATGCAGCGATAATTATCGCGACCGTTATCTCCTAATCGCCTGAATTCCATATTGCATCCCGTCGTATTTCATTCGCTGCTAGAGGTAATCGCGTTTGATCGCGAACATTTCTTTCCTCCCGCCGGCACCCGGCTCGCTATTGACGCAGAAAACGTTTCAGATAATATTATTCCGTCGCCTAGGCGAAACATTTTCTATTTCCAGGAGATTTCCCGGTCGGAAATAGCCTTTCCGCGTATTATCATGGCCGGATGACGTTTTTCGCGGGCCAAAAGTCGCGAGATCAAACAAACAGACGGATAAATTTGGCGGGCCTGGCGACTATTATAACCTGCTGGCTATAACGAGCGTCATTTTGAAAATCGGTCGTCTCCAAACATTGCTTCGATGACTTTCAATCGACTATTTCATTCCTCCCGTTCGAGTTCCAGAAATATTGCGATACAGCTACAGATTAAACTGGTGGTTATTTTGAAAGCCGAGAATGGTCATGGAGGACTTGTTTCAAGTTTGTGGAATTATATTTTATGGGACAGGTTGATTTAATAATTACAGTGTATGATACGTAATTAACAGTTTTTCAGATTCACATGTGGGTTTAGAGTGTTGCAGGGGTTAATGGTGACAAATTTTGAACTTGCTGCAGCAATAAAAATAAACTTTTACAATGTTAATTTTTTAATACGACTAGATTTACAGGTTACCGTTGCCTCAGCTGTAGAAAATAATTTTTTCGTGCCTATATTAAATTAAAATCCAATGCCTCAAATTTAATTTCCTCAAATAATTCAGATCTAATTTAATTTAAAATAATTGTCAAGCTCATTATACTAAATAACACATATGTACGTGACTAAATAATTATATACTGCTTTCCAAATTGATTTCTTCTAAAAATCGCAAATTTTAACACATCGTGCCACGTATTTTCCTCCGTGGCAAACAGTACGTTAAAAATAACGTTCAGTTTCGAAGAACGTTAGAAAAGAGACGGAGAGAATTTTATTATCTTCGTTCTGGTTCCGATAAAAAAAACGAATACAGATAACGTTCCAAGAACGACGATCGTTCCAGGGAAAAAGAATTGCGAGATTCAGCACGTGCCCGCAATCGGCGGGAGTGTTCGCGACCATTTTCACGTCGGTTATCACAGACGAAGAACAGAATAGACTGCTCATCCAATGCTTTTTGTGTCACACAGCTCGGGGGTGCCGAGACTCCCTTACCATTTTCGTGTCACATCCTACTGTATCGAATGGAACTGGCTCTACATGACAGCGCTGTTAGTGGCACAACAGCGCTGTGGGAGCAAATCCAACAAATAAACAAAAGAGAAAATTTGTCACAAGTCATTAAAAATCACAGACTCGTCTGTGGAGCACTGTCGAGCACCGCTCCACTGTCCACCGGGTGTACCCACGCTTTTGATCGCTAACGTGCACCGGTGATGTCCGAGGGGGTGGTTGAAAAAGCCGTTGGAGCGGTAAATAACAATTCGACGCGCGCTCGGTACACGTTAAATCGTCAACTGATAAGAAAATATGTTTAGTACCTGCTAGCTGTCAGGTGTAGTCAAGTGTGACATCGAAGTGCGCAGCGCGTTGCGCGTCACCTGAGCGCCGTTCGGGGCCTCATTTGACTTCGGACCGCGCTACCCCTAACATCGTTTGACGGCTCGCGCTTAACCTATCGTGTTTTCGCGTTTCATCGTCTTCTAAACCATATCTAATCAATATTCATCGCGTTTAATATTCACTACTGCTCTCGTTGAACATTCGTTCGCTATTGTTTATTATTAATTAATACTGTTTTATTGTTAATTAATTCGTGGTTCCGTGACTTAACCCAACGGCCTTCGTGACCTTACCCGGTTTCCTTATTCGATTTCTGTGTTTACATACGTTGTCTTTCGATACATT
The DNA here is from genome assembly GCA_916610135.2 of Macropis europaea. Lineage (NCBI taxonomy): Eukaryota > Metazoa > Arthropoda > Insecta > Hymenoptera > Melittidae > Macropis > Macropis europaea. The sequence goes on from OU744346.1 coordinate 2,002,256, forward strand.
TAAACAATTTGATATCTAATTAAATAATTATTTTGATTTTTAATCATTTTTCGATTTTAATTATCTGTCATTAATTCGATATATCGAAACGTGATCCAGTACCAAGATTAAATAGGAACAGTTGAGTTTGAATTTCACTTTTGATATTTTAAATCGTTTAACGCATTGTTTATATCGAAGAATAATTGGAACAGCTTACAGTTTCCTGCAACGCCTTCGCGATTAATAACATTCCAATACTATTTAAACAACATACCGTCTTCATGGAGCTATCGCAGTTCCAATCATAATATTTTTTTCTATGCAAGTTTTTATAAAATACAATCTCCGTTGTGAAATCATTTAACAAATAGTATCACTCGATTAACTCTGATTATTGCAAGAAGATTTAAAAACTTATCAGACAAGCCTGGCCGACCGATCGACACATATCGATTAAGAATTTCTAGCTCGAACTCTAGTGATTCGCAATTTATGAAAGTAACCTATTTTACGCAGAATTTCATGCCGAACACGCCGGTTTTTGTTAAAATATCGTATCTCTTTTCGTTTCGCCAAAAACTCAAGAATTGTGGAGGCCTGCGACAGACCAGTCTGGCCATGCCGGTCAGAATTCTTCGATTCAGCGAAAAACCATAATATAAAACTGTTTTAGATCAGTAATGTGTTAAGCGATATATGTGTTAGAAACAATAATATGTGAAATATTCTTGTAAGTATTCGTTACGCTTGAAAATTGGGTATTCATCTTAATCTGTTTGCTACATATGATACATGTGATACTCATTTCCCATATTTACTACCTAACCAACCTCTGTCCTTTAACCCGACGTAATTCCTAAATTCAACGTTCTAAATCGTAGAATTTGCTAAAAAAACACTGGTTTTTGGCGCCATCGGTATTTCACATCGTGTGACACGAAGTCCCATAAGCTGATCAGTGTATTCCATGCCTCGTCCGTGCGGTTATCTTCGCAGAGGTTCACCCGTGCGGTTCCACGTATTTTCGGGGTTCACCGTGATACCGCACGGTTCCATCCGAGCACACGTTCAAAAATACCTGAAGAACTACACGGTCCGAGTTCGTAAATCCTATTAATAGGACAGTTTGTCTTGCGCCGACTAATTTTTCTCACGTACAGCGACGGTGTATCGGGTGTTCCATAAATCTCGCCTCGCAGTCCCGCGGGATTTATTGAGAAAACTGCGCTTCAATTTCGTGAGATACAGCGGACGGAAGATTGAGTAAATTCGATGAGAATTCCTCGGTGGATCGAGCGTGGGACGAGCTTTTGAAATATGCTCGTGCCCTGAACTATTTTACGCTGCGAAGGTGAACGTTCGGTGGTGTCTGGATTTCTAAAGTTTTCGAGAAATTCTTGGAATTTTAACCACCCGGAGACAGAAAAACTAAGGGATAAACCGAGATCTCTGCTGCCACGTAGGTTTGGAACCACTTTTTTCATAAACGCTGCTGAAAACTGATTGGAAAGCGGAGTAAGACGAACGTCTGTTTTGAAAGTTATTGGTAACTCGCTATTAGCCGTGATCGTCAAGTTCTTTAATCCCTGCAGTGCTGAGACTTTCGACAGAAGTCAAACACGGTGTGCTGGAATTTTCTGATTCTTACAGAAGACATCACCCAATCGACACACACCGATTTCTATGAAATTTTAATACGATATGTACCCAAAACACATTAGACAGATGTTTCTTCTTGAAAAACGATCGAAAGGGTGAAAATGACCCTCAAAGTTCTTATTGAAAAAAATGTTTAAATGTGCAAATTGCGTATTTTTGACCAGTATATAGTTCATAGAGCTCAAAGAATTAACTACACCAAATTATTATATAATACCCTCAAACTGGACTATATTTCCGATATTTCTTACTCAAAAATACTTGTGCAAGCTGCTGCATGTTTCCAACATCTCAGAGAGCACTCGAATATCAATAACCAATCCTAGAAACATGAAACTCCATACCATCGAGTCGATAGTAACCTCAATAAGTAACGATCGAACGTATCGGTGACCTTGACTTCTACCAAACAAGCGATCTGTTCGAATGCTACGCATAAATCGTCGCTGACCATTCTTCGAGAGCTTCCACCTAACCCGGTGATAGTCGACTCACTCCACGGCTTTCTAATTGAACTTCCGAGGCCCTGATACCCGGGTGTTTCGATACGTAACGCGACGACCACGAAGAAGGCGAATTTACGAGCGGTCGTTCACCGGTGTACACGCGTGTAACGTGCTCAGGTAGCACACCGAGGACACCGGATTATTTATAGTCGCTTGCACTTACAAATGCATCGTGAACATCGCGAGGGCCCGATAGCATCGACTCACTTTCCAGATAAAATGCACGGACGACATCGGAGCGGAGCGAAACGCACCTGTCTGCACGGTGTACCGTGCCGGAGACCCAGAAAACCCGTCGTGGTGTCACCAAATTGTCCTTTTCATTCTGAATGTACGGTCGAGTTCCTGGTACGTTCGATGGAACTGTTCACGGAAGGATTTGATCTAATTGTGCGACCAGCAACGTTGGATAATGACAGAACTAGTGTAACTGTGGATCGTTAGGTTGATGCAGAGGAAGTGGACAATTTTTAACACTTTAATTGTTTAGTCTGTTCATTGTCTGGGCAAGCTGAAATCTCCCAGTCTGTTCAGAAGACTGCTTTGGTCATTTAGAGGGAAGACCAGTTTGGTTGAGTCTCGAACTAGCAACATAGAACCACTGAAAACAGTCACCCATCTTAAGGTCCGACTGTGGCCAGAGTAGCTCGAATGATTTCTAATCTTTAAAATCATTGTCATGTCTTCTCTTTAGCTGTGAGAAGCTATACTTCACTTTGGCCTACCCGATCTTATGGCCTCTGCTACAACTGAATTTGTTTCCTACAGAAACTGTGAAGACCAAATTTCCTCCATCTGTTTCGACTAATATTTGAAATAGTAAACCAATTTGTTTTGGAACCATGCGATGAATTTACAAAGCGCGTCGTTCCATCGATTATGTCTGAACGTAAATCGAGCGGAGAAAAGGTTGCGGTGTTGGTTTTCGGGTACGTGGTAACTGGAAGATAAATCATTCGGGGGCGCCTCGTTATTTCGTGAGGGGTTGCCGCCGGGGGTCCCCTGTGCTTTACGAGGCTACTTGAAAGCGATCGCTTTTATCGCGTGTCCAACGGTGACCAACCGAGCATCAGCACGGTAGATCACATCGAACGGCAGCAAACGGCAGCAACAAAGCGAGCAAAAGCGAAAAAATGCGGTTGAACGAGCAGCCTGGCCCCACCCCGTCGCAATGAATGCACGTTCCGATCGCAGGGAGGAACATTCCCATCCAGAAGACGAACGGAGGGTGTTTCAGGGAAATATGGAAGATATTTCTGGACCAGCTGTCGACTCTTTATGTGGGAATATTTATTGAGCGACGAAAGAGTCGAGTCGATGAGAAATTATAGTTGAACACGTTCGAGAGGGAATTAGGTGTCTCACGATATTCGTCTAATCCCCTGCTCCGGCTGTCTTTTATTGAACATTTGCCAGTATAAATTATTTTAGGGTTTTAAGACTCATCAACCACGTGGTTGAGCTCCGGGGGATAGCCTTCTCTTCGCGGTATAATCGGATTTGGCGACTATGCTATGTCTGTACCAGAGCCTGGTTGATAGGATTGTGAATCACGCGGGAAATCGTATGATCGCGGTTTTAACGTTTATTTGAGTAACTGCTATAAACAGAGTGGAGAGTAGTGAAATGTCTTCGCTAGTGATAACTGTCTATTTTCTAATCTGGTAAAATCGCAGTCGGTTGTGGAGGGTGGAGTTCCTTCAGCGTGGCGATGTGTCGACCTAAACGATTACTTCCAGGGGAGCCACTATGAAAGTACTAGATATTCAATCTGTGATCAGATGGCAGAACCTGATGTATCATATGCGGGCGTATCGCATTTTGCCATCTGACCACGGAAATATTAAAATATTTAGAAGTTCAGAGCATGGAGGAACAATATTAGCCACAATATATTAAGTAAATTAATTACTAGTTAAACCGAAGAGTTGGTTTCGGAATGAAGTAATTGAACTGCCATTTGTTAGGAGAAACAGTCTATCATCATACCAGTGTAACAGAAAATTCAAACAGGGTAAATGCTGATATCGGAGTAACCTGAGGAACAGACCAGTTTCAGGTACAACACTTTCCTCTATAATGGCATGTCGTCCTAAATACTTAATGAGAAGCCTCCACAGTGGCACATAGTAACCAAAGGGTTAATATAATTACCCAAGATACACCACTATCTGATGGTATCCGATCACACTTACTCTGACGATCTCGCAACAAAAGATATGAAGAAACTCGTTTCTGTTCCCTCTACATACGTAATTAGAAGCCTCCACAGTGGCACATAGTAGCCAAAGGGTTAATATAATTACCCCTAAAATGTACCAGTGTCTGATGGTACCCGATCACAGTTACTCCGGCGATCTCGTAGCAAGAGATACGAAGAAACTCGTTCCTGTCCCCTCTAAATACTTAATGAGAAGCCTCCACAGTGGCACATAGTAGCCAAAGGGTTAATATAATTACCCCTAAAATGTACCAGTGTCTGATGGTACTCGATCACATTTACTCCGGCGATCTCGCAACAAGAATCACAAGGAAATTCGTTCCTGTCCCTCGTCCAATGTCCCTATCGTCCAGGTCATTAGTCATTCCCACGTTCGCCCTGGTATTCACACCCGACGCGTTTTCGTCGTGTTCCAACCCGTTATGAGGGCTTTATATCGATTTCACCTCTTCTACCCACGGCGAGTCTCTCTCTCTTTCTTTCGGATGAAACGAAGAAAAAATTCCGACCGTTTCGACACTCTTTTACGAAACGTTTATTCACGGTGATCGTGAGGAAACCGTTCTTGTAACACGCTCGATCGTAAAACTTAGAAACGCCGGATCCACCGTTCCACGAGCAGCTCTCCGTTTCCGTTCGAGAGGAATCCTACCGAAATCACCGTGTTCTCCCTCGGGGACAAGGGATTTTTATCGTGAAATCGAGAATCTGCGAGCTCTCGAAGAAGAGCTCGTTGTTTTTTCGCCGGAGAAACACAGCGACGAGAGAGTCCTCGGGTTAGGGACCCCTCTTAACGAAGCTGTTATCAGAAGCTGCCAGATCTTGTCCGCGGAAACGTGTAAATTCGTCTTTTGGAATCGTGATGATACGCTTGTTGCGAATAAAAATACTATGGTGAATGTGTGACCGAAGGATAAATTGAAGATCGCAGTGAAAAGTGGGAAGTCAATTTACAGGCTGAGCCAGTGGACTTGAACAGCCTAATCTCGATCAAAAAATTCATTGATTTCCTCAGTATCTTAAAAATTAACATATCTCTGTAGCATGTTAGTTTACAAAAGCCACAAAATCTCAGGAGTTGCTCCGATGGCCTCACAGTTCATTTCTCCATCCATTTTCACGAAAATTTCTATATGAGAGCGACAGGTCAATTTCAAAAACATGGATAGGTAGAAACTTTTAATTTCACCCTTGGAACGAATATACTCGATCGTTTTCCAGTCTGCACGCTTGAGGAAGCCAAAGAGGCTCTTGTGTACTGTACTCCCCAAAAATTCCAATCATTTCTCTCAAGTCTCTCGTAGAACCGATTAATCGCGAGTGCCCGCAATCGTATCGGACCAAAGAAATTCTGTCCGGACGGCTCTAATGCATTCGTCGAACCTCAGCGATCAGACCCGGGGCGCGTCGAGCGTTCGACGAATAAAAGCTGGAGTGATTAATGATCCGACACGGAATCGTTTCGATCCTTTCGTTTCGTGGCTAGAAAGGCCGTTGCGTAACATAGATTTCGAGCTGTCGCCGTGAAGCATGCAAACATCACGGCGCGGAGACTTTGGGATCGAAAGCAAAAAGGAACGAAGATCGATGACGTCGCTCGGACGATACGCTCGCTATGGTCGCTGAATCGAGAGGAGAAGAATCGGCGGTGTGAAAAGGAGGTTTGTTCTTTCCTTTGAATGGCTGCTACGCGAATCATCGAACGAATGGGAAGAATGACCCATTTCCGGATGCTACCATATACGACGATCCTTGACTCATCTCCGCGGATGTCTCTCTTCCTCGTTCTTCCTACGGTGATTGAAAACGAAACCGGTTACTTTTGTCTTCGACTTCCTACTCTTCTATGCCGGCGAACGGCCGGCCTTAGGCGAAAGTGAGATTGATTTGGTAATCAAAGGGAGCCGAGGATGAACGTTTCGAAGCTGTTAGCAACGGCTGATAGATGGACGAGCTTGGGTAATTCTCAGCGTCTGCGGTTCTGTTGTTGGGAAGTAGGTGAACCGGGGGATTCTAACTGGCTTGTATACCGAGTTGTTCATTTTTTACGTTGCATTTTTGTTTCGTAATCAAATGTTGATTATACGAAATGTTCGTAGCATTTTTCATAGGGCAGTTTTCATGTTTTAATGAGTTCTGTTCAAGATTTCTAGAGGTTTTAATTCTGTTTGGTTCTACTGCTTCTTGAAACTGGCCTGAAGTTTGATTACTCTTCACTTTCTTTCATTACGTACATTCATGTCCATGCTTGAACTTTTTCTGAGCAAGATGAAATTATGCGCTGGTGCAAGAACTATCAACTGAGGTTTTCAGAAGAATTAAAAAATTGACCAAATTGATTCTCCACTAAAGTTGGCATAAATAAATTTCTGAACAACTACAAGGGTGGCAAAATCTCAGGAGTCGGTCTCATGGTTCAGAGTTCATTTCTTCATGTATCTATCATCCGGTTTCAGTTAGAACTGATGGTCCATACCCTCTAACATCATTACAGTGTCTTTCCATGTAACTTTATCGGTAATCCATTTAGATTGTGTGTAACATATGTAGCCACAGTAATAATAGCCAATTTATATGAACCCTCGAGTTTGAAGATATCAAAAAGGATGAATGGACCTAATCAAAAGTTGAAACTGTTTAAGGGTTCAGCTGACTCAGCAATATTGGTCGTTCCAGACCACTAGTCATTTCCTCTGTCATATAATTTTCTTCCTTAAATTTAACTTTGTCCCGTTCCGTTCTCGTAATTATTTTCTTAGAGATACCATATCGTATTAACAAGCGCATGAAGCAATTACAAATGTGTCTCCCATAATTAACCCTCCATACTTCAACAATTTTGAACGCAATCAACTATCTATTCCAAGACATTTCTCTGGTACTCCTCTAAAAATTGAAAGTGTTATTTTTCAAACAAAAATTTATAAATTTCTAATTCAAACTACGTTACAACAAACTTGAATTTTAAATCTGTATGTCCTCCATTGTCTAGTACCTGCACAAACGCTCTATCAGTCGTGACGGTAGCTCCGATGTAACGCAAAGGGTTGACGATCGAACGAGTGACCTTGAAAGTTCAGTATACTTCGTTCGTTATAACAAATACTTGGTCGATGCCGTGATTCCCGGAACGAATGACTGGGCAGTCCCCGAATTGTTTGCGTCGACGGTCTTTTGTCCCGGTGTGTGTCGAATCCGAGGAATCCGGCTTATTTGCGCTGTCTGTTTCGCCTGTTTGCTCGTCGGACGGTGCAACGTCGAGCGTTACGCTACGTTAGCCCGCGAACTTCTTTTAACCTCGTTTCATCCGTGACTCGGCGTTTTCCTTTCGGTCGTTCATGCGACTCCAGCCCGCCAGTCTCTCTCTCTCTCGCGACCATCCAATTACCCAACTTCGATTTTTCAAACTCTTTAAGAGCCCCTCAATGGGTTTCTACGGTTGCGACATTCCGTACGAGTCCTTTTCTGAATTTAATCCAAGGCGCACTGTCATCCGAGGTCGGAGAAACTAATTGTAAGAGACCTGGATAGAAAGGAGACAAATTGGGCTGGGATTATTCGCTGTGTCACGTGCACAGTCGGTGTTAATTTTTGTTATTCAACTTTAGAAACGGAGATAGAGTGGACGGTATTGTGTGACTTACGAGCAGCAGTTTGGATAGGTCTTAAGATTATTCCTTTGCGTGGATATACAGTGACGGATGAAATTTATATTATCATTTCTTATTCCACACTTCTTCGAGATATTGTTATTTGAGGACAGGTTACAGTGTCTGTAATATAGTACACTTCGAACGCGCCTGATGAATTTGTAATTAAACAATAGCAGAGAATTCCAGGGACTCCATTGATGTTGACAATTTACAAATTTCCAATTCTGTCAGTACTGACTATGAATTACAAGACCGTGAAACCCTCGGAACCACTAAAAAGACTCTAACTTCGTCAACCCCTACCGGATCCCACTTCCACTGTTTCTGCATTGATGTTGGCACATGGTGGTCCGAAGGTCACCCAAAATTGATAAATCTCCAAAATAAAGCTGACCTTAGCAGTCGATGCTGGGTTACACAGAAAGAAGCATAAGAAAAAGCCTGTCATCCTTGCTGAAGGGTCACTGAGCAAACCGTAGGCACAGGAGAAGAGAAATGAAGATTTGAAAAAAAAAAAAGAGAAGAAGGAAGCCAAGAAAAGGATCCTCAGTGTGATATCGACTCGAGGGTGGGGGATCGGCATCACGCCGGAAGAATTTAGTCGTGGTCTCCGCGGCGTGGTTATTATGCCTGCCTTTAACGTTCCTCACATTCGCATTCGCCTACCCACGCAAGGCGACCGCCCCTTTAACATCGCCGGTATTCGCCTGATTTATGAATGCCCCGGCTATATTTAACAGCGTGTTCGCCATTGAAGACATGCCTTAGGCAGCGAGGCGAAGCCGGTACCGGCCAGAGGAGATGTCGCTTACGAGAAAACGTTAGGGTAGGTATACATAGAGAGAGAGAGAGAGAGGGAAGAGAGAGAGAAGGAGAGGAAGAGAGACAGAGACCACGAAGAGCACGTAATCCCACGTAATGCGGTTATCCTACGCGACCTGAACGTCCACGTCAGTATGCGCTTCGAAATTTCGATGGAACACCGGGATCTATGGTTCAAGGGACAGACATAGTTTTATTGATGCACTATAGCTGGTATAGACTCATCTATAGGTGAATTTCATGAAGTACAGGAAAATTGACGTCTCTCTTAGGTGCATTAGAATATTGATTGAAATTACGATGAGACAGAAAAATCTATGGTTCGTGAGACGCATGCAGTTTCATTGATGTTCATACTATGACAGGGATAGGCTCATCTATAGGTGACTTTCATGAGCTACAGGAAAACTGACGTATTTCTTTGGTGCATTAGAATATTGATTGAAATTACGATGAGACAGAAAAATGTATGGTTCGTGAGACGCATGCAGTTTCAATTATGTGCTATGGCTGGGTTCGGTTCATGTATAGGAAAGTTTGATGTCCTTAGAAAGACTGACGACTTTCTTAGCTGCGTCAGAGTGTTGTTTAAAGTTTTATTAGACATTTGGAGAGGACCCGGAATCCCTTAGCTTACGGGGAGCATACAATTTTATCTAGTATCTTATGGATTACATGGAGACTTAAACACAAAATACTTGACTCTGCTGATCATCTATCAGAGCTACATACTCTGATGAGTTCCAGCATCCTCCCTCAAAATACAGATAATTCTCATATAATGCATATAACTAATCAAAATTTCATTTAACAATCAAGGAAACCTATATTTGCTTCCGAAATTTCGAGTGACTCAAAAACAGCCTCATCCAAGAACCATCCTATAATAGAATCGTCTGCGTACTTCGCCTCGCGTTGCAGAAGGATCTCCGCGATCGATACACCTTGTTACACGAGGGCTATCCGTAAATTGACGTCAACTAATTTCTAGAAAGTCGAAACTATCGGCTGGCACGTAGAAAACTCTCAGTTCCTGGATCTCGGAACGTTTCCCACGATTTCTGGAATTTTCAGCAGCACGCTCGCAGCTCAATTTGTTCTCCAGCATCCAGGAATCTGTTTCTATTTTGTAAGACAGCTGTTTTATAGGCGGGCCACGCCGGCTGATTTATTCGGACGCGCGGAATAGTTGGAATATCGCTGCGTCAGTTTGATTAAACGGCGGACACATAAAATTCAGATTATCCGCGGCGGAGTGACCGTGAATGTTACACGACCGGGCCGTTCGGATATTCTCGACGTGACTGGCACAGATGTCAGACACGCGAGTAGTATACGCATTCCCGTACGGTGACACGCATTAAATATTCGCTACACCGATAAATAATTGCTCTCCACGCTTATTTACTAAGTTGGCACGGAAATTTTGTGGCTCTTCTGCGGCACCGTATCTTCCGACACGTTCACTGTCGCGCAGAGTTATGTCAGTCGGCGCATCAAATATTGCCGAATTAAATCATTTTTAATTCTCAGAAGGTTTCGATCGTTGTCAATGGCGCAATGTTGGCAGAAAATGATAAATGCACGCTTGTGTGGGGCAATATTTTTATTCTTGAGTATCTGTATTCAAAGGAGGATGTATAGTGTGTCTGATCAGGTATAGCCATTTTTACTGTGGCGGACAACGCGTTAATACGGCGCCCGCAGTGAATAATTAGGTATATAGTCAGACATATCAGAGTGGAGTCAGAACGAGATATATTTGGTTAGCATGTGGCAATATTATGATATTAATTATGTTCGAAATAACATGAGAAAGTCAGTATAATAAATTTTAGTGATGTATCGTTTGTTTAGTACGATTTATTTTCAGGTAAGTGTGCTTGTTCAGACTGTGCACGCAATTTGTTATAAGGGAGTTTAAGATATTAGAACTTGTATTAAATTCATTATGTCGGAAAGACATAAAACGAATTCTTCGTAATCAAATGGTGATGGAAATTTATACTGTTCTGTTGCACTGCTTTTGAATTAAAGAATAATAATGATGAGCTTGTTGTTTTGTCAAACAATACTATAAATATTCCAGCGAGCTAGGTCTGTTATTGTTGAGTTTGGTCCAGAAAGCTCATGCGGACGACAATCGAAATTTCCAAGGAGTTAGTCTGTTCAAGGACAAATTTATTAAAATTGAAAAGAATTAAACAATTTTCCTCTTGTTCCTCCGTTTAACAACATATTAACTGCTAAATGATCATTACCACCTTTTTAATCTCTTAAATTTTATGCAGCACATTGATAATTTTCCTTCAAAATTTCCCTTTTAAATTATATCATAAAAAACAAAATTCAGAAATCTCAAACAAAAGCAATATACACGTATGTAGTTATAGAGTCGTAGACGCAAACCAAAAAATTAAAATTAAAAAAAGTACATAAATATTCACTTATGTGTTGCAGTACTTAGGAAAGCTAAAACATTCATTATTTTGTCAAAAATATAATAATTCTCGCTTGGTAAAAATATTAAGACACTTATAACAGGAAGTTATAATATTTTTCTGTCAAATGTGCATGCAGGTAGAATTATAGCGACGCTGTACTTACGTGTACGAAGAGTTATTGAAAGGTGTGTAGGATGGTGGGCCAGCCACCCAAGTGGCACACTTCCCCAATTCCACATTGTTGCTCCGCAACGGTGTTCTCGAATCGAAATGCGAGATACGAGCCTAGACGGATAGTGGGTCTTATGTCGGGACCAAATATGGCTGTTCGCGGTTGTTTCCGCTCGAACTATGCACCTACTTCCTTTTAAGGAGCACAGTCCGTTTATCGGTGTTCGATTGTACCGATTTGCTTGCTGGAAATGGCAAATATTCTGTTATCTCACAATAAATTGTATAATCCGTTCACCAACATCACGATTTTGGTTTTATTTTTCAATATTTCGTCAATGTGATCGACACTGAAATTTTTCAAAATGTATAAACAAATATCGAAGAGATTTTAAATGATTAATTATGGTTTGTTAGGTAACGAAATGATCCTGAAAAAATTTGAGCTTGTTCTCATTGCTCCAGACAATTGTCAGCAAGTATTTGCATCCCTCGACGAGGGGAATAAATAATAAATATTAAATTTCTCTCTGAAAAGGCACATATTTACCGAAAATACATGATAGTAGCCATGTTCCTGATATATTCTTTTAATTTTAATCTAGCGCTGTAACATGCAGGGCGTTGCACCAGCAAACAAGCACCCAATTGTCTGATTTATTTTTTTTGTTGCGATAAATTGATTCAGATACGATTTGAACGATTTCAAAGAAGACCAAAGGTGCAAAGAAAAATTTCCTTCGCCACATTTCTGTGTACTTTTCAAGGACGAGCGAATAAAATAACAATTACTCGATTAAAAAGAAAATTACCACGACGGTCGATACGACTGTATCGGACCACTGTAAGACATATAGTGACTCGCGTTCAGAATTCAAATAATAATCAGATTCCTAAAAGCATCGATTTGTACTTCTCCTATCGACATCACGATCGATCTGCATTTCGCTGCTCTAATCCCGGTAATACCCGGAGCGATGGTAATTTGCATGCATTAAATCGGTCGAGATAAGGATCGAAGTTGGGTGTTATCCCGGATCATCGAAGACCACTATCAGATATCCTATTACGCGTGCCACCATACTCTATTCCTCATCCAATCATAAACCTCGTCATCCCTTCGTCGTTTCCTGTCTGCATCGTATACACGCGTTTCCTTTCGTTCCCATAGAGTCATTCAACCGCGAGTTATTCTCGTCCCTCCGGATCTCGCCCTGAAAAACCGAGGAATTCCGACAGAAGTTTTAAGATCCTCTTAAGAACGCGCCTTTATATCGTTGACGCGGCACCGGGAATATTTTTGACTACTTTGTAGCCGATAATGATATCGAGGTCCTTAAAATATTTTTTTCAGGCAAAATGGACAAATTTCGTGGTTTAATGGAATTTTAAAGGACTGTGGATTTTTTAGAAATTTCATGTCATAGCATGGTGTACGAAATATGGCACACGGAGGCTGAAGAAAGGAAATTAGAAATGAAAACACGTCTTCGTATCGTTGGTCTGTAAGAAAGAAACTATTTTTGAACAAGCCTGCCATCGAACAATAAGACACCTCCCATCCCTAACCATTTCTACAGCACACAATTTTCTAGCGTACCGGACCAGACGCGCAGTCACCCGTTAAACACGAAACACACCCCACAGGGTTCATTAAAAAAAAGCAAATTGTTAGTCGACCTCTCGAGTTCCTCCGCTCGTCCCTCGGTGATTATAATTTGAAAAGAGCTCGGCTCTATCTCGCGCGGCGGCAATCGCGGAATGATTAACACACCGAAGCGTTCCGCAAATAACGCCTCGCGAATTATCCGCTCGTTATCGCTGCAGCGCGGCTTCAATCTCCGCGATGCCTTTCAGTGTTCACCTGGCCGTTATCAAGAGGAGGCTCGAGGAGGTAGGCGAGACGGGCGGAGGAGCGGTTTCGTGTCATCCGCTAAAAAGAGCAGGCTCTATCGAGATCTACATAGTTGCATAACTTGAAACGAGCGTCGATTCTCGGAGCGGAGCGGAGCGAGCGAGCTGGTCGCATGGAGCGAGATGCATCGCGATGCACCGGTGCACAGATCCCAGAGGGGCAGGGAAAGGATGCAGGAGGCGTGATGAGGCCGGTGCACCCAACTCGATGTCCGATAACGAACCACCGGCGCTTACCGCTCGCAGAAAACGATCTTACTCCGTGAAACCGTCTCAGACTGGATCCTCCGTTGATGCTGAGGAACGACCTCGACGACCGCGTCCTGATACGAACGCGAACCTTCCTCATGAGGATTCGGGATTTTAGATAGGCCGGGATTTGTTTGCTGATTCTGGGTTGGGTCTATCGAGATCGCTCTGCCTGTTGTTCATTTTTAGTTATTATTAGGTTTCGTTCTACCACGCTATACAGGGATTGATCAGGTTGTTGGCGCAAGATATAGCTTCTATTTAGTTGAAAATACAAGAAGATGGTGTAGTAAAAGTTGAATGGTATAAGTAAGTTCACACATACTTCACACCGAAGCCAATTTAATCTAGCGTAATCCAAATCTATTTTAATCTCACACAACCGACTTTGAATCTACCGCAATCTAACCCTACCCAATGTACACTAGTCTCAATCTTATCCAAGCTAACAAAACCCTATCGCAACCTCACCCAATGCAGGACCTAAATCAACCACATCTTCCATATACTACCCTCGACATAAAATGTTGTTCTCCTTTTCACAGACGGCTCTGATAAAAAGAACAGCCGTCAGAGACATTCGAAAGAAATTCCTCCGTGTCCATAGATGGAAACCGTCCATCTTCTTTCATTCGAGGATCGATGAAGTTCATTCCCTTGTCTGGACACTATGTTCGTTGCACCGCGTTGCATTCACGCGCGTAGTTCTCCATTCTCCCTTGTCATCGGTACGTACCGCGAGAAACGAAGAGGAGAGGTGTCTTAACGTCTTTTTAATTAGCCGACGATGTCGGCGATCACAGAGGCATCCTTTATACCGCGACCAGCCAATTAAAATAACCGATCCAACCGTCCTGTGTACGTACATTCGCGCATTATTGCGCACACGTGTGCGTCTGTGTGTGTGCGCGCGCGCGTGTGTATGCGAGCAACCCGTCGTTGAAAAGTGTTGAAAGTGAACGTGATAGCGTCGAGGTACCGAAGAATCTCTAATCAAAGTTATTTCACCCGAGCACCTCCCTATTATTAAAGCTTTCACTTTCATTGATGTTACATTAATAGAGATTTAATCCGTTGCGGTAGTATGTCACGCCTCGGGTGACATTTACTCAGATTTCGACGAACTTCTCCATCGGTCAAATATCTTCTTCTCGACGAAGTCTGATTCTTTCCTTACGTCAACTTTAGGTCGTAATACGCACCACGAGTTCGACTCGTGTTTGACAACTGTGGCTCGTGATAGGTACCACGAGTCCAACTCGTATTTGTCAACTTTGCCCCGTAATACGCACCATGACTAGTTTTTTTTATGTTTGACTTGTAGACTGTTAGATATAGTATCTGGTTAGTGGACAGGGAGCAATTTATAGCACGCGATCACTGAGTGATTTTCAACCGAAAATAATTAAATTGAGAGGACTCCTACTCTTTTACACTCAACAAATTATTAAACTAAACCGATAGACGTGAACGTTCGCCGAAGAGTGTTCCAATGAATCACCACGTTGTGTGAGTAAATCGAAAATTGTATATGAAAAAGATCAAATAGTGAATTCACCATTTTTCCAACAGATGCAGTCGCTCGGTGGTACCTTCGTAAAAAACGAACATGGACCGTGTCGCGAGCCTCGCACGATATTGCAAGGCGACGGGTTAATTCTCGATATTTTAGAAAACTCGAAATTGCTTTTAAATCCATAAAGTTTTACGGGCTATCGCGTACGCCGTCTTGGATTCAAATTTTTCTGAATCTCTCTAAACAGGAAATTTCACGAAGAGAGTCACCTGCTTCACGAGGGATTTCATCCGCTGCGAAGACGCGAACATACCGCGGACATGTTGTACCGTCAGACTGGCCAATTAAACAGCAGGATTACGAAGGAGGCGCGCACGTCGCCGAATGAAAAATCCGTATTCGAGTATTTTAATTAGACAGGCCTCTTCAAGGTGTCACGGGGATCAGCTTTCGCGCGCCTAGCCGGGGATCTCGGAAAAAGGGAAAAAGATGCGGCGTGTGCAAGTCATTTCTATCGGTGAAACGGAAGGCGTCGTGGAAACGGAGTTACTCATTTTTAAATGACTCATTGTAAATTGTTTGTTCTTCCAATTTGAAAAAATTGATTCGATCGAGTATTCCGTGCCTGAAATCTTCATCCCTTAAAGAATAGTACCAAAAAAGAGACAGCCTTAACCCCTTGACGTACAAAAGCGTCTGGGAGACGTCATTTGTTTCGTATGTCATTTTAGACGTTGACGTCTCCAAGACGCCAAGAATTATACGCTGATTGTTTTGAGAAGTTCCACACTCTACAGGACTGTCAAGTTATTTATTAATTTGTTATTCAATTATTGTTCATTAATATTGTCTATCAGCACGTTCCATGCCTCAGTGAAAAATTCCATAACTAGTCGGACGCGTGAAAATAAGTTTCCATAAATACATAACGTTAAAAACACAAACATTGAATTTTCTTATGATATATCATTCATTTGGTACTACTATTGTGTCGTTCGTTTTAATTCGAATATAAAAGATATACCATTTATTTAGAATAATCGAATTTGGTGCGTGGGGCGCATACGACCCACGCGACACCGAACGCGTTAACATTGTGTTATGATATTTAGCACTGTGAATATTCTGTTTCTTGCACAGCTTACACGACTTTAAGTTGAGCTATATTAAATAGTACTTTTAGCACGCATCGAGCCCTATTTTATTTGTACGCTAAGGAGTTAAAATTATATTCCACAGTTCTATAATTGATCAACCATTTCACCAATCACAAAATTAACTCCGACTAAAAGCTACGGCAAGATTTACCCACGCAACAAATTCAGTTTCGACGCCTCCCATTCACGAAGGTTAGTATACGGTGCACCTTTATCGTCCTTGAAGGGTTAACCATGAAATGGCTCGGGTAGAATATTCCGATGGAGCCGTAAAACGTGCGAAATCTTGAAAAGGCGGTGTTGCTCGGGGCGCTGGGCCTTCGGCTCGGTTCTCGTGCGACCGAGTTCGATCGGCGGGTTACGTGGGCGCGGGACGTTATTCTTTCTTCTTTTTCTATTCCCCGGCGTCGATTTTAATAAGGAACAACGACGACGAGACGCTGTTATGACGGCTCGAAGGTGGTGCTGTAAAACCGGGTGATAAAGATACGCCGTGCCTGGGCGGGGTGCGCACGCATGCACTCGCGAGTTTCGCCTTCGCAGATACTGTTACTAAGTGTCGTAAAGTTTATTACGGCGACTCTGTGGCCCACGTGGGTCGCCGATGAATTCATTGTGGATGCCCCCCGTTCGGGCCCTATCCCCTAGGAAAACTGTTCCCCTCACAGAATTCAATTGATCGTAACCGTTGCCGAACGATTCATCGCGATCGGTGCTGTTTGCGATAATATAATGTAATAATACCGTTGAGTCGATCCGATCGTATTTACACAGGGTGAGTCACGCGATTGGAACGGTTTATAACTCGAGTTTGCTTAGAGATAAAAAAAAGTTGAGTGGTATAAGAACGTCCGAGTGCAACGATGCGCCTAAAAAATGCAAATGCATCGTTGGGAGTTCACGTTGAAGAGATAAGTACGTCTAGCGTGTATTACAAGTGTTTACATAACTACTATTTAATATACTGATCTGAATTATCAGTTTCCAAGAGACTAAATTACGTGGCAATGGCAAACCGAGACAGTTTAGACAATCAGAAAAGTAATGTCTTTCTCATTAGTAGAATACACGCAGAAATCTGTACGGACAATTAAAATAACTGAGAAGTTATCGTGCGCTGCACAGACTGTTCTTTAATATCAACGGAGCTCTTACGAAACAGAATTATGACGGAAACGTTACGTGTTTGTAAAAGTTTGTAAAAGTCTGTAAAAGTCTTCGATAATACGATTATAAACTCCGGCGGAATATTTAATATTTATTCCAGTTCCTCGATGGAAACTAGAGGCATTTAAACGCCATGTCGCAAGCAAAACTTTTAAGCCTCTCGCTGCGTTATATAATATAATTTTTCGGTGCACGATAACAGTTGTATCTCTCAAAAATACATTTGCAACGAAAGCCTTATGGGATATGATACTCAAATGAATTTTATACATGTTTCTAAACAGACATTCCAACTCCCACGATCATTAATAATATTCCACTGTTTTCACTTTTATATTACTTCATAAACAATACGAATTAATTCAGAACATTATTATCCACAAGACGGTAATTTTATTTTTTGATTATATCGAAGGGTCCTGTATGCGAGAAAATAAAACTGAAAGCCAGTTTAATAGCAATCTATTTCACATTTTTTTGTTGCACTTTACAGATTTTCGATAAAACGGAGAAGCAAATATTTTGTTGTATGAAGTAATAATCCGAGATGGCCGGGATCATCGGCATCCTTGGGAATAAAAATTTCCTAGCGGGAGTACAAGCATCGTAAATGCAAATGAACCGGAGAACAATAAATATTTGCGCAGCTCGGCGGGGAACCGTTGAATTTTTTTGCGAGCGACTTCGCGAGTCGATTTAATTGTCGTGGGGCCCACCGTGAGCGTGTTTGATCGCCGAAATTAAATACACCTTGACACGGATGGCCTCAATGGCTTCCACGCTCTTACATAATATCTTCATACGCAGAAAAACCGTCAATTTTACCGTCCGCACCCGTCAGTTTCTTTAAATAATGGAACATTAATAGTTTTAATGGCTTTCGGTGCTTAATGGCTAAAAAAAAAATGCTCGTATATTCTTCAGGTAGCGGTGAATCACCATTAAAACGTCTGCATTATGGGCGAAGATTGCAGGGAATGATGTTCAAGTCTGATTGCCAAGTTATTACTCCACAATTATGCGTTCGTTTCATTAAACGTTATTAATTTTAATAATCATCGTGAATATCAATGGGTCACCGAGTTAAGGGTTATTTAGGTGAGCTACAAACGGCACTGCGGTACTCGAAACTCAGAATCGAGCTAAACAAACTTCCCGAAATTGTTCACAGAATTTCAGAAGTTCGAAAAGAACTGATAGAATTGTATTACAAAATAAATTAAAAAAGAATTAGGAGATGTTTCTGAAGGTGCAGATCCACGATGACGTATTGCATAAGACAAAAATCTTAGCAATAACTAAATGTAAATATGTACCCTACCGCTCAAAAGTATGTACCCACCCACCGTTACAGCGAACATGGTGAAAGCAACATGTACCTAAGCAACATTTATAGACAGTTGATAATAGATCTGTTTTTTGAAAAAAGTAAACATTCGCCATAGTAATACAATAAACTGTGCACATATGTAGGAGAAAATACTTTTGAGCGGTAGTGTACATTTAAAAGCTTTTATCTCATTAGAGGAAAATCTCATAAAACATCTCCTCGTGGATGTCCAGCTTTAAAATTAATAAAAATTATTAACCTTATCCGCAAATTTTACACAATTTTACTCTGTGGGCCGGCTGAGAAAATAATACCAAGGTATGACAATGCTTCGAAAAGAAGTCTAAACTGCAGCTCATGAAATTCGTTCGAAGAAAACTTGAGAAAAATAATTTCAGATGCATCCGGCGGAAAAATCGAAAATGAATCGTGCAAGAGGACGAAGCGTTTCGCAACGTCTGGCAATTTTTCCTAGGCCTTTCACCGACGAATATTTACGTTCGGAGTAAGTCATCATCCCGGCCGAGCTGTCAGCTACTCGCTGACATTTCAGCCTTTAGAGACAAATTGTTAAAGTCGATTCTATCGTACCGTGAGAAACCACGGACTTCTGCGTCGGACGGGCGGCAGACAGAAGGGACGAGGAGAGAGTTTCTCCGGGCAGAACACAGGGAACGGAGCGGAGCCGTGCATTTGGCAAAGTGGCAAAGTGGCAAAGTCGAAACGACGGACGAACAATTGTGCCATTCACGAGATACCGTTACCTGTTTCCACAATTGAACAGCCTGACTGCGAGATGCCGCGTTACGCAACCTAGAACTGGATTTATCAGTCGCTTAGGGTTTTTACGGTGTCGCGTTGGCGCGGTGCGAAACGTTCTTCGTACGAGACTCTGTTTCGGAGAAGGTTATAGGTAGACTGCGGATGTTTATGCAAATGCATACTTTTATTGAAAATAGGTACAGGAGTGGGACCTGGGCAGACATTTATTTTGTTCTTAGACGGGTCTAAAAATATATTTTTTATTGGATCGATTCATGAACAACATCCGACAGATAACAAAATTTAAACAGTTTATCTGAACTACAGATCTTTGTTTTATATTTAAAAGTGAGAATCCCTATGACGTAGACCTGCTGTAGAAGCAGCAATAATCATCCTGTAATGAATCGTCAATTATTTGTGAATCAACCCAATATGTTGCATATTTTACATAATACGAATTTTTAGCCAATTCATTTTTTAAAACATGTCAGTCATCCTGTGTAATTCTAATTTCTTTTTCAAGTAGCACGCTGCTGTAATTTACTCAAATTTTTTTTTCATGTGGTTTTTAATGTTGCACGTACTGCTAGGTCCTTAGCGACGAAGTTTGATCTAAATATCAATCCTGTTGATATAATAAGATTTTAAAGTACAGGTTTGTGTCTTTCAGAAATTTAATTGTACTTCTTATGTCGTACTATAATCTGACATCAGTGTCTGGTTGATTATTATTTAACTGTGACAAGAATTGCAGTAAGGTGGATCTGTTTTCTTCATTAAATGCTCATGTTCTTAGTCGAGACAATATAGTTCTCTCTTTTCTGTTCATATTGTAGTCTGGTATTGGTTGATAAAAATCCTGTACTATACTATAAATTCTGCTCCCTTCGGCTGTACTCCACACTTTTTTCCATTCTTCGTTTCCTGCCACTTTTATGCGATTAACAAGATCTCGATACAGCATTGCATTTATTATTATTATTCGACAATTTTCTGCTCATTCGTCCACACGGAATGACTGCGTTCTCCATTGTTCTCCGATAGTTAAACGTTTGAAGAAGATCGGAGATCCAGTACGAATCGCTCCCGGCTAGAGAGGATCCGTAAAAGTATCGATATAATCGCGAGATAAGGGAACACAGGGGTGGACGTTAATAGATATTCGACACGGTGCTAACTGATCGTTCGGTAGGATTAACGAGGCACCGATCAATCGTGCGCGAACAAAGGATTTCGGGCACGTGGGCGGCCACGTCCGTGGCTGTACTACACGAAATTAATTTACAACCTCTTAACGGTACACGAAGGATCGAAAGGTCATCCAAGCGAAAATAATCAATCGTCCGTTGCACACTGTTAACACATTGTTGACCTAAGACGACGCACCGTCGCGGGAAGTTCTGTCTTCCTCTCTTCTTCTTTTCTGTGCAACCCAGCACCGACCGATATTTGCCTTTACATGCAATTTTACATGTATGTTTTATGTTATTTTATGTAATTATGATGCTGAACGAACTCGTCCCAACATTCGCTAAAAGGTGGGCGTAGAAAAATTATAGGTTTATCTATAAAAAAATTGAAGGTGACCTCAAAAAGGACTTAAAGGACCTTAACGGCCTCTTTGAACCATGTTATGTGACACAACAAAATTTCGAACGGTCCACTAACAACAGAATAATCTGAGGTGATCATGGTAGGCCAGTGGTGGCCACCGGAGCTGCGGCCTTCCCCCACTCTGGGTCCGTTCCCCTCATTTAGGCTGCGATCTGGTACGACGATGGACCAAGGGGGAACGCGGAGGGAACTGAAACGAGGGGAATGGATCTAGAGTGGGGGGAGACCGCAGCTCCGGTGGCCATCACTGTGTTAGGCGGTTCATTGTGTGTAAGCGAAGATAAAATAAAGAAGAGAAGCAATGTAAGGTCCCAGAGGAGATCATGATAGGACAACATCAGGACCGCAGGCTTCCAACAAATTGGTGAGCCTTTTGTTTATTGCAGATTATACTATTTTAATAGTATTTTATAGACAAGCCATAATGAACCATATTAAACAAAATTCACTGGTATAGTCGTGTAGCCAGGTACCTACACTTTTAGGTAGGTTTTTGAATCAACAGTATTAGTTGCTCAGTGAACAAAGTTTTTAATATTTTATGTATAACATAGATGAAATTTATTTGTATCATTACTAGAAAATTATTAATTAGAACCCACGTATTGATTCATAGTATCATAGATTTTACACTCTATTCTTTATTATATACAGAGTCATTTTGTTTCTCTAAGCAATTTTGTACATCTGTCACGTTTCAAGGGAGGTACTCTTTAACTGCTACGCGCCACTATTGTGGCTCAATCGTTTTATATCGTCTAAAGAATATTTCCACACGGTCGATGTATATTGATCTTCACAAAAAATTGTCTATTATCGCTGCTTCGTAAGATCGCCTCAAATAGAGCAATGGTGTCTTTATAGCCACTCGACGCGCCTTCTTCAAGGTACCAAAGCTTCATGTTCTCCCGTGACACCCTAAATGGCCCGCGAAAGGGCAAAGAGAAGCTGCGCGCCGACAAAGGGAGTTCACGTGACCGTCTGTCACGAAAGAAAACTAATTGCCTCCCGTGCAATTGCTTCCCTGATGATTTAAGCTCGCTGAAGAAACCAGGACGATTACGTTAGGGAAACGTGGCAGTTTGAGCGTAATATGCACGGTTTGCAATTCCAACGCGGTCCTCGCGGCGGTTCCACGGGACAAGTGTCGTAAATCGGCAGATCGGCCCTGGAGTGGCTCTCGCGTTGAGGTTATGGTCGCTCCGTGGGCGTTTCGCGCCAACACGAAACGGTTTACTTCATCCGACCGGCTGGAATTCCCTTCTTCCCTGGCAGAACGAAACGGAGAAACACCGCCGTCGGAGAGCAACTTTTTTCGCGAGTAATTAAGTCGACGCTACCGTCCACGTGCACGACCAGCCAAAAAAAGAGCTATTTCCGCGACGGCCTGTTCGGACGCTTAAAAAGCTTTTTCGTGTCTTGCGGAATGGTGATGAGACTTCAACGAAATTGAGAGATGTTCCTGCTTTCACTCGGTTATTTTATACGAGCTTCGTTTTGGGGAGTATCGAGGTTCAACCGCGCGGTGTTGAATGGCGCAGTGAAAACGGACGTGCCTAGCCAGACGTCGTATATTCATGTGACATTTTCGGTGGTCTTCGTTGCAGATTTCTCCGTTTGGAAGCTGCACATTTCTAGACGAAATGACCATGCTAGAGGCACTGCGCCGATTTAATATTGCAAGTGACTCGATAATTGAAATGAGCGTGCGCACGAACTACCTGAGATTTGTAGAAATTTGGAAAAGAGGCAAACCGTGACAACAAAATTTTTCGATTAATCTAACACGATATTCTGGTTTAGTTATTAACTTGGAAGAAAAAATATTTATCTGCTTGATGTTGCAGTTGTTACTTTTTATAATTGTCACCGTTTTAACGCTGCTCAGGATTTCATAAAATTTAATAGGGGTTTAATTTAATTTACATATAAATCAGTATGGAACAGTATTTAACTACTTGATAGTATACTCATTACTGTATATTGCTCGTAGGATTTTATGCGATTTAATAGGTACTTAATTTAACACGCTGAACGCCGCCACCGGTGATCACCACATAAAATTGCGTTCAAGTAAACAATTATCGACACGTACAAAATTTCAATGAAACCAAATATTGCAAGAATGACGCAGAAACCTAAATATAAGATCGAACAGTTAAATATGTTTCTCTGTTATGCGTTCCATTAAAAACAGGAAATTACAGCGCGTCTGACCGGGCATGTCTGTTTCCACTGCGGCAGTATTCCACAGAATTAAAATCAAAATATTTCCTAACCCAACAGTTTTTCAACACAAACACCCCAATGCTTTTTTCCAGAGGATGAAAAGCTACATCGATTAACCTACCTAACAATGTATAGTTACATTTAAAAAAACAAAGATAATAACATTCTCTTCGCTACGACTCCACCTGTAAAGAATCCAGAGTGCATTGTGTTCCTCTCGGAGTCATTCAATTTTTATCTGAAACGTTTCACCATATCGCTGACAGTTTACGATGAAGACGGGACACCCTGTATGTATTTCGATCGGTCATCGTTGCACATCAACGGACCTCAACGTCTAACGACGACGCATTATTCCGTGCCGCAGAGGAAACGGATTATCCACGCCGACTGCATTCGATCTGGCGACCTCCCACCAACTACAATAGCCGCATTATTGCTTCGCAGGATTTACGAGCGGAGCGACCTTAATATTAAAATTGAACGACCGCCGCATCCTTCGACAATAGAGCCGACATTGTACCGTGGAGATTATATGTACGCAACCGGAACACGCTCGACTTTCATCCGGAGAAACGAATCCGAGTTGCTGGAGCCCGATGATGTACGGGGTGGTCCGACAAGAAGTGCACCGTAGACCCTCTGCAGATCTTTATAGATCTCTACGGAATCTCTAATGTAGAATCTGCATACAAGGCGTGCACTGTAGAATCTCGATTATTTAAATGACATTCCGTATTCTACTCTGGAAGTAGACTGTCAGATACAACGAAGATAGAGTCAGGTTAGGTTCATGATGTTATGCTACCGGGCCTGGTCGTTTGGTTTCGAACCAGCGGAGCGTTGAGTTTGGGTAAAAATGATCTGCATGGGCTTACGGATACATACAACTTACAGAGGTTTAGCTTTCGATAGATGCAGGATTACCGTATGCGAAGATTATGAATGGTGGAGAAGTTGGGTTGGGTCTGAAAGACCTTAAAACAAATACGATCTACGGAGCTGTAGGTCCGACTACAGATACGGTCACCGTGTGCAAACATTACGGATGGAGGACAGGAGCAATTCTTGAAAGGTCGAGTTATGTCTTGATAAAGATAACCCATAGAAGGTTAGGACTGAATAAGGACAATCTATACAGGTTTAGGTTTGAATACAGATAGGATTACCATATGCAAATATTACATATGGAGGATCAGCGTAATTCATAGAAGATTGAATTAGGTCTGGATCAAGACAAATGGCGGTTGAATGTAATTCATGGAAGGATGGGATAAGACTGGGTAAGCAGAACACGCAGAGGTCTAGGTTTGAATAATGTTAGGCTTATCACGTAAAAAATTGCAAGTGAACGTCAAGGGCAATGCATAGGTGGTGGAGTCAGGTTTGAATAAAGGCAAATAAAGAACAAATGTAGTTCATGGAAGGCTAACTTTACTCTAAATAAAGCCAATCTACGGAGAGTCAGATATAGATAAAAATAAGATTACCATATGCACACATTGCAAGCACGGAACAGGGAAAGTACACAAAATCTCAGGTTATCTCTGTACAGAGACCTCTCAATAAACATTTACCGAAGACCACCCATACGAAATTAAATCTGGTTCACCGCGCTCCGCAGACGCTTAGGCTAGGTTGGCCCGATTCATCCAAGATCCTCACAGAGACAAATGGTATCGTTCGAAACGCATCGGGACGAAACAAAAGCGAAATTTCCGCGTTTTTCACAACGATGCTCGACACGACGGCATTCGAGACCACACAAACGGTGCGTAGATCGTTTTACACGAATCGAGTACCGGTACTCGAGCGTGCAAGGCTGCTTTCAAAGGCCCGTGTTGCATTACGCCCTCGTCGACACGCGTTACACCGTAACGTGTAAAACGTTCTCGCCCGTTGCTGTTACAAATTACGCGTTACAAGGAGAGCCGGCAAGCGTGTGAGAGCGCGACAGAGAGATCTCGCATGTGTGCACACTAATTAGGACATTTGTGCTGACTTATCGAGACATTACATCGCCGGTGAACGAACGTGATCGAGATAGAGATTGAACCGCATCGCGTGCGTTTATCATACCGTTCCTTCCACCTCCTTTTTCGGTCATCGTTATCATTGTTTCGAAATTTACTGAATCTGCTGTATCGGGTTCGCGAATAGGACATGTTCCATTCGTATGGTAACGCGATCGTTAACCGCGATACGCTTTCGAAAAAATTATGTCGTTTATATAAGCGTTATGTGCATTTTTATCAACAATTCTGCAGCTGATACATCTCAGTTTTTTTAAATTCTTGATTTTTGTGATTGATCTCTTCGGTGGATGTTTGTATAATACTTTGCTCGTTTGGGAAGGATTTACCGTTTGGAGAAAAATGATGATCGGTAGACAGGGAATCTAATGAATAAGGTAATTGTGGTGAATTTGATATGCAAGCTCATTTCATATCGAAATGACGCGAAATCCACTTTCATTTATGTTAACACGTTGGATGCCGCAGTGGAAACTCCCATACCTGGTCAGACGTACCATGATATCCCATTTATAAATCTGATTTCAACTCTACGATAAACTCGCCAGGCCTGTTACCCCCTTCTCCTCATTCTGGTTATTACGTTATCAATTTTCGTGTGGAAAATAGTCATCAATATTCGGGCATACATTTTTTTTATTAATATTAACAGTTCAAAGTATTTTACTAAAAATAAAGGAGTGCAAATGAAATTATTATATAACGTGTTGAGACCCCTAACTTTTTTTTTGTAATAGCATAGGCCTGTCAGGCACAACAAGTGCTCCGAAGGGTTAAATAAAATATTCTTCAGGAATAAAATTCTCAAATTTCCTCAGTCTCTTCAGATTTATCAGAATAAATATTAATTCTGCCAGAAAGAAGTAGAAAATAATACTGACGCAAAGTGGAGGTACTGAGATCCACGAAAGGGACTCTGAGTGGCTGATGTTACCGTCGACGAGAGGTTGCCATGCGTCTCTTCCAGTTTCTGCGTGAAAGTCAAGCGAAACGATTTCTCTGGAGTCACGCGGACGCGGAGGACCCTATTAAACGAGACAGAAAAATCCACGGAAGGTGTTCGCAGTACGAAGTTCACGTGGTTCCCTAACCACGGACGAAGATTCGTTGCGTCGACCTTATAATTCCACGAGGTATAATCCCCGCGCGGTGCCGGGGATAATCATGAACATTAGGGGGGAATCCTCATCGGAGGTTACGTGGTGAAACGGCCCGTTCGCGTTCGATGCACGCGCGCCAGCTCGTGCATTATTTTCGATAATCAAAAGGCGCAACGCAGCCACCACGATCGAGAAAAAATATTTGACGATCGATACCGTGATACGAATAAAAATGATAAGAAGACAGAAGAAGTATGAGAGCACGTGCCTGCGGTACTCCGCGGCAATTATTTTAGAGAAACGCCTGCGATGAAATTTCTGCGTGAAATTTCGATCGATCAGTTTTCTCAGTTCTGTAAATTTATGCATTAGCCTTGAAAAGTCGTGCACTATGTTACCAACCTGCTGAAATAATTTATCAAACGATTTATTTAATTAAACTATCAATTTCAGATAGGAGATAGAACGAAATATCATGAAGCAGCAGTTATTAAATTTATTTCTAGAATTCGCAAGAGTCTCCAAAGATGAACTTCAGGGTCAGTACTATGTAACTATACTCTCTAAGGACGAAAGTAGTTCATTTATAAATGATATAAAATCTAAAAAAAATTAAATATACACGTACGTGTCGGTGTTACTGAAGATGCAAAGAATAATGTGATCGTATTATGATGATCATAGCAGTCGATGCTGGGTTACATACAAAGAAGAAGAGAATAGTTAGGAGTAGACAATACCAAGGTCCCCATTGTTGCCGACACTTCATCAATTTTGTCATCGATTTGCAATTCTGTCAATAGTGAGCATGAAATATGAGGGCCTAAGAGCTTCTCTTGCCAACCCCTGGTGGATCCCACTTTCAATGTTTTCGCGTATCCGTTGACACACGGGTGTCTCAAAGCCCACCCAAAACTCTGAATCACCCATCTGAAAATGATCATAACTGTCGAGGTTGGGTACGATAGACGGAAGAATACGATTCGAATGATTCGACCGTCCATCCGTCGCGACAGAGCGAAGCAATCGTAGACGAAAGCTCGTAAAAAGGTTGAAACGGCCCACGGGATCAGCCGCGTGACGTTATAATGAAGACGAGCGTGAAGACTAATGACGGCAAAGTGACCCACACCGTGCACCGATGCGGCATTAATCAATGTCCTTTGAGATGCACGTGAACGGCGTCGCACAAAGAGCGTTTAACATTGACCCCGGGAGTGGAAAACCCGGAGAAACATCGGCCACCGTCATCGTGACAAAGAGCGTCTGATTATGCTGTTGCAGAAAACGGACACGTTTCCTGTGCCATTGTGTCGGCCGGGGAAAACGGGAAGACAGATATTGATGGAGCGTCGATCCGTCGAACGGTAATTTGTTCGCCATCGACCGGGTGAATGATCGATCGCAAACAAATCGGAAACACGTGTATTCCGAAAAGGATTTGCAGCCATGAATTCCAAAACGGGACAAGCCTGCCAATCAGCATTCTGAGAAAAAGAGTTGTCTTTTATCTTCTTTAATTATATTTAACACACTGAGCGCGGTGGCGGTCGCCGGTGACCGACACCTCGAATTTAATATAATTAAATAATTGTCGAGTGTCGCAAAGTTTTGAACAAATTTCATATTGAAACAATAATTTAGGGAGGGAAGAACACGATTGAGTGCTAAAATTTCTTTTTCTTTACGATTTATATGAAAAATAGTTAATTATGTCGTGTCTGATTTGGTATGACTGTTTTCACTGTGGCGGTCAACGAGTTAAAGAAATATTACCGGGGTAGGTTGATAAACTTTTAAATGATTGATGTACGTTCTTCGGAGATTGTCGATTTTTAGATTTTACTTCGAACATCGCTGGATAAATGGAAATAAAAAATTGAGGAATGTATTTAATTTATTATTTACTTAAAAAATTAAGAACATCTAGAAGAAATCGAATATTGTAATATACACAATAATGACGAATTTATTAAGAGAATTTTTATTCTACAATTTTACGTTGCAAAGGGCAATGGAATAAATAAATAAATTCGCAATTTTATTCGAATATTATTCGAGACAATATTTCGGAAGTGCGTAAGAGGAAAATCCTGAAAATAGAATATGGGTCACGCATATATTTATTATTTTCGACTTTCCTCAATATAAAATGGAACTTAAGTATAAATTAGCCACCACAGGCTGTACAGCAGGCTACCAAAATAACTTCGTAACTTTGGAGGGAAGGGTTGCACGGTGAAAAGTACCAACATAATGCTATAAATTAGTTTCCACTTTCACCCTAATTTCCAAAACGACAACCTTCGAAACACTACGTTGCGCATATACCATTTTACTCTGACTTTGCAAACGACGAACGACCTTGAACTGCCTGCCTTCGCCATCCGTACTATAGCAATGATTACCAATTATCCCAATGGCGTCGAAACCTTTCGATTTTTCAATTACCCATTTTTCCACTGCAATAGAACATCCCTTAGAACGCGTTCGGACGACCGGCGTCCAAGACAGGGTTTCGAATGATAATTAAGACGCACGGGGTTGCGGCATGCGAAAAAGTTAATTAGAGTGGTCCATTAAAAGCGCGTTTCGCGTTGTACGGCGCAAGACAGTTGAAAACGCTCGTTACCAGAACGGCCGAGTGTCGTAATTCAATTTCACGCTTTCGTGCTCTTGGTTCGGAATGTTATCTCATTCCCATCGGGGCCCGATAGCGTACGCGGTCTGCATACAGGGTGAGTCCCCGGAAACCACCACCGAAATCGGTTTCCTCGTCGATATTACAAAGAGACGTTCGTCCGATGACGCGTGATCATCGTGCAGCAGAAATATAGTACAGGAGGGGTTGATTGTTCAAACTACAGTGGAATATCGGTTACCCGAATTAGAATTAGCAGTAGAATGAGCCACATTTTAATAAATATGTTTCATATAAAAACGATAATTTTATTTTAGAATTTAAAATACGCAGTGGTATTGAATTAAGTACACAGTGTTACTAATGAGAATTTTAGGTTGGAATATCACTAATAGGGTGACCAAGTTTCAGATCACCGGTGCATGGATAGTCGAGCAAAACACATACAATTTCATGAAATACGCTGAGATGATAATTCATCTGAATACATAAATTTGCAACGTACAAGAAACATCTGTGCCTGGACCAATAAGGTGACCCGTAGCACACGGTGAACGATTTTTTAGAACGCATATATGCGTTCATCGACCTCAAAGGGTTGATAGCTATGAATTGTACAATTTATTTCCAAGTTTATTCAGTTAGTCCCTGAGAAGGTTAAGATTGACAGTTCCGCAGGATTTCCTACGTTTATCGGCTAACTGTAACTCAGACTATAATTGTGTTACATTTCGTTTCTCACGATGACCCCGAAATCCCGGTATGTTTTACCATTTTTAGTGTGTCACTCCAAAACTGTGCCACTCTCTGCTAATAAGGCAGAGTGTACACATTGAGATCAGTAAAACAATGTTTGGTGAACAGAAGCCGAAGAACCGAGCCTTTTAGAGCGACAGCAACTCTCGGTGTTATTTTTGACACACCGTGTACATTTACCACTCGATTATATCGAGTCTATTGTAATTGCTAGGAGGAGTTCACTGGTAACGGTTTCTACGGATTTCCTCGACGATTCCTCGCGGAAGATGCGCAATCGCAGGAGAAATGAGAGGCTTTTCAGCTCGCGTTTATCCTGCTGAATGTATTAATTCCTGTCCGTTGGTGGCTACCAAAATAATTAGTACTCTCCTACCAGGAATTAGCATAAACAGCCGTGATCTTGAACGTTACGGTTTAGACTTTGTGGCACGAAATTTTCAATTAACATTCGCAATTGAGGAAAGTTACTGTACACTCTCAAAAGTAGGTTAATGTACAGTGTGGCTCTATAATGATGGTTCGAATTTTAGGAGCGTATAGTACGTTTCCAGAGGATTAAAAAATGTATGTAACTAAATAATTAAAGAAGTGCAGTAGTCAACGGACTTTGCAAGCCTGAGTTTCGAAAATGGAAGTAGAATATTTCATTGTGGCCGTTTCTAGAAGCATAATAATTAAGAACTGTCTCGTGCACATCATATAATTTACTCTGAAAGACGGCAGGAATTGTCTATAAATCGTTGAAGCGGGCAAAGATCCTGTTAAAAGCGGAAATTCTTGATGCACGTGAAAAGACACTGATAAAATGACCTTGAAACCGGTCAAGCTGTCTTTACAATGGTTAAGCACGTCTCAGTCACCGCAAAATTCAATATTTGCCGCCCAGCGGTTATCTTCTGGCGCCAGTGAATTCTTAGAACGACTCCGAAGGATCTAATCGTTCGATGAGCATGAATTTCGATAATGGTTATCGACTACTGCGAGCTGCTTCGTCTATGAATCCATTCACCGAAAACATTGCTGAACAATTACCAAGCTTCCAGAGCAAAAATTAATAATGAAGCTTCTTATACAAGAAATACTTAATTTTTTTTAATAACTTCGATACAATCGATTGAGAATTTCCAGAAATTTTTGGAATAAAGATTTCGTTGGCGACTGGACCATTTTTGGGCCATTTCGAAGCGACACCGTTTTAAGAATATTCTTTAGTCATCTAGAGATTAACAAAACCACTGTACAATAAACTATAAACAATAGTTCTAGGCAGTACTAATGATCCAGCAGGCTGACGTTCTCGATGAAAAAAAATAATAATAATAACATAAGAAATACTAAATTTTTGTTAAACTTCGACACAGAATTTTTTGGACTAAAGACTCCGTTGGTGACTGAACAATCTGCGGGCCATTCTAAAGTGACACCACTTTAAAAAAATTCACTAATCATCTAGAAATTAGCAGAACCACTGTACAATAAATTATAAACAATACTTCAAGGCAGTACCAAGGATCTAGCAAGAAATATTTAATTTTTGTTAATTATCGACACGATCGATTGCGAATTTCCAGAAATTTTTGGAACAAAGACTCCGTTGGCGACTGAACAGTCTGTGGGGCCATTTTAAAGTGCCATCGCTTTAGAAAGATCCAATATTTGCGTACTTGGGATTCGCATTGGCCAGGGTCGACCGATCCGTCAAGCCGATGCCGATGGATCGAGGAACCGGTGACCTTGGTTTTCACAGCGATCGCTCTCGGCCGCGGAAAGGGGACACTGAACCCGATGCTTCAACCACTATTTACATATTTGTTTCGCTAAGTGAAATGCCGTGTTCCACGGCTCTATATTCCGATTCCTGTTTCGAACTTTTTTCCTTCGTTCGGATAAACGCGGCCGCTCGAATAATGGCGGGGTGGAAAGGTTCGCTTATCATAATGCTAGGCTCACTCTAAACGTCATCCT
This sequence comes from Macropis europaea, assembly GCA_916610135.2. Lineage (NCBI taxonomy): Eukaryota > Metazoa > Arthropoda > Insecta > Hymenoptera > Melittidae > Macropis > Macropis europaea. The sequence goes on from OU744346.1 coordinate 2,034,153, forward strand.
CGGTCGATGTTACCTTCAGCAACCATTCTAATGGCGTTCGAAATATTTTTAATCATTCAACAATCGTATTTTTCAGTTCTTTTTACTGTATACGAAAAGTAGAAACAATATAGTAGAATTGACTTTGTTGCAAAATTTTCTCATTTTCATATTTGTTTTGTACATAAATTTCTTTTTATTAATTTAATTCACCATAAAATTTTGTAATTTTCAAAAGATAAGGAATCTTGTCATACAATAGGCGAATGTCAATTTTAAGAAACATAATTGATCAAAAATTAAATCGTACTGTTTTCAAAATGAATAGAATTGTTCTTTAAGAGGGTAATTTTTAGAACAGAGCTTTCCTTCTCAACAGCTCACTATGAAGAAAGAGTACAAGAGTACTGTAACATGGAGAACACTCCACCATGTTCCTTACAAATCACTTTGAAACCCACAGAAATTCTCGAAAATCCTTTCCATCAACTTTCCAACATCCAGAATAACAAACTTCACCTTCCAAATATCTTGTCAACCATTTCCAATCACTCATCGACATTTCTCCCCTCTCCGTGTAACGAAAACCATCTGAAACATCCGTTCGATTGAAACAATTCAAGAAACCCGACGTTAACAATTTCCTGAATTCAAGGTAGATCGAGAAACGAATTCCTCCCGGTGAAAAAGGCGAAAAATGGCACTCCTGTCGGTTCACTATGGCAGGTGAAGGAATTACTTTCACGGTGTCGGTGTGCGATACAGATGGAACAGTGGTCGGTGGAAATAGGCGCGGCCGGAAATGTCAATTTCGATGCGAGCTAATCCTCGCTGGTAATCGAACCGACTTTTTTCCTTCGCGGTCTGCACAAATTCAATTTAAACGGCGTTAATCGCCGATCCGGTCCGCAAATAGACGAACCACCTTCGGGGATGTTTACGTAAATCGAAGGAGATAGTTACAAAACTCCTTATCATCGGCACACTTACGAAATTGATATCCGAGTCCTTTTTCTTCCAAACGGGCCGCGAAGTATCTCTCGAACGACCGATTATGCCAGAAGTGGACGTACCTTTCATTCATTACGAGCTGTTTCCACTCAGCGAAACGGGAAGTGTTCGCAGCGATTATTTGTAGACATTTTATATCCGTTAAATGTCACGGTGTTGGTCTGGTTTACGAGCTCGCAGCTTCGAAATGAAAATCTCTGAAATTTCTAAACGGGCAAAAAGAAAATCGGGGGCTTCCACGGAAAAGTGGGAAGTACTCGCGCCTTTTGATTAATAGGCTCGCGTGGGAGCGTAATGCTCAGTGATAAATGACTCACGTTCGGGGACTTTCCTTCAATTAAATCATCTTTTTAGAGCAGCGCTAGCCGGTGATTATGCAACCGGCGCAGATCTCAGCGATTTTGAATTTTTTCCTTGCAGCGGCGGCACGAAGAGGTTTCGAGCTCGCGGGTTTGTTTGGTTAGAATCCGCTCCGATGACTGATCGCTATCAGAGCTAAAAACATTAATGAGAAATGGACAGCCGGCTGAGTGAATGATAGCTCATAAATAAGGCCCATTCGACTTCCCGATGAATGAACGATTACTCATGCTTTGAGTCACCTGAATACGAACTTTCGCTGAAAGACACGCGTGCCTAATTGTGGCGTTCGAAGGGGTACGTCGGCTAAACAGCTGTGAGAATCGAGGAATCTTGGAAAGGAAGACGCGAAAAAGAGAGGATAAGTAACGTGGAAGGGGTAAAATAGATTGAGAGCTTGCTAACGGAAGTATCGGTTTGGAAAGATGGGGAGGACTGGAAATATTGGTGAGAATGAGATTTAGAGGGATGAAAGGGACTTAGGAGTGCCTAATGAACCTAGGAAGGATTGGAGATACGTGAAGGGAACTTGAGGAGACCTAGACAGAACTGAAGATGTATAGAGGGAACCAAAGGGACCGATACAGAACTTGAAGAGACTTAAAAAGAACTGAAGACGTATTGAAAGAACCAAAGAGACCAATTGAAAACTTGAAGAGACCTAAAACGAGCTGAAGAGATTCAGCTGAGACTACAGGGGTTTGAAGGTAGCTTTAAGAGACTTACAGGGAGTCGAAGGAGCTTAAACCGAGCTTGAACAGACCTGGAAAGAATCAACGAGATCTAGAGAGAACTGAGGATACTTAGACGGAAACAAACAGTCCTGGATAGAACTTGAAGACCGTAAAAAAGAACTCAAGCGACTAAAAAAGATCGAGAAGGACCTGGACAGAATTGAAGGCACCTAGAGGGTTCTTGGTGCAGGTGCCCCTGAAATACGCCTAAATGTGCGACATGATAAAAATGTAGGCTAACAGTAACCAGGGAAAACCTGGTGAGACACGTCTTTTCAGAAAGAGGTTCCAAACTTTTAATCCTCATCTTCATAAAGATAATCCTCTGCCCACAAACCAGCGTAGAAGTATTGCACTTGTTCCAAAACAGTCATAAAAGTACAAGATAGCAGATCAGGTGTAAATGATTGTTGTCAAAAATAGAAACTGTGGGTGTGATACAGGGTCCATCGACCATAATGAGACTAAGCGATTAAGATCAAATGAAGACCACGCGAGAACATTCGGAAACAACAGAATCACACAGACGAATGAAACGCTAAACGAATAATGGGGATTATAAAACACACAGCCCAAATCACTAATGGATCATGGAGGAGGTGCAAAGGTCGAGTAGCTTCTGACGCAGCCACGACAGCGCAGGTTCTCCGGTTACCCAGCTTTCGAACAGGTGTGTACGTTACCTGGAAACCTAGACACAACTCCATGACGCTTCCTTCTGACGTGCTTGAAACGGGAGGGGTACAAACATCCAGCAAAACTGTTTAGTGCTCTCGCCGGGGAAAATACATTCGCCGGCGTTTTTATTTGTACTTCGCGACGAGTGCGTGTACAGGTGCGTATACAGGTGAATTACTCGACGCGGAGGGTACTCGTTCCTTCTGTTTGCTCTCCGCGGCTGTTTGTCGAATGTTCATCGTTCCTAGGAACTGCTCGATATTTTTTCCAATCCCAACCTTCCCTTCCACGAAACTCCCGCTAATGGATGCTCCTCCTGGAGACGTTTCAGCGTCTGTCAAAGGCGCGATAAAATCGAGGATTGTGTGGACACCGTCGTCTGACGACGTCTCGAAAGTCGCCTATAGATTGTTGGTACAGTTAATTAGATGTCTATTAGTTACCAATTTTCTAACCTTTGAAGATTTTTATGAAGTTGGACCAGTCAAGGTCTTCTATCGTTTAGATAGATCAGAGATGTCCAGATATTAGGTCATACAACGTTAAGACTCTGCCTGAAAATTGACTTCCTATTTTTTAATGTGGTCTTCAATTCTTTTTGCACGGTCTTCTACAATTGGTTGGAGTGAACAGATTCTGTCGATCAGTCTGATCAATTTACCTAGTTTCTTTGAGCAATTCTTCTGATCACTCTGGCCTACCCGACTGGTCATTTCAGACAAGGCTTCTGACCGGTCCGGTTGATCTTTCAAGCCACTTTGGCCAATCTTCTCGCTCCATTTGGCCAATCCTTCAGGCAACTCCCGTAAGTACGTTCTGCTATTTCTGTCAGACTTTTCGGACAATTCCCTGGGCATTCTGTCCGACCGCTCCAGCTGATCTTTCCGGTCGCTCCTGCTGATCTTATCTGCCAAGCTGGCCAATTTCATTATAGCATAGTGAATAAACCTGTATATAAAGTGTGACCGAATTGTGTTACAATCGAATGGGTTACGAAACTGTCTATCGATTGATCAAGAGACTGGCCACTGACGATCATCGATTATGGGTTTTGTTTTAGCTCTCCGATCTGGTGTTTGTTTCAATAAATATTTGTGAGAGGTCATAAACGGGGCAAAAGCGTCGCGTGTCTTCTGTGGGGTCGTATTTTTTAATTTATCTGTCATGCAACAATCATAATAACTATTTCATGATACAGAAACAAAAGAATAATGAAATATTTTAAGACACTTGCCAGAGTGTTGAAGAAAATGGTTTTCGAATGATCTAATAGAATCTTTAATATCTTTTTTTCGTTACGTAAATCTCGTGAAACGTAATTCATTGAGTATTTATAGCTGATCGGGCTAATTAATTAAATTAAATCGCGCGCTGTCGGATAGCGTGTCATTAAGGTATTGAAAATTACTGTTCCTGCTTCTCTCCCACCACGGGGTACGTTTAATCGACGAATAAACGCGAGAGAAACTTTATTGAGGAAATTCAGTCAATTCCGCGATACTATTAACTGCTCTAATGATTGTAATGAAACTGATTATACCCTGCCACGGATTTCTAGTATGTTACTGTTCGTATCGCGACCCGTGTAATTTCGCTTGGGTTTCGACTGACTTCACTGTACCGAGGAAAATTTTTATTGAGCTAATTAATCAATTTACAGCATTTCTCTCTAATTAGTTACACGAAAATGAGTGCCAAAAATCGCAATAATATCTCAGGAAATAGTGACACGATTTTTCAACGCGATATAGGATGAAGAGTTAGTTCGTTTTCGTTTTGAAAGTACTGGTAATTAATTAATTTCTGCTGTGGCTGCTGTAATTTTTCTGTTTCTACTCTGAGATATTCCTCGAATTTATTTTACATTATTAAAAATTCAAACAAATTAGTTGTAAGTTATCTTAGGACTTAATATTGATAAGTGACTGTTTTGGTTCTTCTGTTTTTACATTGACATATTGTTTTGTGTTTCTGAAGATATTATTGGGAAGAAAAATACGAAATGATGTTTTTTGTATGATAAAAATTCAAATAAGCAGGCGAGATATTATCTTGGGAGCTGTGCTCGTTTTCAAAAATAATGACCAGGCAGGAAAGCACCGATACGAGAGAATCGACCGCCTATTCCGATTTCGGAGTGTGTTCTTGAACGAATGGAAATTAGGTCGACACGCGGATTGGTTCATGTACTTCATTGTCCTGGATGAAGACGGTCGATGGTTTCCAGGAAATTGCTTCCAGGCGAATGGAATAATCTTTCTTACTCATCTAGAGAATTGCTAGAGAGTTATTATCGCTAATATTTGTATTCAAATTGAAAACTGCTATATATAGGGGGTTCGAAAAGTGATAAATGAGATATTTCATATTTTGATGGCCGCTGTCGCATGTGCGTGATTTTACCTATGCCATCACTATGGATATAACAAATAAATAACCGATGAAACAATATCAACGGAAATGTTTATAAAATGAGTATTTTTTAGATATTCAAACAATCAATGCTTCAGAAATTTTCGTTAATCAATTAATCTCGAAAAATGCTGGATAATTATAGAATACCAGTATTAAAAAAATTCTGTAGGGTTTCAAAACGTTTTGGACCGTATCAGGGCGATTAACGTATCACCCTGTATATAAATGAATTTTCTATTTTAATTCACACAATTATTTTAGAATTGTATTTCTTTTCAACTGCTGATGTTAGCAATACTTTAAAATCATACAATATTACTATTATACAATTCTGCGTTTCTCTGAGTTACTGTGATTGGTATCAAGGACACACTAAACGCAACATCCTGTATATATACGAATTGTCTATTTTAACTAGCCCAATTATATTACAATTACATTTCTTCGCAACCAGCGACGTAACTGTATTTCAGAATGATAGAACACTATCGCTATACAATTTTGTGTTTCTTTGAGTTACTGTGATTGGTGTCAAGGACACACTAAACGCAACACCCTGTATATGTACGAATTGTCTATTTTAACTAGCCCAATTATATTACAACTACATTTCTTCGCAACCAGCGACGTAACTGTATGTCAGAATGATAGAACACTCTCACTATACGATTTTGTGTTTCTTTGAGGCACCGTGAGTGATATCAGGCACACGATGAATGAGACACCCAGTATATAAAGGAGCAGGCCGGTGGTCCGTGCTCAATTATAACGGCCCGCACGAATATGCGGTTTAAATTGCAGGTTCGCGTCACCTCGGCCGCGAAAGAGACGATTTTTCGCCCGCGAGTGTCGGTTTCGAGTGATTTCGATCAAACGTACACTCCGTGCTCCTTATGATACTCGGCCCGAGGTCGAATAATGGCGACTGCCCCGTTATATACTCGTCCTGACCCCGGAGACGCACGGTGACTCGCGTTTATACTTCACCACGAGTCGACGACACATTTCATAACACTGCCGCTTCAACCACCATTTTTTCTCCGGTACGTTCAAATATTTCATTCATTTCTCCTCGAAGAAAGACATAGCCTCGAAACCGACAATCCTCGAACGCCCTGGTTCTATATGGGTCCGATTGTGAGATGCAGAGGAGGATTCAGAATTTCTATGGATGTCTAATGTATCGTTGATTAAATAATTTTAGGACTCTGCAGGGTAACTTGGAAAGATTGTTTATTTTCGCTGGATTTGTACAAACTGCAAATATTAGTGAGGTATCATATTCTATCAAATTGAACTGTGACCTGTTTTTATATCTTTTATATTAAAATGAGTATGACACTCAAGTAGTCTATACCACGTAAAATCTACAATTTCATAGTTTCTCTGATGAAATATTCTTGGAAGAACTTGATTAATTGTCTAAGTCACTGCAGTATGGTATTTAACGTTGCAATGACAGCTTTAATGCAGCTTCTGACTCTCTAGGAGTTGGCGGACGTTGGAAGAAACTAAATTACATTATAATTCGGTATTTAATTTTAATTCCACCCCAAAGTGACCTGAAAGGTCCTGATAGAACAATTATTTAAACGGTAGACAGGGGTAATAATACTACATCGTGTCTGATCAGGTACAGTCGTTTCCACTGCGCCAGCGGACGCGTTAAAATTTCCTCGACTTCGATGTTTACCTAACTCCACAGAATGGCCCATGAAAGTGCCATCTGTTCCGACCGAGTCAAGTAGATTCTCATTGTACACAGACAGGCAATAACTATCAAATATCGTTATATACGGCATACACTACATTCCCCATTAGCCGCGCAAGAAAACTCATCGTTCACCACGCGATCTCTCCTCTATTTGCTTTAGCAACTATTCAACCGGTCATCCACGGCGGCGTGGCAGTAATAGTGGAAGAAGAGGAGGAGGAAGAGGAAGAAGAAGAAGAAGAAGCGACAGACATTACGCCGCTTACACAATTGCCGTTGGCTGTCAGGACCCTTCGATCCCTCCGTTAATTCTCGAAAGGCACGTGATGGCACAGAATGCCAATACGCTTTCGAATCGTTTAAAATGGCCAACAGCAGCGGAACCGTTTGTCCATTACTCGTTTCTTGAAACTCGATACCTGGACCATCGTCGGTGATCAAAGTTCGGAATCGTTGTAATCGACAGGCTGAACGGGGTGATCCCATTCTGCTGAGCCATTGAGACATCTACCCTCTGTGGTCTGCACTGTAGCCACGATAACTAGAGATTTGATATTAGTTTTTAATTTATCAGGTTGATCGGTGCTTCGGAGATACTGGAGTAGTTTAAGTTCTAGAAGACTAGAGTTACAGAAGCAGAGGAGCTGTCTCCGCTTTCGACAAATTTTCAAGATTAGCTGCCTCGTAAACGAAGCCTCGAACAATTTCCACACCACATTATTGTTTGTCTTTTCCTTCGTAGATAGTTAATTTTTATTTAGCTGTATCACTCGTTGCGAGTCACTCTGTGTATCACCTCCGTAAACATAGATGTGTTTCCAGAGGGCATGAGTGTACGTCCTTTTTAGCGAAAGGGTTAACGATTTTCTCCCGCTGATGTTTCCTGGCCACCAGCTTTGGAAAGGTGTACCGGTCCCAGGTCGGTTTCCCGCCATAAACATCTCTGTCGCCGATCTATTGTTCGCCACGCGGACGACCAACACACAGGCCCATAAGTCATTACACGTCGAGAGGCTTGATTATGATCTCCATTGTAGCGACTGCGTCGTGAGCATTGTTCGTCGAGCCACCTGTTTCCAGCCGTGGGCCCCTTTCTGTCCTGCCTCCTGGGACCGAGGCAGACTCCTAGAGACGGCATTAGAAAGCCACACGCCGGTTATGCCGTGGTATTCCCATTATTCAACGAAACCAGACGGCACCGTGGACCGGGAACAGTATCACGGGAAACGTGAGAACCGGTGATGGGACTGATATCGTACAGGGTGGCTCCGGAGGAAAATAAGATTGGCTAGCTCGGTTTAATTGAAAATGGTCCTATGGATTGGGACGGTAGGTCCGTTTGTTATTTAGATGAGCTTTGTAATTTCGTGGAAGTTGGAGCAATCTGATGATTGCTAAGTGGATTCTGGTAGAATGGGACTGATGCTGTGTCAGGTGTCTCTGGACAAAATTAAGTTTTGCCAGGTTATACAGATTCAAAATGGGCCTATAGACTAGAGCTCTGGGTCCATTTATTATTCAGATCAGTTCTGTAATTCCGTAGAAGTTGGAGCAATCTGACGGTTGCTACTTGGAATCTGGTAGAATGGGACCGATGCTACATCAAGCGTCTTTCAAGGAAACTAAGTTTGTCCAGATTATGCAAACACAAAATGGTCCTAGAGACTAGAGCTCTTGGTCCATTTGTTATTTAGATGAGCTCTGTAAATTCGTAGAAATTGGAGCAATCTGACGACTGCTGCTTGGAATCTGGTAGAACGGGACTGACATTGTGTTAGATGCCTCTGGAAGAAACAAAATTTATTTTGTTGATCTCTGTATCAGTGTTCTAGGTCTGATGTTTATTAACATAAACATTGCAAATTGTTTCAGAGAAGTTAGAGGAACCTGATGAGTGTCAGCTAGACTCTGTTAGTACCTAGTGATAGGACTTATACCGTTCTGGGTATCTCATGAAAAACCAAACGTTAATCAGATCATTCTACATACTAGGAGTCTTGATTTACCTTTTTAATCATGGTAAATAAACCCACCATTATGAATTAGAAATAGGAGAATTTAGGGGCAATCTCATGATAGCCAGTTAGATTCTGTCAGTATCAGACTAACGCTATACAGGATGTTCTAAAAGAAAATAAACATGTCTGGCAATGATTATACATTCGAAAATTCCAGCTCCATTATTTCATTTGATTAAACATTGCAGACAGTAACCCTAGAATCATGAATTGAAAACGGATGAATAGTTTAATACTGTCAGCTAGATTCTGTTAATGCGTGATAATGTTCAAGAACAAAAGATTATTTCCCAAGTCTTTGCAAGCCCAAAAATACACCAGGCGTTTCAGCCTATTTTCCAACCAAAATAATCCGAGTCCTATCTTGCTTCGCATCACTGTTCATTCTCGAGTCACCAAAGCGAACCTACAGGCTGTACTTTACGTGTCCTAACCGAATCGACGCGGACACGATATCCCAGGAGGCTTTTTCTCCGTCGCAAGCATTCAAAGAAAGCTCCTGTCTCCACCCAGTCTCCTTCTTATCTCTTCACGTGGGCGCGCGAGTCACCCGATCGGAAAAGATCATGTATCATGGCGCCCGGATCAAGGCTGACCCCTTCAAGTTCGCCTATGCGAATGATCAATAAACACGAAATCGGATCGAAACGACCGGATCCACGCGCGTTTCGACTTCCGGCCAACTCCATTCACCGCGTGGAATAATAGGACAAAGACATTTTGTGTCGTGGTCTATTTTGCGAATTTCGTAGGTCTGACTCATCCGCTGGCACCTCGGGAGATTTACGCAACCGGGAGCTTGCACCGGTCCCTGTAAATGTTAGCCTCGCGGTTGGCCTGTTTGTTGAACCGGCCGCTCGTTTCGTTACATTGTAAGAGGAAGGAAAATAAACGGAGAGAAAGAGGAGGAATGGAAAATCGAGGGTTCCGAGACATCCGTTCGATTTGCAGCGGAACCCGGCTGACGGTCGTCGGACTGCTTTTCCTGCGAACTTGATTCACTTTTTCATCGTACATCGTCGCACCGGTTAGTCAGAATTTAGTACACGCTATGGTTCGCTGTTGGCTGTAGGATGCTGCATCGAACAATGGGAGATTTGTGTCTGGACACGTTCGCTACCGTGTTCCACGTACGCGTGACACAGGAATTTTTAGGAGCTACAGGGACATCGCGCGCTCTATGGCGTCCGAGCGACACCATAGGTCTCTGCGTCGGAAAACAGTTTCTAAATTAGAAGATGCGCGATTGGGTGGCAGGTCTTCAGCGTCGGTTGCAAATTGGAACGGTCGTCCTCGCCGTTCCTTCGTCCTCCTGCCAAGAAAGCAATATTTCCTCCGTAATTTACAATTCACCGTGGACCGATATGGAGGCCCATCACCGTCGCCGTAATTAAATCTCGCCTTCCACGGCGATCGCGGTTTCTCCCTGCCGGCTGATAGGAAGCGTTCTCTCTATCATTTCCAGGTACGCGCTCCTAATTTCGTTCCGCGAACGTCTTCTATTCCGCGCGGATCTGCATACGGCGAATCTTCGAGGATTCATCCATTTCGTTCGCTGAATGGAAACGCGTTTTGTCGTGGTGCTCGTGCCGGTGCCCCGCGTTGATTGGACACGGCAGCTTTGATTAATGCAGACGCGTACGGGGTGTGACGTTAAGCGATCCGACTCAGACCTCGCTCAGACTGCTCGATGACGGGAGAGACATAATGCAGCGCGAATAGTATTTTTTAACTCGTTCCCCGCCAGATACACGCAACAATTTTCATTTCATCGCATAACCGCCAATGCTTATGAAATTTTAAGGAACATTCGCGTTAACGCTTTCACTGCCACGCTCAATGGGTTGAAAATGGCAAACTTTCTAAATTTATATACAAAGGAAGTATAATCTCAAGTTGAAATTTTTTTCATCGAAAATATTAAGAATATTCACAATCTTTTTATTGGTACTATCAAAGTTTAGTAAATCAATTTATGAATACTACAAGTGATCAAGTAAATAATGATTGAATCTAAGTGTCACCCGTATGTGGGTGACATGGCAGTCAAAGTGTTAAAATGATAGTAGAAATATAAAGTGTAATATCAAACAGATAAATATTTGTATGAACAACCGCGTGTATTAATAAATAGCCATTTTTTAGCGTCTGTCTAGTTATGGAATTTTCTACTGTGGCAGGGAACGTGTTAAGGAGGGTTTGGCAGCGAATACAATATGAACGAAAGGACTATGCATGTGAAGGACACCATTGTTTCTTGAAGTGGGAGTGTATTGAGTTGATGGGAAAATAATTTCGTTTTCCACATATCTAAATTGACGACAGCGTTTTTTACTCATTCCTCTGGTTGAATTTAGAGGTAAAGCGATTGTAGAAAGTGGAGAGGATCGCTGTCTTCACAATTGTTGATTAAATAAATTGATAGTGTGCAATAATAAAAAAACGAAAAAACTGTTCCACGAACCTGATATATTTTTTATTGTACATCTTTATATACATCTCTTCACTCTGAATAAAAGAGCATAATGATGTCAGTTAAGTGAGAACACCTAACTATTTCCGTTACTTACGATCGTATGAAAAAACACCTTAAGACAATGTTACACTATTTTAAGGGCCACATCTAACGACAGAAAAAAATTGTTTCTCAAGGACATTTTTTATGAGATTTGAAGGACATCGATGTTTCTTAACACGTTGAACGCAACAGTGAAAACAGCCATATCTAATCAGACACGACATAATTTGCAGTTTTCTATATAAATCGTAAAGAAAAAAAAAAGATTTGAGTACTCCATCGTGACCTTCTGCTTCTACATTATTGTTTCAGTATGAAGCTTGCTCAGAATTTTGCGACAGTCAATAATTATTTAATTAAATTAAATTTGAGGTGTCGGTCATCAGTGACTGTGTTCAACGTGTTAAATGAAACTATATATTTTCGTACAGCTAGGCATGTATAGATGTGCCTCTCAAATTAGTGTGACTGGGTCCTAAGGTGTTTTTTTCAAAACGATTATAAGCATCAGTATATTGCCGTACCCTGTATACGCTAAACAATAATTTCGTCAGCTACAGGAAGTATCCGAAAAGCCGTTTTCCTGCGAGGAGCGCTCAGAGAAAGGGACGTCGGACGTTTCGGGTCCTCGAGTGAGACTAAAAGAATAAAAATAATACAACGGAGAGGACATTCGGTTTCACGGCCTCCGAATCGTTGATCTCGCGACGCGTGCACCCAACCGGGAACAGGGAACAGGGAACAATTAAAAAGGCCCGGCGCGTCGTGAGGGGTGATCATAAATCCGGCGAGGCTGTTGCATATTTTTGGAAGCGTCCTGTACACGGGAGAAACGCGGGTTATTCGAAAGGTTACAACGTAACCGGTTCACCGAACGACCGAAAGGCACGCCGGCGAAAAATACGACGCGTCGTTTCATAGAAATCGTCCCTTTTGTGCCTCCGTGAGGGCCGGAGGCGCTGCGGACGGTTAACGTCGCTGTTTCGCGTCTAAATCCCCCCAGAGAATTATTTATCCCGTTGATACGCGTTGTCGGTTGCGGAGAAAGCACGAATTCGACGCTTACGAGCCCGCTTTTTCTCGCCCGGACTTAAAAAGCGCGAGAGCACCGTTTAACGGTCTTCTGAAGGATGTTTCATCCTTTGTCCTCCATTGGCGCCGCTACACTGACACGGAAATTCAAGTTTTATAAACTATATCCTAAGTGACGGTGTAACGATCATCCAGATATCTCCTAGAATTCTGGAGACTCTAATTTCCCACAGTTTTAACAGACCCTCTAACTTCGGTTCTGGTCGTTCGCTAGTTTGCTCTATTCTGCCTCAAAATACTGGCTTAATTTCATTATTCGAATTTGAATGTTATTTTTCTATTACAGCATAATGTATCAAGTATCCGGATGTCCCCTAGGATTCCAATGACCCTAATTTCCCACAATTTTAAGCGGCTCTCTAACGATGGTTTCGAGGCTCTGCTCCACCTCAAAGTACTGCTTTAACTTCCTTATTCGAATTTAAATATTTTCATTCTTTTCCAACACAATGTAACGAGCATCCAGATTTGCCCCAGGATTCTATAGAACTGAACTCTAATTTCCCGGCGTTGCAAGAGGCTCTCTAACGATCATTACGAGGGACATTAAGGCCCGGTGTTCTGGTCGTTCGTTAGAAGGTCCGTTTATTTAAGATCGCGAGACACTTCGCCGAGGGGGGGCTCCCGTTTATTAATGCCACGCCGTACCCGGAATCCGGCTTTGTGCAATAATAATGCGTTATACGTTGTCGTACGCGCGTGTACACGCGAAACTTATGGTAGCGAAACGCGGTGAGCAAAAGGTCGAGACTTTCACGCGGGATGGATCTCGCGGTCCCGTGGTCCACCGGGAAAATTAAAATTAACAGTACCCCGCTTTTTTTTAGACCCGATCGATTTGCAGTTACTTGGGCGGTGTCGATTTCCGAGAACGGCCTTTTTTGTCGCCTTCTCATCGCCGCGACGATACAACCAGCGATCTGAATTTACGGAAGCTGTTTTTCGACGCCTCGCAAATTGAATCCTTCGATCAGCGGACTAAATTAAACTGAGGGCTTTCGCGAGGTTTACAGCGATTAATATTTATTTACGCTTGTGAGCAATTATTTCTGAGACACCCGTGAACATTATCCAAGAATTTTGTGATGGAATAATGTCGCTGTTCCGGCAGAACAATGGCCCAAATGTAAAATTGCATGACGTATGTCGAGGGGCTCGGAAATATCTCTTTTACTGATACTACTTGGAAGTGACCAAAAAGTGCAGACAATTGTTTCGTTCTCAATGTTATCAAGCATTTATTCATTGTCTAGTTGCAAATATGACTAATTGAAATTTGTTTTCTTCGCCTCCTAAAAAATGGCGCTTTTGCGAGTGTGGCGTTGTCCTTCCGAAACAGGGATCTTGTAACTCTAAAATTAATGATACTCGGACCGATGTTCATTGAGACTTTCTTTTTTCTTTTGATGAGTACCATATATCCCTAAAGTTTGGCCTCAACTTTTTGAACCGCCTGTATATAACACCGTATCGTGCTCCCTTCGAAATCATTGAACGTTTCTCTGTAACATTTGTGATATCACGAGCAGCTTTGAGGATATCCGGGCGGATCGATTTGAATCCGACACCCTGCGTAATTTCCTGTCGAAATAAACATATCCATGAAGCGATTGAAACGGCTTCGGTGGTATTCTTCGTCCGGCACAATGGAAGCCAATAAAACGACGAAGGGCGGGCAGAAAAATGATGCGACTGTCAAATCTCTGCTTTCACTGCGTTCGTGCCGTCCTGACCCACAAACCGCGGATCGGTGTGGGTCACGCCGGCCGCGACCATGATTTACCGTCTTCAGGATGAGTCGACCGCCTGCAAAATTTCGATCGATCCTCGGCTCATTTCCCACTGTTCTACCGGAGAAACGGTGAGTCGTATCGCCGACAAATTGCGCAATCGAATGCAACGGGGTATCGATTAACGATAAAGGCGATTATGTAAATGTACGTGAGAGTAATTCCTTGCGCAAGATATTTCAAGACCGTAGACCCGACACGCTGATGGCAATTACAAGAAGCTGTGGAAGAATTTTTAATCAACGCGAGTATGTTCGAATGAATGAACGGCACCCAACGAACGCCTTTTCTGCGACGTTACGCAGTTTTCTGCAGTTCAGAATTGTTTCGAAGAGATTTAATGAAAAGGAACTAATGACTCGCGATACCTATCATGATGCACGTGTTACAAATACGAGTTCCACTCGAGTATTAATTCTGTGATAGATTTAATAGATAGAAGGTTGGTAGAGAGGAAAGAGGTTAGACAGCGTTTCGTCCTGGGCGTAGTTGGACTCATCGGTTAGGCTACCTTAGCAGACTCGTGCCTTGGACGCGGGGTAATTAGAGTAAGCTTGAAGGATGTATATGCAGGAATTGAAAGTAGGGCGAAAACTTGTGAGAACGTCTTGCGCCGATGATCCCTCTCCTGGCGAATGTAAGGAGTACCGTAAAAATTCTTCAACAGTCTGCAATATAGGATCTTTGACTTTCTGTGGTTTGTTAACCATTTGACTGTGCCACACATACAATGAAAATCATTCGCTATGTGTGGGACAATAACAACTGAACAACGTCAATTCCTTTCAATCATTTTTCTTATTATGTTTTGTTTTTCGTTGAACGAACTCTTCATTTAACACATTGACCGCTACAGTGAAAACTGCCATACCTGGTCAGACGCGCCAGAATATTCCACTTCAAATACAAATCACGAAGAAAGAAACATGTAACTATTCAATTGCAAAACCTGAACCTTCTATTATTATTACGATATTAATTCTGTTCAAAATTTTCATTCAATTCTGTTCATTGTTCTCGTGTTCTAACACGACTCTGGGCTGTTGCACATTGTTTGGAGCAGACTAGTTCTCAAAGTCACGATAGTGACTATTCGCACATAATACAACCTGCCCGCTTTCAATAGCGACTATTCGTACACGTACACCTTTCGCTGTCATAGGGTTGAAATCGAATTTCCTGAGCCGAAAGGACGTTCTCCGTTTATCAGAACGGCGGAATCGGAAAGTTTATCGCACGAAATCGTTGGAAAAAAATCGTGAGGCAGGGGGTTAACGGCGTTCCGGGGAGTGAAATATATTTTATTATCGGGCGGAGAGGAAAAAAAATGATGGCCGTGTCAAATCTTTGCTTTCACTGCGTTTCTATATGACCCAGAAAGAATTTGCATAGCGTGGAGAGGAGGACGGTGTGGGCCGAGAGGAGCACAAAGGTTCGGCCGTGAATTATCGGCGCTGAACAGAGGGATGGGAAGGCTGGAAACGAGCACGTGCTACCGAATGCTCATTACCGGCCTCCGTTCAACCGCCTCGAAGAATATCGTTCGTGACTCACGCCACGTGAGTGAAAAAGCTCCGGTAACGAAGCACCCGAAAAGAAAGGAAGCCTCGGTTCACGGAATTCCCGCTGTTATGCATGATATGCGAGCCACATAGACGTACACCACCGTTCAGAACCATCCAGACGCTTCCTTCCTCTCGAAAGAAAGTCATTCTTATTTCAGATGCATGAGCCTGTGCCGATTTCATTGCTCATTAAGAGGGTGGACCACCTGGTAGGCCTAAACATGTAGATAAATTTGAAATTTTTCTTTTGTCAAATTATTTAGTGAAATATCGGGATTTTATAAGGAGATATTAGGCAATATTTGGATTTTACTTTCATACGTATTTATTATTTAAAATTAAAAAATGACGGAGTTATACAACATTGTCTATGGTCATATCTGGCAGGACCTTGTCGAATGGCACCCAACACCGAAAGCGACTGGAATGCAAAAAATTACAAATTCTTCTGCCAGTTGAAAGAGAAATAAATTCTCCTCGACGCAGCGTAAGATTTTTGTATAATTTTAAAAAGTAAGGAAATGGCGATTTTTCAAAGAAAAATATATTTTTTTCACCAGAAAGAGTCAACTTTGAAAATTCATAAAAATTCAACAAATCAAGACATCCAAAAAATCTTATGCTATATTATGGACGATTTTATAAGAAACAATGTGTCAAAGTTTGAAGATAATTGGATGAATAGTATCGGAGATGTGCTGGATGCCAGTCAAAAGACATAATTTCGAGAAAAACGCGTCTCTTTAACCTGACCTGACGTGTAGTGCTTTTTAGTGCTGCAACTTCGCCAATTATTCGAATTTCAACAAATCTTGTTCTCATAATATTCTACGCGTATGAAGCTTTAAAGGAGCGGGAAAAAATATTCTAAATTCTTTGAAACCGACACGGTGGTCCCATTCCTTAATCCTATGTGAACAGTTCGAAGCTGACCGCTCTCTGGACCCGACTCACCGCAACGATAGTCATCAAAATAATATTCTGAACACTGAAGATTCATTTATCGAATCACCGGAAATCGAATTGCAGCGGTAACTCTCGAAGCACGTTTATATGCATTTATCGAATGTATGTATAATTTTCGCTTCACCGCTGTTCATCTTGTCCGTTAGCATTTTTCACAGGAATTTATGATTTTCGCTTCACAACTGTTCATCTTGTCCATTAGCATTTTTCACAGACCACAGTTACACACACGTACACCGGTCGGACAGCTTTAAATTTAAGACAAGGTTCAAAGATTTGTTACCGCCTGCATTCGTTGATGCTTAATCGTGTGCTCATATCCCATTGAGGGGAGCAACATCGAAATACGGAAGTAATCGTACGAGAACGATGAAGCGGATTCCTGAAGGCAACCGGCCACGGGACCATGCAGATCCATCTCTGCCTCTCGCTCGCATGATTTCCTTCGAAAACGCCGTTCCGATGCGACGTGCCGCTTAATTAATTCGCCGGACAGACCGAGAAAAAGAAGAACAATCGATTCAGCGACGAAAATCACCGATACGCGCGCGGCTTATTCACTTCGAAACGGCCTGTTCGAGTCCAATTGACTTTTATTAAAATTAAGGAATTTTAATCAGAGTCGATCGGCGGAATGATAAAAATTCTTTTTACTCCCTCGTGCATTTCAATCGATGGCGCTATTCAATGAAATCGAGAAGCTGATTAAATGTTGATGCGGATACAATCGCCCGTAACAGTCTAAGTACACCGGACGTGATATGCAAATATGCAAATTGGGGAGTTTTCGTGAGTACATGAGGCGATTATTGCGGAGATGCTTGAAGCAGGTGCTCAAGGTCACGCCCCTCGAGGAAATAATTTCCTCCGCTCTTGACGCAGTCTTTAACGCGTTGGCTGTCACAGTGAAAACAGCCGTACCCGGTCAGACGTCACGATCTGCACGAAGCGGCAACGCTCATTGTTCCTGAGTGTTTAGAGCCACTTTAATCGACAGTTCATAAACATTCGATAGGTATAAAAGAACCTTTCTATCTGATCTTTCTAAAATAAACCGACCAGAAGAATGGAACAGAATTTGGTAAATTAAAAACGATTCGATTCTTCTGCAAATATTTGTTTCTATTTCCAACCATTTACGAGTTTGCACTTTGGCAGTCGAACTATGGAGGGTGCTTCGCCCCTTAACCCTTAACCACTATAGACGTTGAAACTTACGCAACTACTGTAGAAGGTCTCACAGTACATACAAGTGCCGAATAAAGATCAAATCCAATTGTTCTTGCTTTGTACATTAATAATGAAGAGACCCAAGCCTGACTGAACATTAGACTCTGATTGAAAGGTACATGGCGTGAGAACATGATGTCACGCAGGAAGGGAAATAGGGATGAATGAAAATTTGAAACGGCCTCACGGACGTTCTATAGCAGTTAAGGGTTAAACCCGAGTTATCACAGCTAAAAAAAATACGTATCTATTATTTTTGGCTGTTCTGCGAGCCCACAAAGTTTCACCCTTATCGGAGCGGGACCCTCTCTTGCCAGAAGCGAAGAAAACGCGAACCTTGAGATCGACGCTCGACAAACGGTATTCAAACCTTGCGTTCCACAGAAAGAACAATCATGGCAGCCGGTGTGGGTCGCAGTGCGTCGAGACGGTTCCGTTCGGAAGAAAAATTCCGTTCGACGCGTCGCAGGGAGTGTCGCCTCGATAAATTTCGCCGTTGGCGGCGCCATCGTAAGGATCCCGGAGCAAGGTTGTCCGGCGACCATAAGCGCCAGGAAAAAATCGCGCAGCGCCACAGGGAGGATGCTTTCTTGCTTCTCCGTCAAGGACCTCCGCGTCCAAGGAGATCCGCGTGATTCCATTCCGTTCGTTGACAATTAAACGCAATTGTCCGAGGTAACATAGTGCGCTGACACGAGCGTCGAACAAAGGTCCTGCCGGCTATTTTCAGACCCATTCAGACCCAAAGTGTCGTCCTTTACGCGGAGAGACAGAGAGGGAGAGAGAAAAGGAAAGGATCTAGTCTGGTTTATTCACTGAGATCCACACCTACGTTATTTCGTCGGTTTACGGCCACCCTTAAACGGCGGAATTTATGGGGTACCCGTGTACTCGGGATATTGTACTAACTGCTGCACCGATTCCGCTCTAATGGCCGGCGAGTTGCGCTTACGGCCGCTCCAGGAAGCTCGTTTCGAATTTGTCACGCTTGCGCCGGGACTTTGCTTCTTTTTTCGAGAACAGGCAAAGTATATAGAGATTCACGAGGTGGAAATTGTTTTTGTTGCGGAACGGAGGAATTTGAGAAATTAGGAGAACAGAGGATTATTGTTAGAGTAAGCATATTAGAATATTAGAGTGCCTGAAGGATACCTTTGCGTACGCTCTATTAACACAGAACGCATTTGCTGACTGACCTTATAAAGGTGAGTCGCAAAATTAAAATAATAAATATAAAAAAAATATGAGAATAATCTATATTCTAATAAATAAACATTAGAATATTAACATTTAATAGAAAAGATTATTATTAGAATAGAGAAATTTTGTTGCAAGTGTCCCAGGAAGTTCAGGCACTTTGGATGTGGAAGTATCTTTATAGATAATTTATGTTTTTGAGAAATATTCTTTATCGGTGCAATTTTTAAGTGGATCTTTCTACATTTTCTAGGAGTATTCTACAGGTTTCAATATTAAAAGTAAACATTTCTCAAAAAACTCCTCACGAACTTAGGCAGAGTTTCCATGGATTAGATTACAGATAGCGTGCCAGTAATACATATGTTCAGTGATTAATAAACAACTTACCTACCGCATGCGAAAACATAGAAATTTTGAAATGAACCCAGCACCGACCACTCCTTGCAAGATCCTCGGCCGGAGACCTGACCGAACGTAACCCAACAATCACGAAAACCGAGCATTTCCGTTCCGGCTGAGATAAATCACCATCAGTCCGTCCGACACGCGATTTGTCCGGTGAGTGAAAAAATCGGTATCGAAAGTACTCGTTTCTCCGGCGGCCGGTTTCATTTACGCGTTAATTGGCCGGGATTTTTAACCCGTCCGCGGACGGCTATTAATAACGGCAGACGGGGCAGCGGATCAATAATAAATAATCAGTTCTCGATAGAGGGATTTTCGCGGCGAAATCTCGTCTGGAGAGTCGCTTTGAGGTCGGAAAGTCGCATGAAAGCACACGGAACCCGGTGCCGTGGCACCGCGGTACCGCGGCACCCGGCTCGCCATCGATCTCCTCCGGATCGATGAATAGAATGATTAACGTCCCTCCACCTACGCGGAACGTTCGATAGATAATTATTAATTAGCGATAGGTTGGCGGGGGTCCGACAGGTTGAACGGAGAACGGCGGAGCGGGCTGATAGCAGGACGCGATAAAGGCTGATTCGCATGAGAAGCTCGCTTTTGAAACTCGTCCACGGCCGATGTTTCGCCGGGCAGAAGTGTCTTTGCACGATGATGTATCGGTCTATCCGCACGTTACGGACTGGAACCCGACTTTTTTCCCTCGAGAACGCCGTGGAATACTCGTTGGAAACGCGGCTCGAACGTGCACGGGTGTAATTGATGTACGGGAGCGGACGAAAAACGAGAATCGGCGGGAAAAGTTGGCGGGAGAGATACGGCGCCGCGCCGCTCGTGAAGGAAAGTTCGAAAACCGATAACCGGGAGTATCATAATGCGTCGAGACGGAAGTGGATTTTGTAATAGGAATGAATTTATGACGGCGATACGCGTTGGATGGAGCATTGAGAAATCTTTGTGCTACATTTTCTTTAAATAATAATGCTTCTTTAGGCAGAAATAATAATAACACAGTGGATTTTGGGCGTAGCTGACAGTCAGCGATTAATAGTTCGTAGTTAGGTATGGAAATAATAATGCTTGCTTAGACAGAAATAATAATAACACAGTGGATTTTGGGCGTAGCTAGCAATCAGCGATTAATAGTTCACAGTTAGGTATGGTCTCCTTCTGTGGCAGTGATGCTGACGAATATAATGTTAATAATTGTCTATTATATCATTATACGGATTTTGTTTAAATAATAATGCTGGCTTAGATATAAATAATAATAACACAGTGGATTTTGGATGTAGCAAGAGATTAGTGATTAATAGTTCGTTGTTAGGTGTGGTGTCGTTCTATGACACCATGTATTCACGTATTATATTATTATACAGGGTGACTCTGGCAACTGGGCCAGGCTAAAGCTCTGTTCCAAGTGAAGTTATTAAAACATCATGGAGGAAAATTTTGCACCGTTTAACAAGCTCTATAATCTGACTGTATGATTTTTTTCACGAACGCATCGGTGCACTCACAAAATGCAATTACACTTTTCTTTCCGAATGGAACACTTCGAGTTTTTGCATACATTGATTCCTCGTGTCATTCTGCATATAAAATGTATAAGGTAAGGTCATTGAAAACACAATACTTTATACAGTCGGGTTATAGAGCTTTTTAGACAGGGCAAAATTTTCCTTTACGACTTTTTTCTAACTTCATTTGGAATACAGCTATAGCCTGGCCCAGTCGCCAGAATCATCCTGTATAGATACTTAACATTAGAAGCACCGAGACATTTCACTATTTATATTGAGCCACTTACGTAGGTGTATAAATTACCCGTATAGATTTCACTAACAATACAGATTAGATCGATATATTAAGAGCCATAAAATATAATGTTCAAGAGATCAAAAAGTTTTCAAGTTGCAGACGTAATAAAATAGAATTTGCATCTTTTAATGTACGTGGTCCGTCCAGTGTCAATAGTTGATCAAATAATATATACCGCACAGCGAAAGGTAGGAAACTGTATAAACTGTGAGTGAACTATACAGACCCTGTATATAAACTGTAAATGTCTCTATGTATATCGCGTATTTTATAGTCGCGTCTTCATTTTTTCCAAGAGAACTGTCGTAGGGAAAACTACAAACAGCAAAATAAGAAAAGGCGTTATCGTAGCTCTCCCTCGGAACAGTGGAAGTTATTTATTACTATTACAATTTATCCAGTCGACTGAACTATCTCATACAGAATAAACTGGAAGCTCGAAAGTTTTACAGGCTTTCTTTTTCAGCGGTCTTTCGGAAATCTCGAAAAATTGCATACACCTCGTAAATACCGTCGCGGCGAATTCTTCGAATTTCGAGGTTCTGCAAAAATGCGACCCGAAGTCGTAATGGCGGGTCGTAAAAAAATTTCACGAACGAAAGTTCACGGAACCGGAAGTTCCGCGAAGTTCCCGCGCGAAATCGCGATCACGCTAATATCAATGCTCTCGGATAACGCGGGAATCGACTTCTCGCTGATCGAAAGTTCACTCTGACTGACATTTTCACTCGTTTCGTTAATTGTTTACATTAAATCGACGATCGTAAAGATTGACGACACGCCAGGCTCTTCTTTGACTTAAAGACGGCGCTAGTCGAAAACGAAAATTAAGAATCGATGAATAATAAACATTATTTAAAATAAGTGTACATCTTAATCGAGATGAATGCTAGTCTGTGGTAGTCAATCGAAAATCTAAAACTGATTAGCTTTTGTATGCATATCAAAATTAGTTTATGTAATATGCAATTCTTACGATACGTTGACTGCTGTAATATACACTGCTCCACAAAATTAAAACATCACTAAATTTTGACCGAAAAATTGTGGATTTTCAAACTGCTGTAACATCGTGAAAAAAAATCGTACGACAGTCTACCTGGGCTCATTTTAAAGGGTGAAGCTTCTACTTTCACATCTCTCAAATGAATTTTTACAAAGAGCACACTGCACACGAGGTACAAGTCCGAATGTGCAACCTCCTCGTGTTGTACCTTGCGTTATACCAATACCGGTGACACACTTTTCATTTGAAGTGCGATAAAACGACGTCAAAAAATCGTACATCAATTTTTCAGAGGTCGTTGCAAAGAGAAGACTTCCCTTTACAAAGTCATTTTAAGACGAATCTCAAAAAAAATTTTTAAACTTCGTAGAATCTTTTGAATTTGTAAAATATAAAAAAAAAGCAACTTCAGTTTTGCATTCCATTTTATAATATAAAAGTGTCTGAAAAAATTCGTGTCAGGGGTGTGAAAGTACAGGCTTCACCCTTTAAAATGAGTTCAGGTAGACTGTCGTACGATTTCTTTTCACGAAGTTACAGCAGTTCGAAAATCGACAATTTTTCGGTCAAAATTTGGCGATCCTTTAATTTTATGGAGTAGTGTATTTTAAACTTCAGCTATTTAAGTATAATTTTAGAAACAGAACTGTATAAAGTAATTACCAGTTATATATATCACTACTTCCTGTATCATATCATTTTGAATATCCATGATTTTAGAACAACTTTGTGCAGTAAGACGATGAACAGAGAAATATTGTTGATGCGAGCAAACTTGATATTACTTGCGTATTTGTAAGAAATTATGTGACACATGAAGTTGTGCAGAATGCCTTGAAAAAATTGTTAACATATCGATCCGATGAATCATCCGGTACAATAAATGCAACATTTTCTGTGGACCGCCCACCGTACATTTACCACGACATATAAATCCATAAACAAACCTTATTAACCTTTTTATCGCTTTAAAGCCTGAAATACCTTTATTGGAACCTGAGAACGGCTTCAGACACGTCCGAAACAATAAAGGACGCACTCTGTGCCCTCGAATGTCCGAAGCCTGATCCACTTTTCGCTCATTAACCCTGATGGCGCGTTAATAAACAAAACAGCGGCGAGACGAGGCGCGAGAGTAAAATCGCACGGAGACGTTAAAACGTCGGGATCGTTTAAATAACCGCAGAAATTATTGTTATTTCGCCGTCGGGCGTGGGTAATGCCGTGCGCAAGTGGGTCATAACGTCCCAATTTCTAAATTGCGATATTAGGCACGGTCGTTTTATTTTCAGAAACGATCATACCGTTCGGATGGAAATCGTTTGACTTTCCAAGTGAAACCCACCGGCGAGATTGTCATTGCCGATGAAAACGCGAATAAAATGGATTTACATAATTTAGCTAGAGAAGGCGCTATTGTATAAATGCGACACATCGAGCAAATTTCCTGGTACACTATCCGAGAACGCCCTCGACGATGCTGAAGAGCTCAACGTAATTTTCCTTCTCGTCAATTTCACTCGATCAATTTCCTGCGTTCGCTCGAGGAGCATTTTCTTTTCTGAATACAATTTTAACGCCAACACAGGATATTGTTTAGTTCGTTTTTGATTTTTTAATGAAACAGAGTTACGTCTATTTGAATACGCTTCCTGGCACAGTAGAAAATTCCGTGGCTAGACAGACACGCGAAAATGGCTATTTATTAGTACACGTGGTTGATTGTACAAATATTTATCTACTTGATATTACACTTTCTATCTCTGCTATTATTTTAACGTGAATGTTACACAAAATTTCATAAGGGTTGGTGGTTATGTGATGAAATTAAAATTGATGCGTGTACCGAAAACGGTGCACGTGGCAGGGAACGTATTAAGCGGAATTTATTCTACAATGCAATGAGATTGATCAATTTTATAATTCATGTACACGAAGTTTAAGTAGTTTTAATTTAATGTTTATGAAAAGGGTAATAAGTTTATGATTTTGTAGCTTCTATTTGATATTTTTATACTCCCTGGTGTATATACAAAATTTATTGCACTATGAACGTCTAGTGAACACTCACACAATTTTTATCTATCGATTTTCACGTACATATTCTAAAGTTAAACGAACTAATTTCTTTTAGAATTCAATCGAACTGAACGGCATTTTTATTTGCTGCAATTATCACTTGTCCACTCATATTAATTAAATATTATGGACCATTTGTTTTCTAGACGATTAACCGCATCATTTCCACTGTAATCGAATGCAATTTAATTTTCTAGCTTCTCTCTGTGTATTCTTGGTTACAAATTTATTTTAAATTCTCTTTATACTTCCTCGTGTACGTACAAAATTTGTTACACTATGAAAGTCCATTGAACACTCATCCGACTTTTTTCTATCCATTTCCATGTATAATTTTGTTTTAAAGATAAAGAAATAATTTCCTTCGGAATCTAAACCAATTCAATGTCATTATTATTTGCTGCTGTTAACATTTGTTCACCGATATTGATGAAATATCATCGATCGATGTTTTTCCGGGCGATTATCGAGACGATTTCCACCGGAATCGAGAGCAGCGTAATTTTTCAACAAACACCGCTCGGGAGCAACATACTCGAGGCAACTATTCCAGGTTTAACGGTGCTTCCACGTAACTGGCTCCCGTTTAACACATTTTAAAATATGGAGCAGATATACGTGATTAATCGCGGCAGACCGACTAACAAATTAACTGCGCCCCGATAACATATTCCTAACAAACAACGAATTCGACGTGGCTATTAATCTTCCGCCGGGAAAATATCATCCGGTGAAATTCCGTTTCGCAATTGTTAATTAACCGCTAGCCTCTGAAATTGCACTTCCGCGGCGCGTTCAAACACTTTGCTTATGCAATAACAAACATCAAATGGATTTTATGAGAAATTGAATATCATCCTCGATGTTTTGTAGGATTTTCTGATGCGGACCAAAGAGAATCGAGTGTGTTAGTTGATGATTATTTATGTACTGATATCTGCTGTTTAAATGGAACTGAAAATGCAGTCTGATAATAAGAACGATACAGGTACGATATAGGATGGAATTCGACCACCAATTATGCAATACAAATTTTATCAAGATGTGCATTATATTTTGCCCATAGTATTCTTATATATACTTCCTGGAAATCTGGTTGGAAACTTGGAAGTTTTATAGGTAACAAACCGATCTGTTAACGATGTAAAAAATATATAAAAAAAGAGAGTCGAATCAAGTGCAGTACCGCGGTGAATTAAAAAATGTATAAATCTGTAATAAAATCAGTACGCAAGTAAAAAGTATAATAATAATTTCGAGTCCCTGAGTAACCAAAATTTAGACGTTAAAGATTATCTTTAACCCTGCTGTTGTCCTTGGGTCTACGTGACCCCAAACGAAGATTACGTTTCCATAGGTACTGTGTTTTTATATATTTCTTTTTAATGGTTAATGTATTTAAATCAGTCTTGAAATAACTTATTCTGAAGAAGTGTGAAATACTAAAGACGTAAACGCAAAATTTAAATACACTGAATATTAAAAAGAAATAGTTAAAAACATGGTACCAATGGAAACGTAATCTTCATTTCGGGTCATGTAGACCCGAGGAGAACAGCAGGGTTAAAGATATTTTTTATCGGCGAAATTTGGTTACTCAAGCACTCGAAATTACTATCATACTTTTTACTTGCATAGTGATTTTATTACAGATTTTTAAATTTTTAAATTCACCGCGGTACCGTACTTGACTCGACCCCTTTTTTCTGCTTTTGAAAAAAAATTAATCGATTCACCCACATTAAATAAAACTGTAGCTGTCACAACAACGTTGACAGATCGATTTGTTACCTATGAAACTTCCAATAGTTAGCAACGCTATTGGAAAAATCCTGATTCGAGACAACAAATTTTAAACGTAGGAGGGCGTCCAAGATGTAACTTCCAGATAAAAAGATGTATATACACCAATGAATTTGGATATTTCGCAATTACGAGCATGATTTGAACGACGAAGAAGTTGAAGCGACGCTGATGAAATGCAATGGCCGGCTCTATAGAAAAATCCTATCGAGAGTGTAAGTTAAACGCCGGACGCACGCGAGGAGCTCTGAAAATTCCGAGAAATATACACGGTGGCCGAGGAAATTCCCGTCGGCGTGACACGAACGAAAAAGGAGGATCGAGCGGATAATTAGCCGATAAATTCATGCTAGAGCTTATTTTATTATTATCATAACGCACGGGATAGAGGAGGTTACGGCTCTCACCGTGCGTCGCGCGAATACATTTAACGCGCTGATATACTCGCGTGATTATCTCTGCGGCTGATTCATCGCCTCGATTCGACGATTTCTTTCTGGTTCATTCGCAAAACTACCAGTCTAGTATTTTTTAATTCTGCTGAAACATGTTGCGTAAGCGTCGTAATTAATATAAACTACGGGGATCCTGTATGTAACCGAGAATATCAATATTATGCAATGGAGTTCTTTTTATTATTTTCAGTGACAGTACGTGAATGCTATTGTGAATATAAATTGAAAGGATGTTCGGTACGTCGAGGACTATCGATATTGTATAAATAGTTCCTTTTTCTTCATTATTTTGAGCATTGATGTGTAAATTTCGTAGGGAATATAAATCAGAAGAATCCTCAGTATACCAAAAGTATCAGTGTTGCATAATATTTATTTTCAACACTAATAGGTAAATATCATACTGAATATAAATTAAGAGAACCTTCGACGTACCGCAGAATGACAATCAACGCGTATTTTTAAATTCATTAAATTATGTCTGTACAGAAAATATTTTTAAGTTTCAATTAGTATCGCAGAATATTATGCACAGGGTCCTAGAATTCTCCGACCAATCTGAATCGATATATTCTGTATGTAGAAATAAAGAAACAATATGTTGTACAAACATACACTCGATGAAGCTTCATTAAAAAATTCTAAAAGTATGAAGTAGAACTGAGCTACTGAATTGTGTATTTCTGGAGAATTTGAACACCCATAAGGATCACCAATTAAATCTTATTTAATTAAATAACTAGCAATTCTTGTTCAATTTTGGACAATTCTAGTATTGTAAGAAGAAGACAAGGTAATACTTATACGTACAAATAATAAAAATTTGATATCCTTCTCGATTTATATTTCTAACAAGTCATTATGACATGTCTGACTGGGATTGGCAGTCTCTACTGTATCATCCAACGAGTTCAACCGGAGCACGCATAATGAATAGTCAGAACAAATTATAAAGCCATGAATACGCTAGAAATAAATTCTTCTTTCAGATTCTTCTTAACGAATCCATAAGGGAGACGAAAATTGCCCTTGCGAACAATACTTTGAGCAGTGAATCGCACATCGACTATTCGAACCCGTTTCACGCCATAAAGGAGAAAGAAAACCAAAATCGATCAGAATCGTCGTTCCTGCGATCCATGCGATCGCACACGTAAGAATTAACGATTTTTACGACGGACCGGCATTCGCAATAACCGTCCGGGTTTCCTTTCACCCCACAATTCATACGATTTCAATCACTCGAAGACACACGGTCCGCCATCTTTTCCCCGGATAATCGGGCCTCCGCCTTATAATGCGGACGCGTTCGCGCAAATCAGCGAACCGCTGGTCCCATAAAAGAATCCTTCACCCTCTTAAAACTGCGGCGGAAGGGGGAAAAAACGGGCACGACTGTATCGGTCGTTTTCAAACAACGCACGGTTCTTCGATTTTTCTCGAAACGGCCAACGGTTCGCAATTATCCCCCTATTGAAATCGTACGACGCGCGGAAAATAAATCTCCGTTTAATCTCGAGGGACTCTATAAACCGCCGCGGAAGCGTATACGGGGTGTTCCGGGAGTGTCAACGCGTTGACCGCCGTGGCGGCATCTCAAATTTAATTTAACCGAATAGTTATTGATTGTCGCAAAATGCTGAGCAAACTTCGTACTGAAACAATAACGTAGGAGCAGAAGAACACGGCTGAGTACTCAAATGTGTTTTTTCTTTACGTTTTATATAAAAAATAGTCAATTGTATCGTGTCTGATTGGATGTGGCCGTTTTCACTGTGGCGTTCAACGTGTTGACAATTTGACTGCTGCAAACGAGTTAGCAAAATAATCAACGTGTTAATTAAATAATTAGTTTTGACAAGTTAGTTTTGACAATATTCTCAGCTAATTTTATATTGCACGATTAACATAGAAAGGCATGTGTACGATTGAGTACTTCAGCATATTTTTCTCTCTGTGATTTACAATCAAGACAGCAATTTATGTCGTGTCTGACAAGGAATGACTGTTTCCACTGTGGTAGCCAAAGTGTTAATTTTGCAAATTCTTTCATGGAATATAAGAAGAGAAAAATTCTGTACATTCAAGCGTAAGATTGTTCAGATTGTTCCAAATAATGAAACGATCTGCAAGGCGTACTGCTTTTTTCATATTCATCGCATTTTTATGAGAACGATGTCCGTCACATTGACACAAATGACGAATGAGGATTTATAAGACACGCTGAGGTGATAGTTGGATCAAATACATAATTTTGTGGAGTGCAATAAACAGTTGCACGCGAATCAGTAAGGCGTTCATCGAGCGCAAAGGGTTAATACTCATAAACACGATACTGTTCGATACAAAATCCTAATTTTCGAACTGGTATGGATACTATTAATTCGGTATCGCTCCAATAACAAAGGACAACTGGTCCGTTCGGTGGTCCAATGCAGTCCTTCTCGACTCATAACGCGTCCAAAAATTAAACAAAATAAAAAAACTCACTGCCCGTAACACATTATACTCTTTTGTGTAACATAGTTCATCGAACAAAAACGATCCACATCAGGATAAGCCGCGTTTTCAAAAACTCTGAAGATTTAGAGCGTGTCAGCCGACTCGCGACGTTTTTGGCGTCGTTTTCGCAGCGAAAATCGGACGATTCTTACGCTGTGACCCGATAGTTCCTCCCGGAACACTGTGTATATCGATCGGTCGAAACGGCCGCGAGTGCTTCATACGCACTTTGAATAAATTCAGTCTCGAGAGCCGAGCAATTATCTCTGCGGTTGATTTATCGCGTTAACTCCGAGAGATCCCTTAATGTTTCAAGTACTTTGCTTCTTAAAACGGCGCGAGAGGTAAATATCCTTGCAGCTTCGGCAGGAAGCTGAAGAGGAGGAAGAAGGAGAAACAGAAAGCGGTGGAGGGGGGCGAGAACAAAAAGCATGAGTTGATGTCTTTGCTTCGCGGCATTAACTGGCCGGTAACGTTCGCTCGTCGTGCAAATTGACGCAAAAACCGAGCCATTGTACCGGGTGCACAGGAATTTCTGGCACTCCCCAAAGGAGGATTCCTGGGGTGGATATAAAGAAAAAAAAAATTGCAACATAAAATGAAAATAAAAGTTTATTTTATTCCTCTTTTATAGAAGAAGTTTGGGAAATTTCGTACGTCTGATTGCTGCATATTATGTTTGCCTGTAACAAATGTTCGTTAATTTGTAGAGATTCTGTGCCGCAGTGGATAATTCCGTGCCTGGTCAGCCGCGTTGAAAATGATTTTTATAGATCTATGGCGTTACGTATGTGAACATTGAATTATTTCATTGTTATTTTATTTTACTGTTTGCTGTTACCGTGACATTAATTTTGAGTAAAATTTAACGACTGCTTCATTATTTTTAACGTCGGTACATTGATTTTATAAGGATATTCAGTGTACCAAAAAATATCAATATGATATAGTTGTCCCTTTTTAATTATTATTGAGCATCGCTGAATAAATGTTATAGTGAATACAAGTCAAAGAATATCAGTATTATATAATAATCGTTCTTTTTTATTAGTTTGAATGTTATAAATTTTGTCGTGAATACATAATACAAAACCTGGCTACAAATTTTCTGACAGAACCTCAGAGACACCCTGTATGCATCTGTCGACCATAAAATATTGATCGTCGCCCAAAGAACGTGGTTTTCATTGAATTTTGACATCAACCAGGAATTTCGTTTTTCACTCATCCTGTATGCAACAGGCCAATCGTGAGTGTGCCCTCGTGATCCATCATGGCGCCCGTGGAACTCGCATAATTACGTTTCGGTATGCGCATCGGTCCCGAGATGCAAAGATCACGTGCTTTCATTACGATGCGGAATCCGTGTTTGCGCGATGCAATGAAAAATCATGCGATCTCCGCTCTGTACACATCGCCACGCAGTTGCGATTATTCGGATCAATTAGCGGTAAGGAAATTATGCTGTTCGGTTAATGGAACTTCCCGTTGCCAGTGATCGCGAGTCACGTCTCCTTTCGATTAATTTTTCATCAACGTTCAGTGAATGGAAAGTTTGATTTCGCAATTTCAAAATTGGTACCCTTAATTTTCTTCGAATGCGAATTTTTTTACGAATAATCAAACTTTTTGTCGTTTAAAAATTGTGAAGATCTCATAAATTATTCAACGTGAACGTATTGTAAGTCGTGTTGGCACTGCTTAATTTTTTTAACGAAACAAATTGCGATAGAAAACTAATAAAAATTGCAACGTGTCCGTGTCACCGTCTGAAATGTTTATCTCGAAAGTCACTCGAAATCATTTCCATTAATATCGACGAATTTTCGGACGGTTTCGAAACAATGGCAATCTTGACACTATTAAATGATTTCCGAATGCGAGTTACGAAATTATCGCGAGCGCAGGCGGGCCGAATGTTCGTTTGCTAGAACTATTTCTCGAAATTAGGGCAGCTGGTTGCGCCGCTAATGAGAACGAGGCTACAAAACGGCTGAAAGGTGCGCCATGTGGAAGATCAGTGGATCGTCAAAGGTTGCTCGCCGCGAATCTGGTCCAAAGAAACCAAGGATGACAATAGCTCTAATTTCTACCTAACTGAATCAACAAACCGAACGGCTTCGGCCTCTCTCGACTTTAATCTCGCTAAAATGTTTGGTGAACTCCAAGGAAGAATCGTAATTGTATAAAATTGCACGCGTGACTTCATTCATTCGAATAACATCCACGCAAAGCAAATAAATATTTCAACTACCGACAAAGTGGAAATTATAAAATATTCAATACAAGGAAAATAATGTAAAGTCCTTGGTTACTTGAGAATTCATACAGAAATGTCTAAACATAATTAGTATTCGTAAAATATTAACGACTGTCAAAGGGTTAATATTTAGAATTTGATAATACAATGGTAGGACGATTCTAGTTATCGTTATTAATTGATTCTAGTTAATTGAGCTACAATTCGGTTCGAATATAAGATACCATCAAATGGTAGAGGAAAATTTTGTTCGAAACAATGAGCTCTATCTACCTATGACACGACTTTTTTATAACACAGTTCAGATATTCGATAAATTAGATCCTAGCCTTTCTTCAAATTGAACCGCTGCAACAAAAGGTAGCCGAGTGAATGTAGCCCGTCACACGCCAAATGCCCACGAACAGCCTAGTTGACCCAGTCTGGTGGCCGCGGGCAAATTGGAGTGGGGGGAGACTCCTTCCCCTGCATTTCTCCTTAACCGAGAGACGTCTAGCGTGGTCGCCAGTGCGCATTCACGGATACGGCTCGCAGAAAAAGCTCCTCGAGGACGTTCTTGGAAGGCTTCGGATTCGTTGTTTCCTGAAGCCGTCACTCAAACGCCGTACCAAGAAATCCAATTACGATAACACGGCGCCACGAATATGAGATGTCGCCTGATCGACCACGAAACCGAAGGAAAAACGAGAAGTTGCATTAAAAACGTGAAACAGAATATATACTCCGATAAAGAAAGACTAAAATGTGGTGTGTGAATTTGTACGGTGTATGATCTTGAACAACCTAATTTGGGTGTCTTTACTGTAGAATAAAACAGTAACGTTTTACATCCAGTCTCAAAGGCAATTTCACATTTATTTTATAACAAACTTTAACAGAATTATGGTTACGCATAGAGTGCAATAATTTTTTAAATAACTGGATGTACAGTTCGCACAAAAGTGCATAGCTGTAACTATCTACAAATTTTGTCGTTTGAAATGCAATTTATCACAGATATTGCAACCACTGGCGACCAAAACTATGAGACCACCTGGACCGTAGTTTCATTTTATGACATGTCATAAAAGATGATTGCAACGGATTTAATGCTCCACAGGCAGTCTGTAGGATGCATTGTGAATTTTCGTAAGATACCGAATGAAACACAGTAAAACGTCGAAAAATGAAATTACTTCTACACTCCTTGTGAGAGATATTAAAAAAACTTTTCGTCTTTATCATGAGGTGGTCCCATACTTCTACCTGTATCATGGTAATGTGCACATACAATTGTGTAGAGAGCAAAATTCCTCGAGACTGTTGTTATAGAAGTCTAACCCAGAATAGTTCCCTGAAACAAATATTCAATCAGCGGAGGTTGGAAGAATAGACGCGGTTTACCGATTCGATGACTCATTCTGTGAACACTAATTCGATTTACCGTATTTTCGATCGATCCAGGTGCGTTTGACCGTAGAACCATCGACGTTCCTCTCTATATGGCGCGCTATGATCCCTCGCGACCAGACGCGAGAAGCTAATAAGACGAGGTCGAAGGTGCGTAAAGTGTGACAAGGTTAACAGGCAACAGTTTTGCTGCACTTCCTGCACATCGGCCGAGGGGTTCTCGAAGACGACGTGAAATCGGCTGTCGCGATTTTGAACAGGTTCCAGCGGCCACTCTCGGCATTGAACGTTTTGACGTAGAAATAAATTGTTTACGCTACCGCACGGCCGGACGCCGGCCTTTTATTTCAATAAACCCCGGCGAATAATTGCCTCCCGAGGTTCTTCGAGTTAATTGAATCCACGTACGCCGTTTATTTCGGACCCTTTCTTCGCTCTCGCCCGACCAACGCGGCGCATTTAATTATTCTGATTGGGTAATTATGCCGATAATGAAGCGATCTGCTTGCGAGGGACAAGGCGGAGCGGACAGGAAATTTTTGCCACCGCCGCGGAGCTGACGATTCCGCGACACGACATGGGTCTCTGTTCTTGTAAAAATCGTGTTGAACGTTAATGTTGCAGGAAATTTGCTTTCCCGCGCAGGATGTGACACGACACCTCGATCACCGTCACGATCAACCGACAATTCATTTTTAAAGCGAAATGAATGAAAGAATCGATATTTTGAGAAATGCACAATATTAAATAAAACGTGTTCCACCATCTCGAGTTATTTGAACGGTATTCACAATTTCTATAAAAGTGTCTGAATGTAAATAGAAATATCTGTCATCTACCGAGTAGCAAAAATAACTTTTCACATTTGTCATACAGGATTTCCTGTGTTCAAAAATACAGTCTGTATTTCAACGCAGAGTTTCCTCGTCTAATTCATCAAACAGCTTTCTCGAAAATATTTCAGCGATGTTCCAGCGCGAATTCACGAGACTGGAAGCTCCTTAAAAAATGACACGAGCGCATGGACGGTATTTCAGCAGCGAGAAGATTTATCAGGACACGGTGAAACGTGTGTAATTTCAATTTGTGCGTGTGCCGTCGCGAGGAAAGTATTCGAGCATGAATCCCGACGGTTGGACACGTGAAAAGAAAAAGGAAAGGAATATACCGGAACGCGAGGGATTCAAAATTTCGGAGAAATTCGTACGCTGAGAGCGATGCTTTCCATTTTCCTGCGTTCGTTCGTTTCCAAATAGCATGTGCTCGACTCGGTGCAAATATTAGCGTGTTCTTAGCGAGATTTCAATTTCACCTCGGATGTCCCCGTTACATTTCGCGGCGTATGGCCTCTGCCGGCTGATAAGCGCGGGTGAAAGTTATTAAAAAACTGGACGCCTCGAGAAACCACACGTTAGACCACCGTGTCATCGGATTAAAGAGAAACGACTTTTGTTCGGACTCTTTTTCGCCTTTGTTGCACGTATGAAATATTAGGCTTGGAAGATCGTAGAGTTCGCTACAGATAGGCTCCGCTCCGTATCTGATGCAACTGGACGGAGATTATTTATTCTGAATTTCTGTTGAATAGTCAGACATTTAATTCGAACGAGTATTATTTACAACTGGGTCACTTGAATGTAGCGGTTGAATGAAAATGACCAAAATTGGTCAACAGGAAAGGAGCCGTGTTCAGTTATTGCAATGTCTTGACCAGTCCACGGTGTATATCAGATTGCCATTTATTCCAGGTTTCAAAAGAATTGCAGGGAGAGTGTATATACTCCACAAAAATGTGGGATTACATATCACAAATACAGATTACAGATTAAAAATTTCTGTTGAATAGGTGGACGTTCCATTCAGACGAGTGCTGTTCACAACTTGGTCAGCTGAATGTAGCAATTGAACAAAAATGTCTAGAATTGTTTAATAGAAAAAGAGTTATATATTTGCTTATAAACAACGCCAAATCGCAGATTTTGATGGAGACGCTACCAGTTGTTGCAGCTTGCCTTAGATGTCCTATCTCCACCATGTTCATCAAATTGCTATTTACTCCAAATTTTAAAAGAATTGCAGCTAAAGTCTACATACATACGTCCTCCACAGAAATGTTGAATGATCTATTTCTAATTTCACTCATTCTGTACATACATTTTACATACTTCAATACTCTAAATTACATAAAAATTTGCAGTCTATTTATAGGCGCTAACAAATCACACGAACCGATGTTACCAATTAAATTCTAACAAATTTCTTGAGCGTGCCAGATAATTCCAAGGGCAACATATATTTCACAAGTCTCAACACATCATATCGTAGAATCAGTACTTTAATTTAGATAACCCGAATTTTACTGGTGTTGAGTTACCTACGCCAGTAGATTGTTCAAGTAGCAAGCTTTTGAATGCTAGAAGCGGATAAACAGAAGACTATTCTAGAGTCACAAAGTGGCTATTCTATTTTAATTCTTTCCCAGTACAATGAGAGCAACAAACAAATTACCATAGTCATCTCAAAACAGTATATTTCGAATTGGCTGGTTGCAGTGCCTGACCCACGATATTTGAGAATAAAAACGTAGAAAGCTTTCAGATTAGACGCCATGTTGCATCAGCGGCTGAATTATATCGTACGAGCAACGATGCCGCGCGTGTTGCGTTGTTTTATCGCCGATAATTTCATGCAATTTCGCATTGACGATTTTACGCGGCAGGAAAGCCGTTGCGGGTGATTTTCGTTGGCTGAGTTCGCTTTCCATTCCCGTTGCCTCGTGCAAGCCCGCCATTCGGCTCGGTAATGGAACGCGTGTCATTATTGTTAACGTCATTACCGCGTGGTAATGCGTGTCTGCGCCTATGCGATTCTTTTCCTCTGCTCTCTCGAACGGAGTCTGCCCGATCGCGGTCTCCACGACCACGAAACGTGGGATTTCTCCTCGTCTCTTTCATTTTACGAGACTGTTAACCCCCGCTTCCGGTCTCCGTCTTCATCCTCCTGCTTCCTCGCGTCTTTATCCCCGTGTCGTCCGCTCTGTGCAATTTCTTTTCAGTCGATTCATGTTTCACCCTGCCAGGCTGTGTCTGTCAGATGCATGATAACTAGACTGCGGATGTTTATGCGAGTATGTATTTTCGGAGTTCAATGTTTTTTCAATATTGAGAAAACTGTAGTTTCTTCTGTGAATGTTTAAGAATGTGCTTTTTTTTCATGGTTTTAAATGTGTGGCTTTCGGGCGTTTGGGTGTGTTATTCGCATAAACATCCGCAGTACAATCGTAACTTCCTTAGAGATACTAATGTTTATTTTTTATTTTCAAGTACAGTTCATGAATGTGTAACGTCTAATGGATAGAAACGTGGAATTTATTTTCCTCGGAGTTTCCGGAATTTGTATACAATTTTCCAGCTCTTGTTTTATAGTTATTGATTCGTATAATTGCTTTCGAACGTTGACACTTTGCTGGCCACCGTCACGTATGCGTGAGTTTATCTATTTGATCACTATGGATGTAACAGGTAAACGAATGAACATGTTTTTCACCTGGCAGAAAAATGAGTACGAAATTATAAGTGGAAATTCTCGAAATGGTGAAACAATCGATTGGTCAGAAATTTTCATTACTCGGGTGATCTTGCACAGAGGGTTAAGTATGCTTTCCACTGAACACTGTGCCGATAACTTCATCTTCAAAATTCTGTATTCAACCTCAATTCCCGGCACACTGCGTAAATAAGAAATATTTGATGAGAACACGAATACAGGGTGATTCTCCCAGAGGAGAAACTTCTTTGGAAGCGTAGCAGAGGAAAAAAGAAGGAAAATCGCAGGAAACGTATAGGTGGCGAACGCGTCGGAGGCATGGCAAGCCGAGAGGGAAATTAATAGCTGACCTGTCATAACAGACAACGATAGGAGGATCGAGAAACCGGAATTCTTAACGGGGAATATCCATCGGGCCCCAAGCAATTCCCCGTGACGAATTTCCTACGTCAACTCGCTTCTCCGCGAACGAAATCTCCTTTGGACGAATGACGTATGCAAATCAGCTCGTTTTAGTCCAGGAAGCTATACCGGAGACAGGCTATATTGGCCGTTCAAGGTCATCGGATAGTGTCGCTGCCTCGTCGTTCGATTACTTCGATTTGAATGTCCTCAGCAGCTCTGACTTGCGAGACACCTACGAATTTCCTCGCAAGGACTTCAGACTCATTTAACACGTTCCCTGCCGCGTGTACCGTTTTCAATTTTAATTTTATCACACAGCTAGCGATCCTTATGAAATTTTGAGTCACATTCATGTTAAAGCGATAGTAGAAATAGAAAGTGTAATATCAAATAGATAAATATTTTTACAATCAACCGCGTGTATTAATACGTTGAACGCCTCAAATTTAATTTAATTAAATAATTATTGATTGTCGCAAAATTCTAAGCAAACTTCATACTGAAACAATAATGTAGGAGCAGAAGAACACGACTGAGTACTGAAATCTTTTTTTTCTTTGCGATTTATATAAAAAATAGTAAATTATGTCGTGTCTGATTAGGTACGGCCGTTTTCACTGCGGCGTTCAACGTGTTAATAAATAGCCATTTTCGCGTGTCTGTCTAGTCACGGAATTTTCTACTGTGACAGGGAACGTGGTAATCAGAAATAAATTACACAGATCAACTACTTCTAACTCCAACCGGGGTCAATGTATTTTGTAAAATGTTCTACTCCTTTTTACTCGATTTTCGAATATAGTTCCTGTCAGAACCAAAACCTTCACCAGGTCTAAGCTGTAAAATACTCCCACCATTTTCCTAACAGAAAATAATTACAAATAAATTGCACGGACCACCAATTTCTAATTCCAACCTGGGTCATTGTATTTTAAAAAATTGTCCATTCCATTTTACTCGATTTTCGAATATAGTTCCTGTCAGAACCAAAAACTTTACCAGCTCTAATCTGTAAAATACTCCCACAATTTTCCTAACAGAAAATAATCACAAATAAATTGCACAGATCATAAATTTCTAATTCCAACTTGAGTCATTGTATTTTGAAAAACTTGTCTATTCCATTTTACTCGATTTTCGAATATAGTTCCTCTCAGAACCAAAACCTTTACCAGCTCTAATCTGTAAAATACTCCAACGATTTTCCTGACAGAATACAATCACAAATAAATTACACAGACATCAATTTATAACTCCAACCTGGGTCATTGTATTCTAAAAAACTGTCTATTCCTTTTTACTCGATTTTCGCATAAAATTCCCCTAAGAAGGTGGTTCGAACCGCCTCGAATTATCCCGCGTTCCGAGGTATCGTTAAATCCCGCTGCGGTTTGACACGCGAACAATCCGCGTATCAGCCGGATCCGATTGGAATCTGCTGAATCGCCTCCAACACGGTCCAGGGCGCGGTTAAAGGTGAAAATAAGGGAGGCGGTTTAATCGAAGCGATTTCACGTGTAAACCGCGCGTAAACGGTATCTCTGTAATTGATCCTGACAAATGGCAGCCTGCTCGACACGGATTACGTACAAAGTTTCAGTTTCGATTATCGCCGCCGCTCGATCGCGAAAAACGATAAAAGCTACCGTACGAGCTTATGGGAAAGGGGTGTGCACGGAAGTTCGTCGAAAGTGTTATCGATCAGGTATAATTGGATCGGATTACATGGAGTTCTTGTTCTTTTTTTTAACACTTCGATCACCGCATTGTATTGGTCCAAAAAGAGCATATACAGTAAATATAGTGTTTCATTTAAAAAGACCAAGGCGACCTTGAGCTCTGAGAAAGTACTCCATTTAATTTAATGTCGAATGCTGTGAACTTATCGTGCGAACCATCCAAGGATTTTTCAATCTGCCTACTTCCCGGATGAATAACTATTATACTTTAGACGATAACAATGTACAAAAATTCATGAATTTAGTGTAAATGTGTATGAATACACCGGCAAAGTTTCATAATGATATGTTGTTTATATTTTTCACAAAAAATTCCCGAAGTATATTGACTTGTAACGCTTTGCATGACTCACCCTGTACAGTCCTAGGTAATTATAACTACAACATTTTAAAAAATACATCAAATTCATAGAACTGTTCTGAACGGTGTTCCTTAAAATAGTATTTCATTTTTTATTGTTGTACCATTTTTGGTACACCCTGTATGTCCAACCGTGATCCAATAACGGCAGTGAATTTTCCATTTCCTGCCACCTCCTGGGAAAACGAATAGAGCACCGGCCGTGACGAATAGAGTCGCGTATCGATTCTCGATCGGTTTTTCGCCGAGATATCGACGATTTCCTGGACGCTGGTAAACCGGTGCAGCTTGTTCGTACGATACTGATATTTCTGTCGTTGGTAAGCACGCGTATGACTTACGACGACCCGTTAATTCCTATACAAGGTGTTCGGTTACGAAATGACAGCAGTTTAACCGGAGAACGCGGTGTCGCGTCTCCTCATAAACGCGGGAGACCAATGACGTAATAACGCCATATCGGACATCCGCCCTCATCACTGGTTGCTTCAATATTATAATTCGTAGCAAGTAAATTTATTGTATCTTCAAATTACAAATAATTGCAAATTACTTACGAGTTGCAATTACATATTGTTGTCTTAATGCAGTTCATTCAAGGAATCTAACGTTTTACTATTTTTCGATATAATTCCCTGCTATAATTATACAATTGTCCCATCGCTCTACCGGTTTTTTATGCCAGCAGCAAAGAATTGTTTATGTGGAAGCTTGAGCCAGTTTTGAGCATTTGTTTTCACTTCTTCGTTGCTGTGAAACTTGACTCCAGGTAGTGACTCCTTGAGTAATCAGAAGAAATCTGAAGGACTATAACACGGATGTGTACCTTCCAGTCTAATATTTTTTAATTCTTCATTTAACAGTTGTGAAAGAGCTATTTGAAATTTATGACAGAGATGCCATCTTATGGTTTTGAAAGCATTGTGCTTCTTATTTAAATATTTATTGAATTGCAGCCGGTTGGGTGATCCTCAAATTTTCAAATAAGTAATCCACCCTTTGTTCTCATTATAATGACAGAGTATAGCAGCGTGCAGTTTTGGATTTGATTTATTAGTTCCAGCTGCCGAAGTGTTCGCATATGTGTCGACTAAACGAATATTTCGTTTCATTAGAATTTAGTACGTGTGAAAACTGACGATAGGGCGAAAGGAAAATGTTCAGTTTGTCTTGAGAGCTCTTTCTTTCGCCGTCTCGACCATAGAAAACGCACGAGCGCGATAATTCGCTGTGGAACACAGTGTAGAATGTGTTCGATGCACGAGGTCCGCTGAAAATGGCGCGAACATGTGGCGGTAATTTGCGTCAGGTGGTATCGATAACAGGGGTTCGTGATAAATACGCGGCGTTTCTGCGGTTTCCGTGGAAACCGGGAAAAGCGTTGCTCGACCGTTTAATTGCAACGAATCGCCGATTAATCATCGCTGCGTCGTGCCGGTTCACCGGTTCTCGCCCGCTCTTATCGATAGGGAAACGAGATCTCGACGTCTATACAGGGTGAGTCCCTGGAAACCATCGTCCGAAATTAAATCTCGCTCGTTGTTGCTGAAAACAAGTACCAGGCCATGAAAATGTCCGCTGGAGAACAAGTGAAAATGGACACCACCTGAGAAATAATTGAAAACGAGTGAATCCTTGCGACATAATTGAAAATTGCCAAATTTTCGAAATGGGTGAAAATAGACGACCATAGAAAGCAATTGA
Organism: Macropis europaea; assembly: GCA_916610135.2. Lineage (NCBI taxonomy): Eukaryota > Metazoa > Arthropoda > Insecta > Hymenoptera > Melittidae > Macropis > Macropis europaea. The sequence continues at coordinate 2,074,898 of OU744346.1, forward strand.
AAGTGGACAACCTTGAGAAATAATTGAAAATTGACAAATTTACGAAATGGGTGAAAATAGACGACCATAGAAAGCAACTGGAATTGAACAACCTTGAGAAATAATTGAAAATGGCCGAACTCAAGAGATAATTGAAAATGGACAGCCTCTGGAATTAATTGGAAATTGGCAAACTTAGGAAATGATTGCAATTGGGCAAATTTAAGAAATAATTAGAAATGTACAACACCTGTACAATCGATTAAAAACGGATAATCTCAAGAAATAATGGATAATAGACAACTTTAAAAAATAATTGTGCATGTATAAATGTGAATACATCATGTTGTTCCAAAAAGGATAGAAGTTGTATAAACTACGTCGTAAACAGATTCCCCTCTCGATTTCTACTAAACGTTTTTGCTACCTGTACGATTGTTTTTGTAATTACGTATAATTGACCGCAGGTTAGTTTATAACACTTCTCATATACGTAATAAAATACAGATTCGTTTGTAGCGTGTCGAAAATCCAGAAAACTAATTTTAGCCTACGATAAGCTGTAACTTCGTCTACGGTGTACTACCGTCACGGTGACTGTTAAATTACAACGCAATTTGGGGTAATTAAGAGTGATCAAACACGAAGGCTGAAATTAATTTTCTCCTATAACATTAATTCAAATGATCCGCGCCGTGTGCCTTTATGTCACGCGGCTAGACGCGTAGTGACGGGTTAATTTAAAGTAATTAGCCCGATCGAACCTGCTAATTACCATACAGATCGTCTTTGGACCACGGAGAAATAGTCACTCGGTGAATTTAACGATATCGAGAACGAAACGCACATCTTTACGATCTCATCTACCCTCGAATTACCCTTTCATTAGAACGCATAAAATTTCAATCAGATTGCACGTAAACCAGATAATAGCCGTTTCATACTTTCTCGAAATTTATTTTCGTGATTTTTAGCAGCTCTTGACGACTTCTACACAACCACCAAAGAATTAATATCATTACACAATACTTTCCTTCTAAATTATAGCACTCAGTATCGAGAAACTTAATACCATGGTATTAAAATTGATCCGATCTCGATTATACTGCAAATTCTCCTGAATCCTCTCAGTAGAAAATGCCGCACCGTGTCAGACACGCTATACTATCTTATTTTAAACAGAAATCATGAAGAAATAAATATTGAACAATTTTTTCTTACAGCTGTTACTTTGTTTACTTATTACTAGACGGCAAACCGGAACATTTATAATCATGCTATCGTAAAACTGTTAAATGTATACCGATGAGGTTAATAAACAATTATTATTATTATTAAAAAGAAATAAAATTCTTCAGGCGTACTCAAAATATATAATGTACTTTGAAAAAGTGTTGAATAAAAAACAAGTTGAAATAACGTAACCATCCGATCGATTTCGCGTGTCACCGTATTTTCTCTCCGTGTCTGGGTGTTTTTAATTATTTTCTCCGGTGTCACGGAACGTGAAAAATCGTCGGGCGACAAGTATCGTACAGAATGAATCGAATTTCATCGATTCGATACCTCGACGCGGAATATCCGGATATCCGGGCAGCGTCGAGTTGGGCTTACCGTTCAATGTTCCCGAAGTAATCCGAAACTCGGTAATTAGCCAGCCAGAATGGCTAATCTTTCGGTGTAACCGAAGCATCGAACTTTCACCGTTCCACCTTTCTTCCTTCCGACGTTTCTTTCCGCGACTTATGGCTCTCTGCGTTCGTTGCACCTCCGAGACCCAGCTGATCATCCATTTTGTGAACCTCCAGAGTATTTTATATCATTTTCATATTTTAGTGACCTGATTTAACACGTGAATGTTGTATGATTTTTTATTTATTTTTTAATAGAATTTTAAGCGTCCTTAAAACAAATATAGTGACTGGAATTATAATAATTTCTTCAGAAATACGTGTGAGATATTTTTTTATGTTTAGTTGAGTTTTAATTCTTATATTGTTGATTATTTCGTTGCATACAATATGGCCAGATGTGTGCAAAATATTTACCTACGAAGCTTTTAATTTAACTGGTAATGAATTCATACAGAGTAAAGTAAATTATTTTTTTGGAGTTTAATAAATTTACCCCTGAAGAGGTTAAAAATTATTCTAATGAACGGAGGAATTGACAATTTTTCCTTCATAATAATATCGCGTGTACGATTAAAAAAGCTTATTAATTGTTTAGAAAAAGATTCGCCACGAATTATGTGAATATGATGCATCGTGTTTGTATCGTGGAATATTAGTAATGAGATTTTGACAAGTTAATATTTTTCTGATCGACCGCGTCTTATTTTAAAGTCGCCCTGTCACTATGAAATACTTTCATCCCGCTAGACTACCATCGGAAAAATGTATCGATAGTCGAACCGCTTCGTAGCTACAGATTGAGTTCAAAGGGTCGAGCAGTCGATAGAAGAGAGTGCAACGTCATCCTGCCTATCCCATAGGAATTATCTGTACCAACACGTTTACTATTCATAGAAATTCTTTCTCCCGGTATCTATAAACCATCATTTGTTACATTGCATAGAAAGGAGATCTGTATTGAAATCCCCGACGTACTATCGATCGATATTGTCCTAATATTGAGACGAGAATGTTCCGTAAAGAAATTTTATCAATAATTATCAATAAACTTAATATTCGTCTTGTACGGAATAAAATTTTTAAAGTGGCTCTTCCAACACGTTGAAAATATTTCTTACTTTTTTTTTATAAAAAGAAAGTGGTTCAATTCGTTAAAAATTATTTGATGTTCTCTTGTAATATAAACAAAATTAAAAGTAGAAGAATTTCTCCGTTTCACTTTCTCACGACGCCTTAAAAAATTGTCGATAAAATCTTGTCAAACTGGATGACCTAAAAAATACTTTCACGTCAGTTTACTAGGTTTTCTAAAAAAATTTCGTAGATTAAATTTTTAACATTCTTTCTTAGGCTTCTACAGAAAACAGTATTGGTTAGATTGGCTCACAGGAAGTGAAAGAAGGGAAGATATCATTCTCCGAGGAATTCTATGCATTCCTTAGTCCCCTTGATAAAGGTATCAGGATGAAGATGATCTCAGAAAAATGTTAACCACTTTTCTTACCTTCACAAATTAATTTTAAGCATTTTAAGCAATATTCTACCCACTGTTTGTTGTCAGACAAACACATTATATCATTTTCATACGTTCTTACTAGTACTTCAAACTTCACCAATTATTGTATTTTTTAGTGTTTCATCTTTTCACTAAAGCAGTGGTTCTGAAATTTATTTTGTCGCGACAACCTTACAAGATTTTCCAAAAATCGAGAACTTCATTCATATATTTCACAGATAATCATTAAAATAAAAAACAACTCTGTTTTTAATTCTTACAACTTCGTAATTGTTGTGAAGAAAAATTAATAAGAAGAATGCTGCTGCTTCTGGGACCCCAGTAAATTTGATTAAGGAACACATTGGGAACCGCTGCATCAGACCAACACACAAAAGAACGATACACAGTGTCGCCACGGAACCATTTCTAGCATCCTGAATTTGATCCCATCCGCTATAAGATTACTATCCCCGGTCCGACCGGAGAACAGAAGAAAAATCGGAGAATCCGGAGGCAGGTGGAAGGAAGACCATGCATCATTCTAATTGGATGTCCGGATAGTCCTGGCGCGGGTTGGCCGAATTAGGAAAACAATTAGAGCCCGAGGGAGCCAGCAGAGAATTACCCGTTGACGATGTTCCAGCACGTTGCCTGCTGGGATTGCATTAATCTCTTTCCAGGAGCGGTACATTCAATTGATAGTATCTCACGAATCGTGGTAATAAACAACGACATGTTCGCGCAACGGACGTCCAAAGAGAAACGCTCCTTCGTCCTTCCCGTCCTACATCTTCTTCTTCGGGCTGAATCATCGCTCTTTTGCAAAACAACACCGTATGCTCTTTGTCTTATTCTTTGAACGTAACCCAACATCGACTGCTGTGGTCACTTAGCCGAGGTACATACAGTTTTAGGTGGGTTGCGAACCATAATGTGTCATTAGCAACACAGAAGCATTGGAGATGGTCACCTATCTTAGCGTTAGATGTCACAGGATACTAAACAGGGTTTCAGAATTCAACAGAAAATTCTGTATAACTGGAGAACAAGGCCACATAGAACATAGACTGACATGAACGCTCTTGCTGTGCTATTTTCTAATGCAGAAGAAGATCATCATCTTAGCGCTGAGAGTGGCTAGATGTCACAGGGTACTAAACAGGGTTTCAGACTCCAACAAAAATCTCTGTATAATTCGAGAACAAGGCCACGTAGAACATAGACTATCATGAACATTGTCTATTATTTTATAATGCTTCATTTAATTCTGAAGCAGTTTCTGCATATCACAAGACACCCTGCACATTAGCCCGAAACACGACACTAAATTAACCTTGCCTTACGAGTTTTTCACCAGCTACCTGCCACCGGAATTGGCTTTGGATAATTCTCTGTAAGTCAAAGGTGCTGTGATATAAAATTTTTAGCAATACATATTCAAGCGAAACTAATACGCAACGTACAGGCTATAATCTGCAAGACGAGCGTGACTCGTTATTACAAGGCAAGGGGTTAAATAATACTTTCTCAAGAGGAGATTGTAGACATCTTCAACGCTATGCCTCTGTCCTTTATCCATTGATACTCGTGTGCTTGGCTGTGATATTAAACGAACGCGTCATTCTTTTTCCTCTTTCTTACATCATACGTTTCATTAAAGTTATATTCACTAGTGTACGCTTTAGCACTTATTCTCTACTGTGTAGAAACAAAGTTGATTACAAAACTAACAAATATAACTCACCAAAACCCCATAAGATTATTAATACAAAGAACGCTCCCCCTCTGGTAGCCGGAACGGTAGCAACCCCAACGGCGTCACCGCCAACTCCACCGTTGCCCGCGAGTCGCATAATCGACCATAAACGCCACGATAACGCTCCATTACACGGGCAAACCTAACGACATTCAGAGATTTCAGAAGAATCCCCTTAACAGCGCGCCACGATCTTTCCAGGCACCTTCTGGCGACGACGACGCCGTTAACAAGAAGTCGATCCGACGCACCGATGACATTTCGATGACTGGCCGCGCGGCGGCGGCGATGACACGATATCACACGCAGGGGAGGGACAGGTTTTTCTTTGACCTGAACTTTTCGAGCGAGATCTAATCTCGGGGCAGAGATAGGGGCGTAGGTGGCGAGACGCAGACGGAACCCACGAGTCGTATTAATACGGCTGATCGTATCGCGTTTTAACTATGCGTAGGTACGTACCTATAAATTATACAGGGGCGAGAACCCGCCCGCCGGACCTTCTAATGACGAAGTTCGTGGAACAAACGCGAAGGGGTAGGTGGAACGAAACGCGACGGAGAACGACGATTTTTTTCCAGTTTTTTATTTAGTGTCACGTGCACTGTTGAAGTGTCTGTGACCACCGTGTGTGTGCAGGGTGAGGCGCGTGAAGCTTGACAATTGAATTCGTCTTGGTGTGAACTATACTTATCGTTAGGTATATTAAAAACTACGATGGCCTTGAAATGTCCTTGACATCTTCAGGTATAAAAAATTAAATTACACCGAATATTGCGCCCACTAAGATATTTCAATTTTTCCTGACAACATTTTTTAATATCACCCATTGTTTCGATAATATTCAATTGTCACGCTTTACGCGCCACACCCTGTATAACGGCGTGACCAGTGTAATGATACTGTTTGTACAATAATTATAGTAGATAATGTTGTCGGAGAAATGTGCTATCGTTTGGAACAGTAATGGGTGTCAAGTTCATTTTAAACGAATTTCGTGAACACATTTGCCCCTGAATTAGGCGAAACTTGCAGGGGATGTTACGCAACCTTCACACGCTGATATTGTTGCAATTTTAGTATGATACAGAACCCGAAAAAATATTTTACACGTGTTTTTTTTTATTGGCAAAGGTCCATGTTAAAGGGGTGAAAACAGCCCTCAAAGTGGGAGCTGAAGATCATATTCTATCGAATATCTCGAAAACTATTGCACGTAGGACAAGCATTTTTTTTAATGATACATTCGATTATGTAAACGATTATGTCGAAGGTCCGTTTGTTTAAAAATGTTTAAATTAGTAATCTCCACACAGAGCACAATATACAATATGGCGATAGTATGTAAAACAACTGTGCTGCTGGAATTTCTGTCGATAATTCTCAAGAATGAATGCATTACGAATGGAAGAAATAGTATACAGCCAACATAACACTGTCTGCCAGGAAATCAGAATGATTTATATAGTTCCATTAACATTGAGTATTCCTCTTAATTAATTTGTATTGCTTCAGAGTTCCTGGTCCATCTGCCTCGGTTTAAAATCTTTTATTCAATTTGAATACTTTCACTCTCACAGAAACACTTTTAATCTGCAAATTCTGCTTAACACTCGTTCTCTGAATTTAAAACCTTCTTAAAAATGATCCGACAATTAAAAAATAACAGCACTCGTGCACAACCGTTCTCAAGGAAAGGACAGTGGAGCTTTAAACATTTTCGTCACGTTTCGCGAGATCCGCAACGAGATTATCCCCGTCGGAAAACAATTATATTTCTCTGTTTCTTTGTTTTTTTCCCGTCTGTTTTCAGAAGCGAGTGAACGATGGCGATACGCGGCACGTTCTCCCGTTGAAAATTAATTAGCGCTTTTGAGATAGCGTTTACCAGTCCTAGAATCTGGGCTGCCATAATTTTCACCGTGGAGCATTCGTTTCGCGGACCTGACAGATCTTTACACGAATCTAGACCGCTAACTGCGAAACCCGATCTGCATTCAGCGCGTCGTTTCTCTTTGCCCGAACGATCATGGCGACGTTAACGTTCTCGCGTTTCGAGTTTTTCCTATTTCCGACGGGACGATAGCGTCCCGGAATCGCCGTGTTACATCGATTCCGCGCTGCTTCGACTTATGGCTCTATTTAGCTATCGAGCATCGCGCTCCCGAAGGCTGAGCTCACGATGGAGACACGAACGACATATTTTTTTTCGTAAATACAGTTATTAACGCGTTGACTGCAACAGTGAAAATAGCCGTCGCTGGTCAGATAAAATACAAGTTTCTCTTTTATACACTAATCGTAAAAAATGTTCGAATATTCAGTATTGTACATGCGCTCCTGTATTAGTGTTGCAATGTTAAATTCGTTCAGAATATAGTACAAATCAACAGTTATTTAAATAAATAAATTTAGAGGCGCCGGTCACCGGTGACCACCATGGCGGTCGACGTGTTAAATATAGAATTTTTTCAGTGGTGCTACAGGTGCGTTAAACTGAATTTAATTAGGTACTGATCTTCCTTAGATTTGGGGTATAATAATAATAATAATAATTTCAAGTTATTACTGTATTTGACTATCGAGCATCAGTTGCGTTAGTGATGGTCACTGGAGCTGTGGCCTTCCCCGACTCTACGTCCATTCCTCTCATATCGACTGTGGTCTGGGGAGACGATGGACCGAGGGGCCCCGAGGGGGAACTGAAACGAGGGGAATGGACCCAGAGTGGGGGAAGCCCGCAGCTCCCATGGACATCACTGAATTACGTGAAGACGTACGTTGTAGACACGTGTGACAATTGAGGGGTTCAACAAAAATAACCCTTGGTGAAGTTTACAATGACAAGCCAACTTCACAATTTACGATGGAAACACAACTTCATGATTTCATTGGATACAGTCCTGCGATATAATTACATATAACACCCACAGCAATTATATAATATGATGGATATTTCGTTAAAAAAAAAATTGAAATCTATTGAACAGAAATTAAAGAAGCTAAAGTGTTTCTTGTTTTCCCGAACGAAGACACTACATTGACAAGGGTCGTTTTTGTTGTAAAATCTTCAGTTTTATCCAAGCCATTAAATATATAATTTTTTCACTGATCAGTGATGCATTAATTTGAGTCTAATAACTAGTCAGAGGATTTGGGGTATAATAATAATAATCTGGAGTTATTATTCTATTTAGCTATCGAGCATGACTTATCTGTCAAACTAAGCTTCAGACGGAGACATGAAGTTCAAGTTATTAAATCTGTATGCTGGTAGAAAAAGGGCCAATGTTCAATTTGCAATTCTTTGGGAAAAGATGCACATAGACACTCTTTATCGTAACGCACATAACACATTGGCCTCTTAAGAATGTATCTAATCTTGCCGGTAACGGTGGAAGGACAATGGCACTTTTATCTATGATAACTTCTTTTCTTCGTATCGATCAGTCGTTACGATTTGTTTCGACCGATTGGATCGATCCAATTGGCCCTTTTTCTACCAAGGTACAGAAATATAAACCGTCGCACGGCTGTTTGTCAACCGCGTATTATATCACCGGACCCGTGTCCCTAGCTCTGCCGAAGCATTAAATTCTAACCCATTTTCATGAATCATCGCGATCATACGTCTCTGCCCCGATCGCTGCCAAGAATTTAGCAAGCCTCGCTCGCTGGCTCTCTCAATTTTCTTCTGTCTCGAACTTCACTTCGTTGAAACCAGATCTTTCAGCCTCGGCTCCATAAATCATCCGTACAACGGATTAGAACGTTTGTAAACAATCGTGAATAGTTAAGCCAGAATGCTGAAGAAATAATAGACCCTCGCGCGAGTCTAAGAGATACCTAGACGATGATGTATCCAGCACGATCGTTGCGAGAAAGAATTTAGTTAATACCTTTGTAAGTGTGCTAGTGGTTCATGGGATGCACACTGCTCAAAATTTGGGGCTCAGGATTTTCGGTAATTGTAGAGAATTTATGAAATATCGACAATGAAACCGAAATAATTTGTATCTGTTTGGTTGAGTCATAAATAACGTCCGATTTGTCTTGCTAAATTTATTAGTTAATTTATTAAGAAATCAGTTTTTGCTACCTCTGCGGCATATCTGAGTGTCAGGGATGATTATCTCATAATAAGAGCACAAATTAATAGTCCGGGTGAGCTATTTGATTTTCTACAAAGAATATTATTTATTATGTATCGGAAGTTATGTATTTATGACTCAACCCAGTAATATAATGTTTCTATTGCATTTTTACTGTGTACAGTGTTTGGAGAAAATTCACACACAAGTGACCTTGCAACTCGAACAAAAAATTCAAGGTACACCTGTCAGTATCCTCGAAAAAATTTAACCCTCTCTTTCCCAATTAAATTTTTCTCTTGGTATCAGATCGAAACAATATTAAAAAATTAATATAATGAAAAGATAAATAGTTAAATTTGCAAATTCTTTTATTGGAAATAAAAAAATAAAATTTCTGTATATTCAGGCATCGTTAAAAAAAATAAAAGTCACGGAGCTTCGAATAAATTTACCTACACGTGACAAAATAACATAATTTCTCGTGAGAAAAATGTGTCAAGCCTCCACAAGGAATGGCTGGGGGTCGAACACACCCAATAAATCGTACGGTACAGTTCTAATAAATAACAGAGGCCCGAATCGAACGATATTTCTTATCAGTAAACAAATAATTTAGACGGTAAATCTAATTGAATCGTCGCGAGCATAACGATGTTTCGAGCTTTCGTCGGCCGTTCCGTTGGAATGACAAACTGAGGAGGGATCTAGAATATCATCTCGATCCAACTGGATCATCGGTGAACGCTGCCAAAGTGCTTCGCGGTTTTCTGCAATTAACCGACCGTGTCTAATGGCGTGCCGGTACCGACTGACTAATGACACGATTTTCACCCACGCATGAAGCCGCGGATATCTCGATATCTCGAGCGTAATTATGTGTCCACCGGCCGCGACATTAGCGTACAATGTTCCATTGTTGGTCGTGTGGTCATGTTCCGGCGGATTTCTAAGCGATTGCCTACCGTAACGCCTTCTCTCTTTTGCTCATCAAACCGCTCCGCTCGGACCTCTTCCGGTTCTAAAGGTGCTTTCAGACTGGAAGCTTCGTAGCTTTCGATTTGGCGAAGTTGGAACTTAGGAGGAAAAGTATATCGCTATATATGTGTAGAATGGAAGTAATATTTCTGCGAAAAAGTAAGAATCTAATTAATCCTTTTCTGTGGCAGCGTCTGGCCAAAAACCGCGTGGCACAACCCTACGAGCCATGTATTAGGTCACCTCATAAGACGGTGATGACCACGGGAGCTGCGGCCTTCCCCCCGCTCCAGATCTATTCCCCTCCTTTCAGTTCCCTCCTCGTTCCCCCTCAGCCGTCGTCCTCTCAGATCACAGCCTATACGAGGGGAATGGACCTAGAGTGGGGGAAGGCCGAAGCTCCGGTGATCATCACTGCCATAAGTAATGTAAATTTCCTTTCATATTTTAACCATTTCTTTTCTCTTAACCCTCTACAACTGGGATTCTTTTTGTTTATGACAAAAATGGTACACCAGGTGAATGATACAGTTTTTAAACAGGCTGCTTGGCGCAGTATAGTCGAAGAATGTAAAGAATGTACAGGGATAAACAAACGAAATAAGATTTAAAAAATATAGATATCCGGGTAAGTAACTTCCAAGTCACATGGCGTTATAGAGAGTGAAATAATTTTGCAGACTCCTAAACAGGTGGTAGTCTGTCGATGCAATGTCTGGACTATATGCTGGTTGAATCATTCTTTCCTTGGTATGGCCCAGTGGTGAGGTGACAGGCTTTCAATACCAAGAGTTGTGGGTTAGAGCATATTTTTTTCTAATTTATTTCTATCCCGTTTTGATTGGTACTACCCGGAGATCACTTTGCTGGCGACTGTAGTCGCTCCTACTAGCAGAAGGGTTGAGATAGTTTACTCGAATAAAAAACAATTATAGTACAGACGTATGGTAATAACACCGAGAACCAAACCGTGGAGTATCAGTGAAAGTCTATTGACTCTGTACAACCGATTCGATTATTGTTCCGCGGATGCTGTTCGGCTCATTGTGTCCGGGACGTGTAATCGCGGAAGCGAAAAATCCCTCCATCTTCTTTTTCGTTTTCGCGTGCACGCTCCACCGAGTTCACATTGGGAAACTCGACAGGGATTATCGAAAGGGATATCCAGCTGTGCGATTCTTCGCGTTTCACCGGGTTGCGCGCAGAAAGTGACATAATTCACTTTCGGTCCACGAATGGAATTTCTCGAGCGCACGGCTCGATACGCGGGGTATCTCGTATTCAAATTTTCGTGCAAAGTGGCGGGCGTTTGTTCTTTCTCCGATCAAGTTCGCTTTTTAGCCTGTTAACTGGGTCATTCTTTGTCTAGAAACATTTATTGTTTATAGTTGAAAAGTAATAAAAATAAAGTAAGTGGCCCTATCCATCGCAGAGACACTTTCAAATGATATGTTCAATCGTCTTCTTTGGATAACACGTTTAAATATTCGTGAACAAATACTGTGAAAGCAATTAACTGGCGCCTTGATTGTGACAGAGCAATTTTCACGGGACGAGTTAACTCGTCTTTCAGTAATGTGTACTAAAATTCAACAAGAACCGCAATATCTGAAAAATCAGTTGACGAAAGGATTGACTTTAGGACCTCATGTTCATTAGACATTTTTTATTCCACTCGGTGAGTACTATAAGGACGTTAGAGCCTTTTTTTTAACAACCTTCTCGAATTTACCTTGCAAAGCACTATCAAACAATCTTAAAAAACACATAGTTCTATTTAAAAAAACGAACCTCCGTGTCTTTTAAAATAATAATTTAAAAAAAATCATCTTCGCCACTGAACGTGCTTCTGATATTCAAGACGATTTTTACTTATCGTGATCTGAAAAATATTCAATATTCAGACAGAGAGTAGCAAAACCAAATAACAATAATTACATTATTATAGCATTGATACGCCAGTTATCTGAATTCGCTAGATGTCCAGACAATTATGAACGATAGTCTACACGATGTATAAACATATAGGCGAGCTTGCGCTTCTGAAAAGCCTCGGTATGTGAACTTTCCGTGGCGACCTCGAAGAAGCGATCCTCTCGCGAGCGAAATGGCCGACACCGCACCGGCGACTTTGAGGGCGGCGGTTTAATTTCGCGCGGCGGCTGTAAAACGCCGCCGACAAGCATCGCCTGGGGAACGAGGAAAGGTCAGAGGAGAGGGTACACTTTGAAGAGCCGGTGGTTAACTTGGCACTTCCATTTTGGTTGTCGTTCGCGAGAGGAAGCTGCGACGAGGGTTGCGATGCGCGACGCACACGCGGCTTCCCGCCACGCCGACATGATTGCAACACCGTCTGAATGGAAGCGGTTTTAATAACTCGGTGACCTTCGTCCTGCGGATCCTTCGTTCGAAGGGTGGAGTTCGTCGAGAGTACGAAGGATCCGTCGCTTCGAGATTCAGAAATGTTAACACGTTGGCGCGTTATTTACTTTATTGACCCGTTTCTTCTCAACGTTCCGTATACGCAACATCTAAGAAAATATTTGAGGAATATTCAAAAAATTATACAGCGAACAGCAAGCATGGAAACATAGCGAAAAAAATATTGATGTATGGTACAATTTGTTCTCTGCTAAGGCTGTGAAAATATTTCCTATTAGTGAAGAAACTTGGTGGGAAAAAAATATTTTCTTAAATGTTCCGTATACGCACGGTTGGGAAGAAATGGGTCAAATAATGCGTTGAGTAGTGTTTATCAAAGACTCCATTCCTCGGATGGAATGCGACCCAAAAATATTATTATGCATACAAAATTTCAGGAGTACCGTACACATTTATAATTTCAATTAACGTATAATTTATATACAAACAAAAATTGTGCGCAAGCCTGCAACCTCGTACCGTCCCACCAGGGACATTCATATATTTTGTGCTATTATAATTGTTATATTTTATCATCAGTTATTGTCGTTAATGTCTTATTGCATCTAATTCATAAATTAAACTGTATGATTTGTGATGGATATGTGCTGAATGTACAGTATTCATATAGCGTTCGCTATTATTTGCGGTTAGGCTTGAAACCCAACTCTCCCAGATACGGGGGTTACCGTGTTCCATATAAATTCGAGTCTACCAGATATAAAAAGAAATTCTACGATATCACTATTACACGTTGCGGGAACAATGAGTCGAACAGCATCCGGAGAACAATAATCGAATTGGTCGTACAGAGTCGATCGGCTTTCACTGATATCTCTATTCCACGGTTTAGTCCTCGCCGTTATTACCATACGCTTCGAGCGGAATGAATTTTTCTCGGGCGAGCTCGTTTATCGCCTTGTTCCTCGGCTTGTTACTCGCTTCGTAACTCAACCTATCGATTTTCCTTTGTATTCGAACGCTCGAACTCCGTTGCCGGTTTTCACGGGTTTCAGTCGCGACCGTTAGGGCGTGAACTTGCTCATAATGGAACCTCGATCGTTCAACGTTTTTTTTTTTTAGAAAATTTCTTGCCACCCGAGCGATCGGGCAACGATTTAAATATTAATGAAACGACCTTCGCAGATGATGGATCAACGATACGTTTACTGTTCGTCGGAGTCGCTGCGATTCAAATTTAATTTCACGCGGTCTGTGCCGCAGTGGAAAATTCCATAATCAATCGGACACGCGGGAATAACTTTTTCATCCTCTGCACTACAAGCAATTAGGCTATACGTTGGCAGTCAATTCCAAGGAGTTTTTTCTTAGATTTCTGAGTTACGCAAAATGATCACGAAACAATCTTGGCAATTTGTAAGATTATACGACTCTTTTTCAGACTTTAAAGTTTATATACTGCGAATTAGGATAAGGGTAGAATAAACATAAAAGAAAGTATAAGCACCGGATGACATTGATGAACGAACGCATATGAACATTTTTATCTATAAATGATGCAATGTGGGCAGTAACACTGGCCGTAATAGTAGAACGCCTGTAAGTGCCTCGGCGGTTCAGCTGGCCTTAGGAGTGCAAAAGGTTAATATGTGTTCAACGCGTTGACTGCTGTGAGGGTCACCGGGGACCGGCACCTAAAATTTTCTTCCATTAAATATTTAATAATCCTTGTGAAATTTCGAGATAACATTACTGTTACAATAATAGTATTAGGTGACGCCTATGCGTTCAAAGAGTAAAATATTCTTTTTCTCCATGATTTATATTTAAGGTAGGACATCATACCGCGTCTGACCAGGTCTGGCAGTTTCCACTGTGTCATTCGACATGTTAAACAGACAAATGAGCCGCTCAGAAGCCAAACCGTTCAACTCCACTTTTAGTCAATTTCTCAATTTCATTACCCGAGTACACGAATGTCTATAACATCATCACTTTCTATACTTTTCATTTTTTTTTTAATTATGGAGTTGATCGCTCTTTCTGAGCGGCTCGAATATTGATCGCTTTAATATTGCATCTTCTTTATACCATCATTGTAACGTAAATATCACTAAAATTTCTAAGTCCTGAATCCAGAAAAATCAAATTTGTTCACTAATTTTATGTTATATCGATCGAGAATTCCGAAATATCTGAAAAGGAAAAATAATGAATGAGGTCGCTCTTCATAATCCCCGGCAGAATTGTCATAATATTCGACCAATTTCTGGAGTCACTGTAATTTCTCCCACAAAACCATCCTTCTAATTGAACAAAATTTACAAGCAGCCTTCCAATGAATCGTTTCACCCAAAAAGAAAATCGCAGCGAAGGAATCGGGGGGGTTGGCTCGAGGATCGATTAGCATCGTTTCGAATTGTCGTTCGACGAAACGCAAAGCTGACGGGGTCCGACTAGGTGTACGTGTCGGGAATAACATTGTTGGATTCGCGGGCACGCACGTGAAATCGATTCGCCACGGTAGGCAAACGAGCAGAAGAGAAAACGAGCAGGACGGGACCGGTGGTTAAGGACAGCTGTAAAATCGCGCCGGAATACCCCGACGTGTCTCCCTTCGTCCACCGATACCGATCGTCCTTCAACGATGCGAAACCGAGAGAGAAGCTACGTTCTGGAACGCTGTGTCTGATGCCTTTATCCACGGAGAGCCATCCTGAAGTGGTCTGGTCGGGATCAGTGCGACGGAAGGGCGCTCAGGGAAATTCTGTTTAGCCCTGTGAAGTTTTAGGAGGAGATGAAAGCTACTTCGGGTGCTCCAGGTCTTTTAGACGCAGATTCATGGGATTTATTTGGGTTTTGTGATGAGTTGAGTCTTGTTTAGGGTTGATGATTCATTTCTTTACTGTGTTAAATTTTCAGGAGTACCTGAAGACTGTTCTGGCTCCACCATGTCTTTAGAATTCGGATTATTAGGTTTTATTCGTTTTTTGTAATAGGTAGAGGTTGAGTGATTCATCTATTTACATTCTTGAATTTTCAGGAGTACCTGAAGACTGTTCTACGTCTGCCATGTCTTTCAAATGTGTGATTAATATATTTGATTAGTGTTCTAGAGTATTGAGAGATCTGTTTGAAATCAGAGATACACCCCTGTACCTTATGAAGTTTTCAGGAATAGCTGAAGACAGATCTGTGTTTTTTACAGCTTCCAAATGCGTGATTAATATATTTTCTTCATTTTCTTCATTTTCCGTACAGTCTCTGCAAGAATACTAACACGTGTATATGCTTCATAAATACTTTTTATTAACCTCGAATATTATTGACAAAAACATAACGTCTGCTACTCACTCGTGCATATTCATTATTAGGAGTACAGACAATTCCGAACTCCTTTCAATTTCTTCTTATCATTATTAACCATGAACTCATTAAACAAATGTAATTGAACGAACCAAATTCAGTTATCTTTTCTCAATTTTAATAAATTCACCCCCAAACAGAGTAGAGTAGAAACTGGAAAAATTCTATATCTTCTGGCGCCACTTTGTCCAATTCCTTACAGATTTATACTGTAACAAATCTAACCCACTTACACGATCACATATAGCGAAGCCATGTCGCACGCGTTGCAATTGATTTATTTGCAACGTCACCCGCGTGTAAGACGTTGCGCAATAATTGAAAATCTCCGCACACGGGTTCACGGGTAGTTAAAGGTTAATAATACACATTTAATCCTTCATGTTCGTGCCGTTATCTTTTATTAATGGCCGATAGAATTGCGAAAATTCGATCCGAACCGTACAATCACGGTGGCGCAACGTTCGCGAGGGTAAGTCGATCGGTCGAATCGACGTAATGAATATATCTCGGTACGAACTAATGAATAATAAATTAGCGACAATTCCAGTTGGCAGCGCCCGGCCGAATGGCAAACGTAATATAGTCATTACATCGCTATCGGGTTCATTATCATAAAGGGATCATTATCGAGCGCAACGAGATACATTTTTTCCCCCCGACGACTCCAAAGGCAAATCCTTCGGGCCGCTGCGGTTTAACGTCGTCGGATCGTTTAATAAATATTTATGAACGCGAGCATGAAAAATTGAGTAGCATTTTCACGGACGATCGAAAGTATTAATTTCGATGCAGCGTATCTATGACGGTTTATCTGGAGAATGTACAACAAAGTACGCAGCGAGCATTCAATATAAATCACTGTGAAAGAATTATAATGCTCGCTTCGGCTCAGTTACACTTGAAATTAAATTAAGTTACTAGTCGGTTAACGGCGGTTTCAAATGATATACAGGCTGAGTCACTAGGAATTGTTATTTAAAATATAATAACTTATTACTTTTTGACGTTAGACGAAAGATTGTTGAGTGAAGTATGCTGTGCTACAATTAATTTAATTTGTGCAGGTGGTCTTGAAATTTTCAAATTGCACTATGCAGTAAAAATTATAAAATAAATGGTACTCAACATACTGAATCGCGTATATCGAATCTGTATACCCCAGAGACGTGCTAAATTACATATGAATCAGAGAACAGTCACTAACCCGTTGCCTGATGATTTTCCTAACAATTTTCTGCAATAAACTTTACCAATTGGACTAGCTTTTATTAACACACATAATTCTCATTTGGCAAGTCTCTGAAAGACGAACTTGCTGTACCGCCAAATTTTTAAAAAATGACAAAATTGTTACACGAAAATGTTTAAAAATTAATACGCAAATAGTGGTCTTTCTGGTGATCTGGATAGAAATTATGCAACAACCTAACGTTTAACACCGTCGCAAAAATGATCCAAGTCAACGAACCCCTAACACCGAAGCTGCGCAGCCGATAAATAAATTTCCACATTACCGCTGAAGAGCTTAAAGGCTGTCCTGAAGAGCTTACGACACGATTCGACCATTACGAGCGAATCGGTTGCAAGCTGACTCGAGTGATGTTTAAAGGGATCCCCTGTTCAAAGATCCACCGGTTACTTACGCAAAGAAGTGAACATTAAATGGACACTTTCTACGCGTAAAAGGCCAGACGGAGGAGTAGCCCCCGACGGAGGTCGTCATTCGATCCTGATTAATGGCTTTCGGGATCTCGGGGGGCTGTAAACAGTATTAATCAGGATCGAGTTTACGGCGCGGTCGTGCCACGGATCGCATTAATCAGGATCCGCCACGAAATATTCATTTAGGTACGTACGTACGTGTGTCCGGCGACTGTTCGCCTTCGAGTATATTGATTTACGACTGGCGACTTCCGAATGTCCGACACAGCCCTGCTCACCGATAAGCAGCCGTGCACCGATATCGTTCCTTTAATCCCTTTTTCTTTTCCGCTTGTTCGGGATTTCGTTCTAGGAAGTTGCGAGCTGATCGCGCGGTGAACCAGCGCTTGAGTCCGTCGAGTCGCTCGAAATGGTCCAGCAGCGTTGAAATTGGGAGTCAAACAGAAAGTTTGGACTATTGGTTCAGCTACCAAGCTATGAATTTCGAAACAAGTCCAGGAACCAATAGCTCGAGGAAGACAGTATTATTTGTTTATCTTGTTTAATGCTTCGACTGCAGCGTATTAGCTGAAGGCAGCAGACTTTTTAGGCGATGCCTGAATAAGTTTCCCACCACAGTGGAAACTCCCATACCTGGTCAGACATACTATAATATCCCGCTGCAGTCCATAAGTATTCGGACACTTATTAAATTTGAAATGAATCTGAATGAGGTTATGAAATCATTTATATCACTGAATATCACTGATATAGCCACTTCGCTCTTTTATTACTGTTTTCATCAACATTGGCGTTCCAGTTGTGAGTTTCTTAATGAGTTTCTCAATCCTAGTAATATTATATTTTGCTACATTTCACTTGCAAATGATTTCACAAGGCAGACTTCGATGCAGAACTGGTTCATCGTATTTTTTGATCCAGTTCATTTCAGATTTTCTCAATTCGGTTCCAATTGGGAGACTGGGAAGGCTAGGGTATAATTTTAATTATCTTACGCTCTCTGCAACTGATCTAAATAATTTTTGTATACTTTTGCAGCAATAGACGTAAAGTATCGTATTTTTAGAATTACTATACGATCTTTAACCCTTTGTACTCTTAATTTTATTTTGCAATTTGCTTTTCAATAACTCCCTATTCTATTAAGTGTTTTATTTGAAATGTACTTCAACAGACAGTTGGCTGATTATATTGAAAATAGTATTGAAACTCTGCTAAGATCTGATATTTGTGGTAAAAAAAATATTGCGAAATATAATACATATTTAAACTGGCAATTTAAAAATGTCGAGTGTGACTCGACATAGGAGTATCTGTGAATAAAATCGATGTCGAGTCACACTCGATAAAGGAGGTCAAAGGGTTAACAGAGACGTCAAGTGTCCTAAAACTTACGGACGTTAGTGTGCATCACCTTCGTGCTCTAAAATATAGAAGAGGACGGTGTGTGTTCGGAACATTTTCAAGTTTGTCTGAAATTTGATAAGTGTTCTAATACTTCTGGACGACGGTGTATACTCGAAGCGATTGCTAGGCCATCGGTGATGGCGATGCAACGAGCGCAAGGTGTCGCGTACACGGGATGCAGTTTATCCGGTGAAAAGAGTCAATGCACTTATAGGCGAGGATACGTAAGCAAAGGCCCGAAGCGAGCGGTACGCAGCGTCGACGTAGGCTCGATCTCGAAAGCCATTAATCAGGATCGAGCGACGACCTCTCCCCGAGCTACTCCTGATCCTCGTATACATCAGCGTTGACCTTGGATCTATGGCGAGAGCCAAAGGGACACCGTAACAGAGTAGTGCAACGGCTTGTGCAACGCCGCTGCACCTTTTTCCTCGCCGCTGCACCTGCGAGCATCGCCTCCGAGATGACGAACGACGACGCGAACTTCATAAAATATCCATAGCGAACGGACCGTCGGGTCAATAAGTAACTTCTGGAGAGGGAAAAAAGGAGATTGTTTATATACAGGATGTACCGTTTCGATCGATCCACGAGAGGATCTACGGAATTGTTGGAGGCGTTGAAAAATATTTTAGAGAGAAGTTGAAGGTTGAAGGGTATTGAGGATGATCAATGTGTAATGATTTCAGGAGTTTCTGTTTTGTGGAGACAGGTGGAGATGTGAAGGTTATCTTCGGGTTTTTTAATGAGTCCGTGTATTTCTTATTGGGTTTTGATAACACAGAAAATATTATAGCGTATATAACGTATAACGTAGTATTATAGCTGGTATCAGGACGAATACAACGATTCATTATTCACGGACTAAGGTCATACAACTCCAAATTATATAATGAATTCATTACGAACGTACCATTGACTCAAACAAAATTTTCATTCCTGCAAATTAATAAATCGTCATCGTGATACGATTGATCGAGCGAAATTGTTGCCGAGGGATTCGAAAATACAAATGGTCCATAATTTACCCAAAAATTGTAGAGCTCGAACAGTTACAAAGCGAGAAAGAAATTTAAAGTCCAAGACATCCTCGCTCTAACATGGTTCGCGCATTCATTACGAACGTGTCAGTAACTAAAATAAAACATTCGCTCCAGCAAATTACATGTTGATCGAGTCATCGATGTTCGTGGACGGATCGATGATTTCTACGGCGGATAGGAACGTCATCGCGATACGATTAATCGGAAAAAATGGTTGTCGAAGGGGTTCGAAGACGCGGAACGCATCGCCGCAAAAGTGATTGGCCATCGGCCGGTGTCGTTGCACCGCAGAGCGCATATCAATTTCAAGCGTACAGCCTGCCGAGGCGTGCTAATGAACCGCGGAGCACGTTCGCGATCAGCTTTTGCCGAAGCAATACGAAACTCGACATCTCGATGCCACGAGACCCGATCTCTTACCCTGTCCACAGGTGTCTCCGTTCGTTCGTCCCTAGCATATGCTGTTACACGGATCAGAAGCTTCTTATCTGCTCCGCGATAACTGTACGTCCATTAGCTCCGATAGACAAGTTTTTTAATCAATCGCAATTTTTTTCTCCTTCAAGCGTTAATTGTTAGTGGCTTTTAGAATTTTTTATAGGATCAAAAACTACTTATATATTTTTTAATCAATCGCAATCTTTCTCCCCTTCAAGTGTTCATAGTTAGTGGCTTTTAGGATTTTTTGTAGGATCAAAAACTACTTATATGGTTCACGATCAGAGGTTTGTCTACTAGCTCCAATAAACACGTTTTTTAATCAATCGCAATTTTTCTCCCCTTCAAGTGTTAATTGTTAATGAATTTTAGGATTTTTTATAGGATCAAAAACTACTTATATATTTTTTAATCAATCGCAATCTTTCTCCCCTTCAAGTGTTCATAGTTAGTGGCTTTTAAGATTTTTTGTAGGATCAAAAACTACTTATATGGTTCACGATCAGAGGGTGTGTCTACTAGCTCCAATAAACACGTTTTTAAATCAATCGCAATTTTTCCTCTGTTCAAGTGTCAATTGTTAGTGGTTTTTAGAATTTTTTGTAGGATCAAAAGCTACTTATATGGTCCACGATCAGAGAGTTTGTCTACTAGCTTTAATAGATACGTTTTTAATCAATTGCAATTTTTCCTACGTCCAAGTGTCAATTGTTAGTGGCTTTTAGGATTTTCGATACAAGACTGCTCTTCAAAGAGTTGTAGATTTATTTTATGCAGGAATTATAAGAAGTCTTCTCAAGACTGAAATTTTGTACACAGTGTTCCACCTAAAAGGTGTACAGTATGAAAAAGGTTTCGCGTGTAGTTTCGTTAAACCAGGAAGCGACTTTGAGCGGCCTAATTATAGTACAGGCGACGAAAGTGGGCATTTCGAGGTCACTTGTCATTAAATTAATCACACTAAAATATATGAAACGAGAAAATTGCAATAAATTGTGAAAAATAATAAAGGTCGTGCGTTAAGACGCAAAGTGAAAAATATTTAACACGATCAAGAGGGTAAATGGCCTAGAGGTGCCTCGTCTGTGTGTTATTGCAGTAGCTATGACTGTCACAGTGAAAACAGCCATACCTAGTCAGGCACAATATAAATTACTCTTTTGAACATAAATCAGAAAGCAGGGAAATGTTTAATCACCCAATCGTATATACAGCGTGTCCGCGGTAACTGCGGACAGTCCTTTATTTCCTGGCGTATTGGAGATACAACAAATTGTTTAAATAAAAATTACATGGTACGAGGGATTGCATGTTCCAACGTTATTACTGTAAATATATTTGTTAAGAATCGTGTCAAAAACAACAGCCATCTAATTAAATAGAATTTGAGGCGCCGATGACCAGCGAAGCCCCTGGCAATCATGTTAATGAGGACTGACTTTCACACAGGTAAATTTGGATGCTTTAATTTTGTCAATTATGAAACATGGAGCTCAGGCAAGAAGCTTGCAAAGTGGCAGTTCGACGTCGCATTATGTCAGCATGGGGTCGAGTAAAAGTGGTTATTGAGAAATAATAAGTGTCGCGAAATGGGAGCGGCATAAATCCGGAAAAAGCCAACGCCAAGAAGATGTCTCTTTTCTGGGTCAACGTCGTTGATTCGCGGGATCCTCGTTGCGGCCAAACTCAACGAAGATAACAAGTGAACACCGTAAAATTATTCGCGAAACGGTGTCGCGTCTCTGGCTGTTCATAGAATACATAGGGTGTTCTGTTGCCCCTGTAGAATATCTGACATCTTAACAGGAAGATGCTCAACTTACACCTTGAACGTTGAGGATAATGAAGCATTAAGTTTCTTCAGGTTGGTCGCAACTCAGGGCGTTTCTAACGTGAGTGACCAAACTGGACAGTCAGGGACACCCTGAGGAGTGATCAACCTGAAGAAACTCAATGCTTTATTATCCCCAACACTCAAAGTGTAAGTTGAATACTCACTTAATGACTTTACAACTTCACTTCGAGTCGATTCCTTAGGGTACTTCTAACTCTACAGTTTGGTCACTCGCGTTAGAAACACCCTGAGAAATGTTCAACCCGAACAAAATTCACTTTTATACAGGTCGAACGAAATATATTAAACGATCAAGCTTTCTTCCAAATCACAGCCTTCCAAAATGGACCAACATAGCTTCTATAAAACAAAAATAAAAAATAGAGAGTGACACCGAGGTCACTCAATAGATTGTATAATCATACTAAATCTCACAAGTGTCCCAAGAAAACCTGACCCTATGGCTGTTTCCATCTTCTGACACAACCTAACCTACCATCGATTTCCCTTCCCCGACCACGGCACACTAAATGGTTACTGACTGCACGATGCTTTTACGATTCTGTTCGCACATAGTGATCCAGAAAATTGCTATAGCAGTTGATGTCGCTTGACGGAAAGGACAGAGGAAATAGAAGACAAAGAAAATCGCTGCGCAGAGTCAGAAGCTGGGAGTTAGACGAACGCCGGGGTAAAATGGCCGGCGTGGCCGAGGCGCGACCAGGTCCGATAATCAAATATTAGCTCGAACGAGCGAGATTAAAGCGGCCACCGGCTGGAAACGAGATTAATGGTTCACGGTTAAATCGCGGACTAATAGCGAGGCCGATGCCGGGCGTAAATCACATTTCGCAACGGCGTGGCGTCGCCTCGAACAAAGGGGGTTGAAACGATTACACCGGCCACGCGAGCCGTGTGATTAAGAAAATGAGCCACCATTAACTCTCGCGACCGGCTCTCCCGTCGTTTTCAGTCAGTTTTACGAAAGTGCCCCGACGAAATGCTCTTACACGCCGAGAAATCGCGTGCCGGTTCCAGTGAAGTAAAATTGTAATACAAAAAATGAATATCAGGGTTAGATGTGTGCTGCGTTCAAGCAAGAAGGATGTAGCTTGTCGATGGATTGGCTCTTAGCACGTGCGATAGGAGATGCTCGAGATAATATTTTGGTTGCACACAGTTTGATGATATTCATCTTGAGTTCATTTAGTTTGAATCGGCCTGGTAAGGGGTTCCAAAATTAGGGTAGGATTTTTTATATCGAGCCACGTGTTCGATTTTTGCGTTCTCGTGCGAAAATTGCCAGAGAACTTTATTCTTTAATGAATGAGTGCAGGAAAAAATGTATATTTCAGAATTTGTTTATATAGAGGCGCCTGTTCGATGATTTTTATGTTCTTCTGCGAAAAATGTAGATACATGGTTACAGAAAACAATTTATATTTCAGTGGATGTTCAAATAGCCCTCATGAAATTTCTACACGATACCAGCCAGGTATGAAACTATGTATAGTCTTAATAAAATCGAAATTAAACGTGTAAATGTTCACAGAGAATAATTAAATATAACAGCACTTAGAAAACCGTGGAAGGATATACATCCTGTTAATAACACTTTGATGTATACCATATCCCTGCTCTTCGATAAACATTCACCTAACTCTAAAGTCTGGCCTTGAAACACCAAACTAATGATACATAATTCTTTATTAATTTCTCCTTCGAAGACTTTTTAATTAGAAAAATATATGAGCAAAGCTTTGATACTGTAATTGCCTCCCTGTATCACCTGAGAATGGCAAACTTCCTAAATTTCTACACGAAATGAATACAAACTCAGATCACACCCTTTTGAAACGATAACATTATTAAATTCCGCAACTTCCTGCTAATTTTATTATACCTTATTACATGTATTTTTTAATACTATACACGATCAAATAAATGATGTTTGAATCTATCACCCAATGATGAATGAGACGGCAGTCAAAGTGTTAATTGATCGTTGGTAATTAAGCGCATTTCAGCGGACAATCCGTGGAGAGGAAAAAGGAGAAGAATGTCGGACCGGAAATGGGTGTCGCTGCGGCACGGTTACATAAATTCGTCGGTGTTGCATATTCCCGTCTCAACGAGAATGCAGACGAGAATGTATCGTTTGAACACACGGGATTCGTGTGGGTGAACCTGTTGAACATAATTGGCTCCCCCGTTATTATTAGCTAATATATTTTTCCCGCCCGATTATTTATACCTCCGGCTTACAAATATACAAGCGAGAACAGTTTAACCGTTAATGTCTGTTTTCGCTGTTGTGCGTGTACCTTACGCTAAAACTGAAATATTCTCTCGTTTCCCCTGCTTTTATTGCGAGAGGATGCAAAAGTCCCTTCTACTCTGGTACTCATTAACGGTTAATTAAGAACGAAACACGGAAACGCAACCCACCGCTATTATACTCCATTTACGTGTAATTACCGCGCTTTAATTTCTTTGCATCAAGGTACTCAACAAGAATGTTACATCACGCTCTTATGGTCCCGCGTTTTCCGTATGAAGAAATGTCTATATATGAAAGTAGATTTTTTTGCGTATCTGTTGTTTCATGTACACACAGCGCGATGAAGGGAAAAACGTTTTAGTGAGCTCGTTGACTGATTTAATGCTCGATGAAGTAGTCAATAGGCGACAGAGACTTGTAAATAGAAAAACAGAAAATATTCAGAATTATTAACCATGTCACTCGCTAGTATTCGATTTTAATCGCTCTGCTAAAACAGTGAAAATGATGCGAGGGATGTGAAATATAGTATTGCATGAATACTCTGGAACCGTAAAAAATTATTGTAAAATGCAGTGACTCACGAAATTGATCAAATGATTTCATAATTAATGTTCTTCCTTGATTCTATCGTACTTACAAGGTAATTAATAACTTATAAACGGTCAGATCAGCTGTCCTCACTTATTACAACTCATTAATTTGTATGGTCCCTGAAGAAATTTTAGAAAAAGGCATACATTTCAATGTGCTACCGCAAAAATTAAACATGGTTCAAGTGATCCAATTAATCGAGTATTAAAATATTCATAGCTTTAAAAAAATCTTTACACAGATCACTGCGCACTGTTTAGATAATGTTGAATTATAAATTCTTCGTAATTGGATTTATGTTTAATTTCATAGTTCATATTATGTTGCTTCGAGTGAATTTATTTGTCTACTTCGGTTTAACTCTTACTTATGTATCGTAAGAATCTAAATAAATAAAGAATAAGTAAATTTGCTAGAGACACAGTTACCTCGTTTCAGGAAACGGTATCCTGAGAAATAATTAATTGACACGTTGAGCGCCACGGTGGTCACCGGTGACCGACACCTCAAATTTAATTTATTTGAATAATTATTGATTATCGCAAAATGCTGAGCAAACTTCATACTGGAACAATAATATAGGAACAGAGGAACACGACTGAGCACTCAAATCTGTTTTTTCTTTGCGATTTATATGAAAAAAATCAATTACATAGTGTCTGATTGGGTATGGCCGTTTCCACTGTGGCGTTCAACGTGTTAAAGAAACGTTGAAGTAACACATTCGTTTGATGAGTTTCGTGAGTCATTTTACATTTCTCACGCGGTGGAACATGACACAGTGGACCGACTGTTTCGTACAATACGAAGGCTTTTAATTCCCGAGCGTGTTGCAGCGAAAGGTTTAAGAGGAAGAGCGGGAAGTATGGTTCGAGTGAATTTATATTTTGAAGAAGTTCGTGTAACTGTCCGCGGCGCGGGATCGTATAGAAATCGACGGACACGGAGGAAAAAACCCGCGAGTGAGAAATAACGGAGGAACACGTGCGTACAACATGGCCCCGTTGCTATCGAATCGAACGATCACGGACACGCCGATACCTTTGCCAATTACTTAATCGCGATTCGTACGAAAGCGGTATCGAACGATCAGACGATAACAATAGCTGCTTAGAATCGTATTAAAACAGGAATACCACGCCTCGGGAGCGCCATTCCGCCGAATGCTCTTTGCAGCTTTTGAACCCTTCGGCTATGACTGACATAGAAGAAGAAGCCGGAGAGCGCAGTATGAAATGTTTTATGGAAAATAATAAAGAATATATGGACTGTGCATCAGCGGTCTAAAGTTTGAGTACACGTGCTACTGACGTGGGAGACTATGATAGAAGTCGAAATTAATACCTAACTTCTGTTGAATGCAAGAATTAGACAAGAGTCACCTAACTGGGACGTACCTCTGTTGAGATTAGACCGAATAGAACATGGTAGAAGACAAAATAGAATTCTATAATATCTACCTTCCTACACTCTAACTATTTCTCTTGAATGCAAAGACTCGACAACAGTCACCTAACTGGAACATATCTCTGTTGAGATTAGACAAAGTAGAACGTGGTAGATGTCCAAATTATCTGATACAAGAATATCCATCTTCCTGCACCCTAATACTTTTTCCATGAATACAAAGATTGGTCCAGAGTTTCCTAAGTGGAACACGTCTGTTTTGAGATTAGACACAGTGGAATATGTTAGAAGTCAAAATTGACTGACAGAACGATACCTATCTTCCTACAACTTAACTTTTTGTCTTAAATCCAAAGAATCGTCAAGAGCTACTTAACCAGGACATATGTCTGTTGAGATTAGACATAGTAGAACACGGTAGAAAATAAAATTGAATGCTGTTACAACATTTATCATCCTACACCTTAGCTATTTCTCTTGAACGCAAAGACTGGACAAGAATGACCTAACTCGAACATATCTCTGTTGAGATTGAACACTGTAGAATATGGTAGAAGACAAGATTGAATCCTACTGCAATATCCACCTTCCTACACCCTAACTTTCTTCCTTAAAATCAAAGATTGACTAACAGCTGCTGTTTTCCACTCAGCAGCACCGTTGACATCATCGGGTAGGGTGTCGTTTAGCACGAAGCAACCATGGCTGTCGAATCGAAGGCCGGGGAATATCAGCTACAGGAAGAAACATAAAGAAGTCGAATATGCGATGCCCGGATCGATTACTTCGCGACATTTTTCCGGCTGCTGTTTAACATTTGACCTTCCGTCCCGTTTTACGTAGGTGTAGTTATACGCCTCCTGTCGCGATGTCTCGACCTTCCTGTCCGAGGACGAAGCCCTGAGTGTCTAACCTGATCGCCGGATGCTGCGACCTTTCAGCTTTTACCTTTGAACAATCATACGTGACAGTGGGTGTTGAAAGGTTCCAGTGAAACTGCAATATCATGACACGCCCGTAACGATATCCAAAAATTCCATGCATTAAGACAGTCCATTAATTCCTAATGGATTGAAGGTACAAACAATTGCTCAAATTTTTTGCTCGCCCTATCAAATGATCTGGAAAAAATATGTATAATTCCATTGCACCCTAGTGCGCTCTTCGGGTCATTTTTTACCTATCGCGTCTTCATTTATTTCAAAAACTTTCGCAATGATGACATCGTAATACATGCGACTGGTTATTTGTATATTCCTCAGTCCGCTCATTGTATTATAAAGTTGAATATATAAGTTCCACACATTCGGGGCATTTTTTACCCAAAGATCGTGAATGTATAGTCGAACGGAGGAACACAGTAGGGTTAAAAAAGCTCCCACTGAAAATAATAATCTAAAAAAAATTCGTCTTCCTTAGAAAAATATAAACAATTTTTTGTATCTCCAATATGTTAGGAAACAATGAACCGTCCATCGTTATCTCGGATACAGCTTGCCGGTACTTAAATTTTTTCATCCGCGTCTGACCAGGTATGGCTGTCTTCACTGCGGAACTGTACGTGCTGAATCAATTGGAATATTCAGATTTTCTTTTCAGTTTGCACAACATTCGAATTTATCTACCACCTCTCCAATCTTTCTTTTATATCAATTGTAAATTGGAAAATTGAAAGGAATAAGAAAACAAGGAAATCGATGACTACTCTTGAGTCTCCTTCGTCCAACACTCTCGTAGAATGTTGTACTAAATATACCAATTTCCAATACAATAATGTGTAACAATTAGAAGCAATGTTGCAGTATCTTTAATAAATCACATTCACGAATGTCTTGAAGAATTGTCTAATCAGCGAATCGCGTCTAGAGAATGAAAATTGATCGATCTCACGAGTTAATAATAATTTCCAAGTATGAAACCCGTTGCTCGGCACGGATGAGCCGCGTAGTTTCGTCTGTTAAGAGCACTAAACGGAGGCGAAGTGTCGATAAAACCGCGAGTGCAACGGTGTCGCGAATGTACCAATCATAACGACACGATGCTTTAAGATTTGTTTATCCCTCGATAGTTGCTAACACGCTAATTTATATGCGCTCGCTCGCTCGCTCGTCCGGCTACCTCGTTTCGCCTTTTCATTTCGCGATCGCTCGTTGTCTCACCTCCGGGGTTATCTCGCTCGTCTCCTCTCGTTCTTTTTGCAACGCGCGGTCCTTAAATACGCCGGGTCGAAAATATCCTCACTTTCTCCGCGGACAATCAGAGAAACCGTTCGATATCGAATAATAAAATAGGATCGGGGACGTTGAGCGGAGTAAATGCACGAAAGGGGATCAGAAATTTTTTGCGAGCAAACACATTTCAGCCTGCCTAACGGGTTTGCCTCTGATTGTGGCAGTGATAATACTGTTTATCGCGAAGACTTTCACGGTGAAAATTGTCATAACTATCGCGGCTCGGTGTAAAGTAATTTGCTTGAATACGGTACGCTTCGGAACAGGAAGAAATTATTAAGATATATTTGCTACTTTGGGCACTTTCAATATTTTGTTCGTTATTTTTTTAAATGTTCATGTTAGCAGGGATTTAAGAAGAATTAGAAATTGGTTCAGTCGTATAAGATACGTCGGTTAAACTAATTTATCGGGACATCTGAAACGTTGGAATCATGTCCCGATCGAGGTATAGTCGGTGGAAAAAATGTATACGGTCGTACGCTAAGCTAGATCTCATATGAAAGATCTATCATCATCGTTGGAATGATTTCAAAAGCAATTTCTAAAATAACTTCACGTTGCTTGTAGTTTCACTTCTATTGTTCGCTATCATTCATTATTATATCTTCTCTTATAAGGAATCAAAATTCACTGCCATAATTCAAGCTAGACCCAATAAAAAAAGAAACAGAAATCGCGTCAATTGACACATGTCCCTTTGCTATCAAATTATACAAAAACTCGCAATTTAATTGAATCGGTGAGTTGACGAACAATACAAATCCAGAAACCACATTTTGAGATACTTGAAAAAATAGTGTCAATATTCGCGTATCATCGACACCATTGATTTTATAGTGATGTTCCAATTTAAACACGATTATGCTAACCCAAATGAACGTTCATACATGCCTATCTATAGTTAAACTTCGTTTATTAATTTTCAACGATTAAAATAATACCATTCGACTTGTACTGTTCTCCAACTCAACCCACTTTTTAGACAGGAAATTTAAAAAATAACACGGTAGTAAAAAAAATATTTATTAACTTGCTTCAAACATAACTGAAGTATAAATTATTTAACGTAAAGGGTTGTTAAACAGATTGTTGAAACAGTACAAATCCATGACACTTACAGGTTTTACACTCATTAAACTGAGGGGACTACTGAAACACGAGTATAGGGTACTCTTTTTGCACAGTTCTTGGTCCCAACTTATAGTTCTGTACATTTAGTTTTGAGATTGTTTAAAAATTGCTAATTTCGGACTCGTCCTGTTCTTCAGCTCGCCGATTCAGTTATGTCGCCCGTTCACCTTGACAATAGCTGAATGGAAAAAATCTGAAACGCATTTTTTCATCCGTGCACCCGGACACCCCTATCGGAAGCGGATCGGTGGCGCCTTAGGGCGGGTTTTTAACGCGCACGCGGCCGGCCAGGCACGCGTGCAACACGAGCAACGAGATAATGGGGCGTAACCGAGGCGGCTTTGCCTTGCGGTGAAAGTTAGCGCCGTGACGTTAATTGAGGAGCGCCTTAGCGTTGCGGAATTAGGTGCGGAGGTTCCGGCGCCTGGCGTTTCGCCGCGTTCGCAGGGGAAACCACGTAAAAACCAGCCGGCCGTTATCTCGCGCCGTTCATTGCCTCAATTAGAACCACCGTAACAATTGCCCGGTTACCCAACCTGACCTGCCTCCGCTCCTTCGTTCGTCGAAGGGAAAACCGAAAATTTCGATAAGCATGAACGCTTTGGCGTGTTTAGATATGAAGGGTTAGAGGATGAACAAGGAATGTCAAAAAAAACAACTATATTCACAACAGCAATTATTAATCCTTTGAACTTCTAATTTTTTTAATTTTCTTTTCAATAACTTCCTATTCTTTTATGTGCTTTATTTGAAATGTACTTCAAAAGACAGTTGCTTGATAGGAACCAATTCGATAAAAAACAATCATGTACCTGAACGCTTCAAGGACTTTTTTGTTACAAGAAAAGGTCATATACATGTAATATTGTTTATCTGGGTAAACAAATATTGCGAAATATAATACATATTTTACTGGCAATTTAAAAATGTCGAGTGTGACTCGACATAGGAGTACCTCTGCATAAAATCGATGTGGAGTCACACTCGACAGAGGAGTTCAGAGGGTTAATGTAGTAGAATCATTCTTATCTGGTCCCGTTTTAATTGGTCTCTACTTTAATCGGCCGAAAATTTAACAATTTCATTGAGAGGATCCGCAGAAAAAGAATTGACACAGTCCGTGTTACGTAGCTCTATTCTACGTAAAGAAACTTTAATCGAACGAATGAGTACATTTTTCGGGCTTAATTCTGAAAGGAAATAAAAGGAAAAAGCAGAAGGTGTAAAGAATTTAAATAACATATAAAAGCAAAAAATAAGAGAAAATCGTTTTGTGATGGTAGATCGGTTATCAAGTGTATGACTGTGTATGACGTGAGTTGGACTTGATTAGAAAATAGTCAGTTATGATAAGGAAGTGAAACTGTCAGGATGTGTAAAATAAAGGATTCGGTTTTTATTAAGAAAGTATGATTTTTCTTGCGCCTTGTACCAGGAACTTTCTAACATTTAAACAGTCGAACCCTGAACAAGGCTTATCATAATTGTTTGTAGTTTCGATTTATTGTTGAGCGTGCCTCGGGATTTAGTAAACGTATAGTCGAACTATGTTACATAAATGTCATAATGTAACAATTTAACGATTACAGTGAAGTTGCAAAGAGTGAGTTGCTCGACACTTTCACTGGGAATATTTGTTAAACCGTCGGTATTGCAAAGCATGATTTCAGACCTGCGCTTGCTTATTACGCTTGGTTTTCAGGCACCGTTTCGGGGTTCGAGCCTGTACTTCCTCGAGCTAACAGCGAATTTTCAGATAGTATGATCTGATAGCATGCACTCGCTTGATCGACAAATTATAATTAATTATCACTGAAGTAGTCAGAGATCTACCGTATTACTATAATTGATGAACTCGGGTAGAACCTATTATTTTAAACAAATATTGTTTATACCAGACATACACACGTTCCGAATGTACGACATTTCCAATCTTCAAGAATATATGCATTGGTCTGATTTAAAACACCCACGCGAGACAAAAACAAAAAATACTATTAACCAGGAATAATAGTTGTATTATTCCATAATCAAACTAATTCTCGAGTGCTCGATTACGCCAAAAGTTCGAAACTGAACCAGATCTGTCTAAAAACGTGACTTACAATAGAAACTAAATAAAGTCCAGATTACCATCTTATACGCACCTCACAAAATTAAAAATAATTCAATAATTCAACATTACATATTGACAACTACTGGAGTCGCCTGTTGCAGAGACAGATGGACACTTCAAGGTTACATCCTCCCTCGAATTTTAACCAATCTTATTAACATTATATTCATTAAACTGCTTACGTCTGTCCATTATTGTCTCTATCGTACTACTTTTCAAAATGATCAGACTTACAAAGTAGTATAGTGTGTCTGTGTAAAGGACGAGCGACCTCGAGGCGCCTACTTTCAGTATCCGCACTATAACATAGAAATAACAGCTGTATTTGACACAGAAATAACGAAAATGGCAGTCACATTGCCACTGCGTGCATTGAAGAAAATATTTTCCATCAACCGACCGCGTTCTGATCGAACGTTCTCCGTTCTTCAGCGTTTCGTTTTAAGTGAAACCCCGATGGCAGCGTTCCGGGAAACCGTAAATAGAGATTAGCCGGTCAGCGAATGCTCTTAAGAGGAGATTTCACGTCCTGTCTTCCATGCAAAACGAACGTTTGCCTACGTACGGGACATATTTTGGCCCCTGCCCGATGCCTGCCATAAATTCGCGCTTTCACGGTAATGAACCCGCAACCCGGAAGAGGCTGAACGTATCCGCGACACCAGAAACTCGATAGCATGTGCTGTTTGTTCGATTGCGATTGTCTTTGCTGCGATCACGTGGTATCCTATGGAATATTCAGTGGTGGACAATTGGAGTGACTCAGAAAATCGATCAAACATTTCTGTAATTAATTTTCTTTCTTCACGCGAACATAACTGACAGACCAGAACTCATGGAGGTGTATTTGAAATGTATTTTATTACAGATTTGATAGCTTTGCTGCAAATAATAATATCCTATGAAAGTGTCAAGTAAAAGAATTTTGAAATATGGTATTCATTTGATAAATTTTGTGAGTGACTGTGTTTCTGGGCCATCATGCTTTTAAGCATTTCTTTTGCCGTTTTATCATTACTTAAGGCGGTATTAAGGAGAGCTTACAACTGGTAGAAATAAAAATATTTCTTACGGCAGGAATTATTATTGTACAGTTAGATCATTTTTTAAATAATATTCTTTTTGAATATGACATCGAGCAAATATAAATTGACAATTGCTGTTATTTTATATTATGCCCTTGTTCCACTGCTTAGACAGTTCTTTGATTCCGTCATCAAGAAATTTTTATTGTTTCACTCACATAAATTCATAGATCTGAAACGAAAAAATAACGCCAACCATTGAATTAAAAAAAAGAACTAAACGTGCACACATACATATATCAGTTTCCCTAAAGAGCTCATTCAGAACTTGCTAATTCGATCAAGCAATGGCAAACTCGTGACCCTATAAAAAAAAGTTCACCGCTTCTTAAAAAATCATGCTAGTCAGTATTATCTCCATCCTCTCCCTCGATGAATAAAAATATTATAGAATAATGGCAAAAACGTGTCCTTGTTGCTCATAAATATCTGTTTAAAGCACGCAACAGATTCGCCCGATGACGCGCGTATGAATCAACCGGGGGGGAGCATCGAAGAGGACAGGCATCCCATTATTTCTCCATAAGCATACATCTTAATCCATCATCGATCGGCGAGCAAAAAACACATTAACACCGATCATCCTGTTGGCGGAAAAAAGAGGATGGTCGGCAGGTTGCACGGGCTGCTGCAGGCTTATCGGCTAACAGCGGGTCCGAAAATTCTACGATTCCCCGAAGCGAATCGATAGCCGAACCGACAGGCATGAATATATTAATTCGAGTTCTGTCAGCCCGATCCGGAGTGAAAACGGTCGATCGTTGCGACAGAGAACCGGTGGATGAATTAACGATTGCAACAATGTCGAGGTCCGATCGATCGTGCAGTTTTACGGTTAAAATTGATTTCAATTGAAATTTATATGGAGTTCGAATCCTACAGAAATGTGGAGAACACGAAGTTTCATTTATTAATAATCAATGGTAGTTGTTTTGTAAATTTTGAACAGACCAGTAGATTTATTAACAATTGTTGAGATCAGTTAGATCATGCAATTTTACGATTGAGATTGATTTCAATTAAAACCTACATGAAATTTGAAAGTTTTCAAAGGGTGGAGAGAATTAAATTTTGGATAAAATTGTAGTATTGTTGGGTGTACCTGGCTTTTGTGTCGAGAAGCCTTAGTTGCGATGGAGGAATTGTTATTATTGTTGCGTCAAGCTTCTGTATTATTTATCAATGTTAAGTTATTAAATAAATCTTGAAGAGATGCTGCGAATTTTTTGTTGCAGCAGTTTATGGTATCTCGAAAGTGAAGAGAAGTATTTATGATAATGGAGGAGCCTATGCGAGGTGTGCACGAATTTTAATACAAATTTTGCACCGTCTGAAGATCGAGAGATTGAGAATATAAGACATCTAATAGTTATAAAATATTGAAACATGTATTTCGTTTGAAATTTCAGGAAAATTCTTCCTCTTTCAATAATTTAAATTTAATGTCTATGACAGTGACAATGGTACGAAAAATACTAGACTACCTACATAAGAAAATGTTTAAAAATGTATTTCGCAACTTTATGACCCAAGGTTCAAACCTTGACTTTCCTAAAAAGATTCGTTTTTTAATCATCGGGGTTTATTAATGTCCCGGCGAATTTCTTTCGATTTAATTTCACGAGGAGGCAGAGTTTCACGAATTTATGCACATACGTGCAGATCTGCACCCTCGTCGCGAGTACTTGAGGAGACTTTCACATTCTGCCAGGCTCGCGCACGAAGCCCATAAATTCTTATTAGCGATTAGCCCATCCGAAATGTAATAACGACGCCGCTGCATGTATCATTAGCCGATGATAGACGACTCGTTGCGCAATTAACAATTAACGGTGAGCA
This sequence comes from Macropis europaea, assembly GCA_916610135.2. Classification (NCBI taxonomy): domain Eukaryota; kingdom Metazoa; phylum Arthropoda; class Insecta; order Hymenoptera; family Melittidae; genus Macropis; species Macropis europaea. The sequence continues at coordinate 2,109,656 of OU744346.1, forward strand.
CCGGGTCGAGACGAGTCTCTCCGGGTCGATGGAAATCGAACGACTACTCTGACGATCGGAGAAAAGCACTGCGTTGATTGGAAATAGACAGTTAAACAATTTTTCTTCATGTATAACAGCTCGTATAAAATACTACAAAATTAAATAATAAATACTTAAATATTATTTCATGATTTTATTTTTGTTCTGGGTTACTGCTCACTATACTGCGGATAGTTATGCAATTTAATATACCCAAATATCTGAAAAACGCACGTCTGAAACCATGAAAAAATGAAAAATACATTTCTTAAACATTCACGGAACAAAATAAAGTTTCGTCAAAGTTTTATTACTGTAACTGCAGTAACATACAGAATATTTAGCTCTAAAAATTTATGTTTGCATGAACATCCGCAGTCTACTCATCACTTTACCCTGATTTTTAAGGAAATAATTTTTGGATTTTGCATATTTTAAATTGACGCATTCATTGTCCTTGGGAATTTGTTAAAAACTTTAGAGAAACCTGTTAAGTGTTCATGACATGCAATCACTACGTGTGAATGTATAGGTTTCAAGCTCACGTTCAGTTCTTTTTAACGCGTTTGACGCCACAGTGAAAACAGCCATACCTAATCAGACGCGATATAATTTACTATTTTCTATATAAATCATAAAGAAAAACAACATTTGAGTACTCAGTCGTGTTCCTCTGTTTCTACATTATTGTTTCAGTATGAACTTCGCCCAGAATTCTGCGACAATCAATAATTATTTAATTAAATGAAATTCGAGGTGTCGGCCGCCGGTGACCGTCACGGCGTTCGACGAGTTAAATAGAACATCCTGTACATTTATACAAAAATGGTAGAAATTCGATTTTCATAACAATATACAAAATATAATGTAACGTGGAGTTGAAGAAATGAAGGAATGTGAAAAAGTCTCAGAACGTTAGAATAAAAATTGTTCTGAATAAATACGGTGGCTATCAGAAGTATAACTGCATCATATCTGTCTGAAAATATGTGTTATACACAAAATGCCCCGTTATATCACTATGGTCGATATACTCTTCCAAAACGATACAGAAAATTTCCATGCACATATGCGAAACAAAAACTTTTACCAGCCACCCTATATACAATTTGCCTCCCGTTCGTTTCGTTTATCGCAACCGCTGTGAATTGTTAAACGCTCAGCACGTATCGATAGTATCGTTGCTCTAAAATGAAAAGTCACCAGCGAATAGGTGGACGCGGCCCATTCAAAAGTGTACGTATTAAACTGGATGTCATTACGCGCGGACGATAATTACTTTGCTGACACGCAACATCTCGCGCGAAATAATAACACGTCCGTTTCAATGGTAAAACGGTGCGGTGCAGACGCGGTTTCGAAAGATTCGATAACACGGCCGCGATCCGGATCAATTTATATCGGCGACGCATAATTAACAACCGCTGCGTTATTCCTCATCAAAGACTGCCGCGCCCATAACAACAAATCTCTTGCAATCGATCAAAGTACTTGCAACATTTTTGCAAGATTTTTCTGTCATCCAAAACGGTTCGGATCGATGTTGATCAGGATTTCTATCGAGTACCGTTGCATGTACGTTTATAAACATTAAGCTGGCAACTACATTCGAAACTGTTCGCCTCGAAACTTAATCGATTCGATTGTCACGAAAGCGAAAAGTTAATAGAACTATAGCGGAAGATTATGGGTTCGAATGGAAATTACTTTAATAAAAAATTATTAGTTGAAAGGGTTTAATTAACGTTCTTATGTAAAATGTTTCGAAGGTTGAATTTAGTTGCCAAAATAATATTAAGACACTTAACGAATTTGAAATAAATATTTCTATTCTATATTTTATGCTACAAAGGAAATACATATTCAATATTGCAACGTGAAAATTAATTCTGTGCCTTGCTAAAAAAGGGCCAAAACAAAATATATATTTCCGTGTAAAAAATAATTAAATTGTAGCACTTGAAAAAATGTATGGTCCTACAAATATAGTACCATTCGAATCATTCATCTTTTGCCTCTGACATTATTTTCTATTTGCACTACGACTTGTGACAGTTGCGTGGATCACCCTGTATACCGGTAGAAACACGAAGGTGTATTCTAAGTCTACAGGACTTTCCTCAGGATTGCACAACATCTTAAAAAAAAAATACACAGGTGGTGGTTCGTAACCCATCTACAACTGTAGATCCTCCAGCTAAGTGACCACAGCAGTCCATGCTGGGCTACGCACAAAGAAGAGACGCAACAACCCTAACCATGATCGTAACAGCTCCAACTTTTTTCATCTGGTCCACAGTAACGCCAACTCGTTGCCAACGATCAATTTCGTGTATCTCGTAAACGTATCGGAAGAAAGGAAATTACACAGGTGGTGGTTCAAAAGCCACCTAAAACTGTAGATCCTCCAGCTGAGCGACCATAGCGGTCCATCCTGGGCTCCGTAGGAAAAAGGAGACACGCAACACCCTCAACCGTGATCATAACAGCTCCGACTTCCTTCATCCGGACCGCAGAAACCCCAACTCGTTGCCAACGATAAATTCCGCGTATCTCGTTTGCGTATCGAGTCTGGGACAACTCGAAACGGTCCACTTGGCTCGACGAAAGGAATCGTTTCCTATCAATTAGACGCGTCTGCGACACACCGAATCGAAACTTTCTTCCCGCCGAGGAATCGAAACTCGTCCGTTTCGCGGATCATCGATCACTTCCGATCGATTAACCCGTTCTAACCGAAAGTATCGGGAACGAGGAGCAGCGGCAGCAGCAGCAGCAGCAGCAGCCGGCAATCGAATATCGCTCGATATCTCAATGCGTCCGATACAAAATGTCGTGTTAACGCATCGCTGGAGCGAAAAGACGTCCCGAACCCCGAAACGACTGCTTATCGCGTATATACTCGTTCGACAAACCCTGTCCGCCTTCCCTGCACCTCTCCGGGGGATCTCCCGAGGAAAAAGCCACTCTAACGGGGAGGCTGAGGAGCAAAACGAGCTCACGGGTTTCTCTCGAAACACCGTGTACAAGGATCCTCTCGGTGCTCGATCAGTGAAAGTTCGAATTGATCGAACGGACCTGTCCGGACGATCCGATGAAGTTTTTTGGACGATCGATTTTCGACGGAGAAAATGCGAAAATGGGACGCCGCCTGGAAAGTCGTGCTTTCGGTGGGAACCTTGTAAAGTTATGTGAAATTGTTTCTTTGGTAAGATCGTCATGGACTGAAGATTTCGCGAGTCACGTTTTGGATGACCGAGTCTTTCACGATGTGATCTGTTTGGGAATGGAATTCAAATGATGGATCAGCTTGAATCAGCTGAGGGGAAGAATGGAAGCTGCAGGGATGGTTTCACGGTCGAATCTATGGACAATGTATGAGTGTCTTCATGAGATAGACTCATAGACTGTACCATCTGGTCTAGGTGTGTGGTATGCTGTACCTTTCAGTCTATGTAAGTGTTAAACAGGCTACACCATGTAGCTTATGTGTGTAGTAGACTATACCATACAGCCTATGCTGGGTTAAGTTGGATTATCATATAGCCTAGGTGTGTAGTAGACTGTATCATCTGATCTGGGTGTGTAGTAGACTACACTATGTACTCTAATTCGCGCAACGACGAAATCTCCTAATTCGCATGTCTCACAACACATCCCCATCCTCGAGCAACCTATGCCTATGGTCTGTACCTCGATCTCTTATGAAGAAATTACGAACGTTCACGCAAACACACATTCACAGATGGAACAATTATAGCTAGCACCGTACATACTCCCATATAAACAAACCTGTGAATGCCTGAAGTCTGTATTCCACATGGAATCCTGCCCACGATCGATTCAACCTGATAAAAACCGCAACAAGATTGTCTATCGAGGTGCAACGCAAACTCGGCTCAGGCTGAATCAACGATTCAGCAAGGAGACGGTGAAAGCAATTACAGGAAACACAATGCCGTGGCAATTAACGAAACCGCGGGCAAATCGATTGATCGCCTTGATTTCTCTTTTTACGACGAACACAACATGAAGCTTATTATCCACGCGGATGGACGATGAACTCATGAATAGACTCGTTCATCGCGTTGACTTCTTATAAACAAAAGATCAATCGATTCCTCTTTGCGAGACGAACTTTCTCTATCGACCGAACGACGTCGTTGATGATTCCCTCCAGGCTGTCGTCAGCATCGAAAACGATGACGATGGAGAAAAAAGACAATGTTCGAAACGACGGAAACGAATTTGCGAGGCCCGATCTGGGTTAACTAGCGAAATCAGTGTCCCCGGCTATGCGAACGCGACTGTGATCGAGCTACAATCCAAGGAAGTAAATTTTTTCAGACGCTATAAACTGTGAGGTCTTAAAAAACAGGTTAATCGATGCTAGAGAAATAAACGCAAGTCCTGGCGCTTTCCAGGCGACGTATGGCAATTAACTTACGCGACGATCGACTGAGAAGCAATAATGAATATGCAATGAGTCGGTGAACTGATAATCGATGTCTGCATTTATTATGTACCTAACCCCTTGCCTTATGAATTACTTTCACGCAAGTGTGCTTGTTAAAGAAGAAAGAATACATTTTATAATATTTGTAAATTATAGCGAAGGCGAAGAACACGTCAGAGAAATACGAAAGGAGTGAATACAGGGATTATCCGGTAGCAAGACAAGTTCCTTGATGCACGAATATTTACATACACGGAGTCATTTTAATGCATACCACGGTAAACACTCTGTCGTTCAATAATATTGCATTAAGAAGCACAGAAATATAAAATAGTACAACGAATTTGTAATTCAAATTTAAATAAACGCTATCCACAGATCCGGTTATCCATGGTAAGCGATGCCATTACTGTTTCATAGAAAAATAAATATTGTCACGTAATTGAAGCTTCTTCTGTTATATCGCTGAAAAAGGAGCCGAAAATAATCCGCAGAGGGTTAATATTGATTGATATAAATTCCTAGACGATTGTACATCTTTTACTGCTCAGGTTGAATCAGAAAACTCTATTTCTGGGAACAACGCAGCATCCCAAGCGATTGTTGCCCGCGGGAGGCGTGGCTTAGCGCCATGTGAACTGCCCGGTGGTCTTCGAGCTGCACACGACCGGCATAGACAGCGTCTACTCTATTACAGAGGAGGCAAACGAAAGAAAAGGGTAGAGAGTGTAAACAGAAACCGTTGAACGCCTTTTATTTCTCTGAGAGTCCGTCTGGCGATCCGCCAGAAACATTTCGCATGCCAGACAGCAGAAAATCACGCTGCAGCTCCATTACCGGTCCATTAGCGAAATTTGCGAGCGAGTTCGCGACGTAACGCGAACATTCCTGACATCGTCTCTATAGAAATTCGGGCTGATACGCCGGCAGATCCGCGCGGCGTGCAAATTGAACGGAGAAACCTATGGATTCTTTTTCCCTGCACCGCGGAAACGAGTGACGCATGACCTGTTGAACGTACGGTCGCTCGTAAAAATGTGAAACTGCATTCTACACGACAGTTCGACGGAAAAGAGACAGAACGGTTGACAGAGGGCGAGGACAAATTTTAACGGGCGTTACGGATTTAAGAGGAAACGATTGTACGGTAGAACCTCGATCATCCGAACACCGGGCATCTTAACATCGGTCATCTTATGTTAACACATTCGCATCGGGCTATTTTCCACAAACTTTTCATATAAATCGGGGGTAATTTAGTGATCTGAAGATATTTCAACATATGTGTATTAAAACCGCAATAATTATTTTTGTAATTAATCTATGTTATTGAAATTTTCAGGAGTTGTACAGAAGTAGTATCAGTAGTATTAGAATTCTCGTTTCCCGACGACAATGCTTATTTTTTAAAAACGAGAATTTTCGCTTCCCGATGCGAATGTGCTAATCTCAAGATAAACTTATCATTAGCGATATTGTGTACTTAATTTTATACCCGTGTGTATTTAACGTACTAATCCCACTGTGCGTTGAACCTTCTTCGATATAATGATCAGGGGCTGCAAATATGTTGTATGAAAAATTTATTGGGATTTTCGAGGCTGGATATGTTTTTTATTTTAGTTGCTATAGAAATTAGTATTGAATATTTTGTATCTTGTGTAATTTTTAATTAAATCATACTATGAGAGCAGAACATTTTTTTTAACAATTTTATTGGAGGAACTGCAATTATTTTTTGGGAGACTATTGAAATTCTCAAGGATATCTGAAAACTGTATTAATAATATTATATTAAGGCTGTATCGCCTATATTCGTTTCTATTAATGTCTGCATATGTTCTATTTATAGTCGCTAAGAACCACTGCAGTTGATGCGACTTTAAATTCACATTCTTTGAAAACGCAGCGTCAAGATGACAGTTAAAAAAAGTATGATTCGAGTCTCCCATGGATTCATCATCAGAACTGCAGACTGAGCAGGTCCTGATTCCGAATTCAAACAAATGAAAGCATTCATAAATCAATTTTAATCGTGGGATAAAAGAAGAATAATTTCTACTAACAAAGTAGAAGCTTACATATGGGGTCACGAACTCGAGTCGCTATTATTATACAAAACAGTATCAAAATCGACAGCCTCGAAGCCTTCTGCTTACCCAACAAGCGAAACCCCCGCGAACCGGTGTGACTCGCCAGAAAATGACTCACGGTTGAAAATTTCGGTATGTTCGATGCATCAGACAAATTTGACCGAAAGAGCATGGAAGGAGGACAGTTTGGTAACACGTTGGTGCGAAATTCTTCGAACATACACACGGGTTCCTCGAGTCGACACGCGAGAGGAAACGTGGGTGAGAGTGCGCGGCGACTGCATTTTCCACGACGCCAGCGAAATACAAGGAAAAAAGGAATGAAGAAGGACGGACAGTCGGATGGCTGGGTGGAAAGAGAGAGAGAGGGAGAGGCGGGATAACTGGCGCCAACGCTAATAATTTCATGGTAGCCGTTCGCAAAGGCATGCACCTAATCGCTTCTATCGTTTAATCGGTCGAACGATCGATATCTCGTACGATCACCGGCTGGAGTTGCGTATGTTAGCGACGGTGGATTTTTAAGAGGAGTCCAGGGCAGATAGCGCGACGCTATTTCGCTTCACCCATGTTTATGGCTGGCTTGGGAACTGCTTCGCGTTTGTATGTCGACAGTATGACCTAATGAGTTCTTTTTTACCTTGTTTATTGCAAAACTACTTGCGTGGATGAAAATATTAGTAATAACGCGCAAGAAACAAGAGACAAAAATATAAGAATTTATTTTGGAACTTCGTGGCATGTTTGGTCAGGCTTCTCTAACAAGGACACCTCTAGATGAAGTTTATCAGAAGTTTAGCATTAAATATCTTTTAATAATTCAATGATAGCGATGTCTTGCATGGTGTATCTTAGTCATACTTCATAGATCATAGGTGATGTGTATTGCCTAATCAGTCTTGTTATTTAATCAGGAAAAGGTACTTACAATAATAGGTACATAAAAATCTGACATCCGGCTTGTTGGGTGGGCACCAGACGTTAGCCAGCGACTCAATGTCTTAAGGCTATTAATAATTAATAATTTAATTCGAGCATGGCCCATATAAATATAATAAAAACATTCCCTCCCTTTTTTGCTCCCACAATTTTTTACATCAGATCGATTTTTTAATTTAAAGTCAGTTACATTTTCTGAACAGAAAAAGAAATGGAAAAAAGTGAAAATTACGTTTAATAAATAAATAAATTAATTTTATTTATGTGTGCACTACATTTTGTATGAAATTATTTATTAGTATAATCGGTACTGGAAACTCGCTCTTCGATACATGGTTCGATTCACCTAACGTCGAGCTGCAACTTGTTTTATGAGACACCCAGTGGATTTGTTTCACGCGACTTTGTTGTCTTTACTGCAAAAATTCATGTAACACGAGCCAGAGGGTAATTCTTGCTCGTCGAGAATGAAAACACGTGCTGTTTTTTATGAGACGATTTTAATACGCTTTGTACCCGAATTCAGTCGTCGCAGATCTTTTATCGTCCGGCTCTTGCCGTTGCTTACGCGAACAATAAAATCCGAGTTTCTTTTTCCGGAGTCATTTGAAGAATGGAACGTACACAAGGGCCCCGAGTGCAGTTGTCGAAACAAAACAACGTGTCATCGTTAAATCGTCTGAAATAACATAATACACAGCGAACGGTTGAAGAGCACTTCATACGTTCATTACGAGAGTTTTGCAATGCAAATGGTACTGTTAAATGAAATTCTGTAGACAGAAAGGATTCAGTCGAAAATTTTATATCTCCCGAATATTTCCCACGAACGTAGAATTTTTATATTAATTACGAAAGCAATATTTCAGTGTGTCTATAAAATGAGTGATATTTGAAAAATATTCGAGGAAGTCGCGAATGTGCTCTGGAGTTTTTATAGTAAATGAATTATTGAATTTAGTACACTAATTTTTTATTGTATCTCTTTTTCCATTTTGTGTTCTTCAAATTGTAAAATATCTTCAAGCGTCCCTTTTCGTGAGGGTCGATACTTTTATCTTGCCTTTCATTAATTATCCGGTTCGTTATTTATTGTTGGTTATTTTTAGGCAAGAATTTTTTGAAAGTTCTGTTTCATTTATAACGATGTTGTGAAATACGAGTAACGATTTTTTACGAGGCTCCGTTTCACGTAAAATGATTTTGCGATAAACGGGTCGCCGGTGCTTCTGACGCATGCAAAACCGCTAAACCGTTAAAGCAGCGTCTTTTAGCCTCTTTTTAATGTTCGAATGCATTGAAGTAGTTACAATGTCCAGGGAGCTTCGATAAACGAACGAATGTTTAACAGAACAATTTTAAAAAATAATTCAAACAGCAGTACTTTCTACGTAAAGCAGAGAAAGTCAGAATGCACTTTACACTGCACTGGCTAATGTGCCAACGCATCGCGATGCACTGCAGACTGCACTGAAATCCCCGACAAATATTTTCATAAAAATTCCAAACATACAACAATACGAAGAGACGAACCAACAAATAAAATTTACATTACAGAATGTTACGTAGCAACAGTATCCAGAATCAGGAAAACCTGAGTGCATCAGGTGCATTGCAATGCACTTTAGACTGCGTGGGACCCTGTGCCAATGATAGGAATTTTAATTAAATTCACTGGCAGCTTCTTTCAATAAACATGTACCAGAAATGATAACACAAACGATAAGAATTATAAATAAAATTCATAATTTGTAGAAATTAGTATAAGGATAGCATGGTTTCATCGCAATGCACTTCAGACTGCACTGAAATTTACAGAAAATTATTTTCATCGAAATTTCAAGCCTACAATAACACAATTAGTCGAACTAACGAATAACACTCACACTGTAGAATGCTACATAGGTTCAGTAGGCAGATTAAGAAAAACCTGAATGCACCGGATGCAGTATAGTGCAGTAGTGCACCTACGCCACTGACCGGTACCCATTTCCCATCGTCGCGATCGTGTGTCACGGTGTTGGTAGCCGCGGTGTGTCCACGTGTACCTTGTACTTACGTTGTTAGAAAAGACGTATGCTCGTTGAGTGGCAAGATGCAGTGTTTCAGAGAAGAAAAACGAAGGAGAACGAGATGTACGCGGTTCCGTTAAAATTCTTGTGCCGCGTGTCGTCGCCGGTGGTGTTGCGCCTTGATGTCGATCGTTTGAAACGCGAACTGGAACTTGGAATTCCACCCGACAATGCCGCTTTAAATTGATCATTACACTGACCCGACTTTCAAGTGCAATGCATTTCTCCTGCGACCACTTTGTCCTCCGTTTCTTTCTGTTCGAGTTTCAACGAATTTTCCTCCGCCTCGGTGAGAAATTTTCGTCGATTTTCCTCATTTTCTCTTCAAACCTTAGATTTGTGTGCGTGAAAAATTGTACGCCTACAAATGAAACGATAGTGTTATAGAAATACTATTTTGAAAAGTGTTTGGAGCTGTGAAATTTAATTTAAATAATTTTTTATTATTTTTCTAAGGAATGGGGTATTTTTGCATCGCTGTTAGCATGAAGAATTTTTCTTGTTTACTGAATCAAATTTTTATACGCACCGACGTAATAAAAAATGGAAGGAGATGGCATTTGGCATAAAAATTTGTTTAGAGAGACAAATAGTATTGAGTCGTGTAATAATTACTCTAGCGCACGACTTTGTGTTGTAACAAGCTACATTCATATACTTTTATATTTTTCCATAGTAAAATTTTATTGTAAAATGTTGAGACCTTACTTTAGACACGATACATCGAATTTGGAGATCGAAGCACATGAATTATAAATAAATAATTGATCCACCGTATTTTTAGAATTGTTCAGCCCGAAACATCGTGTTCTACATACTACAGTGCCACGTACACGCGCATGAAATCAATCCAATTTTTACCCAAAGTGTCTCAACATGCTCGCATTACCCTGAATTAAGGCTGCATCGAGGTTAATGCTCCCTGATGACACACAGGAAAGAATATTGAACCAAATTCACCAAAAGCATTCACCCAAATATCAACCTAACCCGTCGATATCCAAGTATCCAACTATCGCCAACAAAATTTGAAATAAATCGTATCGAATAAATGACTGAAATGAAAAAAAGAAACAAGCTGAAATCAACGTGGACTCACGCAGAAGCGTCCACCATAATTACTGGCAACAGCTTATGATACTTCTCAATTAGTATCGATTCACAACGGTGAAGTATCTCTGTCTGCAAAGCACATATCAATACGTGAGTATCTGAATGATACTCAAAAGGGTTGATCTTTTATAATTACTGCTATCTCTAATTAATATCGATATAATCACAACACAGAGGCAGGTAGTTTTCCAAGAACATACTGATGTCAGTTAAACCTGACACTCATCCACCTTCATATTCACCCATTTTTCAAACTCAAAATCATCCAAATATGATCATAAAATATAAGTTCTTAATTTCACGTCAAGCACCGAAGAAGCCTAACTCTGTCTGTGATAGTATCGGTCATATCCACTGTTGCTATGATATCAAGCAGTAATCTAGATATGAATCTAAAATGAGGATATCCATTTTTTCGATACGTATCGATACCTTTCACCGAACGCATCAGCGTCGAATTGCTTGAAAATCCGAAGTGCGCATTGGATCAGTCCCATCGCTGCTGATAATTACCATATTTTTTGCCAGTGCTCGGGGGAGCCGGTTTGCCGCGAGAAAAAAGTCTCGGTAATTAAATTACCGAACAAGACATCCGCGTCCTCTGGAAAGAGCGCAAATCGAGTTCGGCTGGACGTGTCACGCGAGCGGTTCCCAATAAAATCACACGCCTCGATTCCGCGTTGCTCCACATATGCGCACGCCAGCCCGCTCCGCAGGCCCGTGAAAAATCGATCATCGACGTCGACGTCGACGATGCGATCGAAAACTAGGATCGCTCGGACGATCGTCTTGTAATTGCGACCCGAGCGACTATCGATTGATGTACGAAGAACTAACAGCGACAGTTTATGCCGTGCACCCTCCCCGAGAGCTTACGAGCTTTCTGCACGCGTGTGAACGTTGCTTTACAATCCAGTATACGTCTGCAGGTTGTGCTGAAGTCGAAGGGACAGAGTTTGAATGCATACAGCAGGTTGGTGCAACCGGATAGCCCAGCGAGCGGGGTTTCTCGTAAGCCACGCCTTCCGCGGGCAACCGAGTCGCGTGGGAGGCGTGGCTCAGTGTCATACAGGAGTGATGTACAGAGTGAGGTGTTTGGAATTACCTTCTATGTTGTATGGTTTCGGAAGGGGCGCACGATATAATAATCATTTTCTCCTGATTTGTTTATGTATCGAGGTATGAAGACTGTCTGAAGCTTCTTAAATGGACTATTCTGTATTTTTTTAGGAAAATCGAAAGAGCATCAAATGCTGAATAAACGGGTGTCCATGTAGATGGTCTGTAGTCGATAGTTACCAACGCCCATCAAGAATCCACACACTGTCAACTGTGACGACAATAATCGTATTGATCGTTTACATAAAATGACTAACGATGTTCCGGATGCTGTTCGTTTATTCTCTGACTCGTCAGTTTCATTTAGATAACAAAAATTAAGAGTACCGCAGCAAACACCTGACGGTCAGAGAGAAACAAACAAACTACACTGCAGTAATTGCAAGGGAAATCGACGATCACCCGAAAAAGGGGCAAGCAAATTTTCCAACAGAGTTCTGACCTTGAACATCCTAATCCGGACGACCCTGCCGTAGACGCACAGCTCGTGTCGCGAGATGGAATCCAGTTCTGTCGAGGAGTTGCAAAAACCGTGTCGGTGTGCACGTCCAGAGCAATGATTCCCGGACAACGTGACGCAATTATGCAACGAACAGCTCTCTCTCTCTTTCTCTCTTTCTCCGCTGCTTCGTGGCTTCGATACTATCGTTGACCTTGAAGCCCTCAACACACACACACACACACACACACACACGTGTACACGTTTTCCCCGCAGCACGCGGCCTTGTGCAAGTTTGCAAGTCGCGGTGCATCACGATCGGCTTGGGGCCTGGGACAAGGTCTCAGCCCCTAAGCGTGCTATACGAAGGTTATTGAAATAAATCGGCATAACGTTCGGCTTGAACTTTATTTAGATTTCCTCGTATAATACGATCTTACGCTGTGCTTCGAGTCCTCGACGCCTGGCCGGCGGATTAAGAGACCCAGCTCGCGGACATAAGCTCGTTGGAATTCGGTATTTACGCCGATCCCTCAATAGCACGCCAATTCTACCCCATTGTCGTCCAGTTAGCTGCACTGCCTAAGGAAAATGACGCCCAAGGATGGACCTGTTCCGTTGAATCGCTCGTTAAAAACTGGACTTCATTGTCAACGATGTGCAGGGTGCTATGAAATTGTTTGCACCGGCTCGCTGGGCTGATCCTTCGCGTCTTCTTGGATAATCTCTGAGGAAATCTATTAAGTACTTACGCTGTCGCCTCGATAGCACGTCAAGTCGGCCCTATTGTCGTCCAGTTGATTGCACTGCCAAGGATGGACCTGTTCCGTTGAATCGCTTGTTAAAAACTGGGCTTCGTCGTCAATGATGTGCAGGGCGCTATGAAATTGTTTGCGGCAGCCCGCTGGGTTGATCCTTCGCGTCTTCTTGGCTGGACATTTTCTGAAGAAATCTACTGGGTATTTATGCCATTCCCTCGATAGCACGGCATTTCGACTCTATTATCGTCTACTTGGCTGCACTGTCGAGGAAAGTGATGTCCTAGGATGAACCTGTTCCGTTGAATCGCTTGTTAAAGACAGGGCTTCATCCAACTCTCTGCATCTGGTCGGTGGGACACTTTCTGAAGAAACCTGCCACCGGATTAAGTCCTCAGAATCGAAGGTTGTTTTTTAATTCAGCGTATTCTAATCGTTAAGAGGATGCAAAGGTCCGAAGGGGCATTATTCCAGAAAGTTATAGTCCTACTAACCAACTCTTTGACGATGAAACATGCTTCTGTCTTGATCCGAATTCCTCCAGAAAAACGGTCATTCGCGTGATCGTCCGCAGTTTGTTGGTACCCTTTATATTATATGTTTATCCGCGAGCCTAATTGGCAGGGACGCGTCACATAGAAACATGCACCTCATCGCCGACAGCTAGACGCGTTTTCAAAACCGTAAACACGGTCGCCGTCCCGTTCGATCGCATTGTATGTTAAAGTGTTAATGTATAGCATTACGAGGAAATTACAGGTGGCTCGACACGAATCATGAATCTAGAACTGATGATTTACATACCGCATGAAATATCGATGTCGTTACAGCCATTGGTTAAGCGGACTGCCTACCCTTTTATTTACTACCCCTTCGCAATCACTCTTTTTTCAGTGTCCTTCGAGCCTACACGATTTCTGCCACACTTTTTGTCAATTCGTTTCTCCGGGAAAATATACAGGGGAAATTTAACAATGTATTTGATTACATGGTTTCATGGTGGAACAGCAGGTCGTTGCATCACTTGCTGGTATAATGATCCAAAGCGCGAATGTAAAACTGAAATTCAAAGTATCAATCATCTTGTTTTGGCTGCGTCATCTTTATAATTCACAGCGATCAAAGGTAATTAGCCAACCGCAAAAATAGCTCCACCGGCTCTGCTAACTTGCTCATGTGTTTACACTTTTTTAAAAAACTGTAACGTACATATGTATGTATGTACATATGTATATGTATATATTATATCTATGTACAGCTGAAATGCATCACATCCAAGACTCCAAATGGTTAAATAAAAAAAGAAACAGCATTGTATGTTAATTTATTGAAAAAGTACAGTTAGAATAATTTCTGAAAATTACTGCGAATTCACTTAAAACTATAGGTTTTTTAGACTGACCGATCCAGTCGATCCTAGACGACCTAGATAAAAGAAGCAGGAGATCGACACACCGAAAGGAAGGATTAAAACGATGGCTCCATCGATTCAGCGTTTCGATCTAATAGAGTGAGCGGCATTGACGTAATTGGGTTCGAGGATCGATCGTCGAACCGATACGGCAAAGGTCGAGCACGGTAGCTCCCGTGTGCACCCGGTTCCCGTTCCAAAACGATCAAACGAAAATGAAAAATGGAGGAGAAGCGGAGAGAAGGAGACGGAGGAAAAAAGAAGACGAGAAGAAGAGGAAGTGGCGGGGCCTGGGACAGGATTCTCCCCGCAACACCTGCTTCGCCGTGTCGTAACTTGTCTGACATCCTCATTGCCGAAAACAGAAGCTGCTTGCGCCGGTATATACCGGTATCTCATAACGGCCTGCACCGCGAAAATGGCGTTTTAAATTGCACCCTGGCGTTATATCGACGCCTTATTAACGTTGGGACAGGTTGCCCCTCGCAACGGACTTCCTGGAACTCGCACAGGAAGCACAGATTTCGAGAAACCCGGTAGCAAACCTTCTCGACACGCCTCCGATTCAGCTACTTCGTTTCTTCTATCGTCTTAGCAAGTTTTTCAAACGCTTCGTTACACGTTAGTCAGGAGGAGAATTAACGAAATGCAGGGGTGGTTCGATTAATGCGAATTACCCAACCCCGCCGCTCTGTCCAATCGCTTCGAGCCTAATTCTCGGGTTACTGGAGAAGTATTTTGATCACTGCTCACTTCTGAAGACGAAAATGTTTCTAAATTAAATCGATATTTAAGTGTTTATATTGGTAATAACTTCCGAAATAAATCAATCGAGCGTCTCACAGGAATCATCCTGTACAATGACGTTTGTTTGCGCTCGGGCGTTCATAAGATCGGCAGTCGTAAGATATAAATAACGAGCGGCGCGTTTATAACTTATACGAGCGAGATATAAGTTATAAGTTGTCGCGGGGTCTATGAGTTACAACCAGCGCGATGATAATTTATAAGTAACAACCAACGAAGTTATAACGGCCGGTGTGTCCCCGGCGCTCTGTATATTCGCGCGATCGAACGTAAATTTCGAAGCTAGAGGGCGACACCGGGAAAGTCCCGCCATTCATCAGCCGCTTAAGACTGAAAGTTAATTCGTTCTTTACAGTTCCTTCGCTCGTTTTACGGCCGCTTTAACGCCAGCGCTCGATCCGAATATACGATTGCTGAGATAAAAGGGAAATAGAACGAACTTGGAACGCGTTGACACCCTCCGTCGAGTTCCTTAGGTGAACCTGCTCATTTCGAATAAGAAGTAGTGTCCGACCGCTTTGTCTTGAGACGGGGAGGCTTGGCCGGAGCGAGAGTGGGGGGATCGCTGGGGTACGGTACGAGCTCACCTAGCTTTGAACGTTCAATATCTCTGCAAACAACGCGTGTTTGTCATTACATTAAATTATTATATAATTGCTGGTTCGTCAGAAGTTTACTGAAGCCAGTGACCCAGGTGTTGTAGCCTTGTGAGTCTTTCGACGACAGAAACGACTGAATCAGGCTCGTGACCGACTCCAAATCGATTCGCAGCTTTCGAACGCCGGTACATCCACAATTTTCTGTATCTCAATGGTGAAAATTGTCATCTCGAGTCTGTAGGTGCACTTGTTTGAGGCACGTGCGTGCACACGAGACCTCCATGGAGGGACAGCAAAAAAGAAGGGGAGCGAGGGAGCAAAGCTCATGCGGAATATCCAGTGCAGCATGTAAAAGCCCGTTATGCTCGTGGCGCATAGACGCATATGCATTAGCATGGCGAACGCTATAAATAGATGTAGCAGACCGCAGAGATCCTAGCCACCCCGCCTCCTCGCGCATATCAGAATCCACTTGGTAGCGTAGCATCGCCAACCCTGGCTCCATTTTCCCCGCTCGTTTATTGTTTACGGGTAATGCAGAACGTGATTCGAAAGTAATAGCGTCATCAGACCGTTTACGCCTATTATTTACAATTTTTTCCCGATCATCCTCCCATTACGCAGTTACCATTTTCTATTATCTGCCGTACGGATTGAACCGTGAGCAGGCTGATCGACGATTTGTCGGATCAGCTACAAGCAACTATCTAGTCAGGGGTTTCTCAATTACTGTGTCATCAAGTGGTTGGGATTTTTTTATTTATCATACGGACGGTATGTGATGGATAGAGGATAACATAAGCGACTCGTTTACTGCGAAAAGTCTAGGTGTCTCGAAGCGGTGGACACCTGTTTTTCGCAGTAAGCGGATGCTCGGTGTAGTGGAACTAAAAAATTCACCGATTCGCTGTGCGAGTCGAAACGCTTGACACGGTGTCGATTCCGTGGGAAATTAATGAATGCCGCGGCGTGAGAGCTGCTCGTTACGGTCGGAGGGTAATTACTGTAATTACGGTGTAATAGAAAAGAAGCGTCCGACTGAACGTTTTTCACGGGGCTACGTAACGAGATTCGCTTTTTCACGGGATGAAACTGGTCACGGCGAGCGACGGTCAATTGACCGATAATGCCGCCTGGCACTGATTGCTGGATAGCAATGATGGATGCAACGAGGGGCGCCCCTCGGCACGGTCTGTCCTTTAACGCCAAGGTCGCTAACCTTGCCGAGCCCTCGGGTACTCTTTGGCGCCACACTGCACTCTCTTCTTCGTACTTTTAGCCCAGTCCTGTCCACCGGTTGCTCACGAGCTTATAGAGCTTACCCCCACCCCTTCCGAGATACTCCAGGATCCTATACACGGTGTTGCTGAATTCCAGATACGCTCGGTGGAGAGACTATAATAGTGCTCACGTACAACGCAACGAAGATCGACCAGTGCTTTAAAACCGGGACAGGGCCAAGTTCGTGTCCCAGAAATTGTCCCATTTATTTCCAGAGTGAGTCGAGACAGAGAGAGAGAGATAGGTACAGGAAATTGCGAGATAGATAAGCTGTTCGCTTATAATTTTGCCAAGAATTAGATATACTACTACTATAGAATATTCTACTACTCTACATTACTGCTATAGAATATTCTACTATAAAATATTCTGCTACTCTATACTACTGCTATAGAAGGTTCTACAATTTTCTTCATTTTTTATAGAAGGTTTCGCGCTATATTTCTTTCAGCAACTATACCTCCGATTCAGCACCATCTTCTGGAGACTGTAACAATAAAGCTGACATCAAGTTCGAACGCGTCAGACGAAAATCAATCTTCAATTTCTTTTCTTTTTGTTTAATTGAGAACTTAGTAATATTCTACAGTCTACAAATGAAAATTTGCGTGCCAGGTGCTCGAGGTTTCAGGAATGCGCGCAAGAACAGCAAGAAAATGGATCAGTGTCGATCAACAGCCGGAGGCTGTGTGTCTTCGGTTCTTGATCCCATTTCTTTTCAAAGTATCGGCCAAGTAAAATCCCTTTTTTTACTCCCGATCTTCTTATTGTCGTTAATATCGCCGATCGAACATCGCTGCTCCACTGAGAGACCATCTTGGAATGCGAGCCGATCCGATTTCAAACCGCAGCCCGACCGGGCAAAAATTCTGAACATTATTAAAACCGGCCGATGAGGTTATCGGTATCGTCCGCCCGATATCGGCCACCGTAATTGCCCGACGCAATTACAGAAACTTTTTTATCGACGTTAATTAGCCGGACACGCGTGTACCACCGAGTTCGATCATGATCGAGGGATTGTGCTTCGTGCTCGTTAGTCGATCGTTTTCGATCCGCCCCTCTAACAAGTCAAAATTACATGTCGTCAACGCTTTTATGCTTTTTTTTACAGAATTCTTATTATGAATTAAAAAAAGAAACATCATCGACGATTACACTAATTTGCCCATGAATCGGGTGGATCCTAAAATCGGTACTCATGTCGCCATCTGTCGACGAGAAGGTAACACATGTGAGCTCCTATTAGCTCCTAGAGCTCCATTACCATTTGCGTGTTACATCCTACTGTATCGGTTGGGACTGACTTTACATGACAGCGCTATTAGTTAATATATTAATTCTCAGTTCCGTTATTTTGTTATTAGAACTGTTTAACTGTAATATTATTGTGTTCTTGCAATATGTTTGTCCTAAATATGAATTTTCCTTCTGTTACCATTGAACTATAAAATACCTATTTTAAATAAATATTCCATATAAATATACGTGTAATATATAATATTGATATATATATATATAGAATATTTCTATAGACATTGTACATGGTTCAATGGGTCAGAATAATGCCGCCATAATTAAGTTTGTAAAGCGCCATCTCAGTAGACTACCGGCAAGCCTTTCGATGTGTATTATCGGCAGTACAATACAGTTACCCCAAATACAAGTACTCCAAGAACATTATAGAATTTGAAAGTACTCGAGTACACGTACGTGACCTCTTAGATCGATTTGTTTCGCGTCGCGTCATTATTTTCTGAAGAATGGAGAAGGAAGTAAAGATCATCGTAAAATGGAGCGGAAAAGAGTACGAGATCCTGGATATACAGCAAAATGACACTGTTCTTTCTTTGAAAGAACGTATACACAAGGAAACGGGTGTTCTTCCGGAACGTCAAAAATTGTTGAACCTCAGATTCAAAGGTTATGTTTTGAACTGTGTCTTATACATAGCTTTTGACTCAAGTACTTTATACTTATACAATTATATCGTTTTCCTTATCAGTTTTACAGCTGCCAAAATTTCACTATTTTTCCTTTGAAACTAATGGTTCTATCGTTTAACAAGATTTATTATACGGTGGTTCAGAATGCACCTAAAACTGTAGGTCACTGATTAAATGACCGTTAAAGATGATGCTGGGTTGTATACAACAATGAAGTAGGAGAGGAAGATTTATTCTTACCCTTCATATATTTATTAGATTTATTAACGCATTGGTTGACACAGTGTTGTTCTGTATCATCATTGTACTGTTAGGGTGATTCAGAAATTTATACCAATTAGCGGTTGTTTGATTAAGATAAGTTTGGGACACCGGTGGTCCCATAATGTTCAACGTTTAAAGACGTGACCGAGTATCTATAGAATCTTTCTCTTCACCAGGCAAAGCAGCTCAGGATGCGGACATCATAGGAAAATTGGGACTAAGACCCGGATTTAAGCTGATGCTAGTGGGTTCTCGCGAAGAGGACATTGCTGAAGTCAGTAACACGCCTGAGGACATGCCAGATGTAGTGAATGATTTAGACATTGACGATGAAGAAGTGGAAATAGAGAATGCCCATGTGCATCTCTCCAAGGTTCAAAAGAGAATTGATCAGTATACTATAAAAGAATTGAATCCACTCAGGGAGGGAAAGAAACTTCTTGTTCTGGATATAGACTATACTCTTTTCGATCACAAATCAGTGGCAGAAACTGGAGGGCAACTGATGCGTCCTTACTTACACGAATTTCTCACGGAGGCTTACAAAAACTATGATATAGTAATTTGGTCCGCAACCAATATGAAGTGGATCAACGAAAAGATGAAACTACTAGGAATTTCCACTCATCCACACTATAAAATTGCATTTTACCTTGACCACCTCGCCATGATCTCTGTTCACATACAGAAATATGGTGTGGTAGGTGTAAAACCTCTCGGTGTCATCTGGGGAAAATACAAACAGTTCTCTGCAAAAAACACAATTATGTTCGACGATATCAGAAGAAATTTTATCATGAATCCACAGTCTGGATTGAAGATAAAACCTTTCAAGCATGCGTACATCAATAGGGGCAAGGATACAGAATTGTTAAAGCTATCGAGATATTTAGAATTATTAGCCTCTCTCGACGATTTTCGAACTCTAGATCATAGAAATTGGAAAGAGTACACAGCCGAGAGATTCGACCTGGAGAGAAGTAACGACGCGAACGGGAACGAATAAACTGATTCGCGAATGTTGACGGTTTGTTAAATTTTATCCAGTTTCCCATTATTCACGACTAAACGAAAAACCATTAAAACACATTCTTAATTATCATACACGCGACGACGAGTGAAAGGAAAACTTAAATTCTGTACAAATAGAAGACATCCCGGAAATATTCTTCCACATACGACACACGAGGATATTACTAATCATAACGTTAATTGATCGTTGTTCTTAGTGCTTGAGAGTTTCAAATTACGCCACATAAATTCGCATATTTTCACACGCTTCTTTATATTTATAATGTACTTATTGATTATGCGTAACGTGTACAAAAATATCTAATCAAGGATTATCTGAAATAAAGCATTTGTATTTAGAAGAACCGAGCCTTTACTCCTGTCCCCTTGTAACTTATTGAACGTTGTAACTTCGTTATACCGTAAGACGCGTTAAATGAATGTTACGAATAAAATTATGATAAAGTATCAAAATTTCAGGCATCCGGCAGATGTTTTTATTTTTATCGATTTAAATGGAACGCGATAGAAGGAAAAGAAGAACGATAATAAAGAGTCGCTTCCTATCTGATCGCCATCTAGTCTGATCGAAGTTTATACCGAGTGAAACGGGCTTATTGTTAGTTTCGTGCGCGAGCAAGATGGCGAGGTGTCCGTCATAGGCGGACGTTCGTTTAGGTGGATCGACGTTACACATGTTTTCTGGAAATCATTGTTTCGCGATTCGCACGGAAGGATGGAACTGTTCCGCACTGACACTCACTTCATTTTCGTAAAAGAGAGATACAGCCTGTGGTGTGACAAGTTCACGGGCGAATTTTTGGCCAAGTCGGGTGAGTATGCGTCTTGCTTTTTGACAGAAGTGCATGGACGTCAAGTGCAACACGCGTTGCAATTCTTCTTTCATTGTTTTTGCCTCTGACTTTCCTCCTTTCTCAGCATAACTTTCTACTCGATCGTTCTGCAGAGGACGAGTTTCACGGAAACGCGTGGCAGAATAAAAAAATTAATTTAAAATTAGATCATGATTGAATTGCTGTTGCAAAATAATAGAGGCAAGGGAATGCCTTAAAAGGCAGTTGCTCATGTGCCCTTTCGCAATAGCTATACTTCATGGATTATGTAAATATGTGAAAGGTCTTTTCGAACTAATGCGATTAAGTTATGAGAACGGGTTGTTCTATGACTTTATGTGGATCATTAATGTTTTTGGAGTTTGTTGGTGAGTGAACGTTGTCTTGCAGATTGGGAATGGGCTTCCCCGAAGGATTTAGAATGTCTGGGAACATTTTATGGAATCGTTGGGAAGATAGAGCAGCCATCCGTGCTGGAGCCTCGTTTGATGTTAATCAAAGAGGTTGCACCGGCTGGAGAGCTGCACGGAGGTCATGTTGTATATAAGATCAAGTCCATCGCATTCTTGCATCTTGGCACAGAAAATACGGATATTGGACTTCTGCCATGTAAGAAGCATCAAAATTTGCCAAAGAAAAAAAGTCAAGGTGGCTTGTTCGATGTGCCACAAAAAGCAGCATTTGCCAAAACATGGGGAACCATCAAAAGTGCTACAAATACCATAAAAAACACCACACAGCAAGCAGCTGCGCTTGCAACATCTCAGGTAAATATTTAAATCTTTGAGATAAGAAAAATACCGAATAAATATTAATGTGCAAAATGTTTATAGGTAAAATCCACCGTGGGTAAACGAAGTGTAGTCAAAGACAAAGAAAGATTTGAGAAGAGGATTCTAGAGGAGTTAAACAAAATTTTTACTGAGACTGATTCCTTTTATTTCTGCCAAACCGGTGACATCACTAACAGTCTACAAAGACAGTCTATTAAAGAGTTAGAGCAAAATGAGGAGAAAAATAAACCACTTTGGCAAAGGGTGGATGACAGATTTTTCTGGAACAAACACATGTTGCAGGATATTATCAATTTAAAAGTTAGGGTCTTTATAATTTTCATTAACTCATATTATAGGGTAAATGTTACTAACAAACTGTTTAATTTCTATAGACAGACAAGGCAAATTGCTGGATACTACCAGTGATTCAAGGATACGTACAAATAGAAAAGTGCAAAGTAGAAGTAGGTTTTGATGATCAGCCTCAGCATGAAACTTTTAATTTAGCCATCATATCAAGGAGAAGCAGATTCCGCGCGGGAACTAGGTAACTTTTCTTTATCCGTATTCACTTATTTTTTCGTGTATGAACATATTTTTTCTATTATCGTCAAGGTATAAGCGACGCGGGGTCGATGAAGACGGAAAGTGCGCAAACTATGTAGAAACAGAACAGTTAGTGTGGTATCATGATCATCAGGTATCTTTTGTACAAGTACGAGGTAGCGTGCCTGTGTACTGGTCTCAACCTGGATATAAGTACAAGCCTCCGCCACGTATCGACAAAGGTAATTGATAAAACAAGCAAACCCACATGAAGTAGCATAAACGATAATTTTAAAAATTCTTTTAGATGAACCAGAAACACAGGTTGCATTTGAGAAACACTTCAGCGATGAACTCAGTCTGTACGGTCCAGTTTGCATCGTGAATCTCGTGGAACAGACTGGCAAGGAAAAAATTATTTGGGAATCGTACAGTAATCATGTTTTGAATTACAATCACCCAGAGATAACGTACATGACCTTTGATTTCCACGAATACTGGTAAGCATTTCTACACGGTTCGAGCGAAAAATGATACTTAGAACTGCCGCTAATTCCTTTGTACCTAACACAGTCGAGGAATGCATTTTGAAAATGTGTCTATCCTGGTCAATGCGTTAGCTACGGTACTGACAGACATGGGCTACTGTTGGCGCGATAAGCAAGGCACAATTTGCATGCAGAAGGGAGTGTTTAGGGTGAATTGCATAGATTGTTTAGATAGAACGAACGTGGTGCAAACCGCTTTGGGTAAAGCTGTGATGGAAATGCAGTTTTCAAAGCTAGGATTAATACCACCGGATGGAACGCTACCGACAAATATCAAGCAAACGTTTCAGTTGCTTTGGGCGAATAACGGCGACATAATCAGTAAACAGTATGCCGGCACAAACGCTCTAAAGGTTCGTACTTTGCGTAGGGACGTTATTCCATTTTCTTTTTTTTTTTTTTGCGGTTTCTCATGACTTTATCAGCGGAAACGCTGAACCTTATGATACGTGGTTTCTTATTGCTTGTAGGGTGATTACACAAGAACAGGGGAAAGAAAGTTTACTGGTTTAATGAAAGATGGCATGAATTCTGCAAACAGGTACAATTGGACAGCAATTATGATACACGCCCTGCATTGTATTAGGACATTACTCTCATTCACACATCCTACACGATACATCGCGCGTATACGTTCATTCAGGCGCTGTAATTTATTTAAGGAAGCTAATAAACTGATACACGCCGTTCGTATTGTCATTAGAGTCGAATACGATTCGTTGTCCGTTTTTGTTTTTGGTCATGATACATCTCATTTAAATACTGATTTTTCTGTACATACATAGATCCTTGACACGGCCCTTTCATTTTCCCCTAGATATTATCAGCAACACTTTATGGACGACATACGTCAAGCGGCGATAGATACCTTGCTAGGGAATCCCATCGACGTTAATCAACTGAATACCGATTGGTCGCACTATTTAGACATCCTTGATAATTGCTGCCTTGAGCTAATACCCGCGAAACCGCCAAACATAGAGCTTCAACTTGCTACTCATCCTGAGTTTCTTTATGCCAGTGCTATGTATGATTTAGCAAGGTTCGTTCTCGGCTTTGTGTTGAAACTTTTGAGCAAGTCGTCGAAACAGAAATAAAATGAGAGAGTACTACTTTAAAGCATAAACGGTTGTTGAACGAGAAACAGGATGACATACAATGAAACTGTAACTCCACATGATGTTTTGCAATAAATTTGACTCTGCACTGCACGAGGAGACTTCTATTGCATGACAGCTGCTTGATTTGAAACATTTGATTTTAACCCCAGCCGGAGAGATGCGATTACTTCCATCCTTCGTGATCCTTATGGCAAAACCTTTATCGCCCATTTATTTATTTATTTTTCTTTTGTATATGTGTACAGCTTTTACTGCAAATGTTTGGAAGACTGATATTTTTTCAGATATTATTTAAATCGCTTCAAGGATGTCTATAGACAGGCTACAATTGATATGATGTTAGGGAATTCAGTAAATGAGGAAGTATTCCAGGAGCGCACAGAAGAAGAAGACAATGCTGCTACGGCAATTCATGTGAAGTTACTGATAGAAGACTGCAAAAAGCTACTTATACCTGATCCGGAATTTATTTTGGGCAGTTGGGGCCTGATAGACGCTGATCCTGTGTACGCTACACGTTTATTTTTTTTATTTTTATTTTAATCGTTGGCTTTTCTTTACCATTTGATTTATTTTTAACAGAACCGGTGATCCAACAGAAACGGAAATGGACACTATTCTCATACTAACGCGCGACAGTTACTACGTAGCCGATTACGATGATCAGATCGACAAAGTAACAAACTACCAAAGAGTTCCACTCGACGACGTCATACTGATCGAGTTCGGCCAACCCGAAAGTTCAGTCTCTCTCTTTAAGAATAAGCATTTTTACTGCATTAGAATAAGTTACAAGGTGGCCAACGAGTGCGGCTACTTCCACATGTTCCGCAGTACAAACCTACGTTTTTTTAATAACATGGCTGTTGTTATAAAAACCGAGGAGGAAAGTATAGGTACAGACAACTTGTCACCTACAGATTCACAGCGATCGATTCAAGTGTAATGCATTACGTTTGTGTATTGTAGAGTCTTTAAAAGCAATCTGCGAGGCTATTTCCGTAGCCTTGGAAATAGCAGGTCTACCAAAGATTCCTGTAGCTCTGAATGTAACATTAGATAGACGAAAGAGTAAGTTGGTCAACGTGAAAGGATCCACGGGTCTGCTGGATATATCGTCGTTTCCGGAATTGACCAGAAACGTCTCAGAGACACAATTGCTGGCTCTTAAGAGTGCAGGTATATACAAGAGACCCCCTAATGCCTTCATAGTTTCATAGCCAAAAGATAACTTGCATAATTTCACGTTGTTGCAGGCACAAAAGCTTTAAATAACATGTCAGAGCAGTTCAGCAAACTGAATAAATTTAGTCATAGTTTTAGCACGAGGAAGCCAATCGATTTGGCTAAAAGCATAGGCAGAAAGTCTGAGGCTCCCTCAAAACCTATGTTCACCGTTGGGAGTAGAGACATTTCAGGCAACGTACAAGGAAAACTTAGCAGCAGTAACAGTAGCAGCGACGATGAAAGCGTCGAAATTCCAACCGTTCCTCTAGAGAAGCCAGAGAACTTTAGTCATGATAAAAAACTGATGGAGGCTTACACTCCATCCATCGGTATCATCATGGGCGTGAAGAACGCTGATATGGTAGAGAAGAACGAGAACAACGAAAACGAGACGGTAGCTGTACGACCTAACAATCTATCTGATCAGAAATCCGAAATTGACGGGTTACGCGTTCCGAAAACTGGGTCTGGAGCAAGTATTTTCAGTGCTTCTTCTCAGAGAACTGCAGCTACCACGCCAGAAATAACTATACAAGCTGTGGCAGACGCTTTCGCCGAAGACAAAGAAAAACCTGTACCACCGTCGACGCTGAATCTTTCGAAAAATATCAGTCACTCGACCGGGGAAGTCGATAGCAAGCTAACACTCAGCAAGTTAAACGGTAACAATCTACAAGCGGATAGCAACAGGTTGCAGGATAAGAAGAGATCCACGTCTGAGCAAGATTTAACGCTGAACATCACGTCCTCTCAAAGCGAATCAGCCTTGAAGTCCATAAAAGATAACATCACCAACGTTGCCAGTCCTGTGGCAACCACTGCCAAGGATATCTTATCGCCCTTCTCAAAATTCGCTAAAGGAGTTCAAACTTTAGGCGCAAACTTGGATCCTAGGAAGTTGAAATCTGGCCAAGTGGGATTGCTGAGGAACCTCTCGGACCATCACATGGAACAACGTCTGAAACTGCAAGAAAGATGGGGCTCGTGTCAATCGAAACTCATTGCTCTGTAAAGTTTCTGCTGGCTGGGACCTGGACAGCTAGCCACTTGGGAGTACACCGTGCTAGAGACAACTGGAAAACGCGAGAATACCTTTGCATAGGAATTGATACTCGGATTTCTCTTTACTTTTACTATTTTCTAGACATAGAGTCGTAAGAGTATAGTTGTTGTTTTTAGTCTCAGTGCACACATTTAATACTTAAGCAGTCGATTATTTTATATTACTGCCATCTTGCTGGAAAAAGCTTGCTGACCGACAAGATACCTTCTATACTTTCACATGAAAATTCTCTCTTCCTAAAAGTACAATGTGGTCAATATGTAATTTACAGCGGGTTTGTCGAATTGTCTGCGCGACAAATTTTCTATTGTTCTACATCGACGAACTGCGTAAAGCAACTATCTATTTGCAAAATGCTTTTGGCGTATTTATACGAAATTTTCATCGCGTTTGTAATCGATTTTACCGAACGAATCCTAACGTTTGCATTTTGGATGTTAGCCCGAATCGTGAATTCACGGTGTGTGCTTGTATTCTGAAGCTCTGGTGCTTGCTGCATAATTAAATTTTCATCGAACGCCGAAATTTTATTTATACGTTACGTCAGTCGCGCGTACATTTCTGTTTGTAAGTTCCTCGACAGGAGCGTGTCGTAGGCGGAAAGTTTATTTATGCAGTGAGTCGAACGAAGAAGCTTTGTAGTCAATTATGTAAATACGGAGGATTGTTTAAACGTAGTCTAACGAATAACGTTAATATTGCTGATCGAAGCGAAAGTATAGGTGGCAAGATGGAAACAAACGGTCTCTACAAGAATCTATGCAATGTGCGAACTAGTACTGATAATCATGGTAATAAAGTTAGAGAACAGTTAGTGAACCAAATCATTAGGACAACAGAACTGCAATGAACGAGTTCGAGACTTATTTTGGATATACGAAAGACAAGTGCTTTGTTTGTGATACAGTATTGTTTTCCAAGGGAAAGTCCCCCATAAAACAAAAAAAAAACAGCAAAACCAATCACAGTATTCGTACACTTGCATAGCTGCAGTATTATGTAAATTATACTTAATCAGTTAGCGAGAGACAAGTTTATGTGTGTAATCTGTATCTAGGAAGTAAAAAAAGGAGTACGCATTGTTATTTAATATTCTATTAGCGTGGTCGTAGACCTGACAACATGAGTTGCGAGTTTAGTCGGCTCGCCTCTTGTGCATGTAAATATTTTAATTTAATCGTGATACTCTCTAAACATTTCATAGTTGCACTAAACACACGGTAGAATTAATGCAAGTAAGAGTTTTCTAGTGACTGTTTTTTCCAACTGCAAATAATAGTCTGTGATATAATCTAGCGCAGAATGAGCATAGCCTAAAACGATATACATGTATAAATATGAAAAAAAAAAACGATGTGTCGATTAGTTAGATTGTTTAGGAATGCTTTAAAAACGAGGACACGAGGAACAGGACTGTTTTTCAAGTGATTTATATCTGTATAGCAAGAACTCAATTATGATCGTTCGTTCATTCCACGTAGAATAGCTTATTTTTACAAATGATTTTAGCGAGTTGGTGAGATATTTATTTATTGATCCAGTATTACGAATCGTCAGAGGAAAACCGAAATCTATATTTTCGTTCTCTTTTTTCGTATCGAAGCAAATGTATGGTCCAATTATAAAGTCAAGCATTCAAACGATGTAACATGTATGTATATATATATACCATTACCTGTATTTTTACGATAGGTACAAAAACAATCCTGACGAACAACGCACGAAAATGTTTATAGCCTCTAGAGGCTTAACTTGCCTTATACTTTAGCAGTTATGTTTTCGAAAACTTATATATATATATAAATATAAATATGTACATGTGATACCGCAAGCAACATAGCACTTGTAGGGGAAGAAAACACAATAAAATGCATTGAATTCCATTGAAGTCATTTTTAACTTACCTCCTGTGAAATATTTTGAAAATTCTGTTCTCCAAAAAAATTAAGTAAAATAGTTTTTCTGCAGTGCTATGGTTTATGAACTCCAAAATGAAATATTATTAACTCTTCCAGCTCCGTGAATCAATATATGGGTTCCTGAAAACCGTGCTCCTTCTGCTACGAGCCACTATACTGGTCCAGGTAGAAGTGCGTGCTATAAATACTGTATAAAGGTGTCTTATTAAAATCTTTGTTAAGTATTTTACAATATGACAACACTGAAATAATTTATCAATCGATATCATACATGGTAATTATAATTATCTATAGTATGTATGATATCAGTACATTGACTTTCTTCCCCGTGAAAATGATTAAAAGTTATTGGCGACTCGTTCGAGTCGATTCCGGTTCAGTGGCTCAGTGTTCTCACGAAATTCAAAAGGTCTCAACATATTCTTTGATTGTTTCATCCAAGCATTGACCTTTGTCTTCTTTGCGTTTTAGGAAACAGATACATCTGTCCTCGAACGCTGCGTGCGGCCGGACTCTGGTAGCACGCAGCGAGACACTGTAGCGAACGCCTATGGGCGTCAGCACTACGTGGCGTGCGATTTTGTTAAGCGCCTGTAGGTGACGGCGGCAAAGGGTTAATACCGTCATGGCCATCCGGAGCGCAGCCCTACTCCGGTCTTCCCCCACTTTAGGTCCGTTCCCTTCGCTTCAGTTCCCTCCAGTTCCCCCGCGGTCCTTGTCGTCACAGATCATAGCCTCTATGAGGAGAATGGACTCAGAGTGGGGGAAGGCCGGAGTGGGGTTGCGCTCCGCATGGCCATGACGGAGTTAATATGTACATACTAATCGCTGACGAGGTGTAGAAGGTATATTCTATACTTCGTCTGTGGTAGGGTTAACCACGTGGTACGTGTTGTTTTTACAGGAACGTGCTTCCACATGGCAATCGACGCACGAAACATTCTGAATGAATGTTAAAATAAATAAAGGAAATGAATTATCAATGAACGCTCGAAAATCTTGATCGAAAACATATGTTAATTCAATCGACTGTTTTTAATTCGTTCGATAATTTAGTGCGCATTAAATAGCAGACATGGAATGCTTTTGGTCCGATCCTAGTAAACATCCGCAATGTCCTCACGGTAATTTTTCATATTAAAATTTCTGATGTACTTGTAAAAGTATTTCAAGCTTTTACTTTTATACAGGACCAACTTTATTATTTGGCACGCATGAGAATGATAAATTGGAAAAGTATTATGTTTGTGCTGCTAACCGTGACAGGAGGATGTGCAGATTTCATTTAAAAGAAGGAGAACAATTAACTAAACAGCAGGCAGCTAAATTGGAGAACCAGAGGAAGCAAAACACTTCAAGGTATCATCACAGACCATTGTACATTAGCTTCAATGAGTTAATGACCCTGGCACCAGAGAATAGATGTTACTGTTACACTTGCGAGAAACTGGTATCCAAAGTTAAACCAGATGCTATGAGCAAGCATGCGAGTCATGATATGAAACAGGGTCTCGGTGACCATGAGATGAGGCATCCTACAGAAATTTTGAGACCCTTGGAAAACAGTAGACAAGAAGCTCAATATTTCTTTACAAAGAAAACAACGGCAGATATAGTGACTATGCTTGTGAAACTTGGTGCAAAGCAAGTTCTTTGTATCGGTACTCCAAAAATCCATGAGTATATTCTGGAGTATCATGAAGACAGAATTTCCTCCCTCTTGTTAGATTATGATGGAAGATTTGTAAGTTTGTAGTTTTCATAGACGAAATTAGTTGTACTTCAAGTATTGAAAGCTTGAAACTAATCTAATTTTATGTTTCCATTATTATATTACAGCACAATTTTTTTGGACCATTAAATTATTGTTGGTATAATTTATTGAACAATCATTTTTACAATGAGGGTGCTACACACGTGTTTAAAGACTTTCTTATGCAACAAGGAGGAAAAGACACATACTTGGTATGTGATCCTCCATTTGGTAGTAGAGTGGAACCAATGTCATGGAGCATAAAAAGGATTTCTGAACTCCACCAGAAGTGGAACAACATAAAAAGTGAAAATGACTGCTTGAAAATCATGTTCATATTTCCATACTTTATGGAACCCATAATGAAACAAAAGAGTAACCCACCTGGTGTATCTGGTGGCTTAAAGGACTTAAAAATGACCGACTACAAAGTAGCATATGATAATCATGCTGTATTTGTAACAGATTCCGGCACAAATAAGTTATTATCACCTATTAGAATTTTCACGAATATACCATTACACTTATTGGAGCTTCCCGAATCAGATGGTTATAAATTTTGCAAAAAATGTCGAAGATGGGTGTCTAAAGAGAATAAACATTGCAAAAAATGTAAGGATTGTACCTCCAAAAATGGTTCAACATACAAACACTGTGATGTATGCAATCGTTGTGTAAAACCTTATTGGAAACATTGTGAAACTTGTAAAAGATGCGTTGTGACGAAGCACGTATGTGGCCAGAAACCAAAAATCAGTGGAAAATGTTTTAAATGCAATGAATATGGTATGTTGGTCCATTTATATTTAGAGTGTTTGTAACATGGTATTCTATATAAACAATTTCTTTATTTACAGGACACACGGAGAAGGAATGCAAGCTCAATCAGGAGAATGTAAATGCACAGAAGACCAAAAAAATAAAAAAACGTAAAGCTAGTATTCAGGAAGAAACAATTAATGGCACGAAGAAAAGAAAAACTGACAAAGGAGAAAAGGAAACAACATCAAAAACTGTTAAAGCATCCACAAAGAAAATAGTAAAGAAAGGGAAAAAACAGAAGGTCATATCAAAGCTGAAAGTCAAAACATTAAAAAAATCTAAACTTCTTAAAATGCATCATAAAGAGAAATTACATGCACAATCAATCGCAGTTAAGGGTGTAAAGGAAAAAGCGAAGAAACAGAAAATGTAGTATGTGTATTGGAAACAGAAGGTTTGATGCGAATTATGATGTAAATAAAGTCTTTTACACGTGTAATATAGATATTTAATT
This sequence comes from Macropis europaea, assembly GCA_916610135.2. Classification (NCBI taxonomy): domain Eukaryota; kingdom Metazoa; phylum Arthropoda; class Insecta; order Hymenoptera; family Melittidae; genus Macropis; species Macropis europaea. Next base: position 2,141,068 of record OU744346.1, read on the forward strand.
TATTTATTGTAACAGTGACTACAGAAATTGTGATGTATTTAGTAACGAATGGTAGTGGCGAAGTCATTTCGTAATGAAATTAATATACATAAAACAAGCATGATCTGTTACAAAGAAAATACTTCGAACATTGATTGAAAACGCCCACTGACCACATTGGCTTTTCAGAAATTAGAAATTCATAATTTTTTTCGCGCGCTAGAATTCTCGTCCATGCTTGCTTCAATTCACAAATGCATCGCTAGAAGCGCCACCAAGAAGTTATCATCGCCATCTTCTGCCAGGATCTGGAACTAAACAACGACGTGATGCTCGGGGCGCCCCTGGCGGAGTTTTCTGTAAATAATCGGGTCCCTTTCGCTAGATGGCGCCACTTGGAATTTCACTTGTTAGTTCCGGGCTTCTGTCAGAGATGGCGCCACTTGAAACTGCGGTAGTTCATTCCAGGGTCCTGTCAGAGATGGCGCCACTTGCGCTCGGCGGCGAGTTGTATTAACAAGTATTGTGATCCGCGGTGTCTTTTAAATATGGCGGCACCCTTGACCCGTCTTTCCTGGAACGTTTTGAGACAATATCAAATCCAGTGCAAACAGTTTCCAATTTTTCCATGCGTGGATCGATTTTCCTCTTACATACGCTTTTATTCGCAGCAACGAAAATTCGAAACTTTTGACAACACCTTCAAAAATGTCCTAACCTATACTGCTCTGTTCTCTGGTTTCAGCTACATTCTGTACAAATGGAAAGATGACATTCACGAGAGGTTCAGTAGCTTGTCGAATTTTATACCCAGGATTCATGCGAAATCGATCGCAGTGGTGGGTATTAACAATAATAGAGACAAATACAATTTTATAGCAGATGTAGTAGAAATATCAGCACCATCTGTGGTCTTCATAGAAATTAAAGATAATAAGAGGTAAATATAAATTATATTTGCAATGTCAGAAAATACAGTACTATAGATACAAACACGATTTTTGTTTTATGGGATTATTAATCAGAGAATAGAGTTGATTATTATACAGGTGCTCCAATCACCGTTAGCAATGGATCTGGTTTCATCATTGAATCGAATGGACTAATATTAACAAATGCTCATGTTGTAATTAACAAGCCTAACACAACTGTTAAGGTAAGGGTGTTCTATACAATTGAATTTGCTCTTATTATGTGGAAGAAAGTTCTAGATCTTTCCAGAATTTCTGAGATTTAATTATTACAGGTAAGGCTTCAGGATGGAAGTACCTATACCGGAGTTGTGGAGGATGTCGATATGCAGAGTGACCTTGCAATTTTGCGAATCAACAAGGTTCATATGTTCATAAAATAAGACCGCATTGTTTTTAGACTTGCAGACTATAATTATATTTGTTCATTTTTGTAGAATAATTTGCCAGTGATGAAACTGGGTAGTTCTTCAAATATTAGGCCAGGAGAATTTGTAGTTGCCATTGGATCTCCATTGGCTTTAAGCAACACAATTACCAGTGGAGTCATAAGCAGCGTAAACAGGCCAAGCGAAGAGCTTGGTCTTTATAATAAACAAATGGGATACATTCAGACGGATGCTGCAGTCACCGTTGGTATCTTATTTTATACATTAACTCCAATTGAACAGATTTATTTGACTCATCGTTATTCTGTAGTTTGGAAATTCAGGAGGTCCATTAGTTAATTTAAATGGAGAAGCAATCGGTATAAATGCGATGAAAGTAACAGCTGGTATCTCGTTCGCGATACCCATAGATTATGCTAAAGAGTTTCTAAAGAAGGCAGAACTACGTAGAAAGAGTAAAGGTAACATACTGATAAAGAACAAAAAATGTGCGATAGAACAACCGCACAGGAAAGTACTATTTTATTAGGTGCACAGAACACGGCAGACACTCCTAAGCGTCGTTTCATCGGAATTACTATGCTCACCCTTACACCCGATCTTCTCTTCGAGCTGCAACAGAGAATGGAAGGACTTCCATACAACATCAGGCACGGTGTTTTTGTTTGGAAAGTGATCGTTGGATCTCCAGCTCACATGTACGTTCAGAATATCAACCTCTATTTTCGTCAACCGTTGCAATGTGTTAATCATCACGTAAATAATTACAGAGGCGGTTTACAAGTTGGCGATATCATAACGCACGTGAACGACGAACCAATAATGGACTCCGTCCATCTTTACAAGCTGATAGAGTCCGCCAAAGTTTTGAAGCTGACGGTCATAAGAAAAATGGAAGTGCTGCATCTGAAGATCGAGCCGGATGAAATCTAAATTGCAGCAATTTACTTTAAACGCTGTATCATGCCTTGTTGTCAAGATTAAAAAAAACAAGTACTCGCTGCTACTTCAAATACACGGTTTTCTAAAAATACTCTCCTGAGCTGTTCTTTTTTAGAAACCTGTTCTCAGCGTGCGGATACGGTCGAAAAAACAACGTTATACGACGTGCGTGTAAATGGGTTTTCGATAAAAAGCTGACGGTATCTCGGAAGATTTATGTCGATCGCCGGATTTATCGAAGGGCCGATTGTTCCTTTATCATCATCTTTATTCGCTTTTTTCCGGTCACCGGGGAAGAGCGATGTCACGTCGAAGTCGGGGCCTTGTTGCGATAGGGGACGAACCCGTGGGGCCCGTTTGCGCTCGCGTCTGTGTGCGTGCGTATGCACGCCGGGTGTGGTCCCGACTGCATTATGTTTATGTTGTTTACGACACAACGCTGAGGCGACCTCCGCAAATATGTGACCGGATCTCGTTGAGCGTGGGTGTGGTCCGCGAGTCTTCTCGCGAATTTTTCCAAGATGACTTTACTGTCAGCGGACGCGTGCATCTTGTTGGAATTCTAGACAGGTCATGCGCTTTTGAGGGGCCGTCGGATCCTCTTGAAACGCACCCGGCAACTCTCGCGATTTTGCACGCGCCAACGATAAATCGCAATTAACTTTCAGCAGGCCGAGATGATGAGAGGAAGAACTGATGGCTTTCATTACGGGCGCAATAAAGCGCCACCGGGACAATGATGCCACCCGGGAGATTAATACCTGTCGTTCGAACCCGGTCTCAATGGAAGAAAAAAAAAAAGAGGCTGAATAGGCGGTAACGTTGAATGAATCTAACGACGTTCGTAATTAATTTCAGAGGAAATATACTGCCAGCCACTGATGCACCGTGGTACCCCGTTCGCTCCTCCACGGGCATGCTTGCTTTCACCATTACCAACCATACATTGTTCCATCTTCTTCCTTTCAGCCTGATGCTCTTTTTCTCCCGTCCTTCGTACGGGCGAGCCTCTATTCCCTGATTATCCACGGCATCGCCGCGTTCTCTCGCCTACGAGGGAGCATCGTCGCCGCTTCCTACGAGCGTGTCCAGAGATTCTCGGTAGCTGGAGAACGAATGGGCATCAAGGTGATCGGGACTCGGTATCCGCGAACGAGCTACCCGGACGGTGCCTCGCCTACACGCCCTTACGCGTTCAGTTTTCCCCGGACGATGACCAGAAGCGAGGAATCTCCTTAAAGGACCAGCCTGACCGGTGGAAGAACCTGTAACTCGTCTCTTCACGGAATCACTAGGAAGCACCACGGACGCTCGACTCTTCGACCGTTCATACACAGATGCGCTTAATGCAGAATTCAGTCGCCTGCTACCCAACGTGTTTTAGGATCATCAAGATCCTCCGTCATCCGGTGACCACCGCGCGAACCTCGCGGAGGAACATTAGTTTCCTGTCCACTCCCGCGGACAATGACAAATAATTCTCCCTGCATGCGATTAAAGCCCATCGGCCAGCTACACGCAAAATTACTTTTGTTCCGACGTTTTTGCCCCCTCCGTTCGACGGCGTATCGGTCGAGCACCGAGTGCCGTAGGTCCGGGTCACCGACGGCGTATCGTCAAGGTCGCGGATCGAGCGACTTTATTGTCGCAAGGGGGAGGATTCCTGCATGTCTGCGGCAGAACGGAGAAAGGAGGGAAAAAAGCGGCGGCAGCCGAACAATTTCGCGTGCGCAAGACCGCCGATCAAGGTCGAGGTGAATCGTCACCGGGAAAGGCGAGGCGCGATCGCGTCTCCCATTGTATCGGGATCCATCGATCGTCCCGAGCAGAGCCGGATCTAGGGCCGTGAACACCTGAGGCAATAGCCCAAATTCGCGCCCCCCTTTGGCAAATGTGTTTCTTCTCACCAAGCAAATAAAACAATATAAAAAGGATAGCATTACATTTATTAAGCTTAAAAAACAACATTGATTTCCTACTTTTAAATTCTAATAGGTCCAGTATTTAAAATTGCACTTTTCTTGCCTTTCCTAAGTTTGCTGAAACTCTTTTCTCTAAATGGAACAGAGACAGGAATTGTTAGAAACAATCTTAATGTCACCTCCAAATTTGGATAGGACTCTACTAATCCATGTTCATGAAGTATTTTCAGAAGAACCTCAGCAGAAGCTACGGTATCATTTGGCAATACTGACATCTTGAAACTTGCTACAGTAAAAGTTGGATAACTGCCCGCAAATTGGGACTCAAGACGGGCAGTTATGCACTAGGAGAATCGATTCTAATTATAGACACGGGTCGTGCCGAGGTTCGGTTTGTTGAGGGGCACCCCTTCCCCGCGGAGGGGATGACTAGCGGACACTTATGCAGTAGATCGATGCGGGAAGTTATCCAGCTTTTACTGTACTTCTTCCGAAATTTCAAGTCATCTTCATGCTTTAAAGCTAAGCCAACCGCGGATACTTCTAATTCGAGAATGAGAATTTCAGATTCTTGTGCCCCCTCGTACTTTGAACTCGAGGCAAAGGACACGTTTGCCTCGCTCGAGAATTTTTTTAATTGTTTATAGAAGCCCCACCCCTCTGAAATATTTTAAAAAAATATTCGTTGGACAATTCACAAAATTACGGAAGTTACAGCTCCAAAAGTAACTGCGGCTCCAATGCGGGTAAACGCGGTGAGGTAGACTTCAAAGCCGTTTTTCCAGAAAAGCCAAGTTTTTCAAGACGGTGAACATCATAACTCGAGAACGGATCGATATTTTTTATTGAAATTTTAACCGAACCTACAAAACACTTTTCTCCACAGACTGGAACTCGCTCATTGAGGTCGCACAACTGTGAACAATTTTATTAAACATTTCTTCACGGAATTACTGCAGCGAAGTAATTACTGCAGAAAAGCCTTCAAAGGTGGTATTTGTTGCATAACTTTGCCAATTTTTATTAAAATGTGTCGTTAGAGTGTCCACTCTGTAGATTTTGAGTTGAAGATCACTCATTTGCAATGATTTTGCTTTTAGATGAGTCGTTCAACGGGAATCGTGTTCACCGCATGGACGCGCGCATTGCGCAAGCACTCGCTATAACGTTTCATATTTTAATTAATTCTTAATATTTTGTAAATCTTTTTGTTTTAAAATACGTCTTATGTCGCCTTCAAAGAACTGCAAAAACAGCGAAAGCTTTGTGCTATTACTTGCTCTTCGATCCAACCCAAAAGAAACCGTTCATTTTAGCCGTCTAATACCCATGTAGCCCCTTAATCCGGCTCTGGTCCCGAGGAAGGGGTACGCCGTCGCCCGAGCGTCGCCTTGGCGTTCGTCATCGCCACGTGCAAACAGGCCGAAAAGTCTTCCGTTAATGACGTTCATAATTTCGCAGTCGCAATTACATGCGACCGGTTCACCGGCGAATATGAACCGGTACGAGATATTTACGCGCCGACCGATTGAGCCGGATGCGCCAGCAGCGAACAGACTCTGACATCGGCGATGCAGCATTCTTGCAGCATTTTTTTTTTCGCAGCCTCGTAAAATTTCTGTCGGATCTTTACTGCAACCGAGTGCCGTTTTTTTACGAATCGAAGCAATTCCGACCACTTAGAAACGCTCCGACCCGCTTCTGGGAACAAAGATGCTGGATGGATGGGATGCATCGCGGTTACAGGTGGTTAGGAAGGGTGTTAACCCTGAAGGGTGATAACCTCGAAGTGTCCCTGACCTCTCAAGGCACCATCGGATCGATATTGTTGAGGAATTGTTTTGTTGAAACCGAAGAATTTTCATCCGATGCATTATTTTGTTAGCGAATATGAGAAAATTCGTCAGATGGATGTTTTAACCCTCTGTAATATAATAAATATTATTCCTCCTACAAAATCGAGTGGTTCACCCGATCATCCATGAACCTCAGATATGCTGCAGGAGCAGCAAAAAATGATCTTTCAATAAATTAAAAATCAGAAGTTATTTATGACTCGACTGTATGTTTAGTAAAACAATCCGAGCGATTGACAATGATAGATGTTGCTTTTATAAAATATTAGAAGGCGCTTCTATTTGACATCTTTCCAGTTACAGCAGCCTGTCTTCCCTGTTCAAATTGTTCTTCTATAAATTACCATTTCAAACTATTCTTTATCGGAATGATAGTCCGGACAAGCTCGTTAGGTCCTGTCGTAACCAGGGTCCGCCGAAAAAACGTTGACCCAGGTCGAGACAGGCTCCCGTTCTCAGAAAAACTGACCTCCCTGCGAGCGCCGCGGAGCGTCCACTTTGCGTCGAGGCGAGTGTCGCTCGGAGAAAACGCGAAGATGGCAAATAAACGATCGACGGGCAGAAGGCGTGGCAAAGACGATTCGCGGATCCGGATCCTGGTGGCGTCTCCGAGTATTCGGTGAACGGATCGACGTCCTTCGACGATTCCTCCGGTTCCTGGGTCGAAGACACCGCAACCCGGCGAGGCTCGTCCCCTCCGCCATGTATATAAGTCAAAACCAGATCGGAAACAAGGTGCATAGGCCGAACAGTCCTTCGGTGAGCAAGGAGGTTCGCAGAACACACGTATCGCACGATGCAGGCGCTGGTAAGTCCCTTTATTCTCCTCAGGACCGACGAAGGGTCGTGTTTTATCTGCGGCTGATCCCTAACTCATTGTCCGCGACCGTACCTTATACGGGGTGTTTGAAAAATGGCTAGTGAACTTCTAGGATTCGGTTCTAACAGAGTTAAAGTGTCTTGGCAGTCTTGTGTTCGAAAATTGATTTCTGGAAAGGGTACGTCTACTTAGATAATAGAGTAGAATAGATCTGCGGACTGGGCCGGGTTAACAACTTATAATAACAGTGGACGCGACAGTAAATTTCTTAAATATAATATTATAAATATTCAGTAAAGAATTCTTAACCCTTTCGGGCCGGAAAGCTTCGGGAAAAATCGTGCACCATGTGCTGAAATTTTCCGTGGTGGAACACGTGTTTAATTTAATAATTAATTACAATTACATATTTGATGTCGATCGCTCAGTTGTTTCAGTCCTTTAAAATTGCAAAATATGTAAGGAGACATATATATTTTAATGAAGTAAGCAAACATGATAATTCGTCTAAATACATAGGTTGACAGCGTACAGTAAACGCGTGTGCCCAGGCCAGTGCGGTGGCCCGTAGCACACGGTGAACGATCTTCTTGAACGCATATATGCGTCTGTCGTCCGCAAAGGGTTGAAACTTGCGTTCTAAAATTGTTTTCTAGGAAGGGTATGTCTTTTTAGATAGCAGAATAGAGTAGAATAGATCTGTTTAACTGGGCTGGGTACTTCGATTGCATAAATCTGAACAACTTATAATAACAGTGGCCGTGACAGTAAATTTCTGAAATATAACATTATAAATATCGAGTAAAGAATTCTTAATAAGCTTGTGTTCTAAAATTGTGTCCTAGAAAGGGTATGTCCCTTTAGATAGTAGAATAGAATAGAATATACCTGTTGGACTGGGCTGGATCTCCCAATGAGATAAATATTAACCATTTATAATAACAGCAGATGTGACAGTAAATTTTTTAAATGTAATACTATAAAATCCAGTGAAAAAGTGTTAACTGACTTGTGTTTTAAAGTTGATACCTAGGAAGGGTGTGTTCACTTAAATAACAGAGTAGGATACGTCTATTGGTCTGGTCTGGGTACCTCAAACACATGAATATTAATATCTTATAATAACAGTAAATTGCTTAATGCTAAGGATAATTTGCTTGAGTGTAATATTATGAGTTTGAAACTTAACTTAGTATATTCAAAAACTTGTATAAGCAGTGTTAACTAACATTTGCCTAGAAGTAGAAGACCACTGCACGCAGCACTGGCTGTAGAGATAATACAGAAAATGTTTAATATTTCAATAATTATTACTTTCAGCCTCTTTTACTTATTCAAATCTGCACTGTCAGCCCTCAAAAGTTTGCAATATTTTTTCTGAAACATCTTGTACAGACGCATCGCTATTCCCCCTGAAAAATACTCTGCTGTCAGCTTTTACGACGACCGTCGCCCGATCACCATATTCGCCATGTTGTGCATACATCATGTTTCTTGATTTTCCTGTACGTGTTCGGCAAACACTGTGCAATAAAACCGATATAATAATAATTCACACCGGTCGGTGGTAACGTCGAAAAATAGCCTTTCGGAAAATCAGATTCGCGACGGTTTTGAAATTCAAATGAACCCCGGCATTGGCCAGCGGCTCGCTGCTGAACAAAGTTTACGAGTGGCCCAATCGAGCCCTTCCGGCTATGCCTCTCCTCGTCACGGCCACTCGTTCGCCTCTTATTGGATCGTAAAGAGAGCCGAATCTCATGCAAGTATAAACTCACCCTTTCTTACGTGACGAGAAGAGAACACACTCCGCGCCGTCGACGCCGGGCGTAAAATTCGTCGAACGATCGAAGGCGGAGCTTCGCCGGAGCGTCGGCCCCGAGAGGATTCTAAGCTCACCGTCGCGATTTCGAAGACGACCCGAGATCGAGCATCGATTCACGACCCCTGTTTCGTCGGAGCGAACCTTGAATCAAAATCGATTCGCCCTGGCTGAAGGGGGTGGCCCAAACTCCCAGCAGTATCGTCCACAGAATCCATAGAGTCTTCCGGTTTCCAGATTCCATTTGTCGCGGCTCTCAGCCTGGTCTCAGGCTCCCAACTGAACCTGGTGCCCTACGCGTACCTGGCCAGCCCTTTGCCGGTGTACCATCAGGCCCAGAACACGAGGACAGGCGAGCACGCCTACAGCTACGCGGGTGGCCCGTCCGCCAAGGAGGAGATCAAGGATGCCAATGGCGTCGTCAGAGGATCCTACAGCTACATCGACGCCAACAGCGTCCTCCAGTCCGTCTTCTACGTCGCAGACGACAACGGCTTCCGCGTTCTCGCCACCAACCTGCCCGGCGACGACGATCCGAGCCTGGAGCCTTCTCACGTCATCCTGGCGAGAAGCGCCAAAGAAGATCCTGTCAAGTCGAGCCGCAGGAAACGCAGCCTTCCGGAGTCTCCGAAGGAGACGATCGCGAAGGAGGAGACGTCTGAACGGATCCCGGACAGCGCTCTGCTGAAGGTCCTCGCTCCGGAGATCCCTCTGGCGACGTCCCATCAGAGCCAAGTCCAAATTCATCGCAACGCTGCGATCAAATCCGCTGGTCTGAGTTCTCTTCCTATTCTCACGGTTCCAACGATTCCAACCGAGTTCAGAGGAATTTCTGGCCTGACTCCTCTCCCGACTTATCATGAAAATCGTATCGAACTGCATAAACAATTGGGTATCGAGGGACCCAATCCTCAGAACGCAGTGAAAATTGGCGCTGCACCATTGGCCATCGTTCAACCCACGACTCTTCCGCTTCTTCTCACCAAGAGGATCATCCCAGCCAACCAGCTCGACCTGACCACATCTATTTCTAGCCACGGCATCAGCCAAATTCATGGAGCCTCTAACTTGGTTAAGCCCGAGCTTCTGCTCGAGTTGAATAGGAAGCAACCTGTATTATTGAAGGAATCCAGTCTGAAGGAGGAAGCTGCGAAGGAAGCTGAACCGTCCAAGGACAAAGTTGCCGTTGAGGACAGTTTGATCGCAGTCGATCCTCTGAAGAACCTCGAGGTCTCCGCCACCATCACCAGCCATGGAATCAGTCAGATTCATGACGTACCCCAGGTTGCTAGCATCGTGTCACCGTGGATATACGGCAGCGATCTGATTTATCCTCAACCCGTGCTTGTTGCCTAAACCGGAGACCCGACATCGAGAAACTGGACCGTTCCTTTGGAAAACGATCAGGCCCGCGAGATGAGTAGCAAAGATGAGACACCACCTGGATCGTTCTTCGCCTGCATCCGCGAATATTCCGTGAGATCGAGCGCGATCGATTGATCGAGGATAGATTCGGTCGCGCCGATCCTCGCGCTTCATCGCCTCTCATTTCAGCATCTGGATTAACGATCGCTTGTATTAAATTATTATTCATGTTCCACTTAAAAATAAAAACGACTTGTGTGTGAAGAGAAGCTGTTATAATTAGTTCTATCCTACCTTGGTCGATGTATTTAGAGGGATGCTAGCATCCAGGACTGGAGAAACTAATTATTGAGATGAAAAACTGTTGTCAATAAATGTTTGAATGTTTTTTGGGTGATCTATTAAGCACAGTTATCGTGCAGAAAGAGTTAGACGAGAGAATTAATTAATTATTGAAAGCAAAGATTTTATGGGCAATATATTATGACAGTAACAGAAGAATATAGATTCTAAATTATTAATAAGGGTTAAGGGATCCTCTGCAATCTCTACAATTCTTGCCTTAGTAATAATCAATATTGTTTAATATTCAAAGAATCACTGAAATTTTTAGTTACCTACGTGCCGCTTTCTTTTATCTTTTCATAGTACTCACAGGCACAAATCAGGTGTACATTTATACCCTTAGGTGTCGGGTGTACACCCTTTCGATACAATGGGTGACTATAGTCACCCGTTACGGAACGCTAGCTGTGTGATAAGAGCCATTAAAGTTAAAATAAAACAATCAAATGTTGTTTCCATTAAAAGCAAGATATATTCATACATAATACATAACATTCTGTAATTAAGTAAAAACAAACGTAAGATATTCTAAAATAACGGAAAAATTCCGCATGTTTATGATATTTTTTTGGCACTGCGCCACTTGCTCATTGATCGTTATCACATAAAATTATTCATCCATGTTCTTTATATTCGGATAGAATTTTGTATTCATCTCAACATCGTAAAACATTGACACGAATTCATGAATCATCCTGTACCAGCTTAGATGCCTGAAACTTATCTACTGCAAATCATCTGAACTTCTGTTACAAGCCGATATGTTTCAAGTTTGTAACGGAGAAGGAGTTTTCTGAATTTGCATACGTTCGAGCTTCTTATCAAAATTATCGAGACTGTCCCGTTGGAAGATTTTCTTCACCGAGCGCGGAGTCGTTGACCGGAAGCAAAAGGAACCTCATACAGGGTGTCGCGTAACAAGTGGCATAATCAAGCAGAGGGTAATTTCGCACGAAGAAACGAATCGAAAATCTGAAATAATAATTTTTTATTCGATGCTTCGTTTTCGACAAAATACATTTTCAAATATCGTGCAATCAAGATGCTAATCAAATTTCTGTCATTCCCGTTTCATTATTATTGTTATGAGGCAATTAAGAATCCTTTGAGGGGGTGGACTTTAGGCGAACAAAAAAAATTTGTATGGATTCTTCAAATCCTCATCTGTTCAAATTTCACTTTACACATTAACTTCTCGTATTTTTTAACTAATACTTCCACAATAAATTTTAAAACCATCCAGACATTTTTTATTTCTCTAAAAGGTTATAGTTATTTACTTTTTATTTTATTCCTAAGGGGGAATACGTGAACAATCAATTTTCCTCACATATTCCCCCTTAAAGTTAATGAAAATTATTGAGCTACTACACAAAAAATTACTCGGGCTTAAGTTAAGAGGGGGTGGGCTTTAGGGGTGATTGGGAGATGAAAACCTCTACTGTATTTTTTCTAGGGTGTCGAAGAATATTCACGCCAAATTTGTTGCGGATATTGTTGAACGGTACAGAACCCTTTATCTAACAAACATACATATTTTGACTTTTATACAGTCAGTCCCATAAGTATCCGTACCCTTACCGTGTATAAAAGAAACTTATAATTCTATAAACGAAATATTTTCGTTATAAACTCCTAAATTTTGCTAAAACTTGGACGGAACTTTATACTTGTGTAAAATTATAGTAAAAGATTGATTGGAAAACCTCAGACGCGTCGCTTAGTTTGAACAAATTTCTTTTATAGACAGTGAGGGTACGAATACTTATGGGACTGACTGTACATACATATAGAGAAGAAGAGATGATATTCCGCTCGGTTGCACTGCTGGGACACCCCGTATATGAAAATAGAATCGGCAAATTATTGCTTGGCACGGACAGGTTACATCGTATCGCATTGGAACCGGCAATATCACGTCTTACTTATTCGCTTTCGGCGTATCGAAGCAGGAAGAATTTCCATCGGCGAATCGGCCGGTTTGTCACGTATCCTAGCCATGGGAAACGCAGCGGAACCTTGAACGCCATTCAGGTCGCTATTATCCGGAATATATTATGGCATTAAAGTACCGCACGGAGATCGCGTGTCCAATGAAACGTCCGATTAATCGCGTGCCGTTTTGCCTCTCAAACGTTCTCGCCGTTTTCCACATCGCCGATGAACTTTGCGGGTCGCTTTTGAACCCGTGCGAAGAACCTTCCGCGGGTTTAGAAAAACCGCCGAACGTGTCTTCGGGTTAACCGCTGCGTTCGTCTCGTCCCTCATCCAACGGGTGTTTCAGAATTTTAAGTGGCGGGTCGACGGGCGTTCACGGTGAAAAATTCTGTGTCCGATCCAGGGGTGGGCACGAGCTGCCCACCGGAGCGCTAGACCTCTTCCGGCAGGCGTCAAGCCACGCCTCCTGCGAAACTTGAATCTCTTCTAACATTAACGAGTTGTATGTTATTTTAGATGGCAGTTTCTGACGACTTGCCCTGTATATAGATTGGCTTAATTATATTGTAGAATTTCTTTTGTACTGGTGTAGAATATTCTGGTATAAGTGGTATAGGAAGAAATTGATCAGACGCTAGCTGACATTTAAATGGATTAACAGGTTCCGTGCCGCGTGGATCGTATGCGCCCCACGCACCAAATTCGATTATACGAAATAAATGGTAATATTCTTTGTATTCCAATTAAAACGAGCGCCACAATAATAGTACCAAATGAATGGTACATCATAAGACGATTCAATGTTTGTGTTTTTAACGTTATGTATTTATGGAAACTTATTTTCACGCGTCCGACTAGTTATGGAATTTTTCACTGTGGCATGGAACGCGTTAACCAAGTTCCCCAAATTTTATCTAACCGAATTTTTCACTTTTTTATTTTATTTGTGTTACAGTAAATGTATGAATGAATCGGACATGCGTATAAAATATAGTAGAAGCAAAAGTAATGAACGTTTGAGAAGTTAGAAGTCATTTTGTGGGTTAACTTCATGATCTCGAATATATTATTCTAGTGGTCTCTGGTATAGTACATTTCGATAAATATCCACTGTATGTTTAGCATGGTATAATACTTTTTTATCCATCATCCAACGCTCTGTCGATTTTCGTGCAAGCATAAAGGGTGTCCCGTTTAGAAAACGGAGGCTGACCTTCGAAGTTGTCAAAATCACAAGTAATAGAAAAAAATTGAACGGTCCAGTATATATAGCTTCTTTCGAACCATGTCAACAAACTTCTGCCCAAATCAACATTTATAAAGTTATCGAAGCGGTTACTATCGCCATGTCTCACCCTATACTCTCGCAAAATTATAATAACAGTGCAAAGACCTTCTCGAAACGAGCAGTCTAACGTAACATCCCAAAGAAGTCCAAGAAACTGATAGCAGAGGAGAACCGGACCGCCTCTGAACCATGAAGATATCAATTTCACTATCTGACAAGCCCCGCGTCGCTGAAAATAAATTCATTCGCCTCAACTTCGTGTCCGATCCTGCTCGTACGCACCAGGTTCAGATCGGAACCCTGAAGAGCACGCGAAACCGATCACCCCACCCGGTGTGACCGAACGAACGAACCGACGCGGCGCGCGTAGCCGAAGAGGGGCGTCTGAATGTGAAAGACAGGGAATCGAACGTCGAGCGGGTTCGAGCAGAATTTTCTGAACTCGGCCGCGTCCAAGGCGACGTCGAACGAGATCCCCGTGAAAAATGTCGAAGAATCCGGATCACCTTCCACCGTCAAGTGCACGGGCGGCCTGAAGAGGGTCAAGGAACCCTCGATTCGGATGATTCGTGAGATCGCAGGCCGTGAAATATCGCGGGTATCTCTTAATACGCGTCGAAGCGCGGTCGTTCGCGCGTAAAGCACACGACTCTTCTCCAGAACGGGAGAACCCGTTCGTCGGCTCTTCCTTCTTCATGGCGTGGGCGTGCGCTGACAAACGACCCGTGGAGAGACGATGGAACGATCTCCGGACCGACCCGGACGGCCTCCTTCGTCGCCCTCTTCGTCATCCACCGACCCTCCGACGCTTCTTCTTCTGCCTCTTCTTCTTCTTTTCTTTTTCTACGTAGCCCAGCATCGACTGCTATGATCATTATCCGGGGGATCTATGGTCTCAGGTGGGTTCCCAACCACTGTATTGTCGACAGCATCACAGAAGCTGCAAAGACGATCACCCATCCCAGCGATGATCAGTGGCCATGGTAGCTCAAGTTCGATGATCGGACGAGAACCAGTTTCCAATATAATGAAGTTTATTTAACAGTCAATACCGAGTCAGTGTGTAAAATATATAATTATATACATTGCTGTGCGTGGTATTTACAGTGGTGTGGTTTTATTATAAAAGTAGTTACCATAATTAACCTTTGGTTATGATTGACGATACACTTGTGTACTTACAGCTGGGGTGTGATAGTTGGCAACCGTTTGAATGCAAGAATTTCTTTAACCAGTTTATACTTTTTGATTAAATGTAGAATGTTGCCGACGATGTGAAATTTTAATTAAAAAGTGATTCTCGACGATGTGTCGCAGGCAGATATATTATTTTCGTGCTTCCTTATTAATTTAAATGTAAGCAGTTATAATTCCTGAAATGATTTAAAACTCACAAATTACAAGTTTATTTATTTCAAATATAGTACTCAGAGTAATCAGAAGCTCAGCATTTCCACTTATTTTGAGCGATCTTTTGGTATACAATTATATTATACTTTGTTTTATTATTATACAGTAATAAGTCATTTAAAACCTGTTTGAGCACAGTAAAATTATAAATCTCTATTTAACGAATACGGTATGTTAATGGACCACATTAATGACACTGGTATTTCTAAAAAAAAAAATCTGAATTCAGGAAACTCGATTTTCGAAGTTCGATAGAGACGTTCGGACGATCCAGTTGTCGCAGCTGACACCGTAGGCGAATCGACGCACTTTTTGCGGTTTCATTTTGTTTTTTAACAACGGAACGGATACTTTTGACGAAACGCCAAGCGGCTCGTTAAACGGTGGAAACTGAAATCGATCCAGCCAATAAAAATGGAAATCGCCGCGATCCCCTTTCACTTTTTTGCCAGGCGAATTCTCGGCCGAAATGGATCTGGTTTTTTCTTCGGCGGAGTTTTTTTGTTTGACATGAACGTCGGAATCGGTTCAAGATCGGACGATCTTGTTAGAGCTAATTGGAATTCAAAGTTATCCTTAACGAGCGTTTTGCATGTTTCGTGCCTTTCTCGCAGCTCTCGCGGTTTCCGGAGATCCTTTGCAGTGTTTTTTATGGGCGTCCGTTGCAATTAAAGGAAGATTCGAGGATTATTAAGGACTGATGTCCAGTAAATAGATCGTTATTTTTTAATACACTCGTTTTGAAAGATCGAGTATATAGCTTACTACTTTGATGGACCAGTTCCAGAATAGAATCGATATCAGTAATAAATTATTTTCCAGTTATTGGTATCTTCTTACAGATTCTCGGTTAATAATTGTACTCGAATATCACTCGATCGTGATTTAGAATGTGAAGAAATGTTGAAGTATTCTTAAACTCAGTGCGTTCAGAAATTTCATTTTATTATTTTCAATAAAAGAATTTGCAGAAACTATTTATATTTTCATTATACTGATTCTTTACCACCCTGTCGATTCGATACCAATGGACAAACTAAGTTGGGAAAATGAGGGACGGATGAGGGTTAACTTAGTTTTAATATTATGCTGTTGTATTAAGTGTTTGGCCCGTATGTAAATAAATAAATAATTAACTAAAAATAATGTCTTCATCATCTCGCGACACGCCATCGGCCGTGGTACACATTCACTGACAATCAACATGAATATAATACAAAATATTGCGTTTAACCCTTTGAACTCCTTTGTCGAGTGGGATTCGACACCGATTTTATTCACAGGTACTCCTGCTTGAAATCACACTCGACATTTTTAAATTGTCAGTTTAAATATGTACTATATTTCGCAATATTTTTTTTCCAAATAATGCAATATTACATGTTTTGTAACAAAAAAAGTCCTTCGAGTCTTCAGGTACATGATTGTATGTACCTAATTGGTTCCTATCAACCAACTGCCTTTTGAAATACATTTCAAATAAAACACTTAATATAATAGAGAGTTATTGAGAAGAAAATTAAAAAAAAATTAAGAGTTCAAAGGGTTAATATGTATCATGCTCGTCAAGGCGATGACAAGTTGCCTTACCACGGTTTGCTGGAGCTTCTCTCTCCCGAAAGCTATTTCAATGTACCGTGTCACACTGTATTCACTCTTTGACAGATAGCGCGCTAAAGAAGCGACTCTAAAAAGAGTTTCGCATTGAAGTTTCCAGTGATTCATCTTGTACAAATAAAAAAGAACAATCCCAAGAGTGTGACCCGAAAGATCAACGGAGAATGGGTTCGTGACCGGCAGCGATGATCGGTCAGGAGTCTCGCGGTCGTGAATCACCGCGAGAGGGTAAAAAGGGAGGAAAAAGAGAAGGGACGATAGAAAAAGGGTTGAAAGCGTGGACCGAAGCAACAGGGTTTCCCCGTCCGTTCGCCGTGAAACGTGGCGTCAAAGAGAAAAAGCCGATTGATCTTAATTGATTGGCGTGCAGGCCCGGCAACCTTGCGGTTTTATCGCTAACGTCCGTGTTAGGCCTCTCGTGGGAGGCAGGCCCGATAAAAGTTCCCCGGAGTTCGCCGGCCAATCAGCAAATGGAATCGTTAGTTAGTCCCCTGTAATCGTCCGATCGGACGTTAGTTCTTCCTTGTAGTACACGCTCGGCGAACAATCGTGTTTCACGATCGCCAGCCCGTGCTGGATTCACGCTGTTTATCTCGCCCCTGCCTTGCCTTCTGCTTACCCACCTAATTAGCGTATTATTTTCGATGCGATTTTTCGGCTGCACCCTGTCGCGTCGAAAGGGTTCATGCACGCGTCTCAGCCTCATCGAGCGTTATTATCGCATCGAATTAGTGATGTACACTGCCGCGCAAAAGTACGTGGACACTTGTCATTTTTAACGAACCAATGTTCTCCGATATAAATTATTATTGTCAAACGATGTTCATTGCTAAATTCTATTACGAATATTTAACGTACTCTAGTATTATTATATTGAATAATTTAATTATTTAAATCCTTTAAATCGTTTAAATAATTAAATGTTTATGCGATGTCTACGCTGCATTATATTCTGTTGCGTGCAGACGGTTTCTAAGGATTTCTTTTTTCATTTCACGATGACTGAATTGCTTCGGTGCGATTCTTTGTCTTCTTTAGACTGATATAAACATTTAGAATAATGACTCGATGCGAGAGAAGTTCAGGTAAGAGCGTAAGACTGTTCTGTCGTTCTATCGAAATCATTTTTGTTTGAACACTTGCGAGAGCACGATGGGAGCAAGAAAAACAGAGTTAAGTATTCAGATGTGTTTTCAAATACTTATGCTATCGAACGAAGGATACTTTGTAAGGAAAATTGCAGGGAAAGGGGGAATTTCAAAATTTAGTGATTAACGATTTCATAACTTCTTTCAGGTAGTTATTTCAGTTAAGAAAGTGTCCCCATACTTTTGAGCGGCAGTGTATTCTTTATGTTTGGATAGAATTTTTTATTCATCTCAAGGTACTAAAATATTTATATGTATTCTTGAAACACCCTGTATGAGCTCAAATGTCCCAAACCTGTGTACTGAGAATCATTTCGAATTTTGTTGCTACTCAATGTGTTTGGTAATTATCTGTACTGTGAACTCTATAGTCGTCTCTGACTATGCCTGGACTATGGTTATCTCTATTATATCTGATGATTATTTTCACCATATTTATCGCGTCTCTACCTTCCTATCTGCTTCTTCAGCTATTTAGCGCATTATTTATCGCTCTTCCGCCATAATTACCGCCACTACGAATTTTTATGGTTCACACGGAGGACCTGTTCCGAGTCTCATATCGATCCTTGATGAAAATCGAATCAGAAATTGGACTGGTACTGGAATACTTGGACGTGATCTATGGCTGACAAATTTTTTTCTGTTACAAATTTTGGATACTGAATTATTATAAATTACTAACCACGAGTTGAGTACTCTTTTATTCTTATTTTCGATTTTCATTGAGTTTATGATCGAGTATTTGGACGTGCGTTTATCCTGAATGTCGGATTTAATTTACAAATGTCACTGATTAATTTTCTGCAGAAAAATGAGGAAACACACATCAAATGTCACGTTTATTTTTCTAGTAAAAGCAGCTAGTACGTTGCACGGTATAGGTACTAAAAATCGCAGGCTTCTCGCCAAAAAGAATCCTTAGAAATTCAATATGGAAGCAAAACTGGCAAAGATATAAAACTATTTTATGTACAATCGCTTCAGCACATATCGGATGATAGTTTCATGCGAGTTGTCTGGTTGGTCGTAAAATTTTATTAAAGTCTGAATCGAAAAGACGATATTCTGATGGCATTGCCATAATTTTAGAACTTTTTCATAATTTGAACACGAAATTTGACAATATTCTGCACCGAATAATTTAGAACGAGTCTAAAATTGGAAGTTTAAAGCAGGGGTCCTAAGAAAATGGGTTGAACCCAAAATTTGGAATGCAAAGCGAGGATTTCAAGAAAATCTGTTAAACCTAAAATTTAAAGCTGATAGCTACAGCTCTAGAAAAATCTGAAACCTTACACTTAATATCAGAGTCTTAGAAAAATCGAACGATTCTAAAATTTAAAACTTAAAACGACTCGAAAAGTCGATCGATCCAAAAAAAAATTGAAGACGAACGCCTTTGAAAAATCGATTACATCTCAAATTTCTGAATTAAATCCAAAATCGAACGAATCAATCCTATAAAATTAAAGACCATACTCCCAAAAAAGATCCATCGAGCCCAAAATAATCTGAAAAAAATCCTTCAAAGAGCCTCAGCGACGACAGGCGATAATCGATTCGCTTTAAAACCCGGTATCGCTGTCGACCGAATTCACGTCCCCTCATCTTTATCGCGTATAAACGTCGGAATTTATGGCGTATTATTCGAAATAAGCGTAAATCATCGGTGCGCGTCGAAAATGGACGAAACGGTGGCAGAACGGCGGGCGAATCGGCAAAAAGCGAATAAAAAACGGTATTTATTCGGCGAGCGTTGGAGGGTTCGCGTGCTGGGGAGATTCAGTCGTAAATCAGGCTGTTTTTCGTCGCGAATCCAGCTCTTTCGACGCGTACAGTCGACACGGGGATGCACGAGAGGACCTCTGATCGATTTGTATTCAATGGGCCATCCTGAATGCTCGCTCGAAATCGACGCTGTCGAAACGCAAAGCCTGCACTCCGCAAGAAAAATGTCCTCCGCCTTAAAAGGACAGCCCTTCCTGCTTCGATCCGTCCGAATCGAATAAATGTTACTCGTACGCGTCGCTTTTGTCCGAATTTCCAAACGTGCTCGACTTTCTTTCGCCGAGTGTTCCGGAGACGGGAAATATTCATGAACGAACGAAAGTGGCTGCCGCGGTTGACGAGGAAATTCTACAGGGCGCTTCAAAAGGAGGGTTACGAACTTTTAGGAGTCCTCTTGACTGCTCTATGCAGGCTGAAAAGGCCATGAAAGCAGTCTGAATTTGTACTCTTCCTAATTAATAATGTTAGTAATTATTTATAGTTTTTATTGGCTGTGTTGGAACTTTTGAAATATTTTGGTAATAGCACTTGTGTTCAGATAAATCGCTATTGAATTTAAGCGGTAGAAATATACAGGAGACATGGCAGTGAAGTGTTAACATTTTTAGCGTTGTATTTCGAAAATGGAGGTTCAGAGGCTTCCATACAGAAGTTGATGTTTATTTAAAGTGATTTCAGATAGTGAGGTTTATTATGATTTTTAGAATTTTTTATTGGTCTTGCAGAGCTTGTTAAAAAATTTACTCTTAGTGTTCATTACTGTATAATGTGATTTATATACGATGTTTTTTTAATTAAATGGTTAAATTGTACCAATGTATTATTTGTATTAAATTATGTCGAATATTGTCATTTCCTTCTTTATATTGCTTTTTGTATTATTATATGTTGTTGTTTATATTTTCAAAGATCTTAGAAATTACATAAGTATCGTTGAACATTCCCATGCTGTGCCATATTAATTTTTCTTTTATATTTCCGTTATAACTTTTTAATGAAATGTTTATGTTTCGTTTCTGCTTGTAGAATATATCGATACAGTTTAATCATTCAATTCGGTAACTCCTAGTACATGGATGACAATTACGTACTCTTAGATTAATACTAATTAAAACATAAATTCTTTGCATTGTTAGAAGATATGCATTAATTGTAAGTACCATTTATAGTTCGATTTGCTGATAATTACTGCAATTAAGGTGCAGCTGCAGGAGGAAGGTTTGACAAAAACCTGTAATCTCCTCTAACTGCTGATCCTTATGCGGCCGATGCGTCATACAAATTGCTTATGACGAATGTATCTGTGGGTGAAAGCTACTCTTGGATTCTAAACCTTAAAAGGACGAAGGATAAATAACATGCAAGTAGTACGAAGTCGTTGCTGTTGAAAAGAACATGATTGGACAGGATAAGATTAACTGTAAATGATCCTTGAGGCGTTAACGTGTTCATTGTCGCAGTGACAGTTGTCTTATTATGTAAAGCACATTATAATTTACGTCTCACTTTATATTATTGTTATGCAGAAGGAAATCGATATGCCACTGCACATTATTTTTTATCGAATGTATCAACTGGCTACGAGCGTTTCAGATATTCATTTTTGTAAATAAAAGTGTCAGTTATTTATACAACGTCAAATCGTCAAAACTTGAAGACTCGACAGAATTGAATAAAAATTTGTATTTATTTATTCATGGTGGTCACAGTGTTGAGTCTCATCGCAATGTCGACTGATCCAAATCTTTGTCCCATTGGTTTAACACGTTGAGCGTCGCAGTGAAAACAGCCATGCCTGATCAGACGCGATATAATTCACTATTTTATATATTAATCGTAAAGACAAAAAGGATTTGGGAACTCAATCGTGTTCTTCGGTTCCTACATTATTGTTTCAGTGTGAAGTTTGCTCAGAATTTTGTAGCAATCAATAATTATTTAATTAAATTAAATTTCAGGTGCCGGTCACCGTTGACCCCCACGGCATTCAACATGTTAATTGAACGCTGCTCAGCGTTTTATATTCTAAACTAAAATTATAATTTTTACAGGAAACACGGTTACAACGTGAGTAATCCTGTTGCTAATTACAAATCGGATAATCGAGGTCCTGCTGCAGCTGAATTTCCGGGTGCCATTGAAGCGGGGGTCGATATCTCGCGTCGACCTTGACAATTAGCAAAACCTGCAGCTCCCATCCCCTCGAGATCAACGACAATACCTTCCAATTACATTAAATACACCGGCTACCGCCATTCTCACGAACACGATCCACCCTCCGCCACGTGTTCCTCTGGTTCTTTCACCGGCGAACGCGAAACGTGCACGCTTCCCTTACGTCACCGCCGCTCTTATTTATGTGGAGCTTTTTACGAGGGCCCCTCGTAATTTCGCGCGTTGCGAATTTTTCTTTACGACGTCGAACGAATTCGGCGAACAGGTCGCCCCCGGTGCATCGAATGCAACTGCACTCGTATACCTTGCCTCGAGGAAGAAATATCCTCCATAACGCTTCGTTAGTTTACTGTTTATTTTTTTTTTTTGATAGAATTATTTTTGGAAGTCGACTGGTACACCGTTCTGTTCATTCTCTCAATGTTTTATTGTATGAGAAAATTGCGATCGAGTGTGACGAATGGATAGGCAGAAATGTATTTTTTTTATTGTATAGAGATATTGTAGAATTAGTAGTTGTGATTGGGGTATTTTTTAAAATAAATAATTTGTTAAGGAAAGAGCGTGAATTTTCATTCATTCTCGAATTTTTAATTTTACGAGTTTTTGTTTTATTTTTACATGTATTTGGAACTTAATATGTTTACCACCACGTGCCACGTATAAATTCTCAGGAGAGACAGACGTCACATACATGTGACAGCGGTGAATATACCAATTCCTTAAGAATAACTTATTACACGTAAAAATGAGATCAGTGTCGCATACACGTGACTTACTGCTCGAAATACACAGGTGAGCTGTGTAATACATTCTTCGTGTGCACATTCGAAAGATACATTGTACTTAATAGAATGGCTGAAAATGTAGTGCGGTCTGTGGTCGACGATTTTTCAACTGAACGCTGACGGTGAACGTGTTAATCAAATTTTTTCGAGAATATAAAGTTCTGATATAAATATAGAATTGAGGAAGTTAGTAAGTAGGCAGAAAAGTTATAAATGACACGTAATTTTTAAAAAAAGTTTATAGAGAAATTTATTTTACCTATTAAATTCTGATCAATCCTTACGTAAATGATATAGTTTTTATAATTTGTTAGGACAAAAATTCTAAAAATCGATTTTACAGAAAACATTAACGAAAGATTAATTCTAAAAATTTCTTACCCAAAAACCTTTAACACGTACAAATAAAAACGTGAAGAAGTATTTAATAATCAAAATGAATCTTCACCTAAATTCTCCTTAACTATTCACAGAAACCACTCGCGACGCTCTGAATCACGCAGCTCAATCTCTCAAAACGCAAACCTGCCAAGTCGAGAACAATCTCGCGATATCGCGACGATATGAAGTTTTTCCAGGACACGGTGTACCTCATTCGAGCAGGAGCGTGCTGCGCGTTTACGTGCGTGTGCGTCGAGGGATAAACAATGATGGAGGATGCACGGGAGGAAGACAGGGGAAATAAAAAAAATATCGCTAAAAGGCATGCAGTCCCGGGGATTATTCCTGGAGGAAAGTTTTACGAGCGAAATGCACCGCGGCGTGCAATAAAGACGTCGAGGCAACGTTTGCAAGCTCGTAATTTTGCCAGCCGCTTAGAATAGCCAGAAGGACAATTACTTTGGGAAACTTCGATCAATTGAGATCACGCTGGGCAACGTTGCCACTGAAATAAACTGCCCCCCAGGGCAACCGAATCGATCGTTTCTCGAAATTGTACACGATCGACTAACGACAGGCGAACCCCTTCGTTTTATTTCAGAAGAGCTTTCAAGCTTCTCTTCATTTTAAACTTTCATCACTGAACTGTGGAAAATTATGCGCACATTCATTTGTCAGACACAAAGATTTTTACACGTTAACGTAAGTGAAGTACGGTAGAACCTCGATTATCCAGAGATTAGCCATTTTATTTCAGCTATAAATTAAAATTTTTACTAGCTGTACTATGTACTTAATTTTATGCTACTATGTATCTTATATTCTAAAATGAAATGATCATTTTTATGCAAAATATAGTTACAACATGCGTCATTCTATTATTTATGACAGTTTGGATAATCGAGGGACTACTGTGATATTTTTTATATAGATTAATTTGCATTGTAAGATCTATTCATTATAGAAGGACAAAGAGTTCTTCTATCGACAAGCACAATTTCTATGGACATTTTGGTGTTAAATTTCATTCATTCTATAGGAAGTTTCAAATTAAGTGTTAGTAATTCTTCATGAAGATTGTTATAAGATGCCAACGTGTTTATTGTTGGTATGTTAACCCTTTGCACGCTAAATCTTTTACATCTAATAAATGAAAAATGCAAACATTATTATTTTATTTCAAATGCACAAGCTTCAGTAGCAGTATACTTGTAAAGTGTGTACATTATAGAATTCATGCAAGTGGACGCAGTTTTGGTCTATTCATACAAAATAAAAAATTTTTAAACATAAATATTATTAGAGTACTGATACATAAGTATAGTTAGTATTGCCGTGGATTATTTCTCTGTGTCCGTGCACCTCTGGAACGTTTCTACTTGTTTTACTAGATTTTCTACTACCATGACTCTCTGCGTCTGTACAGATATGGAATCATTCTACTCATCCACGATCGATTTATATTCCCACGTTTAACATTTATTTTTCTCTGCAACTGTATCTGTCGCGTGTTTATAATTATATATAACAAAATAGAATGCTTAAATTTGCAAAGGATTATTAAAAAATATATACATAGACATTGCATGAAGGATTTACAAGTGAATACGTGGCTGAAAAATTATTACAATTTAACAGATCATTATGAAAATTATGCATACCTACATTGAACGTATATTGTATTATAACAAATGAAAATATAGAATTAGAGTAACCCTTAAAAAGACATGTTATTATTCAGAGATGTATCAAATATGTTATCATTTATAAGGTTTCTTAAAATTTTACAGAATTTTACAATTTGGTATCCGACAAGCACACGTACACTTTACTGTGCTGTAGACTTTCTTGTGTTTGTATTTAGCTACATGCTAGAATAAAATATCCTGTAGAATTATAACATTGTTCAGCCTTTACTATCTAATGTAATAAATCAGAACAGCAATGCACTACGGCGATAACTGATAGACGTAGTCGTAACTGAGACCACGTGCAACTGTATGCGTACTCGTATCTTCAGCATCGATTCATTCAGAAACGAAGATTCCTAAAAAACATATCATTCTATCTTTTCGACTTATTTGTTCATACAAAGTCACATCTTTCCATGTTGTACCACCAGTTCAGAATCACCCTGTATTTTCTGCCGCCAGAGCGTTAATGGACCAAAAACGGAAAAACATGACGGAGGAATTAACCGAAGGGCTCGAGGAAAAATGTCCAGGGAATATTCTCGCGGTAGAAAATTCTATTCCGCCGGAAGAATTCCATCTCTACATTTTCGACTCATTTGTTCATGCATATTCATCCCTGCCCGCTTGTACCACCAGCTCGGAATCACCTTGTATTTTCTGCCGTCAGAGCGTCAGTGGACCAAGAACGGAGGAACGTGACGGAGGAATTAACCGAAGGGCTCTAAGAAAAATGTCGAGGGAATTTCCTCGCGGCAGAAACTTCCATTCCGCCGCGGAAGAATTCCAGCGGGTAACGCGATACACCTTTCGAAGCGATCAGCTAACAATCGCAGCGTATTTCAGCCGGGAGTCCGGCGAACGATCCTCCGTTGTTTCTTTCGGCGTTCGTCCTTTTTTCCGGAGGATTCTACGCGGCGGAGCATGCAGCTGCACCGTGTTAGGCTCGCGACCGAACGACAGCCGTTTAATGGCCGCTCGTGCGTTTAGTGGCAATGTCAAAACCAACGCAGAACCCGCCCACGTGGACGTTAAGACTCGCCGGCTGATAAAGAGAAAAATCTCAGCTCGTTGCACGCGTACTTGTTGCGCGTTCACCCGTGAGCAACACCGTGCGGAATTGATGAACTCGTTACCCAAGCAGAGGATTCGAGCGACGACCGATCGTAAATTTTCCCCCGCAGCCCTGCACGACGAGTTTCCGCGTCCACTTCCATTACGATCACGATTATGGTTATTTCACGTCCTTTTTTACCTTTCCGCTTCGACCAGCCGCCCGAGAGGAGCGGACGAATTCATTCCGCTCTCGAATTGCCCGGCGATAGCGATACGTCGGATGGACTTACAAGGGACCGAGGAACTTATGCGACTCGGCCTGGAAGGGATTTTATGGCTGACGTGTGGAGCGGTTTTCTGTTACGATGCTCCGG
The DNA here is from genome assembly GCA_916610135.2 of Macropis europaea. Taxonomy (NCBI): domain Eukaryota; kingdom Metazoa; phylum Arthropoda; class Insecta; order Hymenoptera; family Melittidae; genus Macropis; species Macropis europaea. The sequence continues at coordinate 2,167,136 of OU744346.1, forward strand.
AGATGAGGCTTTTGTTATAGGAATGACTCCATTTTCATATTTTGCTGGTGCTGTACAGGGTGCTCGGATGCCGAAGGATTGTTCCGTGCTTGTGTGTTGTACGAGTAGGGATGAGGGGAATGTTGAGGCACTGACGGCAGGACCTTGTGGTTTGGAGATGTTGGCGAGGGATTTTTGCAATTTATGTCTGGTATTCGTGAAGTTATTGTACGATTGATGGCAGGACCTCTGAATGTTACGATTTTGAGATTTCGTTTAATTTCCAAGAGCTATTTTAATGATCTACAATATTTGGTATTTGTAATGTTATTCTTTGACTGATGGCAGGACCTCTGAATGTTATGATTTTCAGATTCTGGCCAATTTGCGATATTTGTTTTAGTGATTTACAATATTTGGTATCCGTAATGTTATTGTTTGATTGATGGCAGGACCGCTGAATGTTATGATTTTGAGATTTTGTTTAATTTGCAAGAGCCATTCTAATGATTTACAATATTTGGTATTTGTAATGTTATTCTTCGACCGATGGCAGGGCCTCTGAATGTTATGATTTTGAGATACTGACTAATCTGCAAGAATCGATTTAAAAATTCACAATATTTAGTATTTGTAATAATATTATTCGTGTTACTGTTCTGATGTTAATAATACTCAGGTTCTTGTGACTTGCGTTAAACTTACCAGATTCTGGAAGGACCACGTGTGTATTATCCCTATATTATTTTTATGCACTTCTCTGCATGGATGCACTCGAACGGTGCTGACATAAGTTTCTAAGGTCTGTGTCCTATAGGATGGACGCACGTATATCGTTTTATGATCTTCGCTATTAGCCTGTGCCTAAACCACTCAATTTTAATGACGCTTATGGAATGTGGTTTGACAATCAACACTACATTTTTAAATAAAAGCTAATCACTGGATGCGATTGCGGATGTTTATGCGGCTTAATATATGCAAATTGGTGAGTAATGAACACTCAATAACTTAGCGGAATTGAAATTACATGTTTAGAATAGTTCATGGGGCTAATGCGATTTTATTGAAGCTTCATTTATTTAACTGCATCAACGTAGGAAATATGAAAATCTAAAAACGTGTAATTGCATAAATATCCGCAGTCTACTAATGAACCATCAGACAAATGTTCAAATTAAAAATTCAAAGTAGAAAATTATTCAATATTTTTATCTATAAGTCAAAATACAGGGGTGTAGATCCATCGCGCCACACAGTGGAGTCTGCAATAATTTATCTAAAATATTATATTTTGCATTAATTTACTATTTTGTGTTAATTTTGCTTCGAACATCAATGTGAATAATATTATTGATCAAAAGCAGTTCAGGTGCCAAAATCCACAGACTGTGTCTGTTTGAACTAATACGACGTGGCGGTGATAGCATTAAAGTTACACGATAACGCCAGGAATAATGTTAACTTTGTTCGTATTCGGTGACAGTGGCACGGCGTAAATGTAACCGTGGGTGACACCGGCGTTTTATAGATGTTAGCACGAGTCCGTGTCAGCCGTGTTCTTTTATAGTAATCGTACAAACGTCAGGTGTTATTGCGGGTTTTATCGAGCTGGCGAAATGAGCGAGTTGTCGCCTCGGGAATGGAGACGACGACGAAACAGGATTCCCGGCAGGTACAACAAGTGTCAACATCTTGAACCATCAACCAAACAGAGTCAAAGTTTATGGTTTTCAGATTAAAGTTGTTCACGTTTAGAAGAAATGCTCAAGAACTGAAACTAGGTACTTAGATTGGGAATTCAGAATTTTTTTACAGGCAGAAAGAATTCTAGTTGAAGCAAGACTGGGTCTGAAAGCATGCTGGGTCTGAAAATTAGAAATATTTTATGGGATGGGAAATTTCGTTCGGGTGAACGTGTTGTTATCGATTTATTTTCTTAGACGATAATTTTAATACTCGTTATCTTTAAATTAAAATATAATTTGGACCGAATTTAAAGCACTGCTTACGCAGATATATGTATAGGGTGTGTCCAAAGTTTTGTCACAAAGTTTGTGGACGTATTCTACAACAGAAAATTAATAAAAGAATTCTAATAAACATGGGTCTCAAATCTCTCGAGTTTTTCGACAAGATTCTCTCATATTTATTATTATACCGGGTGTTTCGTAATTGAAGGACGTGATTCTACGTGAATAACTGTATCGAAAGTATGGAATGAAATTTGTTCACACGGTGCTTTGCTTTCGAGAAAAATAAATTTGAAAATTCATCAATTCGGTCTGAATATGGTCAAGCGCATGAAATTTTATTCCACACTTTCAGTGTATTTTTCATGTGGAATCGCCACCCCTTTCAGTTGCGCCACCAATTCTTCGACTCATTTTTAAGAAAGTACACCAACCATTTTAAAAAACTACGCTTCGTTCATTGCAAATATTCCAAAATTACGTAATCAATAATTCCTATATCTCAAACATTCAGCACATCCTACAAAATCATCTCTAATCCTTTTCAGCTTCTTGAAAAATAAATTAAAGAAAACGTGAAATCTCGAAAGGTTACTTCAAGTATCAGCAAGTTCGAACTCGAAAGGAAGACGTTAACGCGGTTTCCCTTCGGGCCGGACAATTTCCAGCTCCCACGGAGGCAATCCTCGACGCGAAGAGTGTTAACGGCGCTCCGAAGTGGCAGGAAGAAAAAGGAAAGCAAAAAATAAGGTGAAACGAAAAATCGATAAGATCGCTGGCGGATGTGCAACGGAATGCGCGAGAGATCGACGGCTCGTACCGTGGCCAATAAACATTGATTTATCGGCTTGGAAATCGAACTCGGGGTGATTTGTGATGGTGAGTAGGTCCGAGCGTGCACCGAGGGTCCGACGGTGCCCCATAGGGCCGCGTAGGGCCCAGATACGAGGGCCCGCTCGTGGTGGGGAGCAGCGGTAACCGCACGAGCATATCCACGGGATCCTATATAAAGAGGATCCCTCGATCAGCTCACACTCTCATAACCGTTAGCTGAGCCTCGCCGGGATTAACCGGAGGTCGTCGCGATTTTCCATCGGTTTTCCTTTCGTGAAAAGCACTGGAAGATCCGGAAGCGTGTCCAAGTGTCCACCGGAAACATGATTCTCGTGAGTGAAGGAACTCTGCTTTCAATTTTTTCTCGGTGTAATCTAACGCAGCGCTCGATTTTAGATTTTTTCCAGGTTCAGCTTTTGTAGCTCGCGATTGCAGCAAATGGGGTGCCAAGAGTTTTCCTTGCTCGTTGAAACGATGAATATCGAATTTCGGGGGTTCCTCTTTAATTGATGGAGAATTTTATTTTGAAAATTTGTAGAATTTGTTTATGTTCTATTTGTCGAAGGATACTAAAGTGCTTTGTGAAGTATATAACATACTTGGTTTTCTATTTAGTTTAATTGTGTAGTGAAACAATCTCAGAAGTGTTGAGAATTAAATTTGCAAGGTTCACGTATGTTACATTTTTACGATAAATATTCCAAATGGCAGCCAAATTTTTATAAGACGTTGAACAAATTTATTACAACTTTTTGTCGCGGAAATACAAGTTTTGGATCGTCCACGTGTTATACTTAACTCCATATTCCACTTAACAGCCAGTCGTTCTCCTTCTGTGAATTATTGCAAATAGAACGATATTTGAAAAAGTCGAAATCATTAATGTTCGCGTTCATGATCGCGGATGAAACGGGGGATGTTCGAATCTCCCGCGAAATTTATTGACCGTTCGGGGCAGACCGTGCAATAATTAGTTTCGGCGACTGCAAAGTAGATTAACAATGGCCGGAATCGTTCGTAATTAGTATCTCTGAGAAACTCGGCGGAAATTACGGCGAACAGAGGTCGAAAACAGAGTGGGCAGTAGACGCGGTTGCGGTAGAATTATTGCTGCTTATAGCAAAGTGGAAAAAGCGGTAAACTCTCCGAGGCAGACCCATTTGGCTTCGCTAGTAAAGTTGCTGTAAATTATGATCGTTTAACGTGCGCCACGACTTATATTTTCTTTCGGACAATTAATTGTGGACGACGCGAACGTTCCCACGACAACAACTCGAGGAAACGTTAAAAAAAAGTATCGATTAAAATGATTTCAAATTAAAGTCGCTCATTGTCAGTAGGGTTGATTGACTTCAAAGCGAGGCTGACCCTTTCAGTGACAGATTCAATTATTATTTATCTGATCACGTATAGTATTAATAAATATACCTACAGGAAGGTCTAACAAAAGCAGTAAAAAATGATGGAAGTTAAAATATTATTGATTCAAAAAGGTAGAATTTATGGTTACATTCATTTTGTATAAATGTTTAGAAAATTTACCATTTTTAGCTAATGCAACGTGACACTCAGAGCGTTAACGAATCAATTTTGATTCGATCAAATAACTACCAACCCTTATGAAATTTTAAATAACATTCACGTTAGTAATTCATAATAAAAACAACCCTTGTCAACGTTTACGATGAGAACACAACTTCCCGATATAATTGGATACAGTTCTTCTGCGATGTAATTACAAATAACACGCACAGCAATTATGTGATACGTTGAATGTTTTGTGAAAAAAAATATAAGGACGGTAGAATATTTTTATGCTCCCCTGATAAAAGATAAAAATTGACAAGGGTCGTTTTTGTTATGAACCCCTCAATTGCTCTTATTTATACCCATTTATACTCCTTTTATATCGAATAGTTCACAATGTAAACTCCACAAGTATTCGGTTGAATATTCTTTTCAATGACGTCTACGATCATTTATTTGTATCACAGGTATATTATTCGAACGAATTAAATCACGTCTACGCGACAGCGGCCATTAAATTGTTAAAAAAACTTTTTGAACGTCTCTCGTCGTGGAAAAGAAGAAAAGAGAGGAATTCTCAGGTTGTACTTCAGGAAGTTGGAAAATCGTTTGTTCAGTGAGTCTCTTCCATGAAATGACAAGCGAACAGCAATATTTCAGTTAAGCATAAACATAATAGACGAGCTACGGGAGGGGTGGAGGTTTAAAACTTGAAAGTTCTGGAGCCGATTCGTGCGAACTAATTGAGATTGCATCCGTCGAGCTGGTCCGTAAAACTTTGAAATTAGATGACAACCGTGACGAGCTTGGATTAAACTTCCCCTATTTGCACTTTGTCGCTGTATCGCCCGTCTGACGTATTAGAAACGTTTCTTCGTCATAAACTGCTTCGAGTTTACAAATTCACCCCCATTCAGAACGAAACTGCAGCCTCCGGGCACAGTCTGAGCGGGTTCAAGGCGTTTTAAATTGACACGCGATTAAAATTCAGCGTCGAGAGGTTTCGAGGATCGTTTCGCGTAGAATTAGGGTATTATTGGTTACTTTGATATAAAAATTGAGCGATATGGAAGAAAGGAACGGGGATGTTCAATTAGAATGACACGCGTTAAAATTTTCCGCAATGAATTGTAGAATAATGAAATTGTTTCTATGAAGAACAACTGGTTACTCGGTAAATGAAAATTTTGTGTAGTCACAATTTTTATGATTTTCTGACATTCGTTAGAATGAAATTTGATGTTTAGAATATACTATCTGTATTTTTTAGGATATAACGGAAATCTGGTGTAGAAACACAATTTCTATGGTCCTGTACTTTTTGTTATATTAAAAATTTATGCATACAACCTATCTGTATTTTTTGTGGTACAATGAAAATTTGATATAGCAAATGAAGAACTTTGATCGTCCCCTAAATTTCGTTATATTGAAACTTTATGCATATAATCGACCATCCGTATTATTTCATTTAAAAGAACAAATACCAATTTTCAACAAACGCTTACAGTTACATACAGTAAAAATTCCACTTCCTTCCACGATTTTTGCTGAAAGTAGAAATATCTTAACACGTTGAACGCTACAGTGAAAACAGACATAGCTGGTCAGACACGCGGTAAAGTCTCGTTTTAAGTATAAATTATAAAGAAAACAAAAATTTTAACTGCTTGGCCCTCAAGTGTTTTCTTACACTCTTATTGGAATATTGAGTCTGCTTAAAATTTCACAAGAATTAGTAAGTAGTTGTTTAATCAAATTAAATTTGAAGCTATGGAAGTGAAATTGTTACCACTTCCAACGAAACACTTTACACGAATCTCTTTATCTTGAATACTTTACAATGTCCAGTTTATTAGTACCCGATTATTCATTTATTATCAGTGATAGCTACGTTTATTTATTTACTTTACGAGTGTTTTATTTAAATTAATAAAATCACGTTTACGTGAGAGCGGTCATCAAAGCGTTAGCCTGCAAACTCTTAAATGTATTCAATATTAATATTTCATTTGTCATTTTTATTCTTCGCACCATTATTTTACCATTTTGCCATTTTGACGCCATGGATGCTCGTTTCCTGTCACCGAGAGCGACCCAGTGACTCAGAAAAATGCCCCCGGGGAATCCCGGTCATAAGCCGGCAATGAAACCCACGGAGGAAAATCGAGAGCTTGGAAGCGTTTCGGGAGCTTTCTGTTTTCACCAAGTTTCCGGGCGATCCCGAATAATCCGTGAAATAATCTCCGAAAGGCCCGGCAGCTTCTCCGGCCGTTTCAAAGTTCCTTCGGCTCACGGAAGTTTCGCTTCCTAATGCCGATAAACGCTTCCGTGGAATGCTGGCGCATCATTTAAGTTTCGTGGAAACCGGTGTCGTTCGACGTGCCGCTAACTATCGATAATTGAATCACCGAAAGCTCGAAAACCGATCGTCGCGGTTTCTTCGACGTTTCGTCCGACGAGACCAAGACAGTTTCGAACTTCCGACTATACTGTCTACACTTTCCTAAATTCCGCCTGATTCAGTCGTCAAACATCTCAGAGACCTTGAAACATCCTGGTTGAATCAGTATTTAACTTCGTCGGGGCTACTGACAAGAATTTCTACTTTATTTCTATTCAAATATAATTATAATTAAAATTATTAATGTTCTATTGATTTAATTGCTTTGAATTCGTATGAAATACAGAGAGTCACGGAATTGATCAAATATTTCCATAATTACTTCTCTTCTTCAATTCTGGCGTAGCTGAGTGTTTATAAATTTTAGATCCATATTGAAAGTGTAATTTGTTACAGATGTAGTGCTTTTGCTTCGAATAACGGTGCCCTGAAAATATATTAAATAAGAGAAAATTGAAATAACGCGTTCGTGCGATTTATTTCGTGAGTCACTGTAAATATACTGATTTATTGTTCATTACGGTATCTGGTGGTGCAAAAGCTCCAAATATTGTACACAGCAAGCATGAAATAAGAATATTATTATATTAGATTCAAAGTATGTCTGTTTCTGATAATTCCTGACATTTGATAAATTCTCTGAAATTATTAAGAATCCTCAGCCTCTAATTGTTTTACGCAGTATATAATGAAAAGCGTAGAATTTTTATATTAATTCATACTTTGCAACATTCACTCTCTTAATTAAAACATCCCCTGACTGTATTCGCTCTTACAAAAGGAACGGAACGTTCGCTTTTAATTCGATAAAATTCAGACCCGAAGAGATGGGATCACGCGAGTCGCGAGTTAAATACCGCAGGGTGTAATTCTCTTGTTATCGCGTTCGAAACCGGAAGTGACTTACCGTTAAAGAGGATCTACGCGTGCCAGGATGTAGGGATTGTCCTCGCGCGTCAGGAATTTCGGATTCTATCCCTGAATTCCGCGCAGCTTAGTCGAATTCCAGAGAAACCACCGTGAAGCACGATTGGCATTTCTTTGGGTTAATAAGCCAGAGGAGTTCAGGGCGCGTTTTCAAGATTTTGTTGTGATACGGGAGAATCTGGCTGCTGAAGAAGTATTTCGTTGTCGAGAAATTAAGGGAGACGCGGGCCTTTTTTCAGATTATTTTGACCGGCATACTTTTCCAACACGGCCTTGGGACACCCATCGCGAACGTTTGGTTGAGCCCCATAGAGCACCTGGCACCTTTGAGGCAGTGTCACACGCAAGATGGATCGGGTGGATATCACTATTCTTTCACGGGGCCTCATCATGCTAAAACGGAGTCCAGTTTGAACGGAATCACTCAGGGAGGTGAGTTTTAGGAATTATTATTAACCTTCACATTTTCATTTTACTTAACTCCTTGACTGTGAACAGCGTCTTTAGGCGTTCAAAGCCAAGTGCTTCAGCGTCTTCAGGTACTCTTCATTTGTTAAAAACAGATCTCACGAAATGAGCAACACTGTCGTTAATACAACACTGTCGACTGCCATGGAGTTCACTCAATTAAACGCCTGCTAAGTCCTACGAACTCCTAGAAAGCATTAGCACTACGAAACAAGTATAAAATACATATTATACATTGGAATAGTTACATCTGTTCCTTATTCATTTTTGTTACGTACCGTGTTCTTCCTTCGGTTGATAAGATGTCACGAACACACTCACACGCAGAATTAACTGTGTATGAGTATTTTTACCGCGCGTTTACCTGAGATTTCTGGACATGGTCGTTGAAATAGTAAAATATACATGCTTTGAATTATCCTGATATTTGACTGTCCAGATATCTCAGTTTGCAGAATAAAAATTAGCATTTGCACCTCAACAATTTCTACTGAAAACCGAATTATAACTTGTCTAACAAGCTACGATGGTTTTCATCATGCCAGTCGTGGTAACCATGACACTGATCGATAGCTCTTCGAGCACAGTCGATTTCTTCTTCATAAATGCTGACATAATGAGAAACTTCTCAATTAACATAACTCCCTCGCAATACCGCTGTTGATTATTTTTCTCTCTCCTGCTCACAACTTTTCGATTATTCCACTTTCGTACTTTTCTTCCTTAGGAGCAAAGACTTTGTCTCCGACCGAATAGATAAATTTGCCAGATCGATCGATGCTGTAATTCCGAAAAGGCTTTGGCTGATGATGTTAGATGAGGAATATCAATGAACGGTGACAAGTTCATTCATAACCGACATACATATCTCTGCGATGAGTCGCGAGTCGCGTGGATGGCACACATTCCTCCTCGGCCTACGTTCGCAAACGAGCGCTTTCAGAAACGATGATCGATGTGACGCAACAAACGCCCACGCGGTGGATCAATCTTCGAATGGGAGTCTTTCAACAATGCTCGCCGCTCCGTCTCCGTTTCCTTTCCAAGCCATGAATTCCGAAACAGCACAGTTCCACTTTTTGACACTGTATGATTTATTGGTACGACTGTTTCTATAATAGCCCGCTCGGATCTGTCCAATGACGATCGAATGACACTCGAAATAACAGAAAAATGTATGTATTAGCAATATTTATAAAAATATTAATGGAGAATTACGGAAGATAAAGAAAAAGTATTGTTTTTCTCAAAGTCTTGGTTGGCAGACTTGTATCATCTTGGAATTCATGGCTTTAGTGCTTTACCCTGCAGCCTACACTGCAATTTAGTATACGATAGGTAGACAGGATGTCACAAATATTATGGGAATTTCTTAGACAAAGGAAACAGCAGTCTCCTCACAGTCTTACCAGTCATAATGTATAGTTTCTTTATAATTTCTGTGTATTCTGTCTGTAGTCTTTATATGTATAGGCTCTCTATAGGCTATCTGGTCACTCTATAGTCTCCATAGTCCTTATAGTCCATCTATAGCTTATATAGTCCCTCTTTAATTGTTCTATAATCTTAATCATCTCTATTATCTCTGTAAAGTATCTCTATAGTCTTTCAGTAATGTCTGTATGGTCTCTGTACTTTTTATAGTCCATGATCTCTCTGTAGTCTCCACATTTCTTATAGACTCTCTAAAGCTTCTACAGTCTCTATAGCCCTTCTTTAATTTTTCTATACACATTTTAGTTTCTCTATTATCTCTGCAAAGCATCCTTCTAGTCTTTCAATAGCCTCTACACTGTCTCTATAGTTTTTATAGTTCCTCTATATTTTCATAGTCCCTCTATAATCTCTTTACATTCCTAATACTCTGTCTCTACAGTTTCTTTATAGTTTCTATAGCCTCAACCTTACGTGACAATCGATAAATATTCTATTTCATTTCTTCTGATTTTGATAGGGTACTCTTATATCGACGCGAATGGAATTCTGCAAACGGTGACGTACACGGCGGACGATCAGAATGGATTTAGGGTGAGCGCCAGCAATTTGCCACAACCACCGAAGAACGATCTTCAGGCTGTTCAGGACACACCGGAAGTGGCGGCCGCCAAGAAGAATCACCTCGAAGAGCTGCAAAGGCTGCAGCTCCGAGATCAATCGAATTATCAGTCGAACCTGTTGTCGTACAAAATCCTGCCACCCTACTTCGGCCTCCCGCAACTGCAGAAGGACGATCAGAAAAATTCGGCCGCTGAGGAAATTGTGGTAAGGAATGTCTAAGTTTCCAGAATTTATCTTTTACAAACTTCGAGGCATTGGTGGAATTTTGTGTGAACAAGTTCGACTCTGTTAACGTGCAACCGCTCGCGAACATCAGTCGTTTTATACAGGATGACACACTGGAAATTGTTATCTAAGATAATTTCTGACTCATTTGATGTTCGACGAACGGTTGTTCAACGAAATTTGTTGCGTTTTGGGGTGCTCTGTGCGATAAAAAATATTTAATTCTTCATATGGGTTATGTTTTAAAGACTTTAAGGCAAACTTGAAATTTTTAGATTGAACTATGTACTATAAATTACAGGATAGATACTACTCGATAAACTGAATGAAAAATGTCTAATACACGTGGGTGGAAAGATCAATATTGACCGAATTGTAAATATTTAATTTCATCTGAAAAAGTTATGCAGAAGATTATTTATAACTCGAATAAAACTCACACGAAAAATTAAATCTTTCTTAATCTCACGAAGTCCTCCAGATGCAACGAATTTCATTCAACAATTTTTTCTAGCATCAAACGAGTCAGAAGTTATTCTAGATGGCAGTTTCTATTGGCACACCCTGTATATTCCCGGAGAATCGGTCCGTGAAGTGGTTTCCAGATGTAGCCGCAAATTTGTATTTATCGGTGGAACGCGCAGACATTTTATTAACATTGCGGTGAATACGAATTTACAGATACACGTATATCCGCGAAGCCAGCTTGTCGAGTTGCATACATCAAGCATATACAGCAAACTGAGCTTGCATGTCACTTGTCGCGGCCACCAACGAACGCTTAATTTCCCAGGAATAAACTTCCACGGAAACCCGCTATCTCCATTCTCGATTTCCGATCGTCCAGCGTGTAATCAGGTTCGATTCGAGGATAGGTTCGATCGATTTGATTCTCAGGGATGCACGAATTCGTGGTATTATCAAAATTACACCTACTCCTGGGGTTTGAATAATAACCAGCCTGCGGATGTTTAAGCAAAACAAATCTAGACAACTAAGAAATCTGGACCTCCAGAATAGGAGTCACTAAAATCGATTGATTTCTTTTCAGACCGCGAAGAATCCGTATCTCCTGCCAACCTCCGAAGCCGCGAGGATCCAAGTACCAAAACCGGACCCTGGTCTCTCAAGAGCATCGCAAGCTTCATCATTGGGCCATTCTTTGATTCAGAACGGTCAACAGAATTCCCATGGACATGTTCTGCAGACAAACTCCGTTTTAGGGAAGCTGGTACCCATTGGTAGCATTCAGAGGCCGGTGCCGGCTCCTGGTTCCTACGTGCTTCCGGTTTTGCCGTACAGGCTGCTCCATAGTTCCCTGCACCACACTCAGGATTCTTTGGGACAATACGATTACACTTACACCGGAGATTCGAGCGCGAAAACCGAGTCCAGATCTTTGGACGGCACCACGAGGGGAGCTTACAGCTACATCGACCCTAACGGCATCTTGCAACAGGTTCATTACATCGCGGACCATAATGGGTTCAGGGTGGTGGCTACCAATTTACCGGAAGCGAAATAAAACATTCGAGTTGTTCGCGTTTAGAAAAACACTCAGGAATGAAAATTCGATGGAGAGAACTGGAAGGTTGCCCGCTGAGGTTAGATCTGGAAATTAGAATTTTTTAAGAGAAGAGGGCACTTTCGGTCAAGTAAAAAGGGTTAGGGATGAGAGTTAGAAATATTTTTGATCTACTTTCTGAGACGAAAATTCTGAAACTCGAGAACTTTCATTGGAAGGAAATTTTCCGTTTAATAAGGAAAATTGTACATTTGAACACACTGACTGTCACAGTGAAAAACACTGTACCTAATACATTCCTATAAATTGTTACTGATCTTAAACCTTTTATTATTCAACGTTACATTTATTTTATATTGTTCTTGAAATTCGTATACAATTTTCAAGACCTTTAAATTTATATAGTTGTTTGAATCAGATGTGTCTGCCGTTGGTGACGTTCAGCGTGTTCAAATTATGTTCCTCGTCTTCAAGAGTCTCCTTTCTTACTGAAAAAAGCTCGTTGGATTAATATTTTCGTCCCGATTGCCGTGAAAATGTGAATCCAATCAAAGTTTCTTCGCTCGCTCCTTCTGATCGGAAGGGATTTTTGACGCGCTCAAAGGGCCGGGGTAATTTTCGTTGCGTGCCGTTCGATCGCGAATTCGAATCGAAATCGAAATGGGGATGCTCGGTTGGTGAGGGGGTAATCAAACTTTTCTGAATGCTTTTCGAGTTCGTTCTGCGTGGCTTCGCACGGAAATGGAAAAGAGCGAACTTAATTCGCATTCGCTTCGCCTTGTGCTTTAATCGTAACGGATAAGCCAATTCACAACTGAATAAATTATTCTACCCACGACACGAACCTCTTTATTGCTGCACCCTGATTAATTCATTTATTATTGTAGAATTTATTGAAACCGAATTGCAGTGGAGCCTCGGTTATCTGAATTGAAATTAGGAACAAGATCAGTCACGTTTTAACTATGTTTTGTATGAAAATGGTAAGTTCGTTTTAGAATATAAAATATGCGGTGGTTTAAAGGTAAGTGCACATAGTGTCGCTAATAATAATTTTAGGTTATTCATCTTTATTAATTTTATTATATTAATCGTGAGAACATATCGAAGGATCATTGGATGCTTGGTTTCTAAAAGAATTTTAGATTTCGATATAAAATAATGTCTTTGGAGACATTTGTTGCTTTCGAGGCGAGTATATGACAGGCACAGTATTATGTATCCTAATAATTTCTGAATTCGTGAGAGTGAATTTTTAGAACTTTAATTTCGAATAAAATATTTTACAGCTACTTGCAGATACGTCATTGTTGCAATATATAAAATTAAAAATTTCTCCAAGCTGTAAACATTATCATGTTGATTCAGTTTCTATTTATTTTATTTCCGTTTTATATCAACGACGTAGGAAAATTTGTTTCTCACATGTATCGAAACATTATGAAAATTTAATTTTTGAATTTGAAAATTTAGCGAAACGAGACTCGGTCGCCGTGCGTTTGCACCGATATCGAATCGGTATAACGAATTAAATGAACAATTTGCTTTGAACTGGAGTCATAGACACGCAGTCTGCACCGGTGAACAATAAACGTTAATTAATTAGTCGTGTGCATCGGTTCAGATCAATAATTCAATTTTTCCTTTCATTTAGAAACGCACGCGGCCTCCTACGTGTCTGGTGAAATATTAAAACCGAGAAGGACAATCGATTCGTCGATGAGAATTAAAATTCTCCCGATTGAATTCTGATTAGCGTGTTCGTAATGTTGAAATTTCGATCAGTGCTCCGAAATTTAGATTTTTTTGTCATTTTTCGTAACTTGACTAAAGTTTACGTTATCCAATTGTTTAGACTGTAAATATTTATAGGAAATTTAAACTTCATCGCTATTTTACTGATAAATTTTATTGGGTGTTAAATAAATTAAATTCTACCCTATTCAGTGATTTCTGTAATGGAAAAGTTTGTATGTAAAGTAACGATGAAATGTGAATTTTTTATAAATATTTATAACTTGCAATTGCTAGGTGTCGCGGAGTTTAGAAAATTTTTAACGATTTATAGAAAACCTGAATGTCATTATATTCACAGATAAATTTGATTGAACATCAAATAAATTAAATCCCACGCTATCCAATAATCTATTTAATATTCATCAAAACTTGTCAGTGGCAAAGGGGTGATATTCAAATTTTCTATAAATTTCTACGTAATTTTATAATAATTTCACCGACAAATTCTGTGGATTATTAAATAAATGTTATTCCACGCTATCCAATAATTTATTTCACGTTCGGAAAGAAATTATGCGCGAAAAAGCGATCGATTGGCAAAGGAAGAAGCGAAATAATAGTCGAAGAAAAATGAGACAAATGGGTATTGCGTCACGCTCATTCTGGTAGGAAGAAAGTTTCCCGTTTCTCGAGAACGAGGACCATGACCTACGATCACGTTGCGGAAGAATTCGTCGATGACGCGAACAAAAGGTAAAAGACCCTCTGACTCGGTGTGTGGCGTCGATTACGCCATCCAAAGAACCTGAAGAACGCACCTCGTGTTTTTTTTCGTCGACAGTTCAGTCACCCACGCCAAAAATACATTCACCTTTACTTTCAGACCTCTCGACTCTACGGACTCTCTCACTGTACCGTTAGTTTAAATAGGAATCGTCTAAACTATTTTTTGTTTAAGAACTCAGCTTCCAGAGACGATGCAGAACATTAGTTTATCTTCGAACTTGTAATAATAGAATTTAGAATAAAAATTCTTATTTTCGATTAACTTTCGGCTCTCTCTGAATTTTCATGGATTTTTATTTTTCTTCAGACAGAGTTTTTCGTAACAATTCGAATAGTTTACCTGAGCTACTGAGTTTTCCTAGGTATTAGAAGATAAGCTAAAACAACAATAGTCATCCTTTAATAAATCACTAATAAATTTATTAAGACGAACCGGAAGTTATTTATAACCAGACCGAATGCAATTTGTTTGTATAGATTATTAAGCATTAAATAAATTATTTTGCAGCACAGAATTCAATTTGTCTAATGTCCAGAAAAACTTTGCAAACGAAAAAGCGATGAAACTCAGGTTAGAATTTTGATAAGTTTTTGACAATTTACAGAAAATCTGACTTTCTTCGGTTTCTTCACTGAAAAATTTTACTGATCGTTAAATAAATTAATTTCAGGGCTGTGGAATAATTTACTTAATGCTCCAAGGAAATTTGCTAGTGAAAATCCGATGACATTTAATTTTCTGTAAATTATCAATAAATTCAAGAAGACGAGTCGGCAGTTAATTATGACTCGAGCCGATACAACATTTTTTCTGTGGATCGTCTCGAATATAGATTTTCCAAAAGTTTCTTTTGCTGCTGTACGATGACAAATGACGTGTGGCGAACGCGTGTGTTATGCAATAGCGGCTAGTTTCAGAGGAGATCAATAAATTACGAAGTTTGATCTAATACTGCGCACTCGTAACTCTTTCCCACCTGTTATTCAACACGGATCTATATTTCCCGTGTCTCCAGCCACCGTATTAAATTGCAGAAACGTTACGTAACGAAATGAATAAATCCCCGAATTGGTATTATTAAGTAAAGCTGGCGAAACAATGCTGCGTTCTCAGAATCGACGATACAGTATTTACAATTTAATAGAACCGTCTTCTACTTCGCGTAAAAGCTTAATCAGACTGTGGCATGACTTTTGTAGTGTGACAGAGCTTGTTTTATGTACAGGGTGGGTCAAAACGTGTGGTGCAGCTAAGAAATTAACACACTGACTGCATTGACCGGTGAACGGTGTCTAAACTTTAGTTTAATTAAATAGCTACTGTATTTTACAAAATTCCAAGCACACTTAATGTTCTGATGATAATGTGTGCGAGGGAATTTTTATATGTTTCTGTTCGTTCGGATTTATGATAGCAATAGCAAATTGTCGCGCGTCTGACCAGGTACGGCTGTTTTCACTGCAGCGCTCAACGTGTTAATTTGGCAATTTCTGTCGATTCGAAGTAAATTAACAATATATTACTTGATTAAGATTAAAGTGACATGTTGTGTATAATATTTGGAGCCTTCACAGTGTTTAGAAATTTAATGAACAATAAAACAATCATTCGAGTGAGTGACTCCGTAATTGTTTCGAGCAATGTAATTACTTCGCCTAAATCTTTGTCATCGAGAAAAGCACCTTTGAAAATCAATTAAAAATAATTCCCTCCATCTGCGTCGCTTTAAGACTCACTCGATTGTTAATCCCGATAGTAAACAAACCATGAGATTGCGTAACATCCATTAAAAAAGCGCAGAAGCCTCCTGTAACGAAATTGAAAATTTATTCCCTCGAATTTCAGTCACTATACTCAAAAACAAACCTCCATTGCAGACAAATTTGTTCTATCATCGCAAATTAATCCGGAAACTCATTAAGGCTTTTCATTGATGGAATCATCACTTCTTCAGCTTCACCACGAATTTCGACCCACCCGACAGATTTACTAATCCGTCAAGGATGTTTTTAAAGCAAAAATCACGGTCAGGACAAGGAAAATACCGACCTATGGAGGAAGTTTTTTATGGCAGTTTTGATAGAGATTTCGTTTAAGACGGAGATAAAATGTAAAATTCAAAGTTTCGACGATAAAGCGAGATGATAGATCGCGAAGCCATGCACACGGCACGGGCCATAATTACTCGAAGAAGAACAAGTTTCGACTTTGCTGCGAGCGCGTGTCGCGTTGTTGTTCCGGAAGCTATCAACTTTCACCGTTGTTGTTGAAACAGTACCACTCATGCGTGGTAATTTATAATTTAAATGATAAAAAGTACACGTGAGTATCGCATTGGATCCGTTCTACAAAAAAATATTTATTGCGTTTATTCTTCAATTTTCTCCACGTTCACTTTGAAGCAGTCCATGCCTGCTGATAAGAGGCAGAGATTCAAGCAAGTATTTATAAGTTTAATGAATTTTATTTATGTTAAATATATTTTTCTGTACCTTAAAGATTGTTGATCCACCTGTAGCGTAGCCTAACGTGTGTTTTATAATTTTTGTGTACATATTTAATACGCTCCATGCGTAAGTAGAAAATTCGGTCTCTGCTCAGACACGTCACAATGGGTGTTTAGAAATGCATAGGGTGTCCTAGCAATACTGACACAGCCTACAATGAGGTGGTTTCTATTGCAAAATGAGTGGAGTGTATAGAATAAAATTTGCTGATACCAGGCTTCGTTTTTTGGAAAACTGAGGAAAAATGAAATTTTAGGTGCACCTGGAAATTGAATTAGGGTTTTTCCTTGAGAATTGATAGGTACTGTAATTGACTCCTCCATGTAACTGAGTAATTAAATTTCGAATAAATGAATTCCAATTAGAGTAAGTTTCAGAATTTAGCTTTCCAAATTCACAGCCGCATGCTTCTATTAACGACCATGCACTCGATCTACCTGTATCGCATTTCACCATCGATTCATTACACGATACTACACCAGTTTCGAGAACGGTTTTGGATTTTCAGTACTATTAAACAGGAAATTCGGCATGTGCAAATGGACCAGGCTTTTCAGAGATTTTTAATTGAACAGAAATTTAGGGGACATCATGAAAGTCAACATTCATTTAGGTAAAATGTGATAATCAGAGAAATAAACATTCTCATTAGAACAATGAATCGTTCGATTGAAGCTCTATACAAATTTTTCCTCGAAATATACAATATTTAGTTCAAATGTTTACAAGCGAGATTACGCATTAAGAAACATCATTTCTGAAGATTTAGGTATTCTGAAACCATCTGTGGTTCGTAAGATTGTCCATCGATCGTCAACTTTCGCTGATCATTCGGAAATCCCCTAATTTTATCCAACAGTACCTACGAACGTACCTGATCTCCGTCCTGATGCCCGCAGATCCGACGTCTCATCTGAAACACAAAATTTCTCAAACGAGGGAAAGACTGGAAAGAAAATCGTCGTGATCAACGATCATAGATTTATTCGCATATTTATTCTCATTCGTTCGTTACGTATGCAGACGATATATCACATAACACAATGATCGAATACGAATTCGATAGCTCGACTTGTCTTCCGGCGTCCCTCTGCTCCCGCCGTGTCCCAAACTCTCGGGACACTGAACAAAAATCGAACGCGCTTTCCTTCTTCTCCTCCTCCAACTAAATCACATCGACGCAGCGCGCCGTACGCTCGAGCGCGGGAGATTCAAAGTTTTCGCGCGCTTTTTCGCAGCGAGCGCTCGCGCGCGCGGGAAATTTAAACGTTTCGCGCGCTTTTTCGCCGCGCACGCCGAGCTTCGCGACCCGTCGGCCGCCGCGAAATGATCAAAACGGTAAAAAATCTACAGAAACAACGCTGAGGCGAACGCTGGGGACACAGAGGGTGCCCTGACGTCGACGTAACATTACGTCGCGCGTCTCAGACACTGGGTTCACGCAAAGGACAACGACGTGTGTTTTTTTTGGCTTTTTTTTTAAACATAGCTGCGCGTACACATAGATACCGACACGTACTTATTGGTATTCCGCCCGAGATTCGTTCGAGGAACCGGGACGTTTCGCGTCGCGTCGCTCTCGCGATCTGCCACGGAGTTCCGCGAGGCGGATTCACGATTTATTTGCTCGAATTCGATTTACACTAAGTCTCTCCACCGTTCTCCCGACGCTGGGAACGGAAGCTCTCGCGAACAGGCCGTTCGGTTCGCCGGAAAGCTCAACCGCACACGCTGAACCTCCGGTCAGCTCCGTTCAACGGATCCGATTGTTTGCTAAATTGTTTCTGAGCTGGTTACCGACGCGCGTTCACACGCGAGAGGAAGTAAGACACCGAAGAAGCTCGAACGTTCGTCGAGACGCTCAGCTGTGACGAGCCGAGGAGTCCTGGGGGAAGAGGACCCGGGCCTGGTCCTGTCTGCGCTCGGTTTCGCGGCACAGATCCTTCGAGGACGCCCTCTTCCCGGCCCGCATCGACTCGCGGCTCCTTCAGAAGGACTGGATCCTCACTTTCGAGGTTTTCGGGTTGAAAGTGACGCGATGGGCGCCACATCTGGCACGCTACAGTCATCTCGACTCGCTTTGCGAGTGCACCGTTGGCTCTGAGCTGGGGTCCGGGTCCGAATCGTCGATCGATTGCCCCTGCTGCGGCACCCGGATCGAGTAGCTCGGACTTCGATCGTTTCTGAAAGAGAAAACAATGATATCACCCCATTGTGCAGTTCACTGATGTGCCAGACCAGAGCAACAGAAAAGAAACGCGGATACACTGGTGTCTGGAAGTGTTTGGAATTTTCAGATAAATTTGATGAATGTGGTGAATTCATTGTTTCGAATACAGTGTTTTGTTCTATATTGTAGACCACCAGGATCATGTTCGTGTAACATTGTATCAGACTATTCGCGACGGAAATTAATTACCCCTCTGCGGTCGGAGAACCTGGTGTCAAGTGACATGGTGTCTGCGCTTACTCAAGATTGTCTTGCGAAGTACATACATTTTTTTATTCTCATGAGCTTACTGCTCGTGAAGTTAGATGTCACTTGGTGACTACAGTGAAAAATTGTGGCTTACAATTTTCTCTTGTGTCACGATTTTGAAACAGGCTAGAGCAGTCAGTGTTACTACAGTTGGGAGTATCCTGACAGCAGAGGGTTAAAAATGATGTCGTCATTGATATACTTAGATTTGATGGACTCAGATAAGTCTATTATCATGTCTGTAACGAACACCCACATGGCAATGTTTTCGAGACCACGCCTCCCACTTTACGTAAGCTAATTTTCGTTCACTTTCTAATTCTGATCAACGAGATCAGTTACGTCTCACAGTACGCTTCAACTTCGTTTTATAAACGAGATTGTATACACGATTCGCTTCTTCTATGTTACTATATAAATCTGTACGTGTAAAGACTGTATCTGCTAAACTTGCAATACGCTGCGTCATCAGGTACGCTGAAAAATTCAAGCTACCCGGTAGAACCGATCTGCTTGTAAAAATTCTAGAACCCTATCCACCGCGGTTCGTTCTCAACTTTTCTAGAACCCAGACAGCTTCGGTAACTACTAATTTGGAACGAAAAATTTTGCAAAAGATACTTTGAACCTGCCATGATTCATACCACAGCGGTTTCATAAATTTCCACGTCGATAGTTGGGAGCACGCGGCCTCCTAACAACGGCAGCTCGAACGAAATGAACATTTCACCTCATGGCTAATTGACTTCCGTCGCTGCCGCGTCTCAGCGTGTTGGCCCGTCGCTTGCAGAAGCACTTGCAGATAATCCGTTTGAACGCGAACCGAAAGTCCTTGCTGAAGAGGGCGTAGATGCAGGGGTTTATCGCGGAGTTGCAGTAGCCCAGCCAGAACAGCACGCTGAACACCGTCGGGTGAATGCAGTTCGGACAAAAGGCGCGCACCAGGTACATCGTGAAGAAAGGAAGCCAACAGAGGATGAACCCGCCGACGATGATGCCTAACGTTTTCGCTGCCTTCGTCTCCATTCGAAACCTTTTCACCTGCAACGTGCACACGAGACTGCTTTTGCGGATCCCCGATAACGAACTCCGCGAGCTTTCGTTCGTCTCCTCGCGCTCTCGTTAGAATATCTGACTTTCGCGGTAGACGTCTTCAGGGTATTGTACGTGCTTCAGTGGATCTCTATGGAAAGCTATTTTCGTGGTGATCAGGGAACAAGTACGAGTTGGGCGATTTTTAGGGAAATTTGGGAATGCATTGTTTCTTAGGTAGAAGAATGTTATTGTATACTATTTTTTGTGATTGCAATCTTTACAGTTTTAATCATTGATTTTCTACTGATTTATAGTGTCGATTACTTTACAACGTCTGTTTTAATAATTTTTCAAATTTCTACTCAGTTTCAGTTCTATGATGAAATTCATCTTAAGTTTGATCAAACTTTGATTTCTATGAAGTTGTACCAACTTGTGATGTATGTACATTAAGTTTGAGTGTTTAATCTACCGAGAACTGTTCTGGTGGTAATTAGCGGAGATGGTTGAGCTTGACGATTTTCAGGGAAATTTGGGAATGGATTATTTGTTATGTCGAAGAAGATAAGTGAAGTAGTTGAGGGTAAATAATACTATTTTTTGTGAATCTAATCTTTACGGTTTTAGTCATTTTTAGATTCGACTAATTGGTAGTCTCAATTATCTTTCAGTTTTATGTAATTTTTACATTTACACTGAGTTTCAATTTTTTTTATGTTTTAACTTCCACTCAATTTTCACTAAGCTTCAGTTTCTATGAAGTTCTACCAATTTCCGATGTACATTAAGTTCTAATACAGCAGAACCTCGATTGATCCAAAAGTGAGTCAGTGACACTGTTTACCCAAGTGTATCCCCCTATATATTCCATATTTTAAAACAAAATAATAATTTTCATGCAAACAATAGTTACAACGTGACTCATCCTTTCACCAATTATAGTTCACCAATTATTTTAAAACAAAATAATAATTTTCATAAAAACAATAGTTGCTACGTGACTAATCCTTTCACCAATTACAGTTCACACAATCGAGCTTCCGCTGTATGGGATCCACAGCAACATCGATTCGATTAAATCAACGTTGCCCAAACTCCATTCGTTTCAATCTTCCACATTTCCAAAATGTTCCATTTTCTCAAGCGTCGAATTTTATTTCGATCGACAATGCGGCGGTGCAATCGTGTCATAAACGCGCACCGTGGAGCGTCGAGCAATCGTGTACCTGAGCTTTTATGTTCCTCTTGCCCATCTTCATCACTCTGGGCTTCTCCTCGGGTCCGGGGGTGAGTTCACGCAGCGAGACATCGTCCCCCGTCATTTGACTCTCGCAGCTGCTCCGTCGGCTCGGCCTCCTGGTGCTGCCTACCCTGTTTATACCGCTCACCTGTCACCAACGTAACCATTTTCTATCTTAAAAGCGTCGTTCCTTTTTTTCCGCCATCTCCGCGCGAAACACAAACGACACTCGTGTCGGGAACGCTTTACGACCAGCCGTAAATCCGCCCGGCACTCTTCAATAACGGGATGAAAGAATAGAAAAATGAATGCACGCGCTGCTTGCTCGGTTCATTCGATAAAGTTCACTGAGGAAAGCTGATACGTTCATTGCGTTTTACTGCATTTAACGCGAATCGAATAACTGTACAACCCCCTCAGGCTGTTCTATACAGCGGAACACTGAATTACTCGTCGCAGTAAAAATGTTTCATCGTGATTCATTTGCTTGGCGACCATAATTGAATGTCAAAGGATTTTACGATCATTACACGTGAAATTGCAGGATGTAGGGCAGATTGCTATAGAGGGTGATTCTTGTGATCGATTGAGTTACCTCTGAAACTGAAAGAGTTACGGAATAATTGTTCAAATGAAAATAAATAATAAATTTATTTACGAAGACGTCTGCTAATTTGTTAATCCTTTTAAAGAACAGGGTTTCGAAACGGTAGACTCGCTTCAGGATGAATATAAATGACACTGATTTTCAAATTAAATAAACGAAAGAATATTTTAACGTAACGGGGGATGATTCATCTTTTGAGTTGAAAAGAGAATTGAAAAGCTCGTCCGGATGGTTATTGAAGCAGCGGACAGCACAGATTCCAGGACACCCTGATGCATATTTATGGTGGCCTATAAACGTCTGCTTTCCCTTTTTCGCGAGCCGCGATTTACATTTCAGAAAACTCAATTACGCGCGAGGAGAAACGATCAACCTTCTCTTCAAACAGCTAAGCACCGACGAAACTAAACATTCGGTTCAAACGTTTATACTGAAACATATTCCGTTTAATTCATTTTAACGACACACAAATTTGCTCGATTCTGAAACAAATTAGACAGATGTTTATACACGATAAACGTATCACAAATAGGTATAAATAAAGTACACGTTGAGTGTCTTGTATGCAAACATTTTAATGTACTCGACCTTCCAGTCAAAGTACCTGGAGCCTCCGGAATTTTAATTTCAACAATTTCGTCACTGAAGTTCGATTAGCTTCACACAATAATTATGATGACAAAAATTTGTTCGTAGTGGACGCGTCCCTATAAATTATGACTACACCGCAGATATTCATACAAATATATATTTTCGGACTTCCATATTTTCTATATAAATGCAAATAAATAAATGAAACTTCAAGAAGACATGCTCATTGAAATGTTTAAAATATATAATTTTTATTTTGCTACGTTATGAAGTGTCCAGCATTCATCAGTTTGGATATACTAAATTGCATACGCATCTATAGTGTAATTATATGAATGACCGTTTCTTGAAAAATGATAAACAATAAAATACGATTTTCGAACATATAATTACCTTTAGACTTTAAATATGAGAGTTTTAATGAAATAGAGCAGCTCTTGCATTTAATACCACCTTTAGAGGAGTTTGAACGGTGTCAGTGATTCACGGAAACCGAAGAAACTGATTTTTAAAAAACGGCTTCCATCGTACCTTGAGGTGGGTGCTTCTCTGCGGAGGACACAGCTGGCTCTGCGTCTGTCCGTTGCTATAATGCACGGAGATTTGAGAGCATCTCGACGGTGTCCTCTCGAGCGTGCTGCACTTCGTATTCAGTATTTCCGTGCTCGGACACGAGATCGAGATCTTGATCTTCTCCTTTTTCACCGAGCTCCGACTATTCGACTCCGGGCTCCTCGGGCTGCCGTTGTTGCTCCCGTTGTGAACGCTTCCGCGACCCCGGTGTATCCTCAAGGTCAACCTTTGTTCGTTGAATCTGAAGAAGAATCCCGTTCACCGCGTTTCACACCGCCCTTCTACACGGAAAACTCTCGACGCTACACCGCATCTTCGGTCATTCGAGCAGTTATGCGGTTTTCTATCCGTAGCTTATGATGCACGAACAAAGTGAGTGCACTGTGATCGTCGATCGATCACGTTGGGTTGAGTCATAAATAACTTCCGATTCGTGGATTCAGTCAAGGATGATTGTTGCTGCTTCGGAAGCATGTATCAGTTACAGAGATGCTTATCCTCTGATATGACGTGACAGCTTGTAATCTGGGTAAACTACTTGAATTTTTTAAAAATAAAAATCGATTGTATGCAGGAAGTTTTTTGTGACTTAATCCAATATATCCACCCAGGATGCACTATCGACTTGGTCGCTTATGTACTCAGGTACCGAACTCGAGAATGGATGCTTGAGTACTGTGGTACCGAATGGATTCTACACTGAAGTACTCAGGTACCATACTCGGGTTTAGGCAGTCGAGTAACCATGCACCAACCGCGGAGCTATGTACCTGGGCACTCATGTACTAAACTCGCAGTCAGATACTTATGTACTCAGGTACCGAACTCTGAGCTGGTTGCTCAAGTACTCTGGGCCAAAACTCAGGGTTAGGTACTTAAATGCTCCGATTCCAAACTTAAAGTTAGGTACTCGCTTATGCAGCTACTTAACGTAGATTTGAATACGTAACCCAACCTTTCTTCACACAAGCATTATTATAACGAGGAAGCAAAAATTAGGCTCCTCCAGGTCACTCTTCTTTAATTTTGATAAGTGATCTACATATTTCGTCCTGCTCCACCATGTCTGGTATCTTCCACCTTCGCTTGAATTTTGCAAATGACAAACTTTGAAGGCGTGACGTTATCTGTATTATGTTTCAATGTGTTTAAGTGTACAAGTAATTGAAAAACATCCTTGAAGAGCCTAGTTTCTCCCTCAGACCTCGTACAAGCTACTTGCGATGCTGACACAATGTCAAACGTTAGTTCCAAAAGTAAATAACAAATATTCCTGATTCAGTACCTGATTCAGTCCAAATTTCAACATACTTAAATTTCACTAAATTTCATTGATCAAAATGACGAAAATAGTCGAACGAAGAGTAAATTTTAAAAGATATCGAACGCTATCGATGCAACGACTTTGTAATGGAAGCACTGAACCAGGATTTTTTTTTCCCGCGTGAAAATGAACTTCGTTCCCCCTTTACCTGGGTCCAAGAGTTTTCGAGCCCTTTGTCGTGCGGAAGCCCTGATTAATGGCCTTCGTGGTCGACACGGCCGCGTTGTAAATTCTCCAGTAGAAAAACAGCATAACCAGCATCGGTATATAGAAGGAGCCCAGAGCGCTGGAATCACCGGGAAAAATAACGTTGCCTCTATCTTCCAATTTCCCGCCGTATCAAAAGGTGAATTATTCCGTGCTGGCGGAGGAAAATCAAGGATTTTTCAACCGTTTCGAGATTCTTTTTAACGGATGCACCTGTTCAAACCGCCTCTCGTTTCAACCATTCCCGCGATTAATTAACATTTTCAATCCACACCGGGCGATTCTGTCTTTTTTCACGGCGGATCGAAGATTCTGCGTTCAAGTTCTTCGTTTCTTTTCAACGGAATTTTATTCGACCCGATCTCATCGTCGAGTCGTGTAGAAATTAATTCGTATCGCTGACAGTGAGCAAGAAATGTGTTAAATCGCGCGGTAGTAAGTGTCTCTAGTGATGGGTGTCTGATTTTGAAGCAAGTCATCGTATTTGATCGATCGAAAATTCATGAAAATCTTGAAAGCTTGGAGAGATCTAGTCGTCTTAATGAATGCAATAATTTGAAAGTTCTAGCAGCCATAAAAGTCTTAACTTTTATTTACAATAAAACAACAAAAGAACACTCCGATATTACTGTATACTTTTTAAAAATTGTCAAGATTTTCAAGACCTTCAGAGTTCGAATAAAATTCGAAATGATTCGAAACTTCCACCATATATACATGTTTGAAGCGATTGTTAGCCCATCAGCGGATGGCTCCGTAGCAATTGAATTTTCTGTGAAACAACATCCACAACATATCCCGACTATTTATCAAAATTACTACATTTCGATTCAAGCTTTCGTTCATTATTTCCATGAATTTAATTTTATTTTACTGCTGTTTATTCTTCGCTCATTTAGATATCGTCGAGATGTATTTGGAAGCTGATTCATTGAACTTTTTACCGACTAGCAAAAGCAGTCGTTGCAGTGGACCATAGAAAATCCTTTGCGCGGTGACGCGATGGACATTAGCTTCCTATTAGAATTCTCTGCGGAATAAACTGTATGATTTTGTTACTCCAGACCCGTCGGTCGTTCCATTTTCGTGCTGTTCCGGCCGAGATAGAGCAGGAAAGAGAGGAGATGCGGTATCGCGAACCGAGTGAAATTGATAATACGCCAACGGAACGATCGTAAATTTGTCTGACACACGATGGAACATTAACCGTCTGCTCGGTGGTTGATTTAGATGCAACGGCGTGCATAAAGCGGCCTGGATTGATGCATCCACCGATCGCGATAACGCGGTAAGAATAGAATCGGCCGTTGGCAGAAATTCAGATCTCCCACTCGACATCCTAATGGTTCCCCTGCTCGGCCATTCCACGCTGCCCAATTCGTATCGCGAAACTCGATTACGCGAATCGATGGAATTCTCGATTCGCATCGACTCTCAAACAGTACCGAATCTCTCGACGAACTCTTTTTAACGTATACATTCAGAGCTGTCAACCCTTTGGCTGCGACACGCTTTCAATGAAATCCTTAAAAGCAGCTCATGAGCTGCTCATAAGCCGAACTCATCTGCTACATTTTTAATAAGTTTCTTAATTTCATTACCAGAGTAGACGAATGTTTGCAACATCATCGCTTTTCTCTACTTTGCATTTTATGGAGCCGGTCAGTTTGACTTCTGAGCGATTCATATCCGCGTAACTACTCATACCGAGTAAACACTTTATTTATTACTTATTTTCATTCTTCCATCTATTCATGTATTATTTATTTTTCTGTTGTAATTCTGCTCTGGATCGTCGTATTCTATTTAAAAGTGGTAACCTGTCCTCGAAGCCATTATAGTGGTCGTTCGCACCTAAGAAGGTAGGTTGTCAGGACGTATACATATACGCATTTCGCAGCCAAAGGGTTAATACCCGAGCACCCAGGAAGTAGTTGGAAATACGGAATTATCCGAGTATTCTAGCTGTACTAATACCTGGGTAAGAGACACGTAACTTCTTTATTTAATTATAAATAATAGTTTACGTGCAAAAGTAAATGTAAGAAATATAAGATGTGTTTTGTATACATTAACCATTTAAATTTTTAAGTTCAATTCAAAATGTCCCGGGTAATACCTGTATTTAGCTCTACTCAGGTCATATCAAATACTAGGGTGGGTCCAGGGTACTCGAGTACTCAAATACCTGGGACTGTCTGTTCACATCGACAGTCCTAGTACAAACTTTAGTGTTTGGACCACTTGAACAATAAGAATTTCTGACTGTACAGAAATTGGAAAGTGTTTGTAACGTTGGGTTGCTCAAAATCGGTATAAAATTTTATCATACTCAAATTCAAGACGTTCTAAAAATCCATGAAAATTGATTAATTGATTATTTCGTTCGAACAGCGTTTTTCCAATGACAAGACTCACCTGTAAACGACGTAACCAGCATCGTTGGTCAGCTCACAGATCCACGGGCACGGTTTAATCGGAACCAAGATGGTGGTGGTGTTGGAGGGTCCATTTTGTGCGAACGTCAGGTTGTACGTGGGATGGGACTGTGAAACGAAGGATAAAAAGTCGAGAAAAAACGTAGAACGAGGGGAGAATCGTTGGCGAGGATAAGTTAGTTACCCGTTCGTCTTTCCAGCCGACGAGGGGTGGAAAACAGATGACGAAACTCAGGATCCACACCGTGGCAACCAACAGCCTGGCCCTCCTCGGTGACATGATCTGTATTTTAAAGAAATTAAAAGAAAACAGTCAACGACGTAGCAGACAGAAAATAAAACAATTATAAGATTACTTTTTATTCACAGGTACTAAGAATAGCATAGTCCTCTCGAAATGATCTCAAAGTGCACATTACGCCTTCTAAATTTAAAAACATTCCATATTTTAGACAAACAAGGGTGATATGAAACATGTTGGGTTGACTTTTAGTCGACCAGGATCAATTGTTTAAACACCGGTTACAATTTCATTTATTGCTACCTTAGGAATTGAAGATAAATTCGCAATACTTGAATCTTTTCAGTACTCAAACTGCACAAGGGTGTGTTCGAATAAATCATTAGGTCAGACGAATCTATGATCTGTACTTTCAAACGGCGCTGTTGAAAAGTACAGATCGAAATGGTTATATCTTATTGTCATTTCGAGTGAGACTCCCTTTGAAAAGGTAATTCTAGGGGCCATAGGAGAAGTCGTTACAGGGAAATGGCTTCATCGAGCGTTTCGAAGCGTGCAGCTGGTTCCTCGAAATCGAATAATCGGTGAATGGGTACTTGCCTGAGGATAACTGACTGGCCTGGTCACCGCTAAGTATCTATCGAGGCTGATGGCACACAAATTCAATATCGACGCCGTGCACATCCACACGTCCACCGCCAGCCATACGGAACACCATAGATCACCAAATATCCAGACCTTCGTCAAACAGATTCCAAGTCACGATCCATTAATTCGCAAAGTAATCGATCGTAAGCAATCATCTAAAATTATCGGTCTATTTTATAAGTGATCTCAACATGGTCGTACTTAACTTAGGTTTGAATATGTACATATTAGCCACCTAATTCAGAGTGAGGTACTCATGTGCTTCGATCATTAATTACACTGAATGCTTCGGTGTTCAGGTACTTGGCACAGAGTCTGGTGTTTAACTGCTCAGGTACCAGATTCAGGATGAAGTACTTAAGCAGTCAGTAGCCTAGAACCGAGTACGTGATCTAACCTTTTTAGACACATTCTCAAGATTTATCCTACGTGTAAGTTAGGTACCTAGGCAAACAGAATTGTTTAGTGAAATCAGCTGGGCGCTCAACACTCAGAAACTAAACTTTATGTCTGTTTCTCTGGTACTGGAATGCCGAGTCCACGGATAGGTACCCACATACCCAAATACCAAAGTTGGGGACCGAGTTTAAGTTGGCCTGGGTTAGGTACTTAAGTATCAAAGACACGAAACAAGTACTTAAGTACTCGGGTAACAAAAGCGAGAGTTATGTACTCACAATTAGGTACCCAGGTGTTACATCTATATTATCCACTTAGGTACTCGTATACCAGAATCAGGTTGATCATTTAGGTGCTCAGCTTAACGCTGACTACGTAACCCAACTTTTTCAAATATATTTTCAAAATAACCTAAGCCTAACTTAGGTACCTATTCTAACCTAATCCAATCCAGAGATTCAGAAGGAGTTTTCGTCACGTTCTTTTCGATGGCTAAGCGAATATTAAAATGACAAAAGTACGATTCTACAGTATGTGTTCGCCACACATGTTCCAATGTGGTGTCGCACGGTTCTATTCTCCTCTGGCGAAGCATCGAAATTCATCATGTTTTCTCTTATTTTCATTTTTATAGAAATAAGTTATACAGTTACGTTGGAATCCCCGTTTCAGCGATAGATCCGGCGCACAATACGATTCTTCCATTCATCCCTGTATTCACTATTTCAATCTCCTCATCCTTTCGAACACTGAAAGCAATAGCTTCGAGTCGAGGTGCCCCCATACTCCGTCGCGTTGCAAATCTTCGACCCGGAGAAAGTCGTCTCCGTCGGATCGGCGGGAAACGTAAATTTATATTCGTAAGCAAAGCGTTTTTGAAATTCATGGACTTGCGTCACCGAACTCCGCGTGTTTTCTCCTGGCTGGAGACACGCGAGCCGCCAACGTCTCGGTTCCTGACGATAAATTTCGATAAACGGGACGTTTTATCCAAGATTTTACTGTTAAGAGGATTTCGAGTCGCCGCGGAACGTCGTTTGTGTCTCATTGCTTCAAGAAATCAGTGAAACATTCCGTAACTAGTCGGACGCGTGAAAATAGCATCTTAAACTGTTAGCCATCTACTTCATTATTCCCTTCTTATTCATTAAATTGAAGATGAGTTTACAAGAGGTACTAAATTCTGTTATTTACTTCTACTATACTATTGTTTCAAGAAATGTTGACCATCGTTCACGCCGAGGCGATGGAGACTGAGAAAGTCTTAGGTCTAGAACCTCCAACTTTGCCAACTCCGGTCACCAAGTTCTGGCTAGATAAGGAGCCTTCAATCTATTGAAACAAATGTAAAGCATCGCGAACAACTCAACCCAATAACTTCTTACACGGCGTTAATTGAGGCTATCAGCGCGACAGTGGTCTAACCCACAACTCTGAGTGAACTGACACTTCGGTCTAAACCATCCCTCGTACAGCAATATTTTAATTCTACAGTGTCCTAAGCAATCGTTCAAAAGCATTCCCAAAATGGTAGCACAAAAACGTGGTTCTACACTGAGCATTTTGCTAATATTTTAAAGCGTCAATAATTTCAGTGGCTGTAATCTCAAAGCAAAGCGGATCGGAGTTAGGCCACTGTTGCGCTGATAGTCTCAATTCGGTTCATGAGGTACCGGCCAGTTCGTAATTTATCTTGAAAGACGGTATGCATCACGGTACAAATAACAACGAAGAACACGGTGTTCGTCGATCGATCGATCGTCGTCCGTTTCATCCACTTGACCGCCATTATCACGATACACCCGGCGGTGAACAGGGTCGCTAATTCGCGATAGCTCGATTATCGAGAGCCGTGCAGCCATTATCGAGCAACGTGACGCAACGTTTCTCGATGCATTATTCTCAGGTAAGACGAGAATGCACCGTGACAGGTTGCCGCAGGACGTTGCGTACGCATAATGGAATGCATCGGGCGCAGCAGGTGCAAAGAGGGCTGCAACGAGCGGACCGTTCTATGCAACCACCTGTTTCGAATTACCCTCGACCCATGCCACCCCTGGTCGCCGTTCGATTCGATTAATCAACCCCCGTTGCAACGTTCGCCCACTGTAATAATGCTTCTCGTTGTTATCAATCCGCGAACCCCAGGAATTTCGGGTTAAACGATTCCCTTGTGAATCATCGATCGCCGCCTTCTCGATCCTCGTGCACGGTGTGTCTTTAAACGAACGAACCGCAGCTTCGGATTTCTGGAACACCGTGAGCCTAGTTTTTTTGATTTCCGGAGTACCATGTACCTAATTTCTTTGATTTCCGGAACACCATGGACCTAATTTCTTTGATTTCTGGAATACCATCAACCTAATTTCTTTGATTTCTGGAATAGCATGAATTTTAATCGAATTTCTTTGTTTATTTTTTCTTTTTTGTTTAAGTGATATTCAGATTTTGTGTACAAGTGACTATAATAAATGATTGTGAGACTATTTTAAGTTGGGTCTATTCGATAGTGTGAGTATTAATCAATGTACCGTAATATATTGGTAAGAAAAATTGTTTTATATTTTTTGAACAGTTGTTTAATGATGGGATATACCTACTGTGATTTGCTGGACACACTGCAGTTTTAAGCAGCTTCCTAAATAGGTATTCTTTAAATAAAAAAATTTATATTGTCGATACATGTGTACATACGATAAGAAAATAATACATGTTCTCCCAATTTACTCTTCTTTAAACGTTTCATCAGATACTACACACTCAATCAGTACTCATGATTAGGCTGCGGATGTTTCTGCAATTTAACATACCCGAATCTCTGAAAAACGCACATTTAAAACCGTGAATAAAATAAGGGTACATTTTTTAAACATTTACGGAACAACATATAGTATTGTCAAAGTTTCATTTCTATAATTGTATTAACGTATAAAATATTGAACCCACTGAAATGTATATCTGCATAAACATTCGGAGTTAACTCAGAATATTCTTAATCCCTTGTTATTTCATTTTCTTTTCACTTTTGACTCCGTTGCTTTTTCATTAATTTTTTTGTCACACTTTTTAATATATAGATGTTTCTAAAGACGTCCAGGATCCCTTTTAATATATCACAGACGCTGTTATTAAACCCAACCTCAAGCTAGAAAAATCCATTTTCAGAACGCTACTATTTTCAAAATTTTTGTCTTAGCGACTTAATGAAAAATATTTGCGAAAATTTATGAACGTCCGTACGTACTTGCCTTCGGTCGACCATTAATCATTCTTTTATCATAGATTTTACGTTTCTGAATCATATCGAAACAGTTTCCTGGAAAATCGTTTTATCAAACGTTCACGATATCACGAGACCTGAATAAAATTCTACTTAACACTTTGACGGCCGTAAAATATTTTTTGCAAACTTCTTTCTTTGGCCATTCTTGCAAGACTTTAGTTAAGTTTAATAAAACAGTCTATGTTTCTCGTTCTATACTGATTAGTTTACAATTTTAATTTTGTAAGTATTTGCCTATTTATTTTTTTCAGTAAGGCGCGCTCGTTAATTTATTTTACAACCATACTGTTTAAATGAATTAAATAACGTATATGTGGCAGCGGCGATCGAAGTTTTAATATTTTTCAAATAAATGTTTTCATAATGGAGAAGCATCATAGTTGAAGCAGCACGATGATCCTTCAGCTGCTAAACAATCCGACAGCACGGCGTTTTTCTAATCAGAATCAGTTACCTCGCCGCGGTTGTTTTTCGAAACTTCCGTTTCCGCAACTCGTAATCGTATCAAGCCGGGGAAAATTTACCGGGGCGTTTCGTATTCATCGTAAATACGCGTTTCAGCCGGGGAGAGAAACTTTTTACTCCCTTCGAGCTCATTTCTCATTTCTCCGACTGCAATTTTTCTTCGCTCGTTTCACTTTGCACTTTTCGCCTTTTCACGAGATTTTTCCCTCCGTCCGTCGCGTCGTTTTGCCGGCCTGCGTAGATTTCCCAGAAGTTCCGCGTGCGCGAGACCAATTCACCGTTTACTCGGTTCAAAAGTAAACCCCGACGGACTGGCCGCTGAATATGCGAACAATGCTATCCTTTCTCCTTCGAGGATGCTCGATAAATATTCTCGAAACGCTTTGTCCTGTTTCTCTGATCGCGAAAAGGGAGGTACGGAGCTTTCAAGGGAAGGATATGCTTCATCCGTTTGTATGAGAAAATTAATGAACGTGTTTGGAGAGTACGTTCTTTGTTAATTTAGAGAGATGTTTTTATTAAAATACTGTACCGACGTCTGTTCAATTCTATTCAATCAAATAAGTATTATTCATTATATTTTGAGAACAGAATTGAGACAGATGTAGGTAAATCTTAATTCAGTTTTAAAGCAAGCATAGCTTATTTTTAACATGGATCCAAGAGTAACCTAATCTAAGGCGAATCTAAGACAGTTTTAATTTTATTCTCCCCCAAACTCAACCTGACCCAATTTAGTTCTATCTCAAGCTGAAGTCACTCTTAATCTAATCTCAATCTAAACATAACCCTTGCTATATTTGAAATAAAATGGGGCTATAATGAAATGTAACCTAATCTAACATAGATCTGACCCAAACTTAATTCAGTCTTAATTTAATCTTTAGTCAAATATCATTGTTCTTATATTTGGAATAAAATTCACTCTACAATGAACCATTAACCCAGCCCAACCTACTCTTAAGTCAAGCCTAACCCTTATTATATCTTAAACATAAACTATCTCAATATAGTGGTAACCCAAGGTTAATTCAATCTTAATCCAGTCTTAAACTCAACCTAACTCCTTCTACATTTTGAAAAAAAATTAACATTACAATGAAACATACACGATGCATTAAATATTTGTATTCTTAACAAATTACAGGTTGTCTCATACTTCCCGGTCATACTTTAGGATCATGTTCCATAAGAGAGAATGAGAAGAAATTGTTATATAAATATATTTCGCGTATACACAACCCCTTAATCCGTTTCTGGCGTGAACGTTAGTTTTTCAGAGTATAGCAGAAGGTCAGCAGGGAAGAAACGGAGGGCGAAAGCCGGCAAACTGTTGCGCCTAACCCACCCCTTACAACCCCGTACTCTCCCCGTTATTTCGCCTGTACTCTTTTTGCGGTGAACTCTTTAGAGCGAATGTGCGCTGCATGGGGCGCCGGAAGAGCCGTTGAATATACAGGGTGGCTCGTAATTCTTCATGAACTGCATGAAAGGTTAAAGAGTTTATTAGACCAAGGTTCACTTAAGCACGCTCATGGATGTCCTTGAATTTTATTCACTTCGTTTGTTTAATATTCAACGCGTTTTATTCGATTAAGCTTGATCGTATGCTTTTAATCTCCATGGGCTCCTTTCTGGAAATTAGGATCAGCTAAAGATACCGAAGAGATTATGAATTGTATTTTTGTAAATTAAACACGTACACCTAACACGCGGAACTGACGTTCTGTGATTAGGTGTTTACTAGAGTTTAGAATTTATTCTAATGAATATTCAATAAAAGGGTCATAGATGTCGAACTTAAAAATAATGATGTCCGATAATTTATACAAAGTGCTATATACTGAGTTTTTTGCCTATGGATGTGCATTATTTTTTAAATCACACTTCAACAAAATTAATATTTCTAATATTTCTAATATTAATTTGACAATTTCGTTTCTGTTTCATTCGTAGAATGTTTCTCATTGTCTCCGCATTTATTTGTTCATCAATGTGTGATGTATACAATTTTTTTACACGTCGAACTAATTGTTTTCGAACACTCTAAGACGGTGTCTTCATGCTTGAAATAAAAATTTCACTTGGACATCAATATTACTCCGCATTAAAAAATTCATTCTTCATCTATAGACATGAACCTAGCTACTGCAAAATCATATTTGGAGCTTCTACATATTTAACGCGTTGACTGCCATACTGTGCAGCCTGAAACCGACACGACCTTCCAGACTTCTCTGCAACAAGAAAGTAATCTGAAGTTACACTCTTTCCAATTAATAATGTTAGTAATAATTTATACTTCTTACTGGCTCCGGTAGATCTTCTTAAATATTTAAACAATTCGTGAAGAAACATTCGTGTTCAGATAAATGGCCACTGAATTTAAGTGTCACCCATTTATGGGTGCGATAACAGTAAAAAAATGTTGACGATCGAATATATAGTGAAGAAATAACGTCATTAAAAATACCCATTTAAAACATCGTTCGAATTCAGAATCTCCGCACAGAAATGGAGAGGTCGAGAAGTTTCTAGCTGGGGAAAGCCGAAAAAAAGCGTCGATTCGTTGCTCGCCGGGGCAGGATTTTTCGGTGACTGGCACGGTGCGTTGAACAGCCGTCAACAAAGTTTCGAAATTCGCAACAGCTTTCGCCTGGAAGCGGCGGAGAGCACTCGAAACTCAGCCGACTGAATTCGCCGATTCGAAACTCGCCAACTCATCATCGCGCGAACGCCGGCCGCGATTGATGTGCCATTGTGCCGTGCTCTTTTCTTGCGCCGAAAAACCGGATGATCGATTGCCGCGTCGAGAATCGTACGGATGCGCTCCCCGATCAAAGGCTGACAGTTCGAGACCTCGAAGTCGGAAGTAATGAACAATCGGGGATCGATCGCGACATTTCTCTCCCTTTCCAAACGGTCCGCAGCCATTTTTTTCGAAAATTCGCATCCCTCGAACGGGCTATGACGTTTTTCCACATGCGGCGCTGATTTGAAAAAGTTCATTGAACGGAGATTTTCATCTTTAACACATTGAACGCCAAAACGGTCACCGGTGACCGACGCATCAAATTCAATGTAATTACATAATTATCGATTGTCGCAAAATTCTGAGCGAACTTCACACTGAAACAATAATGTAGGAACAGTAGAACACGACTGAGCACTGAAATCTTTTCTTTCTGTACGATTTATACAAAAAACAGTAAATTATATCTCGTCTGATTAGGTATGGCTATTTTCACTGTGGCGTTCAACGTGTTAAAGAAGTATTATTTATTGGAACGTTGTCAATTTCGTGTTGTTCAATTGCTGACTTTATAGAATAATGTCAAGGGTTTGAAGTTTGAAAGATTCACAGAGTGAATTTATAATTATATGATTAATCTCAAGTATCCAGTAGTATGGTATTATTTGTTAACGAACTGATGGATAGAAAAGGGGAAGTTTTCGAGTATTAAGTAAATTGCAAGAAATTCTGAAGCTCGGCTTGAAGAGAAATTGCTTATTACTTGAGATCGAGGAAGTTTTTAACCTGAACTAGTTTGTAAGAAGCTTCTAAAGCTCTGTAGGGGACAAGATTATTGTTATTATTATTCCCTGATGTTCGAGTAGCTCGAGGAAGAAACTGATACAGCAACACAGTTTAAACTTTCTGAGAAATATATAAAGAATCCTGACGGTCTAGAGGAGAGATCGACGCCATTTTTTATGCTGTGCGCTACTCCCTATACGAGGTTTACCATTTTTCTTTGTCAAACCTTAATTTTCTAAGCGTACGAGTATTTCACAGTGTCACATGATAATGAAATACCATACGAAACACTTAGAACACCATTGAATCTTCTCTTTGAATGCTTATGATCGTGTTGCATACTATACACATCGATCCACTAGTTCAAATTTCTAATCGTATACTCCTTACTGACCTCACTTGTATTTATATTTGCACCTAACAAAGGCCATATAACAATCAAAAGAAAAATAAATAAGTTCTTGAGACCTTCAATAACCTTTCACCATACATCCTTCGATCAGTCCCCTCACTGTGCTTCCTAACAATAGTACACCTAACGCAGACACTTCAAGGCCGTTTCTCACATAGAAAATTCTGCTCTGGAGGTCTGATCGCTTCAAAAATCAGACTGAACATAAAAAGTAATTAAATTATTATCAAAATTAAGAGAAGGATATGACCTTGATGCGTCTACTTCTGAGTCTCAGCACAACTCCAACCAAGGAAGTTCTCTCTGTAATCAGAATCGAGAAGAAAAATCGATCATCAGCCTACCTTGAAGACCTCCCACGTGGCGCTGAACGGCAGAACGGCCAGGCCGACGAGGAGATCGGCGACGGCCAGGCTGACGATGAACATGTTCGTGACGTTTCTCAGTTTGCTGGTGTGATAGACCGCCAGGATGACTAGGACGTTGCCCAGCACCACCATCACGTTCACTATAGCCAGGACGGTGAGGGTAGCCAGGATCCAGGGGCCAGACCACTCGACGCGCTCGTACAAAGCAGCGCATGCGGTGGCGTTCAGCTCTCGCATTTTAATTGCCAAGGTCCTTGGGCGCGTCCGTGCGATCCTGTCGAAGGATTTCGAAGGACTTCCGGTTCAACGACAGCCACCGAGCCGACGGCCGGACGACAGAACTCGAAGGACGACACCGGACGACCTGGACCTCCATCACGACCGCAGGCTCCTCTGGTCGATCGGTCATCAATCGATCATCGGTTCGTCCTCAGGGACGTCGTCGTCGATCGATCGGACGCCACGGATCCGTCCGACGAAACCTCGATCGATTCGATCCTCCCAATCCTCGTCCCCCGAACCCTCGTCCCTTTAAATCGGTTAGGCTGGGTCAGGTTCTTTGCACCGTCGAACGGGACGAAGGATTCATGGACTGGCCTCGATCGATTTAATCACTCCGCTGGAGAGTTCTCTAATGGAGCCGCTGTCACTCAAACAGAGAACTTTGGCTCTTCCGTCGTCTCTTCCGACGAAGAAACGCGAGAACTTGAGGAACAGCTTGTTAGAGTTTCCGTCTCGTCAGCAATCCACTGTTGGCTCGGAGGGATTTTTCCGACACGAACGAACTTACACCTACCGTCTGTTCCACCGACACTGTCCTCCTCGCGAACCTAACCTCCAAAATGTTTTTCCGCTTTCGTCAGACTGTTCTGATTTGTACGGTCGACCGTAGGCTTGTGCAGGCTATTTCTTTTAACGAATGTTTGCTGTTTTTTCCACCAAATCCTCCTTCTACTTTAACTGAACTGTAAATTTTACGGAGCTCATTCTACAGGCGTCAACCCTTTTCCTGCTTCAAATCATCCCCTCGGGCAACCCTTTTCTCGGCTTAACGATCTTTTCTGTTTCTTCTATTAAATCTGCTTTCTAATTGAAATATTTGACCCTGATCTTTCCCCAGTTTATTGTATAGACGTCAATCTCTTTTTGCTGATTCGGATCATCCCCCTCCAGCAATCCCTGTTTGCTGTTTCCCTCATGAAATCCTTCCTCGAATTTAAATACTCGATCCGGAGTCCTGCAGCTTATTCTATAACCGTCAACCCTTTCTCGAGTTATAAATCATCCCCCTGGAGCAACCCCTTCTCGCTCGAACGTTTCTTCTCCGGTCGTTTCGACGTCTTCGGCGAAACTTCTTCGAGTTCCGTGGGACGTGGAGCGTTTTCGTGGACTTCCGGTTCGGCAGCTGGCTCCCGATGGACTCGTTCGTTCATTCCACCCCCTACCCGTGCAGTTGTCCCAGCCCTGGCTCGATCGTCGTTCCCATTTCCGTATCACGATTTCACTGCATCGACGAGAACACGTTGCTGACGTTGCTTATTCGATCCTCGTTTCCCTTCCATCGTTCATCCTTCACCCCGATGGATTCCCACCGAACCCACCCCCTCGTTCTGATTGCACTTTTATAGGTATCCGCGCCGGCGATAACCCCTTCACCCCCGTGGAACCTCGAAATCGAATTCGTCGCCGAAGACACCCTCCAGCCAGTCTACTTTATTATCTCTTTTTTCGAACCCCGTTGATCCCCGACGACACCACCGTTTCAACCCTCCGCGACGGGGTGAGATTCTGACGCTGCCGACGACGTTCGCCGGTATTTCACGTGGCTGACTTCCTGGAATACGAGATGTTCACCGGCAGACTCTTTTCTATTTTGATTTCGATTTTTATTTTTCGCTCGAATGGGGCGAGTTTCGAGGAAGAGGAATTCTGCGAGCTTCCCGAACAGAAAACTCTGGGAATCTTCTTTTCACGCTGGAAAGCTTCGACGGTCTTTTCTCGGGAGAATCGAAGGCTGTTCAATTCTATATTTGAACTTGAGGAAATATTTGTATTTTAATACGAAGATCACGGCGATGAATTTTTGAAGCTGTTCGAGCCTGGATAAAATTTTGAAGCTGCTTCTCTAGGATCTTTAATTCTGTAATTTGTATTCCTTTCGATTTTCACCGGCTTCCAGATATATTCCTTTTTTATTAATTTGAATTATTACATCTGTACGCGCTTTTTGGTATTCGTGTTAAGTTACATCTAAAATCCACTGTATTTGAATTTTGCATTCCTTCTATGGAAGTCAACAAATATATCTATACATTTTTTAACACGGAGCTTGCGAATGTTTACAACAGTTCCAGAACTCTTCCTTTCGCTTCCCTTCTCAAATTTGTCCAATTTTCAGAAGACTCCGCAGATATTTTTTGTTTCCTAACGTGAAGCTTGCGCAATTTAATTTTTAAATCAGTCTCCACACGCTTCAGTTAAGTTAGTTCAACAATGTTGCCCGTCGCTTCCCTTCGAGGGCCCTCCGCTAAATTTCCCCGTCTCCTGATTAATTTTTAATTAGTGCGCGTAACTTCGAGGCTCGCCTCAATCGAGCACCCTCGAAATTCTCCGGTTTTAATCTTCGTGCGTTGGGGAAACTTCAGCAGCCACTTTCTCCGGCCCTTGAACGGCCAACTTTCTCGCGATTTCAATTTTTAATCATTCGTCAACACACGCTCCCGCGATCCCATGAATCTTTCATCATCCCCGAGTTTTGTTAATCGTCCGCCCCTTCGGCGAGTTTCTCCGCCCTGAAACTTTCGACCGTAACGAGGATTCCTTGGATGTTCTTTATCTGATCAGCGACGACTCAAATAACCGACTAATTTTTCTATCCTCCTCTTTCTTTTCCTGAATTATTCGAAGTCTCAGAGTTTGGACGAAATTTCCCAGCGCTCGGATTTCCAAATTTCAATTCTCTTCCATGGAGCAGGCTTGTTTGTCATCTGCGGGCGCTCGAGCAATTTCAGAGGAGCTTCGCGGGGAAAGTCTCGAAAACAACGAAATTCCAACGATGGAGTCGCCCGAATCACCCCGGAAGCTCGATTCTCCTTCCACTTTGAATAATACTAGTTTTGTGCGTCTTCGAAGCTCGATTTCCCTGTACGAAAGCCTTTCCAAAGCACGATGTTCATCCCCTTCGCGGCGGAATGAATTGTTCTAAGACCGGCTCGTTTCGCGGTACCTACGGGTCAATTTTTAATAAATAATCTTTGTTGAAGCACGCGTCGAGTTCAGTCCAGAATGATCTATCGCGCGTCTTCGGTTTCGCCTATTCTATGCGATTCTTCTCGCGGTTAGCGTATTGGTTGTCTTTTAAACGAGTTACACGATTATTTGAACACACGCGCACGATCGGGTCGACGGCACGGCGACGATATTTTCGTTTCTCGTCGATCAGTTCTTCCGATAGAAGCCTCGACGGGTAATCGCGTGGATTATAGAAGTAGAGGATCACAGCCAGGCAGAGTTGAATCGTGCTACGTAGTTTTTTTTCAGTCTCCTCCAGTCAGTCTATTCTCTGTTACGATTGTTAGTTTTCTTCTTCTCGCCCGTCCCGTCGCTCGACTAAATGATTTTTCGACACTTGGCGCGATGCGTGTACCTCAGCAGTCTGAAGCGGGTTTCCTCTTCGATACGCTTCGCTCGCATTATTTCGACGGAGATTCGGTTGGGGGATCTTCGAGAACGAACACCGTCGCGGACGAATTCACCGGGATGACACCTGGAACAGAAAGGACACTCGATCAGGCAAATTTGAATTATACGCTGCTCGAAATATTTATACTTAGATGACTTGGTGTTTATTAAAGTGTGAGATGCTATAGATGTTAGGTTTACAATTAAATTCGCGACCTTTCGAGTCTCTTCGTTCCGAAATTTACTACATACGATTGTTAAGGACTCGAAAAATGAACTGGCGAAGATAAGAGAATCGGATGAGTTTATTATTAAATGCTACGGAAGTTCCAAATATTATACAGGGTATCCTGAGGTAAGTGCTGTTTAAAATAATATCTAAGGCATGAATCGTTTCAAGTGATAACAGGGGATATGTTTTTTCTATTCTTGATATGGAATCAGATAGAGTATAAAAGTTAAATTTTTCAGACTGTTTTATGAAGCTTATGTTAAGATCAACTTGTCCTTTTTTTTGTAATAGAATAAAAAATTTTTTTGTTAGAATCTTGTTAGATATCTGAAGATCAAGCAGTTGATTTTTTAAGTTTGTGTAAGATAAGAGTTTGCACTATACTCTTGCTCAGTGATGCAAAAGAATTCAAATTACTATTATATATAGTAATTTCAAAAAGGTACAGGCCTGTTTAATCAACACAGGCCTTGAAACTAGCCTTCTGAATGTTACAGGCCCTTCAAACTGACATTTCAACGAGAACATCATATGTAAACTTAGATCTGCATGGTCTCGTGGCGGTAACTTCTACGGATCGCCGCCGGGTGGCTCGCGTTCTCGAAAGTACTGCTTCTAAGACTCGTTCCCAACATACAGTCTTAACACATTCGCATCGGGAAACGAAAGTTCTCGTTTTTCAAAAATAAGCGTCGTCGTCGGGAAACAAGAATTCTAATACCACTGATACTACTTCTGTACAACTCCTGAAAATTTCAATAACATATATTAATCACAAAAATAATTATTGCAGTTTTAATACACATATGTTGAAATATCTTCGGATCACTAAAGTACCCCCGGTTTATATGAAAAGTTTGTGAAAAGTAGCCCGATGCGACTCTGTTAAGACAAAATTGAAATGCAACCAAACATGTT
Organism: Macropis europaea; assembly: GCA_916610135.2. NCBI lineage: Eukaryota > Metazoa > Arthropoda > Insecta > Hymenoptera > Melittidae > Macropis > Macropis europaea. The sequence continues at coordinate 2,208,766 of OU744346.1, forward strand.
CCTTTATCTCTTTGCTATCACAATCCCTATCTCAACAAACTTAACATAGCATAGTGAGGTGAATCGAGCATCAAAGCGGAGTCTGAGAAGAGCTCCTGACCTATCCAGATGCACCTACGCCTACGGTATCAAAATCTCCGCCTCTCCTCTTCTCTCCGCATCCTTCAACAGCGTCGAAACTCATAACAGAATGCAAGATTCCATAACACGGAGTCGAGGACGTGCAAACACCATGATCTCGGCGTTTAATTTAACACGTTCCGTGGTGCGTGGGTCGTATGCGCCCCAGCCACCTAATTCTCTTATTCGAAATAAATGCTAATATTCTGTATATTCCAATTAAAACGAACGCCACGATAATAGTACCAAATGAATGGTGCATCATAAGACAATTAAATGTTTGTGTTATGAACGTCATGTATTTATGGAAACTTATTTTCACGCGTCTGACTTGTTATGGAAGTTTTCACCGCGGCATGGAACGCGTTAAAACAGAAATTCTCGTTCTTGTAATAAAGTGCAGCGCCGTGGAAACGGGCGGCCAAGACGCACAGGAGAAACAATTCATTTCGAGGCTCTTTCGAGCACGCTTGCGTACGCGCCCCGTGACGAGAAGCTAATTAATAGACGGAATGCTTTGACGGAGCGACGAGCTTTGCCGCGAACGGCTTTTGTCGTTTGTACACACGTACACTGTTCTCCGTCAATGAAAATGCCTCTCCGGAAATACCATTCTCTCTCTCTCTCTCTCTCTCTCTCTCTCTCTCTCTCTCTCTTTTAGTCTCTCTGATGACACGTGTAGCCCTCTGCCCTATCCGCGGATTTATACCGTCTGGTTAAACGGGAAAAAGCAAAAGGATAGTTTGCTCTGTAGGGAAAATAGAAATATTATCTATGTTCCATGTATGTGGGAGAAGTCTAGACGTACGTACGATCAGCTGTTATAATGGGAATTTTGAGAACCATACCGAAAGTTGATGTATCGGGGTGTTCGGAATTAGGCGATATGTAGTTTATCAAATAATGCTTCGTTTCTTTCAGTGTCCTTTTTTCATCTATTGTGGCAATCACATGCATTTGTTTTCGATGAAACTTCGTATCCCTCTTTACAAATAATTCCTTCAAATATTTATCGAACGCTTGCAGATTACCGAAGTCTTTTCCTTGAAAAGAGTCTCGCGAAGACCGAGACAAACAGCAATCAAAGAGTGCTATATCTGCTGAGCACAGTGGATCAGGTTGGACAATCCAGACGATCTCTAGAAATTTTTGGAAGCGTTCCGTCGAAACTGGTGGTCCAGCGTTGTCTTCCAAGATTGTCTCCTTCCATGTAACTCAACTCCAATGTATTTAATAATTCCAGCATTTAATTGATCCACATGTTAGCAGCGGTTCCTTGAAGCAAGCGTCTGAGTATCGGACGGAAGTTGTTAATAAATAATACCGTCCCAGTCCCACGCAATGCAATTCGAAACCTTCCAACAGCAAGCGCTGCGAACTTTTCGAACGACCCAATAATTGCGAGTGTTCTGGAGTCAGCAGTCTTTTCTACGTCGTGGCACCGATCGCATCGAAATATATTTTGCACGGAACACCCTTTTCCTTCGCTTTCCTTACAGTTCAAACATCTCGTGTGTTCCACCTCCCCCCAACCCTCCGGTTGTCGTCACTGTTCGCCTACGTGCTCGAGTAAACTCATTCGCAAATTGGACTCCTGTCTCGCGAGTACACCTTATCTCTTCACATCGCTTCCTTTATTCTCCGTTTAATTTCAGCGTTCCTCTATTCCTCGGTGTCTGCTTCACGGGAGCTCTCAGCTGAAATCTTTTTTTCCACGGCATTCTCAGCGAACTCGTTTCGTGTTTTGTTTTAGAATCTAGTGTCCTTGCTGCTGGGTTCGCTTTATTTTTCAAGGGGTTACTTAATGAACGTGCTTTGATTTTTTCTGCGTTGGGTATTTGTATTTTCGTGATGGTTCGAAGGTGAAGCTTGGTCTGTCGTTTTTAACACTGTGTAATGGGAATTTTGTTGCCTGTGACGAAAATGATGCATCAGGTAAATGGTAAAGTTTGTATCGCGGGATGTAAATATAACACCAAGCGATGAGTAAACGAAATGAGACTTCAAAAATATAGATAAGGAACTTCCAAGTTGCATGGTGCTATGGAAGGTTAAAAAGCGTATTTTTTCAATAAGAAGTACCTAGATGTTTTATATTACTTTACTATATAAATAAACATACTTCGAACTGAAAAATAAAATTCTTAACCCTTTCGCTTACGTGGACACAAAATGACCCTCCCTTAAGCTGACCTTAAACCTTCTGAAACCTTAAGCGCCCTAGGGTTAATAATGAAAGTAATTTTCTGTTTATCGTTGAAGACGATTGTGTCATTCTATTTATGCTATCGATGGTCGAGCGAAGAAAAATATAACAAAATGCTGATAACCACTACAGTATATTGGATCTTTCGTGTCATTCGTGCTAAGAACCATTTCAGTGGTAAAGCTGTTTCAGAACCTATCAGTTAACACGTGAATTTACGATTTGATCGAATTTAATTTTTTTACAATCTACAGCGATACTCTAATATTTGGAAATTTTCTGAAGCTTGAATCATGTTTTGCAAGGATACGGGGTATAATATCCTCCAGGCGATCCATTAGGATATATCCTGCCGGTCCTCGATGTCTCTGTTGATAAAGGAAAACACATCGCAGGCGAACGGTATAGGGGGATGCAGAAGCATATGCAGAATGATAAGAGAATGTAAACGGAACGAGAAAACAATGCGCGCGATGAACGGAAACAAGTAGGTCAGTTGAATCGCTCAAACAATATGGCGCGTTTTAACTCGAACAGAGTTAAGGATCCACCTTGAGCGTACCGCAGCCTCTCTTCCGTATCATCCTGCCATAGCCGTTGCTGTTTTATTGCAAACTTCAATTTCATTCATTATATTAATATTTTCAATTAAAATATTTACATGCAGAGTGGTTGCAAACACTGTCGTCCATAAATCTCAGGACATTCGCTATTTTTATTAAAACAATATGTCACATTACCTACATCAATGGAAAAACCTGCATAAATGATCTAAGACAGTTACAAGAGAGCAACAAAATAATTTAACAAATATTTGGAGTGAACTGGACCCAAAAATAAGACAAGCTCAAGGTCAAATGTTATTTGCACTACAAACCGAATCTGAAACTTCTGCCTTCTTGACTGTTCGATGATATAATAATAAATTTACCGACGCTCAGGACGCATTAGTTCTATCTCTAAGCTTGCTAAACAGTCATCAGTAGACTGTGGAAGTTTATTCAATTTAATATACTGACATACTTGAAACATGTGCATTCAATTCCATAAGAGGACTAGAAAGTATATTCTTAACCCCCATAGAATCGTGCTCGAAAACTTACGTTAACACGTAGAGTGTCGTGAGGGTCACCGGTGACCGGCACCTCAGATTTGCTTTCATTAAATAACTAATAATTTTCGTACAATTCTGGTATAATATTAATATTCTAATAACAGTATAAAGCGACACCTATGCGTTCAAAATGTAAAATATTCTTTTCCTTCGCGATTTCTGTTTAAAATACGACATTATATCGTGTCCGACTAGGCATGGCAGCTTCCACTTTGACATTCAACGCGCGGGGTACAGAATTACCCACTGTGTTTGTACGTTTCTGGACTAAGAGTATCTATGCAAATTTGTTTCAAGAAAGAGACAAATTACAACACTGAAAAACTTTATTCATTACCCCTATTAGAAATAATTTTATTTTGCAAGTGTTCAGAAAAGAAAGTTCTGAAGTTGTGTCAAAAATTATGTTGCGGGGTACCCTATACTCCGCACAGTCCTATGAGGGTTGGCGCATGAAGCACAAAATGCAGTACTGCTAAAATTTAATACCGTCGACTGTATTAACATAGAAATTGTACCACTCTAAGCATGTATATTTGCATAAACATCCCCTGGTTATCTGGTCATCAGAAAATCTACCGCAAGGAGCAGCCGTCTACAACTTGGTTAGCAAGGCAGAACCTCTACGGTTCGACCGTTTCACGGACACCCTCTGTAGATCTGAAGCTATGAACAGGCTATTATGAGGAGGATACAGTTTGCGCGTACGGAAGTACACGTGTCCCGGTTGCTGGATTTTCCAGAAAAGACGAAGCCCATAGCAAGACGATGCGCATGCATACGGGATGAGGCCACGGCTCCTGGCCGTATTATAAAACGTGCCACCGGCGTTTTCAACCCTTTCCGACGGGTCGTCACGCGGAGTCGCGATCGTCGGTTGGAAAGAGACACACGGAAAGCCCCCTTTCACGCGGAAAATCGACCAACCCGGCTGAATGGTTCTCTTTTTCTCTTTAGGCAAACTGCGGGGAAGGCTGGGAATCTTCGGCGTATGAATAGCAACCAGTCGCTCTCGAATATCGAACCAAACGAACCCACGAAGAGTCTTAACGCATTTCGAGGTCGGACACGTAAAAATACGCCTGTTTCGTGTCGGCACTTAACCGTCTGACAAGCAACAGTACGCCTTTTTTAATAGTTTTATTGGATATCGTTTGAATATTTTTGTTTGTGGTTGAGCATAAGTTTCGTAGGTGACGGATTGATAGATTTCGGTTGAGCGATAACACGGAAGAGGGGTGTTTCTATGTAACGCGTTGAATGCTGCGGAGATCACTGCCGAGCGGCGCTACGAATGTAATTTTATTAAATAACTGTTATTTATTATAAAATTTCGAAATGCGTTGACATCGATATAGGAATATAAAATACAAATTGTATGTTTGAATGTATTAAAATTTCATTGTTTGTGGATTGATATTAAAAGAAATAAGTTATTAGGTGTCTACTCCTAGTCACACCCGATGTAAATTTTCCTTAATGTACACTATGCAGAAAAATGAAGTTTACACGTATTCAATTGTGGACATTAATTTCTACGTCAGTGTTGCAATGTTAAAGTTGCTCAAAATGTTGCTGAAATCATTAGTGACTTAATTGAATTAAATTTGAGGCGCCGGTCAGCTGCGTGTTAATATGAGATCACTCTATATTTTTCTAGTATGTATTTTTAATTACAAACTATATGATCGTACTGTTCAATATTTTGCCTCATGATTGCTCTGAAAAGTTTTAAATCGCGTGTCTGACCAGGCACGTCAGTTTTCATTATGCCATTCAACGCGAGACTTTCCCGTATAACTTGGAACGCATTGATCTTTCGATCCATGTTTAGAAAAACTCTTCCATTTGCTTTCTTGAGTACATGCACGGAGCTAGGACATCCAGTATAGCTCAGGGTAGTGTATTTTTGACCGAGCTTAGTGAAAGGCGGTATATCCAGTGCGTCATCGACGGTTTCGTGTGTTGACGTAGTCGGATAATCCGGCCGCCTTGGATTTATCCCGGTATTATATTAATGTCGGATAATGCGGGTCGCCGAAAGAAGCATGCTCATCAATATTCACGGCTATAATGCACGATCCGCTGCTGTATCGATGCACCGAACAACATCAGACGTCCGAGAATTTATAAACGGAGGAAGAAGGGAGAAAATTCTGAGGATCGCGTGAAATTTACATCGAACCGTTCCCTCGCATGCATTAGAAGTTTTGTGGAAACACACAGAAAGGTTGGGTCACGTGATTTGTTGCTGTTATATAAAGTATCAGATCCTCTCACAGATTTGTGTTTTATGTAAATGAAATTCTGAGTTATTATTTTCATTCATATTCAGACCGATTTTTAGCATAGGATAAAAGTGAGATACTGCAAAAATTAGTTTTCCGTATGCCTGGTCACACTTGGATTTTTCTACTCGCAGCATGATATTTATTTTATATGAACCGAACGGGTTGGGTTGGGTTAGGTGCAAATCAGATATAACTGAAGTACAAGCTTGAAAGGTCTGCGTATAAAATTCATCGTTGAGAAAAATAGAAAGAAAATATTAAGAAACGTAGTTTCTCGTTTGTACGACCATAATAATTCTATTCCACTTGTAATAAATGGGAATGTCCTACATTGGTAGAGAATATTCATCGCGTACAAACTTGAGGGGGTGGACTAGCTACAAATCAGACATAATGTAGACCCAAGCTTGAGAAATCTACGTACAAAATCTATAAGAGGAAGGAAATAGAAATAAAATGTTAAGAAAAGTAGTTTCTCGATTGTACAACCATACACGGACCACTGTACGTCCAGAAAATAGTTAAATCCTGTATTGGTGGGAAATATTTATCTTACACAAACTGGAGGGATGGGATTGGGTACAAATCAGGTATAATTTAGACCTAATTCTGAAAGATCTGCGTGTAAAATCCACCATCGAGAAAAAGTTGAAATGAAATACTAAAAACCGGAGTCTTCGCATGTCTGACCAGACACTGGTAATTCTACTTGCATCCAAATTTCGTTTCCATTCGTCAGGACAAATTTCAAAGTCCTCCATTTTTTTGACATTTGAAAATTGAACTGAGATTTCAATGAACTTCTTCTTTAATGACACGTACTATTATTCACCAAAGTATTAAGCTTTCCTCATGAAACCCTCCGTATGCTCTGAAATTCCTCGAAATTTTTTTTTAATCATCCTGTACCTTAGATCTAGAAAGAAAATGTTCTGTTGAAAAAGAAAAATACCGAATAATGTAATTCTCCATGCGCCTGACCGAACACAGACCGTTCTGCTTCCAGTAAAATACCGTTTCCATTCGTCAGGACAAATTTCAAAGGCCACTATGTTTTTAACAATCGAAAATAGGTCTGAGATCCAATTCAATTTGTCGTTCCTTAATGACTCATACTATCATTCACCGAAATGTTAACCTTCCTCTGAAGTTTCACAATCTTTTCTTTTAATTGCATCCAGAAAACCAACCGTTGAAAAAAATACTACAAAACTAGATTCTTCTTTCGCCTGGCCACGCACGGAACATTCTACTTCGAGAGAACTCCCGCTCCCATTCGTCGGCGCAAATTTCAAAGGACAATAATAATCGCGTGTCAGGATTCCGTTCGCGCGTTCGCTCGATAACGTGATTACACATTCATGCACGCGAATCGCGTTCCCGTGTAAATTACAATTACCGTCTGGCATTAGCATATTAATGGCGTGCCGAACGTCTCGAGGCGAACAGACGAGTCGCGTCGCGTCGCGTTGCGTCGCGGCGCGGCGCGGCGCAAGGTCTCGACCTTACCGCGGGCGAACGAAAACACGGGAAATGAAAAAGGAAACGACGGGTCTCTCGAAAGGGAGAAAGGAAGGGTCTGGACCGCGATGTTGACACGAGGCTACCCCTTTTGAATCCACCCCTTCGACCGAGATACCCGCTGCAATAATAAACACCAGAAAATGAACCGGAGCTTCTGTGAGAAGGCTGCTGCTGGCGAACGGAAGTCACCCTGACAGGAAACTGGCGACGTCTGAGCTTCTTTGTCAGCTGCTCGATCGAAGTGGGTCACCTGTGACCCGTCCATAGATTTCGTCGAAATTGTTGTTACATTCGTATTCGCAGAATCGAAGCTATCACGAACTATCCTGTCTTTTACTACGCTTAACACTTCTGAGCTTCTTTTGTGAGCTGGGCGATTCAAGTGGTCCATGCGTCGATTTCGTTGATATCGTTGTTACATTCATATCTGCAGAAGTGACCCTAACTAGACCTATCATTTCCTTTATTACACTTAATACTTCGACTGCCACGCTGTATTAGCTGAACGTAACAAAGTTGCTAAATTGATGTTGAATCTAACTACAACAAATAGATGTACTATCTATGGATATAGATGATATTCAGTCATATGACCTTAAATTATACTCAGTTTCACCGATGTTATTACTGACATTCATCATTTTTCTAATGGTTCTATTCGACTTTGCTGGATCGGTTTGTTAATACTATAAATGATCAAATGAATAATAATTGAATATAAGTGTCATCCATACATGGGTGATATGACACTCAAGGTACATACTAATGTAATTATGATAGAGACACTCCAGGTAGATTGTTCTAGGTCGATTCCTTATTGCTAGTGTATATTCCTTCTTATCTCACTTTGAGTGACTGAAAATGAATATGTGAAGGAAAGAAAATGGTGTCATGTGATAAGGTGTACGCCGTTGAGTACAGCATTACAGAACTAATTCAAAATGACGTGTTATTCTGGATGTCTCTGCAATAATATAATGCAATCGTACCTTATATCAGTATTATTTATAAATCGTTTATTATCCCAGTTATGCATGTGTATAATTTGTAATCCCTCAATAAATAGAGTAACTTAACCAATTCAGCCCTCATGATGATACGATACACATACTGATTAATTACGAAATTAAGTGTTCCTTGCAAATGGTTCAAATAATACACAGACACCGAATAAGCAAACAATGTATCATTAAGAGTTATTTACAATTAATTATGTGGGTGTAAATATTATTTTTATGTATTTCGCACACTTTATTGTTCACACATAAAATGTTTGCGGTATGCATCGAATATTTACTTGAAAGCGAACTCGGGAGCGTCGAGAGCTGGTTCGAGATCGAAATCGTTCGCTGCAATTATTTTTGATCGTCCTCCCCGTTAAACGAGTCGAATCTACGGGCAAACGCGCTTATCGATTCCCACGAGAATTATTCAATTCCCGGTATAATCGTCGCACGATGAAACAATGTTTCAGCAATCGGATCTTCGCGCGGATTACGGGATCCCATTCGGAAGCTTGCCCCCGTGATTCCTTTGTAATTAGGGGTCGATCGAATTTCCATCCTCCGTATCGTCGATAGTCCTTTTTTAAAACAGTTTAATTTTCCATGCAGTTCTTGGAAGGAGTGGGAATTAAAATAAAATAATTTTTGTCGATATTCTAAGTGTTCAATTTTCACCGTAGACCCACGAAAAATTGGGAATTAAAATAACATCATTTTTGACGACATTCTAAGACAGTTCAATTTTCACCGTAGATCCTTGAAAAATTGGGAATTAAAATAACATAATTTTTGACGATATTTTAATACAGTTCAATTTTTACTGTAGACCCTCTACAAACCGGAAATTAAAATAAAATAATTTTTAGTGAATATTTCAATACAGTTTTATTTTGGACGTGGGGCATCGTGAGATCGGGAATTAAAATAATATAATCTCGGTCGACATTTCGACAGTCTTCACTGTAGACCCCCCAAAAATCGAGAATTAAAATAAAACAATTTTTTTCGACATATTAAAACAGTTCAATTTTCCCTGTTGGCCCTCGTGAAATCGAGGATTAAAATCAAATAATTCCCTCCGATATTACAAAACGGTCCAATTTTCACTGCTACCCTCTCCTAAATCCAGAATTAAAATAAAACAATTTTCCTGAATAAAGCAATCCTCTGTATCAGACAACAAAGTCCCACGTGTAAATGTAAAGCTCCAATATTTTATTCGATACCGATTCAGCTGCAGCAGCCTCGATGCTCCGCGTTACAGAATCTATTTTTCGAAATAAACCTCCGAGAACTTCTGTTCCATTTCGATTTCGAGAAAATTTTCTTCCTGTAACGTACTGATCGAATTAATTCTATATCCGTGTCTCGACCGAAAGTTTCAGCGATTTGCCGAGGAACTGATTTCTTTCTTCGGCCACAGGGACGAGTTTAATTCCGTACGGTTCCGCGAGGCAGCTTTTTCCCCCGGGGAGCGTGCTTAATTTAAATCCGAACTTCGTCGAGCTGGAACACAAGTAAATTCGAAGAAGAAGCGGTATCGTTGTTGCGAAACAAGCTGCAATTAGACGGGCATACGGAAAAGGCTTATCAATTTCCAACGGGCGACTTTAAATTAGCTTTCCGCGGCGAGGAGAGTTTTTCCATCGACGAGTTAACTCGGTATTCCCGACGTTTCTCCTCGGTTTTCTCAACGGAGCCACAGCTCTCCCGACGATAAGGTTTTTGCCGGTGCCCGATCTTTCTTCCGACTTTGCCAGATTTCAGACGACTCCAGATTCCGCCGTTTCTATGCGAAACCCGGCGAATGGTAATGTTTTCTTGAATTTAGAAAAACTGCCATCGCTGGAGACTTTGAGATGTAGCCCACTGCTTTGTTTCTTGTTTTATTCTTAAGGCATTGTGGACCAGATTGTTCTTAAGCATACACAATTTATTTGTTACTGTCTCCATATTATATTCAGACGGATTAGAAAATTAAATCACCGAAAAACCTATTTGTTGTCACTTGTTATTGAGTAATAATTATATAGCTTAGTGTTTTGTTTTTTGTTTTATTTTTAAGGCATTGCGGACCAGATTGTTCTTAACCATACACAATTTATTTGTTACTGTCTCCATATTATATTAGTTACTATCTCCATATATAGAAAATTAAATCATTGAAAAACTTCTAACTGTTGTCACTTTTTATTGAATAATAATTGCTCTTGATTGATTGATAGAAGATGCGAGATATCTCGTCAGGAGCCTCAAATGGTGCAACACGAAACGCGAGATATTTCGTCATTCATGTACAATGTGTTAACCCCTTTGCTTTACAATTTTTTAATCGCCAAGCGCGCTAAAGTTAATTATGTAAATGTTCAAGTGACTCAATAAATAAAAAACATACTCTAAAACGTACAATTTGCCTGGAACTATCTGGTCTATGCCAGCCGAAGAAGCTTTCTTTATTTTCTATAAATTAATATAAGTCTCAGTCGTGTTTTACTGAGACTCGGAGCAAAACATACGTCACGAGTGTGACTCGTTCTTATAAGTTAAAGGGTTAAGGTTGCGTGAACATCTGTGAGGGTTATTAGCAACCACAGTTTAACCGATTGTGGGCTAGTTCAAATATTATACCGATGCATTTTAATAATACAACTACAATTCTTTGTATGCTGGTGTTGTAAAATTTTTATTAAAGTCTGTAGGAAATTGTACAATCATTTACTTCGTTCTGATAGTGCATTCTATTAATATGACACTTTGAATATAAGTTTGAGTTCGTATTGCAATTTGCACAAACTGATTGAGGGAAACGATACACACTGGAATATACAGACGACCATAAATTTCGAATTCTGACCTGAATTCTGGACCGTCGTTATCTTGTTCTACGTGTCCGAACAGACACGGCCCCATTCTACTTGTTCGGCCAAACATTCTATTCTATTATTGTCTGAGACGGCACGATACTGTACCACTTGACCGAATGCATACCGTGCTATTATTCTACCAGCCTGACCTGATCCTGTCATGCTTGTCTGGTCACATACCGACTGATATTCCTTTCCTTCCGATACTGAATATTTTTTCCATTTCTTCTATCAATAAATTTCGTGACTTTTCTCATTACAACATTACGAATTCTTTCATGCTGAGTTTCTTTTATTTTACAGAGAACTCGGTTGGTTAACTTTTTTTTATATAAAATTGAACATGTTGCAGAGGACACGGGAAAGGATTTAACTATTCGATTGTACAGTCATTTCCTTACAATATATTATATTGTACTCTTTTTATAAGAATTAGTGGATATTTAAATAAATAAAATTTGAAGCGGTTACACGTATGATAATCAACGTGTTGATTCGACACTTTGTTTCGGCGCAAAATTTAAAGAGTTACAATAATTATTTCCCTGATTCGAATTCTCCAGCTCACTGACATCCGAAGAAGCGTCTTTTTAATTTGCGGCTTAATAAAAGATGCGAAGGAAGAAATGATCTGTTAGCAAAGAAATAATCTAAAAGCTCGAAGGCGCCATTACGGACAATGTCAGATGGAGATACTGGAAGAAAGACAATTTCTTCTTTTACAGGCTAAGGTTAATCCACCCTTGACGCGGGCGACATAAAAGGAACCGGAAACGGCGTGGTCATTTATCTCGGCGAAGTAAATCGCCGTGAAATGTTCCCAGTAAGAGATTCTTTTGTTCTTGATCGATCGAGCTGAAATCGGAACCAATCATTGCCCACGAAATCGAATACTTTATTAGGCGACTCGATGGCAGCTCCTGCTCATGAATTATTATTCATTCCGACGTATCAACCCTTACTGGCTCTTTTGAAATACCTGTGAAAGTTCGTTCAATACAAAATTTTAAACAATAGAAATTTGGTCAATATTTTACTTCTCTATTACTTTATAAACGTTCGTTTATTAATATATAGAGGATAATATGTATAGGAAGTACTCCAAGGATGTATGATTCGCTTGAGGATTTTTTTATTATTTTTGTATGCTGATGCCATTTCTGTACTGCAATATTTATTAGCAGACAGACAGTTAATAGTTAATTAAAATAGAAAAACACTTTGTTACCCTTTGGAATATTGCAAAGCTAAATACTTTTCCTGGACGGAATCTTGCTTTCACACTGTATGCCGTATTATATTTTGAACTTATTGAATGAATTTGAAAACAAACAGTGAGGAAAATATATGGAGAATCGACGATTGAAGTTACAGTGAAAATTGTAGAGTCATAAGAAATTTTGCCGCATGTATGAGGTAAATAAATTTATAAGACGTACATATACGTCCAGAATCCAGGCTGATGACTCTTCAAGGACTCAATGAATTAACATACTTAAAAATAAAATAAATTTTGCCAAAATTCTATTTCTCTATCTATACTGTAAAAAATAAATATCACTCTATAAGAACGTGTATCAGCACAAAAATTCGTACATTATTTATTACAGCGGAAACACCCAATTTGGACCCTTTAAGGTCATACCCCTACCTTCAAATTGACCCACCATTTTTTAACGCGATATTTAATTTATCATTACATCATCCTATGCCTTATTTATTGCTTGCTTCGGTGATATATTCACTCTGATATTCTTAACACGTCGAATGCCGCAGTGGAAACTGCCATACCTAGTCAGACACGATATAATGTCTTACTCTAAACAGAAATCGCGAAGGAAAAGAATATTTTACTTTCTGAACGCATAGGTACCAGTTTATTCTATTATAACAATATTAATATTGCCTCAAAATTTTATGAAAATTGTTAGTTATTTAATAAAAGAAAATCTGGGGTGCTTCACGACACTCAGCGTGTTAAAATAAAAAACGGAACTGATCTTGACAGGCCTGACTTCATTGCTCCTATCATAGTTCTGCTATTTCATATTGTCGTGTGTCGTAGACTAGAATTCAGCAGGGGAAACAAAAACATACAAAAAGTTTACTAAAATAGATCAATTCGTTGGCACTGTATACAGCAGAAGTTCTTGATGCTTGTTACTTGATAAATTGGATCAGTAATCGAGTAGGTTCCGGCAGGGTCGGTGAGCAAATACAGGAAATAAGAAGAAACGACTGAGGAAGGAAACCGAACGAACTACAAACAATGAGAAACATGTCTCAAAAAGAACGAGAAGTTGATCAAGCTGAATCAATAAAGAGAACTTCTTACTTTAACGAAACATAGTACACGAAGGATGAAAATTGAAATTAATATAAAAAAATAATACAAAAATATTGAAACACCGGGTACAGTGAACCATAAGCCTAAGTTTTCGCTATCGCGGGAAGCAGTGGAGCAATTCGTTGATCAACGATGTTAATTAAGCCTCGACTGCTTCGGTTTTGACACGCGATTTCACGTGGAATTTGTAATCAGCAAGCGACGTACACACTGACCGCTAATTAACGCGTTCGTTAATTACAAACGCTACGATCATTACAGTTACATCAAACGGTATCAATCGCCGATTCACGGGGTCATACGAAAATCCGTGTACCTTATGTTCATTACAATGTTCCATTTCACGGATGGAGGAACGAGCAACTCGATAATAACCTGATTTATACAGCGATCCCGTGTCGCGTGCGGACGAGGTACGGGGGTATTTGCTAAGCACGCTCTCGGAACGCCCATAGGCGTTTCCCGAACGCGATGATTGATCCAATTTGGAGACACGATTTTTTAGACAAATTGGGAAATTTTTCATTCGAATTCTGTGTCCTCCGGTTATACAGGACCTTGTCTCTCAGACAAATAATTGGTGACAGGGATACTGAATTACTCACGTCATAATGAATGAAAGAAAGTTACAACTGTTTCCCTTATTATGAAGATTTATGGAATAAGATTATATATTTAATGGAAATTCAAGACTCTATTGCATTGTGTTTTATAATAAAATAATTTACTATTGTATGTAAAAAGGAAAACAAAAAAAATGTACATACAATAATGACATTCTTTAATAAAACCTACCCTTATGAGAGTCAGAGGGATGACTTAAACAAAATTTCAGAACACTACAAATTCACTTTCTGACACTGCATGGGTTGTTGGTATGACTGTTTCCAGCTCAGTCAGGTCTGACATCGTTAAAAAGATATTCGCAAGAAAAATTGACAAGATTAATGGAGAATTAAAGAAGATGAACAAGAGGAATTTGTTTTCCTCGAGACGTTGGCTGGTGGAGTCGCGCCGTTTTGAAATTCATGAGGTCAGTTTTAAAAGAAACAAGTCCGGACGATCGCACGCGTTACTCGGTGAAAGGGCAGAACTCGAAGGCAGCTTCTAATCCACCCTCGGTAAAGTAAGTTACCGACTTCCTGTTTCGCCGAGGGGAGAAGGGATGAAGAAAGTTCGAAAGTTTTTCGCACGATCCGTCCTCCTATTCTACTCGTCGCTACCGTCTTCTTCCGTTTCTTTGTTTTTCTTTCCAGCGAGCCGATCGCTCCAGACGATACTTTGAGTACTGTTCTTCGTTGAAATAAAGGGTGAGAATAATTGCTGTGTCAGACGACAGACGAAGATGGAGCATCGTAAGCGGTCCTTACCATGTGTATTGAGTAGAAATGAAGTCTTGAAAAATGATGCTAATTAGAATTATTTAAACCACAAAGTGACAACAGAAAATACCATTCTTTCTGTTTACTGTGGTACCCCCGAAGAAATGAATATTGTTAGAAAATTGGTCATCCAAGTTTGACAATCTAGTGATAACATCAGTATGTCCGAATCGGGAGGTATATAGTGGAGGCCTGAACGTAGGAAACTGGCTGACTTTTTTTTTAGGTGCAGTCACATTAATTTTCTCAAGGATCTGTGAACAGTGTATACGTCCATTTAGTATTCTGTAAAAGTAAGAATTTGTAAACATAAATATTTATTTTTTAATTATATTGACTTTTTACCATCGTGTCAATTTGACAGCAAGGGATAAATTAAGTAGGGAAAATGAACGGATGAGGGTTAAGATCAGCGACATAAATCGTTAGTCTCTTTCGAACACCAAAATTGCGACAGCACAAGCGACAAGAAAGCTCCCGAAAAATCCCAGAAACACGGTGAAATTTATTTGACCAATTAACTGTCTCAGGCCAGAACAGAGCTATCTCGATCCTGAAAGGTCGTTTCGATGGAGAAGGAACCGGAAGCAGAATGAGACGAGCGTGGAAAAATAATAAAGGACAGGAACGGGGTCACCGGGGACTGACAGTTTTCCGATCCGACCGCGAAATGAGGCGACCCTCTGAACGAGATCGTTAACAGAAAATCGTTCGATCGATTTTCCTCCGAAATCGTTCACCGGCCAGACCACGGGGACCTTCGAAACTTTCCCTAATGAACGAAAAGTTAATTGCTGCTTGCTCGAAGACGATTCGAGGCGGGACGCGTGATTCACGGCAGTTACACTCGATTCGCCCTCTCCCGTCGATTTTTATCGGTGAAGTTTGATAATAAGCGCGATCGCGACGGGGTGCGTGTGCGCGTCGTTCGATGGGGGTGGCCGATCTCTCGAATCAGTTATTAAAACACTCGATTAGCGAGTTCGTCGACGACGGTTCGCTGCCAGCCAATTCCACCCCCTTCTGAATTATTCATTCGTCAAATGTTTTCATTTTCGTGCCGTTTCACGCTTAGCGATACCTTTTTATCTCCTTGTTGTCTTACGGCGACATTGGTCGGGGAGTTTCGCGATCGACAGCTACAGGGTGCTGCATTTCAAACGATCCATGGAAATATCTTGGAATTGAGATTATAGAAAGGCGCAACTACAGCATCTTGGAGCGAAATGTTTTGTTTCTTCATTATTTATATTGTATTTATGGTATTGATGCAGGGATCATCCACACTCTGGATCACTTAACCCTTTGCACTGCAAGTATACTTCTCAGGCAGTCCAAGGATTTGTCAATTTTATCTAGTAATTTTTGTATGTCACGTCAAAAATGAAATATGTCTTAACCCATTTTTGCCCAAGGAACTGGACCTGTTGCCTTGGAAGCATTTATTATTGAAAAGTTACATATGTAAAATAAAGTACTGCTATAATACCACTGCAGATTGTGAAGTCATCTTGCATGGGTGCATTCAATAAGCATTCAACGTAATGACTACGTACAAGAATATTTTCTACCGCCCAATAGACAGAGCTAGCAGACGTAAGGGAACTGAAACGAGGGGAATGGACCTAGAGTGGGGGAAGGCCCGAGCTCCCGTGGTCACCACTGACGTATGGTGATCTTGAAGTCTAGTCTAGTCTCTGTGTCGTTAATAGTCAGAACGGCGAAGTATGGGTGTCTGATTGGGTATGGCTGTTTTCACTTGGGCTTCTCAGCATGTTCAGGCGTTAAATATTGGTTTGCGTCCTAAATAACTTCTGGTTCATGCTCTTCAATTTATCGAATAATTCATTAAAGAATAATTTCTGTTACTTCTGCAGCATGTCTAATAATGAACAAGTTTCAGGACTGTTTACTTTCTAATATGACACTCAGATCAGTTGCATGGATAAACTGTTTGAAGTTTTAACAATAAAAAATGTATTATATATTGGAAGTTATTTAGGACGAAACTCAAATTATAAAGTATTCTAAATATTGTACACACAGTGGATATTAATTGTGGTTGTTGTAATTATTTTGAGCGCTAGCTGACTTTGAAATCTTGAAGACTGCATGTGATGGAGAAGAAATGAACATTCTTCGAAACTTGTATATTATATAGATTTAATATATAAGGTGCCACATTTACCCTATCCACGCGAATATTTTCAAAAGTATTAAAAACATTGAACAACATTTTAAATTTTACATTTTAAACAAAATTTGCATGATTTCGCATGGGGCATAATTCAGCATCAATCCTTTTTTCACAGCTGAAGGCTTATCTGAGATATGAGAGTCACCTTTGATATTAATCAATGTAGCTGTCTATTCGCTATAATAAAGCACCGGATCATTAGTGTAGAAAACCTGTTAGTTAAAAGAAATGACAGAAACCTGATAAACCAGTACTGCACATTATAACATATTAAACTGCACAGACATGTGTACCCTTGGCGAACTTTTCAGCAACAAATTAGTTACACAAATAATTTCTGCCTTACTCCCAAAATCTGATTATCCCCCCAAAAAAACGACTACACTTGCAATATACTCGAAATAATTCCAATTTCCATTCTGAACACTTGATAACCCTCCCGAATAATTAAAACACGCATCGACTATTCCAATTCATTAAAAGTTCATTTAAAATTTCATAGTCGTGCGTAGAGTACACGTATCGACGCCGTCGCTAATTGAAATTCATCCGAAACGCGTGTTAAGGGCGTAATTAAACATCGAAATCGAGCGATATCGCGCGCTTTTTCCTTGATTAGCCCCCTGTAATGATTATCACAGCTGTAATTACTATTGGACGTTGCGTTCGAATTTACCGACCGAAATGAAACGAACGCGTCGCGACGGCACCGATGGATCGCATCGTCCCGATGAAACGAAACGCGAGAATCCCAACGCGAAATCTCCCCGTCAAAGTCCGTCGTTCGGCATCGATTCGATAAACATCGACTGTTGTTTGTTCTGACACGTCGTTAGCGGTATTCTTTCGTTTCGAGGATCCCGGTAATCGCGATCGCCGATCAAACCGTGGAAAATAACCCTTAACCCAGTCTCGCGGACAATGATATCGTTCCCGCGGATCAGCAGTTCCTTTATCTTCTGCCAACCCTCCGCTAACCCCGCCCGACAACCCTTTTGTACCCCTTTGCAAGCTTCTACAGAGTGAAATATATCGTTATTTCATGACTGCCGCCGAAAATAGCAACGACGACGCCATCGTCGCTTTTTGTCGAATGGAGATTTATTTATATTTCTCTTATATGGTTTTTGTAATGAATTGATACGTACTTTTAACGGTAAACAAACTGTTCGACGATTTTATTGAATAGAAAGATTGAAGCAGATACGTCGAGTGATGATTATTATGTGAATGTAAATATTAATTTTGAGGATTGACAGTTTCCCTGCGTAACCCTTTACCCCCTTTTTACACCCTTGCAGTTTCTACCGAGTGTAGGATATCTGAAAATGGCAACGACGACGCCATTGTCACTTTTCGTCGAAAGAGGTCGAATGGAAATTTATTTCTATCTGTCTTGATATATTTTTTTAACTAATTTATATATATTTGTAAGGATCAGTATGTTTTTTGTACAATTTTTTTGAAAGAGAAAATTGCAGTAGGGGTTCGAAGCATTCTTTAACATATAAACATAAATATTAATTTTGAGGGTTGACAGTTTCTTTATCCTCTTCCACAACTCCAACTTTACCCTTCAACCCTCTTCCACCCCTTTGCACCTTCTACAAATTGAAATATATCGTTCTTTGATGACTGCCACCGAAAATGGCAACGGCAACGGCTACCTATTCATATTTGCCCCAAATTCATTAATAACAAATTAAAATACACCTCCAACTAACACTGTATATTCTTTACAGCAAACCTGATTAAAAACTTGATATATTTATTATTGTTCATTTATCACGCTCAGTGCAGCAGGAGCACTGATTTCAATTTGATAAAACAACAATTAACTCTAATAAAATACTGAAAAACATATTAACTCTGCGATAATATTATAAAATACAAGTTATACAATAGAGCACTTGTAAAACTTCTTCGCTTCATGATTAATGTTATAAACTATAAATTATAATGTGTCCGACTACCTAGTTTTCACACTGTCACACAGTGTGTTCATTCAAATTGCAGGCATAAATATCTTCATTATTTATGTCTCTATTTTCCACGTACAGTTTTGGCGCATCGTTTTATTCAGTTTCGCTGCGAGCTTAGGATAATATTTCGAATAATTTAATTGGAAATACAAAATATTCCCAGAGAAGATCGCCGCAGTGCTCGAGCGTAAGGGGATGCCAGAATGTATTACAATAAATTACCAATGGAATCGTTATAAAAATTCGAACGGTACCATGCTAATCGAATTTACATCGGAGAATTTACGTAGTCGCTGATTAATTGGAGTGGCTTTCAAGCTCGTCAGCCTCGAGTCTTAAAAAATTGGATTACAAGATGGAATCGCTTTGATTGATGATATAATGGAGGCGTTGACACTGGAAGGGGCGCCGTTTCAACGAGGAAGTGAAATTTTCTAGAATAATGCTGAGTAAACGAGTGGAAATTTTGTAATTTTCCACGGACGAATGGCCAAAGGACTTATTTCAATATCCTGCAGGAATTCAAAATATCTTATACCACTGAATACGATAGTAATTTCTCAACAAAGCATTTTTATTAATATTAATTAACTTTCCAGCTTTAAATTGGAACACCGACAGAAATAAAATCTGTACAGAAAGTTTCATAGAAACGATCCTTCATACATATACCAAATCCATTATTATAAACAGAAGTTTAGTTACAAAACACACGACTTTGTAATCAGATACTGCGAAAATTTTTCTGAAAACAAGGACTTCGAGAAAACTTTTTGATTCATTGGAAAAAGTTAATAACCAGGTGTAAATTGAAAGTTCAAGTAAAAGGTAATCACTAACTTTCAATTATACGAATTGACAGAACTGAAGTTGACTTTTTCCAAAATACTACGCGAAAAAATTTAAAACAGCGAGCAATGACTTTTCAGATGATGACAATATAATTTTGAGAAATAGGATTTGTCGCTGCAAGTCACGCTGCACTCATATTCGATTTACATAATCGATCCTTACTCGATCCTCGATTTTCCTCCAGTCGCGACATTTCTTTCTCCGTCCCCCGTCGCAAGATTCTGCTCGAAGAACTCACGAGGTACTCTTCAGGTTTTTCGCGATTTCTCACGATTTTCCCGTTCAATTTCCCACAATAATTTTTCACGATCTTCAACAGCCTTTTCCAGTCACTTCCCCCGGCTTTCGCATGATTTTCCGTTCGATTTCCAAGCCCAGTTTCCCCCGACACCAATTCACGCTTTTCAAACGAGTTCTCCACGGGATTTCCACGATTTTCGCAATCGAATTTTCCACGACACTCGATCACACGTCCCTGACCAATTTCTCTCTTACTGCGCTCAATGCTTCACAAATTTGAAACCTAAAACTGTCCGCGATTTTTCAAATCTCCTATTCAGTTTCCACGAATTTTCCATCAAGTCTTTTGCAGCGCCTGTTCACAGATTCCAGAGAAAATACCCTAATAAATTACCACGAATTTCCCGCAGCTTTTCGTAAGTTTCACCGGAAGATTTTCCGCGTTAACGTTCACCGATTTCGCTTTGAATTTTCGTGAAATTCGCGCGACGTTTCGCGAGGTTCGGCGGAGACGGCGCGAGGATTCGAGTATTTCGGGAGATTCGCGCGGAATTTCCGGCGACACCTGTTCGCCAGGTGGTCGAGCAGGTTGCGGCGATCGCGAGGATGGCCCGAGTCCCTCGGGACTCCCGGGAGAGCCGAGAGAATCGTCCTGGACGCTATGCGAGCGAGGAGCGCACTGAAGGATCCGGGCGCACCGTGCCACTGCAGCCGCATGCGCTCTTCAACCCCCTTCAACCCACCTCTTCTCTATCCCACAAACACCAGAACCTCTTTCAACCTCGCTCCGTCCCTTCCTATCATCTTCCTTCCATTCTTTCTCCGTCGTTTTCCCGTCTTTTCAGTTCCTTTCTCCTCGTGCACGCGCTCCCGATGAGATTGTGCTCTCCAGACATCAGAGACATCGGCTGGAAGTATTGTGCAGAAAGGGTTGCTATGACGATCTTCTGGATTAGTGACTGTATGATGTGGGCTTCGCCGTGGCAGGTTCGTGAATCCGGTTAGTCTGCATTATGGACGATTTTATAGTGATGTTATGTAGGGTAGGAATATCCACCTGGCAGTATTTTGGGGTGGAGGCAGGATGGAGACGGTGTTTGAGAAATAGTAGACGAAAGGCAACAATCGTCAATAGCAGTTGGTGCTTTTCGGGATAGCTATAAATATTGGCTTGTGTCATAAATAACTTCTGACTTGTGTTCTCGAATTTATTGATGATTCAGTACAGGATGATTATTGTCGCCTCTGCTGCAGGCCTACGTTTTAAGGAGTCTTACCCTCAAGTATGAAGCAAACATCAGTAGCGCATCAGTAGCGCATAAACTATCTGAATGTTTAGGAAGAAAAGCTCTGTTATGCGTTGGATGTTGTTTATGACTCAACTTGATACTTCTGAATGGAGACATCGAAGCTGGAACAGTTGGAACCCCCGAATACCTGATTCGTGCTGTGATATACTCAGGCTTCCACGTGTTTACGCATCAGATCGGGACAGATCTTAGGAACTTTGTCTTTCTCAGACATCTAAAAATTTCGTACGTCTCTGCTTTGATCGCTCATACCGCATTTCCACGCGAAGGAAAGGATGAAAGTGCCTTTGAAAACTATTTTCGCAACCGCGAAAGCGCATCAGACTTCCAAACCTCGTACGCGACTTATCTCTCGATCGCCGACAGTGTGAGTTTCTTTCATTTTCTATTGTTGAATAAAGTTTATGTTCTGTTAGGCTTCAAGGTATTTTTATGTCACACTGTAGACAGTCCTAGATTTTAGGATAAATTTCTTATATGAGCTGATCCAAAGAGGGCCAATTTGTAGTTGCAACTAGTAACAGTGTCTTACTTGACTATACAGTATGTTACACAGTATATTATGCACTGTTTCATAACATATTGTTCAATTTGCGTCAAGTACTACTTCAAGATTATTTGTTTACCGTACATCATGCATCACGATGTTTTTTCTGACTTGAATTACGTATTACTTCATGATGTCTTCTTTAGTATGAATTGTATAGTACTTCATCATGTCCTCTCTAGTGTATGTCAGGTACTACTTCATGATGTCATCTTTACTTTGAATTGTATAGTGCTTCATCATGTCCTCTCTGGTGTATCCCAGGTACTACTTCACGATGTCTTGTTTACTTGAAGTCATTTACTACTTCCTGATGTTTGGCCTTGTTTGAACAGTACAATAGTTCATGGTGAGTTGTTTAGTTTCACTGATACAGTACTTCATGATATCCCGACTAGTTTATATCTTACACTATTCCCTGATGTCGTTTTTAGTTTCGATCATACAGTACTTCATGATGTTTGACCTAGTTTAAATTATATAAGACCTCAATATCTTTGGTCTAGTTTCAATTGTATAGTAGCCTATGGTACCATGTACAGTTTGATTGATATAGCAGTACATTATGTCTTGCCCAGTCCAACTGACACAGTATTCCATGATGTTCTGTCTGGTGTACATCATACGCTACTCCAAACTGTCTTATCCAATTTACATTATTAACTACTCCATGACGTCTAGTCTAAGTATCACGTGGTACTTCATGATCTCTTGCCTGACATCTGTCCCATGCCGCTCGATGATCTCCTCTCTCCGTTATGCATCATGCAACAGCAGAAATCGGTACGAAATAATCCACAGAAATATTTAAATAATACCATAAAAGCATTTCCATCGAAAAGAAAGAATATAGAAAATTAAATGAAAAAGTGGAACAGGAAAAAGAAACACGGAATGAAGGGAGTGAATGAAAGGACGATCATACGACCGGTAGTATGTGCTCTGAAATTAATTAATGAACCAGCATAAAGGTCAACGACGAAATACCATAGCGAGTCCATCAACAGTAAAAAAGAATACCCGAAGAATTCGATCTCCGCACTCGACTCGCCGTACGACATTCCGCAAATCCTCTCCTCCATTAAATTTCAGTCGTTCGATCTACATTTCCGTTTTCTCGTCGCTCCGCTCTCGCCTCGCCCCCATTTTAGCCCTATCATTATTTATTTTCCCCCGTTCATCGATTTCTCTATCTCTATCTCCATTTCCATTTCCATTTCGCCCTCCCCCTCCCCGCCGGTCTCGTTGTCACGTTGTTTCTATTTCTTTCCGCGTTCGCTCCTCGTTTTCTCCCTCTCTAATCCTTTTTCCCGCGTTTCTCTCTTTTTCCACGGTGTCCTCTCGCCCCTCCGCCTCCCCTCCGGCGGCTTTCGCAGGCTTTCGCAGCTCGCGTTGCAACTCCCCCGCAACCCTCGTCCCACGCGTTTCATACGGTCCCGTTGCCAGCGGTTCGTCCCCTTGTCTCGCAGAGATATCGGTCGACATCCCGAATTCATATCTGCCGGTTTCGAACCGACGTTAAACGCCTGTCCGGCGATCGTTCTCGCGAATTTTCCCGGACGCACGTTCCACGGGAAAACGCGAACGACCGATTTCGAGCGAGAGAAAAATGTCTGGCGACATGGAGACTATTATGCTAGGCTTCGAATGAAGTTTCGAAGCGGTTTGACCAGAGCTGAACAAACGTGAACGTCGATTGTTTGGGATGGAAGGAGAGTTTAAGGGTTCATTCAGGTTGGAGATCGAGAATAGTCTGATCGGGTAGGTTCTATGTAATAATTTATGATAGTATGGTATACATTGAGTACTACTTAGTAACGTGGTCTTATTTAGATTGTTCCAGGTACTACTGCATGGTGTATTGTGTAGTTTGAGTTATATAGTGCCTCATGATCTTCTAATACTAAATATACTGTGTCATGGTGTGGTGTACAGTTTGTGTCATGCACCATTCCATAATGCTTTGTCTAGCTTGCTCTATGAACCGATCGGCCTGTATCATTTTTATCATGAAATACTAATGGTAAATAATATTTTGTTCACTCTGCGTCAGGTACCACCGCATGACGTATTGCATAGTTTGAATTGCATGCTACGTGAGGTTATCCGCTCCAGCATGCAGTATATACCATTTCATGTTACACTTCTTAGTGCACATCGTATGCTACATTGAATCATGATGACCAGAGGTCCACACCCTCAATGGCACACAGACGTGTCATAAACCCAGGATTTCTGAAAGGCTTATGAAGCAAACTGTATTGTACACACACCGAGAACAAGTTCCTCTTCGGATCTGGAGGAAATTCCGGGTCGTTGCCAGAGCTCTGTCAGCGAAACACGTCCCAGGTGTCGTGCAAATGAAAGGGAGCTCGCGATTCTACTAATTAGCTGATTGGACGGCGTCGAAGCTGAGGAGTGATCCACGAGCTTACAATGGAAAGACGCTGAAGGATCTTCCAAAGAAAATTAGAATCAGATCCGATCGAGCATCCCACGCGATCTCCCGCCCATTTGAGGAGATATAAAACTTCACTGCGAACCTGGAGTTATTTCTCGTAAACACCTGAGACCTCACAAACATTTTATACCTTGTACAAATATAGGGGATGGCTCTGCTTTCCTTCCATGTAACCCAGTATCGACTGCTATTGGTCATATAGGGGACAGGGTTTATGGCCGGAACAAAATTTGTACCGAATTAGTAACAACTTCAATTAATTACAACGCGCGAAGGGCTAACACGGGGCAACGCAACGAACCACCATGAACCATGGCCGGCTACCAGAGTTAGGGGTACCTCTTAGACCGGTCAACGGAGACTCCATAAAGGAATGGCAATCTTTTGCCAGACAAAGGCTAGAGGAAGAATAATTTGAGGAAAATGAAAAATTTCTGCTCGATATCTCGAAGCTGGTAACAGAAGTTAATATAAACACCCGCGATCAAACGACGAGAAAACAGAATCAATAAGACAACTCTGTGAAACGCATCACTCCGACAGCTGGGTTCAATAAAACGTACACTCCAATGTACTACTGTAAAAAGTATTGAAATTCTATTAACATCATACTGTCTGTAGCAACGTTCTCAAAAATCGTAGATGCTCAACGGTACATCCGTCTGCTAGCTCCAGCCAAAGCTAACTACCAGGAAGAGTCCTCCGCTGCCCGGCACTTGAGACTCTCCCCCATGTCATAAATCATATTTCTGTTTAGACTCAGTTCGAGCAGCTCAGTGCATTTTCTTACAGTGCAGTCACCCTTGTATCAACCCTCGTTTTACAATCATTCGACCGAGGTACCTGCGGTGTCGGTTCAGTTCCAAGCCACCAAGCATGGCTCCTCTCGGCGTCGAGTCGAAAATCGCGATGGAAATCGGGACCGAGTGGGTAGCTTGCAATTAGACTCTGTCAGCAATTAGCAGCAACCTCGGCTGGCCGATGTTAATTAACCGACGTATCTGTCCGATGCGATGAACGTTGAATCGGCAGTTCGCAACGATCGAGCCTGTCACGTTTTCTGTTTCCTCGATTATTAATCCGTACAATGGCCGTACGGTCTCTTTGGTCCATCAATGGCGGGCCCGCACCGGAATTGTACTACTCGCAACACGTGCGCACAGTTCCGGACCACCGGCGGGTTGGCGGTAGGTCAGTGCAGCAAACGTTGCGCTTCCACGCATAATTAATGCGTGCCCTTTGATGTCCGCCGCAAGGCGAGATACCCGTACAGCGTGATACCGGTAAAACAGTTTGGTTTGCAAAGGCGAATGAAGGTTGTTTGACATCTGGCACCGCGATACGTGTCGATCGAACGATCAGACTATCCGACGGGCGGGTTACTTAACCGGATTGACGAGCTAACTCGTCGATTGGGGTATAGGGATTGCACGTTGATCGTCGTGTATATCTGATGGGGTTATTTGCTCGACCAGGTGGCTTAGATGTGACTCTGAGTATACGGGGTGAGTCAGCGGTAAGCTGTACCTTAAATAGCTTGTAGCGGCACTTCCCGACCTCGCCAGCAGAGGGATCAGCGGCGCACAAACTTTCCCGCAAGTCCACGACCATCCTGCGCTCTGTATATATACACCTACGACCTGACCCTCACTATCCCGCGTCTAAGGCACGGGCCTGCTAGGTAGCCTTACTGACGAGTCCGCTAGCAGGCCCCGGACGAAACGCTCTATCCTCTTTCCTCCTTCCTTTCTTTTCTGAAATCCCTGCGCAGCTCCACTGCATCAAGCTCTTGATTCGTTGATATTAGGGAGGGGGTAAAATCTGTTGTGTTTGCAGAAAATCGTATGATGGATACAAAGCTAAAATATCGTTTATTAATTTTAGTGGATAATATTATAAATAAGAATGACAAGTAGTTTTCATTGTGGACGATCATGAATGTACCAACAAAATATTTTAAATGATTACGGTCAAATTATACCCTTGAAAGTATTGCACAAAAATAATTGTAGTATTTTGTCGCGTGTCCTTTGCATTTTATTATGACCATTGATCTATTTGATCTTTAAACATTTATGTTAAGGATTTATCGTATTTGTTAAATTCAAATGAAAATTGAAAGGGAATTTCCGTGGTTTCAAAATAATTTATATTAACAAGCAAAACACGATAATAATTCCTCGGTGTGCAGTGTACATTTCCTATACTATGTGGCGCTATATATTCCCAATATTTATAATTTTACTTCATTTACAAAAAATATAGTATAGAAAAGTGACAAATGTTTTGCATCAACATAATATTCATTTGCATCACTTCCTCTCCCGCTTTCTTACAGCGTTGCCAAAATCCAACTAGACACCTTACAGCTTTCAGACTATAGACGCGCTGTTTCAACAAATAACCCGCATGTTATTATTACGCGTCAATCTACGTTTATGATTATTTGAACGCCGGTTCTCGAGGGTAAGACAAAACAGACGAGAGCCATGAGCGGGCAAGTTTTGATGGCGATGTTACGTTAACGTTGATGTTGCACACACGATGTGGGTCGCAGTGATTAACACCGATAAACATTGCGGCGGGTAGAACACGATAAAGGACTGCCGCAAGATTACGCGAACACGGAACATTTTGTCGTGGCTGGAGTTTTCGCGTGCACCCGCGAATGCGGCGATATTGTTTCGAACGATTAGATCTGGAAACGTGATCGACGATTAAACGTAAAACAGCGCTCCTCGTTCACGTGTCAGCCTCCATTTTGGTGCGCACGAAACGGTGCAGTCGACGGAACGTTTATTAAACAGAGGATTTTTCTTATTTCTTTTATTTTTTTACAAGAAATTTCCTATAAGCTGAACTCCGATTGCACACTCATATTATTTGGAAGTTTGATTTGCAATTTTATTCGGTTGTTCCTGCATGCCGATTGACAATTTTCCATTTTGCAGTCAATTTGAAATTGTTGCAGAATCTGTTACACTTGTACCGAACAACAATATTGCAGTAATAACAGTAGTACCGTGATTTTCAGAGTTCAGCTTCCGAAATGTGGGAGCCAGGTATTTTGAGTTTAATAATTAATTGAGAGGAACAGTATTACAGCAGTGATATACAATAATGCTGATACCGTATTATGGTTGGGCTTCATAACACTGGTCGCCGCTGAGCTCCGACATTTTCACGTTATTACACCAGTACATGTTTCCATCGTGGCCACCATTCTATTTGCATTTACGAATGAACAACTGTACAAATCATCTGGTAAAGATCTTGCTAAAGATAATCGTAACAAATCAACGTGTTTACCCTCAAACAGTAAAATATACTACAATATTGCGCAATATATTTCATAATAAAATACAGTCAGACTCGATTTTGTGAAGTGGACAGCACAGATCAACCGTGCTCTTGAAATTATAGCGTAATGCAGAGATGGCCATCCGGAGCGACGCCTGACTCCATCCTACCCCCACTCTGCGTCCATTCCCCTCACGTAATAAGAAAGTAGAGACGTAATCTCTAGATAAAACTGATGTTAAATATAAAGAAAGGTATTCTCATTGCGTCACTATTTCTTGAGAAGCCATACTTACAGCAATCGCCGATGTTTTCGACGTCACATCCAGACCGCAACCTATGTGAGGGGAATGGACGCAGAGTGGGGGTAGGCTGGGGCTGAGCGTTGCTCCGGATGGCCATCTCTGTCGTAATACATAACATACTCCACAATGAAATGTAGTCTGCATCCACAAAAATTAGTATACACTTGAATATACGAACGTAGACTGAATCGACGTTAGAGAAATTGCGCCATGGCGGAGGGAAATGACCTAGACCGACCTGTAGGGACGATTTCGACCACACAGAAGATTTAAAACGGTCTCCGGATGGTTCGTTCGAGTTTCACAGCGCTCCGAAAGGAACGACGTCGGTTCTTTTGACGTTTTCGTGTTCCTTCGGACCCGTCCGAAGCTGACAGACCGAAAAGGGGCAGGATTTGTTCCGGCTAATTGCAGGACTTCGTCTGGAACATGGAAATACGATCGTCGAGGCTTTTCGACGAGGCTTGGAATTGCGGTTGATCTTCAGAGGCCCTCATAATGGAGTGGCGAGCACAATGCCCGCTGAACGAGCTGCACAATGAAGTTATAAAGCTCCGGACCGGTCTTTCATTAATCGCTACAA
Organism: Macropis europaea; assembly: GCA_916610135.2. Classification (NCBI taxonomy): domain Eukaryota; kingdom Metazoa; phylum Arthropoda; class Insecta; order Hymenoptera; family Melittidae; genus Macropis; species Macropis europaea. The sequence goes on from OU744346.1 coordinate 2,237,395, forward strand.
TGTTCGCTGTTAAGCTGGCCAGTTATATTACTACCGACCGTGGATCTCGTACTTATGTATACTTTATTTCGTCTTGCCTTCACGATTCGAACGTCCCTCGAAAACTACTTCGAACCTTTTCGACGCTGAAACAACCTAATTGCCGCTAATTGATACTGTTTAGTAGGAAACTTATGCTTTCCTACGAACTTTCTGAAAGCACTTGAGGCTTCGCTGAAATTCCGTTTGATGGAATTAGAGTGTTTGGATGAAGTTTGAAGTGAGATCTTCCACTGGTTTGATACGGAGTATGATTAATTATATGTGTGTTCGAAAAGATCGTTCACCGTGTCCTAAAATTCATTATATTGCCGCCGCCCGGTCTCTCATTAATAACTCCGATGTTTGTATTTAAGTTGGCTGGTTATATTCCTGTGACCATGGATTGCAAATATTTCCTCTTGCTTTTACGATTCAAACGTACCTGGAGTACTTGTTTCAACATTTCTACCCTATTTCAAAGTTTCTGAAAGTACTTGATGCTCCACTGAAATTTCGTCTGATGGAATTGTACTGTTTGTGTGAAGTTTAAAGTGAGATCTTCCGTTCGTTTGATAAATAATATTATTAATTTTATCATACATATATCAATATGTATTTTAATTTGCAGACCAATATAATCATTTCCATGCAAAACATAGTTGCAATGTGACTCAACCCGTTACCGGCAACAGATCGAATAATCGAGCGCCTACTGTGCACCGTTGCTCGCGTCACAGACGACCCTACTCCCCAACGAAGCGTTTTCCAAATCGTCGAGGTCTCCGATTCTCTTTCGAGCGATCCATTCGTTCTCCAACAAGCTGACAGAATTTTTGAGACCGGAGAACATCGGCCCGGTAGACGATGTTTCTGCTCTAATTCACGAACTATACCGTAATCACGCGGAAATTCTCGGTGACAAACGAATGTTCGCGGCGCAGCCAGCGGTGTATCAGAGGCTGCGACGGAAACGCATTTTCATGCAGGACGAGCCCCGTTGGAACCGCAACGGAACTTTCGGCAAATCCGCCACGGTGCAGTCGTATAAAACGTAACAAATGCCCTTATTAAAGGGTGCCGCTGCACGGCAGGGGTCGGCGGAGGAGAGCAGGAGGGCAGGATGGCAACTATGGCGTCGCAAGGAAAATCTCGCTTTGCCCTGCAGCCGTACGAACTTCCAACAGACATTCCGTAGTTAATAATGCCTTGTTAAGTGGGCCTGGCCTTGTTCGGTGCACTTAAGTCATGCATACTGTATGCGGATGCGCAATATACCAGCCAACACGGCTGCATCGTGATAAAGTTCCGCCTACGTGTGCGTGCCGCCCTTCGACGACTGTTACATAGTAATTATCGGTGAACCGTACCGATCATGTAAAGCGATCACTAATTTAACATGTACGAATGAATGTCGTCGTGTCTGGCTGAACACAACGAACGTTCGCTTACTGCGAATGGTTCATCCCCGCCAGAGCTAGGAATCGGCTGATGCTAGCGAACGGACGATGAATTTCACCGTGACGACACTTCATTCACGATAGATCGATTTGAAATGAATAGAAAATTGAGTGCATGGTTTTCTGGATCATTTGAAGAGAGCCTAATATACAGAACCTTCAGGAGGACCTGATATTACAGAATTTAATTTATTATAATTCATTGTCATGTCTGTGCTTATATTAGGGGATTCGTATAGTAATGATCAGACCACCATAGTTTGTCGATAAAATTATTTGTTTACATAGAGTAACAGAGTAACCTTTTGCCAATGATTCTGCTGGTGACAAATTCCTGACATTTCACTGATACACGTCTACTCAATTTAAAGACACTTCATATGCATCAACCTATTATTAAGGATACAGTGGAACACAGCTCAATCGCGATAAACTTCCACCTGCGTGTGTCTTCTGCCCTTCGGCGACTGTGACACAGTAATTATCGGTGAACTTCACTGATCATGTAAAGCGATTACGAATATAACATGCACGAATGAAAGTCATCGTGTCCATTTAAATCAGCGATGGCCACCGGAACTGAGGCCTTCCCCCACTCTAGGTCCATCCCCCTCATACAAGCTGTGATTTGGGACGACGGTGGGCCGAGGGGGAACGAAGATGGAACTGGAGGGGACTGAAACGAGGGGAATGGACTTAGAGTGGGGGGAGGCCATAGCTCCGGTGACCATCACTGATCTAAATACAGTAAACGTTTGCTTATCGAGAGTAGTTAATTTCTAACAGTTCTCAGAATCACCTGAAGCTAGCAAACGAACGCTGAATTTTGAATTCAATCGACAAAATGTAATCTGCGATCTTTTAGAGCAGTGTAACATGTTTCGCACAGTGTGAATTGTTGATAGGAGATCTTAAGTATCTCTTAAATAAAGCTTTTCTTTAGAGTGGCATAGAAAAGGCGACAGAACCTTCAACAGGACCTGAAAGTAGGGTGTATAATATATTAGAATTCATTGTTATGTCTGTATTTATTGTTGGTACATATAAAATGGATTAGTGATTAGACCACCGTATGTTTTCGAAACAATTAGTGTTCACCGCTATTGCCAATAATTCTGCAGCTGAAAAACCGTGTTTCTAAAAAGATCCTGATATTTAACTGAAACATTCCTATGAATTTTGAAGAGATTTCCGCAAAATGGAAGATCTGCCCCACAATGTGTTAATACGATCACCGAAGCTACATGCAAAAAATGTACCAGCCGACCGCCGCTCTAAAATTTGCCAGATTTTTCGTATTTTGCGGAATTTCGAAGGCTGTGCCACGGGAGGAATTTTAATAAGGCTCCTGCGTCGATGTCTATGTGCGGGCGGAGAGTATATTGCGACGAATCGCGGTGCTAAATGGAGTAAAACGGAATTTCAAAGGGAACCGCGGAAGCAGCGAACCTCGCAGAGAAGTAAACGTACCAAAATGTTTTTTTTTTCTTTTTTTTCTTTCACGGTACACATCGGTCGAACTGTTCGAAGTACCGGCGCACGCGGAAAAAGTTTGATTAAACGGCAAACAGCTCATAAATTCATTTTTTGCCGATACACCGACAGGGATGGACGAAAAAGTGCAAGCAAAAGTTTGCACGAATTTATGGGAAAACACGAAATTATCATAAAATAAACTGAAACGGAAATGCCGATTGCGGGATGAAAATGAGGGTCGATCGTTGATTTAACGTAACGGCTGTTGGCGCACACTCTGCCAGCCATAAGTTCAAACGATGAGCGATTCCAAAAATGGCTAGCTGATTTCTGCCAAAATCGAATGTCCTGACAAATTTTCTACCGACTTGTGGTTAACACGTTGAGCGTCACAGTGAAAACAGTCATACCTGATCAAACACGACATAATTTACTATTTTTTATATAAATCATAAAGAAAAAACAGATTTGAGTACTCAATCATGTTCTTCCGTTCCTACATTATTGTAGGGGATTTTCAGTGAATAGAGATATTTCGCTTTAGGAAAACAATAATATTTAATAAAAATGTAAATTTGCTCTTTACAGTTTGCACGCTCTCTCAATGTCTTTCTCTCACAATGTCTCACGTAAAACTCTCGCTCTGCCATCCACTCGACATCCGAAACTAACTCTTGACACACACACATTCACACAGATAACACGCATACACTCTCTAGGCCCTAAGAACACTTCGATGAATCCGTCGCACGCATCGGTCCGCATTTGCTTATAACCAAGCCCTACAATATTGTTGCAGTATGAAGTTTGTTCAGAATTTTGTAACGATCAATAATTATTTAATTAACACATTGACAGCCCAATACGAGTTATCTCGTGGTCGACAGTCAACGTGTTAATATACCAAATGAACATGAACATATTTTATGTTAAGAGCGTTCAGCTTTTTCTTAATTCATAGTGATTCCAAACTTTTGGCCAGCGGAGTATACATGCGTACTCGAATCGAACGTGAAATTGCTCAAACGCCGAATGGAGGGCGGAAACTACAGAAAAATATGTTTTCTGTTTGCGCGGCCGTGTAAAAAAGTTGCCGGGGAGTATTAATTAGAAGAAACGGAAATGTACGGAACACGTTGCGGGATTTAGTTGGCTCGTATTCTTCGTTTACCGCGGAGAATGTTATGCATTAATTATGCGTTAAGGCCCTTTCAGCCGGCGCATTCAGTTTCTGTCCAAAGCTGCGTTTTTACACGGTTCCGCCGGTTTTTGTTTCACTGTTGCTACAAAACACAGCTTTCGTACGTCTCTTTCAGTAACTTTGCTGTTTCAATTCAAAGCTACGCCTCCATTTAACCCGTTTAATTTTTTGGACTGTTTTTTAAGAACAGAATCGTTCTGCTATTTGCAGAAGAATTGTACCGATTGTTTGAAAGTCTGAAACAATTTTTGTCCTATTTTAGAAAGTTCTATAGTATGGGCATCGAAAATAGGCACTTCAGGGTCACAAACACCCTAAAGGTGTCACGATAGACAACGTACAAACCTAATCTCAATTCCAACTTCAATAATAACTACTCCAATTAAATATAATTTTAATAGAAGTCGTATTAATGCATCATCGATCGATGAGAATCGTCAAAAACTCAAAAATATTAAAAAACGTACCGAAAGATCCGACTGTAAAGGCACTGACACCATTAAAATATAAGAGATAGAGTAGAAGTAGTAGAGCCTGAAGAAAATGCGCAATGAAGATGTGTAGATGCTCTTCTTTTCCCTTCGCACTAGTTTTCTGAAATTCTCAAGAGCGTCGCGCGTAATTTAAATCGCAAAATTCGAGAACAGAATGGCGCGGTCTTCTGAATTTGCCGGGAGAGACAAGATGTGACGTTGTTCTCACGAAAAAGCGACTTGGACGGTCGTGGAGCAGGTTTTGAAAAGATGTCTGCTCAAGTCGGTGGCTTCGTTTCACGAGCTCATTCTGTTTCGCGAAGGAATTACCGCCGGCTCCAGGAGAACGCGGGACCGTTGCAATTTTCCGATGAGACCAGACCCAGAGGACGATTCACGTCCGCGTTTCCATATTCTCCGTTTCGTCAGCTTCACCGACGTCCGGTCTCCGCCGAATTTAATTAATGTAATCGACCGTGGAGTCGAAATTAATTAAATTACAAGTTGATTAAATTGATCGAGACCCTCCGCCCTCTCCCCCACGGCACATCGAATACAAAATTCTCCGGCTTCTTTTGCAGGGGAATTAATTAGAGAATTGCGAAATTTCCGGAAAGCGGGAAAACTGTAGCGAGGAGGAGTAAACTTTTTGAAAATGTTCCACAATGTAAATTAATTCGTTTCGTCAGTAAATGAGAAACAAATTACCTTCTTTTTATTCTCGATTCCTGAACTGACCCCTGAAATGGATTCCATATGTCATGGGACACTCTGTATGATCTGCTGCATAGAACTTCCAGTTGATCACTGAATAAAATTTTCCCTTAAAATCGGTAATCATGAACCAACTGTCTGTCATAAAGCATTGCAGATGGTCCAAGAAGAAGGCTACTTCCGGTCCAATATCATCAATGCATAGAGGAGACTAGTGAAAAAATATGGCATTGGAACTGACAGAGACAGTCACGAAAACTATTAAATAGTCTTGTATTACTATAAATATTAACACGTTGACGGCCACAGTGAAAACAGCCATCGCTGGTCAGACGCGATATAAATTTCTCTTTTCTATACAAATCGTAAAGGAAGAAAATATTTAAATATCCAGTGTTGTACATACGCTCCCACATTACCGTTGCATAGTTAAATTTCGTCAGAATATAATCAAAATTAATAGTTATTTAATGAAATTGAATTTGTGGCACCGGTCACCGGTGACCACCGTGGCAGTCAAAACGTTACTATGAAAAGTTTTTTCAAAGCTGATAATGAGTGGTCTAAGCAGAATGTTACTTCCGGTAGCTTCGTGCTACCATCAAAGTGTCTCATATTAATGCTTCCACACGAATATTTCCGAAACTGAAAATGATATCAAAAAATATTTCAGACAAAAGTTGAATGGTTTGAAAGGAGACATGCATTGGACATTAAAAAATATTTGGCTCCGTACAAAAAAAGACAAAGATGACTTTCATATCTTGGCTACGCCTGCACTCATAAAAAGATCACTAAACTGCTATCTGAAATATTTTTCCATACCACTAATAGTCTCAAACATATTTCTATGAAAATTCCACAACGTAACACCCCGTACAGTTTCCCAGAAGCTGAAACTTTTTATTATGCTTCATTAGCTCTACCAGACTGTACAGCTTGCACCTATAATTCAGCAACACCCTGTGAAAGCGAAGGACCGAGTGAAGCATTCCCCCGAAACGGTACCAATGGGTCATCCGCTGAACATACGCGGCAGAATATAATATCTCAAGTCGGATGGTCCAAGAAGAAGTCTCCTTCCGACAGGCTGGGCCAGGTCTACTCCTGGAGGTTCGGTAAGGAGCGACTCTAACTGCAGGAAGGTACGGTACTGCGTGTATGCAATCACGGTGCGCGTATTGCCGTTTGGCCATTGACAAATATTGACATTTGAGTGACGTCCCGTGTTAGGGCCGCGTACCGACTATCTCGAGTCAATTGGGTTAATTAAATTGCAGCACGAATAGAGCCGAAAACGCGTCTGGGACAGTCTGCAAATTGTTACGCGACCGGATCGAACTGAAAAACCTGCCGATTCGATGAATTTTCAAGCACCCGGAGTCGTTCAATGAACGAGTCCTCGATCGATGGAAATCGACGAGAAACGATTTTGAAATTGTTGTACAAATATTTATGTGTAGAAAGCTGCGGACAAGGGTAGGAGCTTCAGTTGCTTGAACTGGATTAATTGACGACAGGATGTAGATGTCCGTCAAGAACTGTCGATGGTCTGGTCAGACTCATGTAGACTCAATTTATGGTGGTCCTCCTCAATGTTAGCATGGTGTGCAGACAGAACATCTAATAGATACTTTTTATACATTTTTTAGAATTGAACATTTTAGTGTGCGTGCAATATGATATAATTTGAATGATTTACTGACTCAGAGAATGGTAACTGGCTTTTATACATGGGTATTGCGTTACATTAAATGCAAAGTGAATTGTTTGCGATTAATTAATGATGGAGATGCGTTAGGGAAAATTTACTGGGTACGTTATGTCGCAAATTTATTATTAATGCGAATATTAATCTGTATCGTGTGGGTATGCCCTTTACTTTGTTACATACAGTGCGATTCGGGATTTAATTCATATCTGATTAATCATGTTACGGTATTATAGTGACCATCGTGGCTGCAAACAAAAGGTATATTACGTAACAATAGATGCAGTGTATAGGAAATTTATAGTCGAGGATTTAAAACATCAAAACACAATGTGAAATAAAGTAAAATAGTAGAAAAATTTCAAATATTGAAAGTAATGATATGTATTGAAATAAAAGGATAGGCGTAAAATGTATGTGACAGAAGTCATCATATAAAAATTGAATCACATAGAGAATAACCCACCTTAAGAATACTTAACATAACTAAAACCCAACTTGATCCAATGTCACTAAAGGCTAAACTTAACTCAAGTCAGACGAAGTCCAGTCTAACTTCATTGACTCGATTTAATCAGAACCCAACCTTAACTTAACATAATGTGTAATGAATCTAGCCTGGCATGACCTAATGTAACAAACAATCAACTCAATCTGATTCAACGGAAGTAAAACGCAACCTAACTTAACAAAGTGTAATCAAAGCTCAACTTGATATGATCCAATATAACTTAACCTAAGGAAATAAAAAAGTCGACGTGACTGAAGTCATTCTATCTTAACCCGAGTTACGAAACACCCAACCTAATCCAGGAAAACCAAAACTGGACTTCACCTAACCCTACCTAGATCGCAAATAAATACAAAAACATTGTTAAACGATCTAAATATTATTAAAATTTCGATATTGTCGTTTCGAGAAGACAATAAAACGAAACCAACCTCGAAATAACAATGATTCTGTAACGAAGCCACTTGAGTCGCTGATAATTCAATTTCTGGGAGCTGGATTTCGTGTCGAATAGAGAATTCGGTCTTTTCTCGTCTGAGCTCGTCCGTTTCGTCGCGAACGCTTCGAACGGAACGGGACGTAAAGAAAAATCGTGTTGTCGAGCGGATAATCGGTCGGAAAATGCGAAACTCCACTCGCGGGAAAACTTCGTGAAAATTACGAAAAGGTCACCACGCTGACGGAACACCCGTCGACCTTTTTCCACGCGAACCTTCAATTTTCGATGCTCGATTTCCGACGCGTGTGCACCGCCGCGAGAAACTTGTTATTTCCAACACTTTTTATTATAATTTTTTCACGGCCCGATAGGGGCACATTTTCGATAAGTATAGCCTCGTTGATGCGCACTGTAATTTATAATGACTTTATTAGGCTTCTACTCCTGGTCAGAAGGAGATGACGTGACGTTTATTTAAAAGAAAAATGACTAAGGGTGTTAAAATACTTTGTGATCACATAATTGTCTTTTTTAACAGTATTGTCTTATCTTCTTTTTAAATTTGAATTCTATTTTCTACTGTGTTTTTTCCTGGAGTTTACTGTATTGCCTCGATTATTGTAGTCAAACAACTGAAATTTATTGGATCACATTTTTCTTCGCACAAAAAACTCGATATTTTTCGCCGAAAATATAGCCGTACAGGGGAAATAATTTAAGCAGAAATTACTTTTCGTCATACACGATATAATAAACTGTCAAAAAGCCTGTCCACTCGAAGCAGCGGACCATGGAAATATCACAGGGATCCAGGAACGCATTACGTTTATGTCGCCATGTATTTCCGTGCAATTTTTTTTTCAAATAAAAAGTATTCCGTCCATCGCTGAACGTCGGGGAAAATAAAAGGAAAATCTCGCGGAAATCCGACGTCTGAAATATTCCGAATTCAAAAATTGCACACGCACACCGTTTACATACACGCCCCTATTTGCCGCGCGACAAATCACCCGATTCGGCTGACAAATTTTTTTCAAACCATATTACAGCGTATGTGAAAAACAGAAAAGCGAGGATTAAAACGAACGATAGTTTTTTTTCCCCGTTTGCAGCCTCCGTGCCGTTCTCATTTATTTCGCGATAAAAATGTAGTTTCGACAACAGTTACTGAACATTGGTTATATAAACCTGATTAAAAATAATCCTCCATCTTGTAACATTTGCAATGCTATTTTAGTCATAAAATCCTTTACTATTGACCTGATTTTCAAGCAACAGCAAGACTAAATGACGACTTTCTGATTTTTTATTGGAAAATTTGGAATTCATAGTATTTGTTACAATAAATTATTAGCTACCAGTACTAGAATATTGGGTATGTACAAAAATATTTCAGTTTTCCTTATTTGACAGAAAAAGAAGTTATGGAAGCATATATAGGGTGTCCTGTTCAAATCAATCCACACAAATATTTTCAAAATTATTTGTAATGTCGAAACATATTTGAGACAGAGATTGAACGATTTCAGAGGGAACATAATCTGGTGTCAATAACTTTTTTATGAGTAATGGCGCGTCGCAGTCATATACTTTAAAATAGTTCTTGATTCTCCATAAGAACCTATTCTCCATAAGAAATATTCTGATTTCAATTTGGCAAAATAACTTGAGAATATTCTTTTTAACAGAGCCATCAATTTTTCTAACAGGCTAATCGATGCATTTCTTCCGTGAAAGAAAGTATCACTGCGTTCGTGGTAAAAAATGATTAATTTATAAACTACGCTCATTGTATACATAAAAATGGCTTCAACGCCAAAAAAAGTATCAATTCCTAAATATAATAGTAACATAGAATTAGTCCAAACACTTTCGTGTACATCCTGTCGCTGTGCAATTTTAGTAGCTCATGTGGTATTAAGCGATCAATCGAACCACCAAAAAATGGTGAATCCGTGTTTCCTTTTTCCGCTCGTTCGGTACACGTGTCCGCGTAATATTTGAGCACGCCGAGTGCAATCCGTACACACGGTATTGACTTTAATAAGCCTCATTGACATTCAGCGGTTGCATGCTTCCCTCTCTCGTTCTCTCCTCTCTCGTTCTCTCCCTTTCTCCGCTCTCTGTTCCGCTTTTCCCGGCCCCCGAGCCGTTTGCCCGCCGACAACCACCGTGTCGTCGTCGCACAGAGAAACCGGCTTAATTACCGATTGTCGCGACCATTTCTCATTCATCCGCGTACATACAACCTGCCGGATTATTCTCTCGCGCCGTCATTTTGCACGCTGCTGCTCCTAACAATATGTTTACGATCGAATCGACGGACCTGACAGCGTCGATAATTTTATATTAACCATAGACAACGTGTTTGGAAATATGTCAGCAAGGTAAGCTTAGTGTTGCAATTGAGCATAAAATCAATGAGCACTGTCATTTAGGGAAGTATTCTGACACTTCAACTGCCATGTCACCCATACGTGGGTGACACTTACATTCAGTTGTTATTTATCCGACTACGAATAGTATTAGCAAAATAATCTAAAAAGAGCTAAGGGAGCCATCGAAAGGGTATTAGAATTTTTAACATCATTGATTAAAAAATGTATCTTTTGCGACTACTCTCATTTTGTATCAAAGTCTAAGAAGGTGTGACGTTTTCAGCCTCTATAATGTGGACAGTCAACGTGTTAAATAGGGTGTCTGGTAGAGAGAAACGTACAATGTACAGTCGGAGGATATATGAGTGTATAGAAGTTACTGAAATAAACAAAAACTGTTTAGTTAAATACCTTTCAGTGCGGAAGGTCGATAAACCAGCTTAATAAGCACAGCCCCGAACGCCCATGGGCGTTCTCCGGACAGCACAGTAGTACAAGAAACGCCTTGCAGACTCCTAAAGTCTTAATTTTAAGACGCATATGTACTGGACATTGTTTGTTCCTTCTTGCACGTACTGTATTCCCCTATTTTTCCCAAATTTTCCCATTACTTTAATAGTATACGTCTGCCCAGGTACGTCTGTTTCCACTGCTCCAACCGAACTGTTCATTACAGCACAATAAATTGATATCTGTTCCATTCCATATTCCATCTCATCCATTTAACCCTGCTGTTCTCCTCGGGTCTATATGACCCGGAATCAAGATTACGTTTCCATAGGTACTATATTTTTAAATATTTCTTTTTGATACTCAATGTATTTAACACGTTGAACGCCGTGGCGTTCACCGGCGACCGACACCTCCAATTTAGTTTAATTAAATAATTATTGCGCGTCACAAAATTCTGAGCAAACTTCATGCTGAAACAATGATGTAGGAGCAGAAGAACACGACTGAGTACTCAAATCTTTTTCTTCTTTAAGATTTATATAAAAAATAGCAAATTATATCGTGTCTGATTAGGTATGGCTGTTTTCACTCTGGCGGTCAACGTGTTAAATAAATGTTGAAACACTTTATTCTTAAGAAATGTGAAATACTAAACAAGTAAATGCAAAATTTAAACACATTGAATATCAAAAAGAAATATTTCAAAACGTAGTACCTGTGGAAACGTAATCTTCATATCGGCACATGTAGGCCCAAGGAGAACAACAGGATTAAAACGATTCGAATTCGTTAATAGAAATCGGTACGCAATTGCAACCCCTAGAATTCACCCCTAGAATTCACCCCCAGAATCAGACCGCGTTCACGTGCGCGAATTTCGAGCATCCTAATCCCGGCGAATGTTTCGCGGACGTCCGGCTATTCTATTATCTCAGTGGCAGATTTTCATCGAGCTCGACTGACACGCCGACAAATTCCCCGGATTCCCCGTGAAAGCCAGCTGGCGAACGTTTAATCAGATAGCAGCCGCCATTACGCATCGTTATCTGGCGGTCGGCATAATGCAGGCTCCGAGCGCCGTCAGAGATGGGAAAAAAAGGGAGAGAAGGGTAAATAAATGACGTCGCGCTGGGGTATGTACGTAACAGCATCGATAAACCGTAACGAAGTGAACGAGCGTAATCGCGTCGGGTTTCGCGGGGGCTAATTACCCCTTGCCACCCTCTCCCGTTGCGTCGCCATTATCGCCGGCGACATTTTCTCCCGTCGAAACGGCCGACGAACGATTAACCCGGACCGCCGGAATTAATAAGCACGGCTCGTCGGTCAAAAGTGAATTTCGAAATCGAAACGAGGCGACCACCCTCTGCTTTCCGAGACCAGGCTGTTTTTTTATTTTTGCCTTGTGGTGCGATGGATCCCTTTGTGCGACGGCAGGGAGAATTCGATCGATTTACAGCTTCCAGCTCGTTCTGAAGGGTTTTGGAACTGTCCTGCCGATGGAGATGACCAGACTGCGGATATTTATGCGTTTCAGCGTATACAAGTATGTGAAACGGATTCTTTTAGGGGAGTTAGCGAAGTAAAAGATATAATTTTGAGAAGCTTTAGAAGATAACACGATTTTTTTCGTTGTCGAGATTAATTATGTAAAATATTTGAGAATTAAAATATATGCTTGCATAAACATCCGTAGTTTAGTGATAATGGAAGTATTTGCTTGAAGCGCTCAGAATATTTGGATAGAAAGTAGTTAATAAAATTGTGTGAAGTAAAATGTTTGGTAATAGTATTAACAAGTTACTATGACTGTAACTATCTTATGCAATTGTGATTTTGGCTACCGTTCGTCACGTATGCGTGACGCATTCAATTCTCAGGAGAGGCTGATGTCATACACTGATGTCCACAAGTATCAGGACACTTGCAACTTTTTGCTACCTAATTTTTATAATTCTGTTGGTTCACATTAGATGAAGCGTGCTCTTACCTTTGATAATTAGTTATTTAAATAGGTAGATTAACAGTTTAGTAGGTCAAATTGATTAAGGATGTAAACGAAGTCACTACTGACATAAGTATTGTATATAAGTACAGAAAAACTAATAGCCAAAATGCCAAAATTAGCGAAAGCAGTAATGAACTCTGTGTCAACAATGATTGGATGTGATTTTTACTAAATTTCTATACCGAAGATTGTGATATAATAATATACGTACATGACCCTGGTGGTCTAAAATATAAAAGAGAATAATGTGTATTCGAATCGATCAATTTTCAGATTTGTTCCAAAATTGATAGGAATCCTAATATTTATGCCAGGAATAGTGCTCTAAAATATAAAAGAGAACAATGTGTACCCGAATCGATCAATTTTCAGATTTATCGCAAATTTGATAAGGGTTCCAATACTCACGCGAGGGATCTACAAATTCCATAAAAAAATCCTGTCACACATGTGGAACAATGAACTGACAATAAGTGTCATACACGTGTGATAGATTTGCAATACTCAGTTGGCAATTTTTAAATACAAAAAACAAATCATGCTGGCGATTATGACAGTGGTCTAACAATAAGTGAGAAATCTAAAAGAATTGAATTTATCACTTATCTCGCGTCACGTCGATATTCCATAGCAACAATATGGAAGCATTTTTACAAAATACGACTTATTATTTCACATTATATGACATTATATGACTCAGGCCACTTTTATAATCACCCGCCCAATTGCATTTGATCGAACTATAAAAAAAGAGTAACGCGGTCCATAGCGAATCGTTTTCCAAGCGAACGCTGTTAGCGAACGTGTTAGTCTTAAAGCAGGGGCCTGTAATCGCCGGATATTGGTAGGCAAAGCCCTGGTCGACGTCGTGTAAAACGGCCCACGGACACCTGGCTTCGTCGAACGTTTCCCGGGATACGATGAAATGGCATAATTCATCGGAAATAACCGGCGAACCGAGCCGGGCGAATTTGTCGTCTGTTTGCTCGTGTAAGCGCCGCGTCCGGTCCGAGGGCCAGCTTTTGTCATTAGGCTAATTATTAATGTCGCTTGGGGAACCGGCTCGGCCAATCCGCCGCGCTGACCGATGCACATAGTAGCTTGCAAAATCGAGCCACAACAGAAAGCAACGCTTCTGCGCTTTGGAAAATGTGCACTCGAATTTTCTTCTTATCGACACGATCATCGGTGACTGACAGCGACAACAGGAGCGTAAAAAGATACTCTACGTAGCAAGTTAGCATCTAGACGAATGTCGTGTGCTGTTTTACTTGAAGGCAGATGTTACAGGAGAGTATATAAATCCTATTGAAAGTTTAACATTAAATATGCATAAATTCATCAGGCATATTGCTGTTAGATTAAACAGACCCATGTTGCGCAATGATCATGATTATGACCCATTACTAAAGATACTTAATATGACTTCTTTGTATGATCGCAGGATTGTCACTGATCTATCTTTTTTATTCAAAATTATACATGCTCAAATCTCCTGTCCTCAATTATTAGAACTTATTCACTTTTATGCTCCCACAAGGTATCTTAGAAGAAGTCATGTATTTCATTATGCTACCATAAAAACTAAATATGGTTCTAGTGATCCAATTATTCGTATATTAAAATCTGCCAACACAGTTACGGATGAGGTTGATTTTTTCAGTGGCTCTATTCCTAGCTTTAAAAAATCTTTACACTTAGCACTGCGCGCTGCTTAGATAATGTTTTATTATAATTTCTTTACAATTGCCTTTTTGTTTAATACTACATTGTGTGACTGTCTTCATTTCTTTTATTTTTGTTATAGTTCTTACTTATGTGTACACATTGGGTTTATACCCGTACAATTTACAAATAAATAAATAAATAAATAAATAAATATCTTTTAAATTATTGATCTACGCCCAAAACCATGTACAGGGAGATTCGTAATAACCAGACTGCGAAACTGATGCAATTTGATGTACTGAAATGCCTGAAGGATGCAGATTTGTAAAGCAAACTCAATAAATAGTATATTGAAGTACAAACTATAATTTGGACCAAAATCTATTTCTACAATTACATTAAAACAGAAAAGGCAGGGAATGTCAAAATTCTATTCCTCCGATTACATTGAAATAGAAAATATTGTAGTCTAAAATTTATATTTCTATAGATATCCGTAGTCTAGCAGTAACATGATTATCAACAAACAAGAACTTGTTCAAATCTCAGACGATGAATTTATGAGCTGTCTTTGTTCGACTGGTCAATCACTGTTGACCACTGTTAATGTGTACAACACACAGTTGCTTGCAACTGTAAAATTACAGCTAATTTTAGTGACAGTAGAGAGGCATGTAATATTGCCTGTAATATTTGTGTATAACTCAATGCCACATGCCAGCATTCTGAATCCAAATAATTATAGTTGGCGTGAAGCAAAAATCGTCTGAAATACTCTTGACGGTGAATATGTTAAATAACTGATGCAGTGTCGCGTTTAAAGTAGCATGTCTGATCGAAGAAGCAGACGTTTAGACAAGGTAGACGGGTTATCTCGTCCTCTGAAAATTGCTTCATCATAAGCAAGTTACCTGTTTCCTCTCACATTATTCTCACAGAATTTCCTGACGAAGAGGTAACCTTTTCATTGCTGATGTCGCCCATTGGCTCTTGGCGAAATTGCTCATCGCACGCTGCAGACGCCTATGAGCTTTCGACAGAAATTCTCATCGAATGCTATCGGCTGCTATAAAATTCCTTGCAGAAAGTCAAATTATCCAGACTGCTTATTGGACGCACAAGATTAACGAATAAATTCCTACTACAAAGAGAAGCTTCTCCACCGTGTGAATTCTGTGACCTACTCATGGTTGAACACATAATCATAAAGTGCACAAAATTCGATGAACCACGCAACAGATTCAGAACCCCCGAGGAACTCGAGGACGTATACCAGTCGGAACAAAGCAGAGAAAACCTCCTCAAATTCTTGACATCAAACTGTTATATGGGACGAGGTCTAGACAGTGATACAGTCGTCGCTAATGACCTAGTTGTCGACGCGACGTTAAAGAAAGAAAGAAAGAAGAAGGAGAAGAAAATTCCTTGCTTGTTTAGGTCTTTTTCCCTAAAGAAACTAATTTTTATTATCCACTGCTTGGGAAAGTCCCCTGTCGGCAGCATTGTTCACTGTCATAAGCTTGCGCACAGAGCACGGAGTTTTACGTCAGAGGCACCGCAACGAAATAATTAAACCGTGGATCGAAGAAAACGCCTTAACGTGTCATTCGAAAATGTCGGCGCCAGTTACAGCTATCCACCAACAATACACGAAAACTGCATCGGTTGAAACTTCTCGTTGGAAGTGAAACTTCGGAGTAATTGCAATGGGTACGGCGTGACTTCGGTACCGAGACGAACGAAATCAAAAGCAGGTCCAGGGAAAAGTTTTTTCCGTTTCGGAACTCTCGGATCCAGGCTTCGCGCCTTCGAACGAATCCGTCGCGAGTTTCCGATTGTTCGCGGGGAATCGAATTACCGGAAGTCTCGATGGGTTTTCATCGGGGTCTCGAGTCGGGCGCATGCAAAAAGGGCCGGGTCGAAAGGGTTGAAATTTCACGACGGAGGAAAATCGGTGAGGAAGCGGCGGAGGGCAGGGGGGCCTCTCTTTCAGCCGGCGGTCCCATTGTTTCCGGCACAAAAGGGACGGGCGAAGACACTGGTCTGAGGAAAGCATTGTTCCCTCGGTTGGATCGCGAGTACTCTCAAAAATTCTGCTTCGGCCCTCGATGTCACTCGGCCCTGGCCACTTCACCCGGTGCTGGCTTCGATAACATTTTCGCGCGTCTTTTCAAACCTCACTCCGCTGCACCGTCTTCTTCAGGAGAAATATGAAGAACCCTGGAGGGAGGTCCACGAACCGGTACGGAAATTTTAGCGAAACGGTGAAACGGTTCTGGTGGTTCACTGTCAACGATCTTCAGTCTGAAGTCGTTTAAATGTCTGCTTACTTAGATAAAAGGAGTGAAAGTTTGAAACTATGATCGAAGATATCTTTGAAACCGAATAATATTTTTTAATGAAACATCACTTTATTTGAAATATGACTGTAAATACAATCTTTTCGCTGGGTAACTTTCTTCGCGTTACCTTGAAGTTTCGTCCTATACTGTGGGTTGAAAACGTAAATGTAATTAATATTAATTTTTTGTTGATTCTTCAGATTTAATTTTTGACGCTCTAAAGAATGATACTTGTTCAGACGAACCGATACAGACTTTACACTATAAAATGTCGATTTATTTAATTAATTACGAAAGTATAACTGAAACGTGTATCGATCGTATAGCACACGATCCATACTAAAGCTGCATAATTGATCCTGTGTATACGAGAGGCGCTGTGCGCAATACGATGTCTACGAAGATTTTCTATTCAAGTACATTTTCAACAATACTATTTATTTCTTGTCAAATTCACTAGGCATGGAGATACATTTATTTTAATTTCTAGCGAGGGAGTTAGCTGATCAAAGTTTCAGAACTTTCACGTCCTCTATAACCATAAGCAAACATTTGCAAATCGAATGACTTGAAACTTAAACGTTTCTAAAGTGAGCCGAGAGATCTGTTTCATTTTTCCGCTAACATTTTTGTACCGGTTCGTGGACTTCCCTTGTCAGAGTGAACATAGTGTAGGAAGTTCTGGGATGAGTTAGAGACGAGAGTTTCCGTCGGATGACATACCGTCAGGATCTGCTCAGGACTCCTCTATAGAATATCTAAATTTTGTTTTATCTTCGTGAAATTTGTAATACTTGTAAAGAAGTACATACTATGTTGGTATTAATACAAAATTCTACCTAAAAATTTGTCCTTTTACAATCTAGAGCATCTAAAAAGGAAACACCGCGAACCCTTTCTCATTGTCACCGATTGGAATGAAATTTTCTGTGTTTATACAGTGATTCGATACAAGAATAACGGTATTTCTCATTCGAGCCCAATCGCCCTTCAAGGGTATGGAAACTGACCTCAAAGTCAAATAGGCACTCCCACTTTCTCGCGTATAGCTCTAAAAGTACAAGAGATAGAGAAACAGGGTTCAAACGAACGTTTAATGGTAGAATGAACGCTGCTCTCGAGCATCTTTCGGAAGCTTCGCCAAGGGTATCCAAAAGCCATGCAACGACAATCTACAGAATCTTAGGTTAAACTTTTACGTACGAAAAACCCTTTAACGCCGCACTTATAAACTCACCGACGTTCAGAACGGAACAATAATGTCCCCGGAGTCGGCAAAAGTGGTGCAGGTTAGCGCAAGAAGGCGGAGGAAGTTCCGGTGGCCGCGGAGAGGCGGTCCGATGAAAAATTCGTCGGAGGAAACGCCGCGGGCGACGTCGAGGCTCGCGGGTCGCATTCCGCGGGTGAAAAAGGAAGCCGGGGGAAGTCCCGTGTTCGCGAGCCGCTTTATCTCCGTGGAAAATCCTCTGCGGGGAAAAATGTCGCGAAACGGCGTCGTGAAAGGAGACGCGCGAGAAGTTCAGCGTGTAATCGGGATCAGGACCATTTAGGCTGTGGCCTCCAGCCAGCAACAAACTTTGATTCGTTTCGTCCCGAGCCCCGGGGATTATCCTGAGCCCTCGGGATCGTGAAATTTGCCCTCGTCGCTCCCCGTTAACCCGCTCGTTTCCGACCGATACCTCCGCCTCGTGCCGCGAATATTTTTCAACCTTCCGAGCCAGTCTGAATAATAATCATAGTGATAAGTAGACGGTGGAGGTTTATGCGCTGCAGCGCGCACAAGTATGTGAAACAGACTCATTGAGAGGAGTCAGCGAAATAACAGGTGCAATCTTGAAAAAGTTTATGATAAGATCATTTTTTTTTCGTGGCGCAGCTGTAACACAAACGAAATGATACAGTTAAGGAAAGTTTATAAGATTATTTGTTTAATCCGTTATTGGTACTACGGTTTATACGTATTTTTGGATGGCAATTGGTAAGAATGATGCATGAAGTTATTTCCGTTTCTTTTCGCCGAAATAACAGCATCTAGCTTTGGTTTCTGCGGCATATTCGGGGCATTCTTTTAATTCAATTTTCTACGTGATCGATGTCTATTTCATTCCAAGCATTTTGGAAGGGCGTGCAAAGGGCTTCAGGCGACGCGACAGCCGAGGCATTCGGCAGAATTCCAGAATTGAAAGAAAAAGGTTGTAATTCAGACAGAGTTCCAGAACTGAAAGAAGCAGATCGTAATTCAGACAGAATTCCAGATCTGAGAGAAGAACGTTTTAATTCAGACAGAATTCCAGAATTGAAAGAAAACGTTTCCAATTCAAATAGAATTCCAGAATTGAAAGAAGAAGATTGTAATTCAGGCAGAATTCTAATTGAAAGAAAAAGATTATACTTCAGACAGAGTTCTAATTGAAAGAAAAAGGTTGTAATTCAGACAGAATTCTCGAATTGAAAGAAATATGTTTTACTTCCACAGAATTCCAGAATTAAAAGAAAAATGTTTTACCTCCACAGACTTCCAGAACTGGAAGAAAAATGTTTTACTTCCACAGAATTCCAGAAGTGAAAGAAGAACGTTTTAATTCAGACAGAATTCCCCAGTTGAAAGAAGAACGTTTTAATACAGACGGAATTCCAGAACTGAAAGAAGAACGTTTTAATTCAGCCAGAATTCCCCAATTGAAAGAAGAACGTTTTAATTCAGCCGGAATTCCTCAATTGAAAGAAGAACGTTTTAATTCAGCCGGAATTCGAGAAGCAAAAGAAAAAGGTTTTAATTAGAAATGAACGAAACAAGGTATCGTTCGCAGTCAGTAGAAACGGATCGCACGTGTCCAGACGAATCCAGGCCAGATTCTGATAATCCGTAAAGGATCTACGAGCGATTTGTCCCAGTCGCTCGATCCTGTCTTTCTTCCTTCCATTCTATTCATCTTTGTCCCGCTGTTTCTCCGTGTTTCCTCCTCTCTTCTTCTTCTTGTTCGCGGCATTATCGGAGACGTTAACGAATCGCTTGTCATTCCTGTCGACGCATACGTAATGCACGGCATAATTTACACTCGATCTGTCCCGCGGCTTGAATAATCGAACTAATTCGATTATGGTTCTCCGAAACCGCTTGCCCCGAGTGTCGAGCAATTTCCTACCTTCGATAGTGCCATTATTTATGTATTATACTCGGTGTTCAAACGATTGAGACGCTCCTTTACATTTGAACTTGTAGTACATTTAAAAATAAATAATCTTGGAAAGCCTCTAGAATACTACAACTTCGAAACTGAGTACATATACTTTTTCAACCCTTTGACTAAGAAAGGCGTATGTACACGCCCATTACAAGCAGCTTCTTATGTGCGACCGGCCATTATAATGGGTTCAAGAACTGATTATCAATTTTCAACAATATAAGAAAATCCGGAGCTGAATTAAAACACGAAAATATACAACAAATAAACAAATCAGAGCATAGAAATGAATAATAAACGCAGCGTTTGCAAAGGCGGAAGAATAAAGTTTCTTAATTAAAATTTCTTAATTAATACGCTGACCGGCACAATGAAAATTGCTGTACCTAGCGGGACACATACGCAAGAATAGAAATATTCAATCCCACGACCTTATAGTTGCTGCTTTCTGTTAACATTTTGACTTCGACCTCGGTCAGAATTTTATCAAAATATTTAACCCGCCATCAACGCGTTAAACTAATGAAACTAATTCCTATGCTTCCACAACATTCTACTCGCACTAAATTTCTCCTAAACTGAACGTCCAACAAAACCGGAAGCAGCCTCCTTCCAGCACGCTCAAACGATCCAGTTTTCCGCGTCGAGTTCCCCGGGAGATATCTCGTTCACGGCATCCCCTAGACGAGCTGGCAACGCAAAAACGCGCATGGAATGCATTATGTTTGAGGTTAGGCGCGCCACAATATGGAATCGACATTTTATTGCAGCTCCGAGTGCTGCTTCCCTCTTTCTCTCCCTTCAAACTCCGCCTCGCGCCGCGAGATTCCTGCTGGAATCCGCCACGGGATGAAATTTCATTCGCGAAAAGAGGAGAAGCTCGTTCGACCCTTCTTTCACCCGGATGTTAATGCGATCACGGCTTTATTAACCCCCTTGTCTTGCAATAACGAGTCACACTCGTGATGCAGATTGCGGTCTGCGTGGCATAAATACGAGTAGACTGCTGATGTTTGTGCAATTTAACCCATTGTCGCAAATGACGGCTACAGCCGTCAGACTCTTGTTCATGTGCTGGCAAATGACGGCTATAGCAGTCATTTTGTAGCAACAAAGAAACATTTAAAAGAAAAGTGTATTTCTGAGGCCGATCTAGAAAAAAGAAGTGTGCGTCTATGGGTTAATATACAGGGTGAGGCACATAAATTATGACAATTGAGAATTATCTCAAATATTGGTGATATGAAAAAATAATGTTAGTAAAAATTGAAGTCTTTTAGGGGGTACGCGATTTTGCGTAATTTAAGTTTTTATACGTGGAGATGTCAAAAAATTAAATTACGCCGAAAAGTGTGCCCCCTGATAGCCAGTTAGATAAATTGACTGCCGTGAGAGACTCCGGTGACCGGCGCCTCATATTTAATTACTCAAATAGTTAGTAAGCTTTACAAAGTGTTGCAAAGTATTAATATTATAACAACAATATAGAATAATTACTATACGTTTAAATGGTAAAATATTTCTCTCCTTCGCGATTTATATTTAAATTATTACATTTCACCGTGTCTGGATAGATATGGCAGTTTCTACTGTTAACACGTTGAACGCCACAGTGAAAACGGCCATACCTGATCAGACACGATATAATTCACTATTTTTTATATAAGTCGTAAAGAAAAAAAAGATTTAAGTACTCAGTTGTGTTTTTCTGTTTCTACTTCATTGTTTCAGTATGAAGTTTGCTCAGAATTTTGCGACAAGCAATAATTATTTAATTAAATTAAATTTCAGGTGTCACTGAGAGGTCACCGGTGACCGCCACGGCGTTCAACGTGTTAAATATGTGTTCTTACATGAACATCCACAGTCTAAACATGAGTGTCGCTCTGATATGAATTTTTAAAAATGTTGCATCACAGCACCCTGCAGTTTGTGTGACGAGGATGAATGAAACAGAATATTTGGAATTCCTCGTACGAAGATGAGTGGAATTCAGTGATTCTTACGGTCGATGTCTGTCGACGAGGTATACTTAGACGCTGGTCGATCGATAGCAGCGAATTCGTATCGCGAAAGGACTTACCGAGAAAGGCTTTCATTAAAATCGGATCCCTGGAACGACAGGACAGGATAATCCGTGGGCGATCGAGCGGAATTCTCGGCATTTGATTTTTTCGTGCGGTCACGGATCTGAAAGAAGGTTAAGAGATCTGATTAAATCGAAAAATTCAATTCCCCGGAGGAGGAGAGGGGGGGGGGGGGGAGAAAGAGAGAGAATGGGGTGAACGCATTAAATGAGCCTCGTCCCGGCCATTTTTCTGTACTTCCATCTCGTTTCGATTTGCTCGTAAACGAGTCGACTGATTCCCCGATTTCAATCCCGGGGAATTTCATCGTCAATTACTTGGAATGACAGTACAGACTCGAGTGCATCATTTTTTCTTCTGTTTTATATGTTTGCAGCGATAATTCATGGTTGTCTATTTCAACACTTTGAGTGCCACGCTGCACTAGCTGAAAATGCCACACTTTCTAAATTTCTATACAAAATTAATATAACTCTAAACTGTACCTTGCTTAATCAATAATAACAGTAAGTGTCATCATTTTTTTACTTTTACTATTAAACTTTATTCAGTACATACATTAATACTACGCGTGATCAAATAAAGAAGCACTGAATTTTTGTGTCACCCAAATGTGGGTGACGTGGCACTCAAAGTGTTAATTAGTTTCCACTGTCTGGACACACTGACGTGATAATGGAATTTGTATACTATATGGAGTACCGTTTCGATTGGTTACAGCTTTTAGGTTTTGTAACACTTATACATGTATACTGGGTGTGACAGAAATAGGTGGACAAAGGTTTAAGTTTAGAACAAAATGAAATAATATAATAACGAGGTTTGAGTCGCTTGACCACATGTTTCTGTTACACCCTGTATATTGCCGCTATTGTACAATATGTATATGGTAAAATAAACAAAGGTTTAATAAAGAGCAGACGAAGTTCTTCCGTGTATGTAGTTCCTTTAAAACATAATCTTGAAGTTCTCGAGTAATTCATGTGACAGCTATCAAGATGAGTACCACAGTGATAACAGACACACCCAGCCAGCCACTCTATACTTTCATACTCTTCATATAAGTTATAAAGGAAAACTATTCATATATACGACCATATTATTGTTGTTTTTCTAGTATTTTTACAGTGTGTTTTCTCAGAATTTCATGAAACTCAACAAGTAATTAAATATGTAAAATAAAAATCGAGGCTCAAGTGATCTTCCACAATAAACCATACATTAATATCTATTAAATTGCAAGAAACACACAAATAAACGGAAATGTTACCAAAATGTCAATTCGCAACAAATAATAAACATCAATAATTCCACTATCGGGTCATAGGAGGCAGCACATCAAATATCATCGAATCGAGTAACTACGAATTTTCCCAAATATCGATCATTGTCAACATTAAAATAAATATTTTTAGTGAGTATTTCTAGTCTTAAGGATCTGTATTGACAAAAATGAAGTGTCGGAGGAAGAGATAAAAAGAATTTTCGCTCGGCTGATCGGAGATCGGAAGACAATAAAACAAAAGGCAGAAGCTCCTTCGGGAGGGTTTCAGCCGGTCTCCGATTAACAAGCGCGATAAATTCGTATTGTCTGGCAAGGGGGGTTCGTGACTCCATGCTGAAAAACCAAAGTCATCGGGACAATGATTTTCTATTTTCGTCCGTGACGGCCACTTCGAGAAGCGAAGGACGCTTGGAGTACTACTTCCGTAGGCAGTTTCTTAAAGAGGGAAACTAATTGCTTATAAAATGGCCACCCACGACTTGGCCTTGCAAAAGTCGCGTGCTAAGCACCCTCGATTTCCAACCCCCTTGCCGGCTTCGTGCCGGCGATACACCTTCGACCTGCTCACCCTGCAACCCCTTTCACGAAATTCTTTTCAACCCCTCGAAGACAATTACGATCCCACGCGACACGCTTATCTGTTCAGTTATACTAACTTGAAATCAATCTTTATCAATGGCTTTATCCTGGATAGATTAGCGATGTAAAATTTATATATGAGCTCTAAATAATCAGGAGCTTCTAAAATATTAGCAGAAGTATAATATAGACTGTCATATAATTCAAAAAATGTGTAGGATGTTCAAATCTGATAAAATTAAAACATACGCCCCAGGACGCTCAAAAAATGAACAATCTTTAGAATAGTTCTCGTCTTCAGAAATTGATCGAAGAAACAACCTCATCGGCAAATTATATAACAAGATAATTGAAGAGCCAGTCCTGCAGAGCACCGAAAGGTCCAATTAACCCTTTGAGCTCAGAAAACAAAGAAAAATCGTGCACCGTGTGCTGAAATTTTCCGCGGTACTGCACGTGTTAAACCGAATATTTCATTATAATAATATATGATATCGATTGTTCAGTCGTTGCAGTGTTCTAAAACGGCAGAATATTTTACTAAAATAAGCTGAGGCGATGCTTCATCCGATGAACAATAGACAGCTGTTCCTGGACCAGTATGCTGACTCGTAAACACGAATACGCGCTTTCATCGTCCTCAAAGGGTTAATTTTGTAGAAATGTTGCCATTACGGAAGACTTTGCTCTCCCTTCTGAGTTATGTCAGCCGTTCGTAGCCGTAATTCGGGGATGCTCGAAGCAAACGGTGGTCGAAGGACACAACGGCGACGATATCGGCATCGTAAAACTCAGAGCCGCGGGTCCTGGGAGCCAATAACGACGATACCCGGTTGTACACACACGCGAACGTTCTCCCGGAGCGTTGGAACAACGATTGAAAATTCTGCGGAGCCTTCGGCCCCTAATTTACGAGGACCGTCGACGCGCATCCAAGGGAAAGAGTTTACGGAACGTGTCTTTTGATCTTTTCCCCGTGCACCGTCTATTTCCTACCCAATTTCCGGTCCCCGTGTTTGCGCCGCCGCCGATGACGTTCCATAAACATTCGTACGCGTGTCACAGGAATCACTATCGTCGAAACGCAAATTTCGCAAATCATCTCGCGTGTAATATTGAAAAATATTTTTAGACTGTTCGAGAAGAAGCAGGGTGGATCTGAAGTTGGCGGTTGAACTTTCAGACTGTGTTCTAGCCATTTTGATGATGATCTTTCACCCAGTTTTCAAATTATGTGGTCTACAGAAACAGTATTTAGAATTGTTGGAAGATTATTTTATTGATATGCAATTTTTGTTGGCTTCACTTTGAATATAAAATGATTCAAAATTCCATCTTGTTTTATATTTATTGGCGTTGATTAAACATTTTTTTTTTCTGAGGACTTTTTAGGCTAGTCTTAATAGGGATACCTCGAGGATACTCAGACTTTTTATTATTAATAATGAAACAACATATTATTAATAATAAAAATGTATAAATTAATTTTTTATAATCACTAATTTTTATATTTGATTTTTCAAGACTGCCCTGATAGGTATTTTTGTTGAAATTTATTATATTCGTTAGGATCAACGGTATTGAGGAATGGAATAATTATTATTATTTTAGAAAAAATCATAGGAAGACGATTAATATTATCGAAATTTTTGTTACCGTCATTAGAAAGATCACATGATTATCCATCTGCCAATCAAGCTACAGCATGAATATTAATGGAACAAAAGATGAACAAAATTAATATTCATTAAATGTGTTTACAGCTTTGCAAAATAGTATTTTGATACAACATTCGACGCATCGGCTGCCACAGTGAAAAATCCCGCACATGGTCAGACATGTTATACAATCCTCTCTTACCGAACTCACTGAACGTACATGTATTTCTTGACACGTTCAATAGATTATATTTTTACTATACTACAGTTAATCCTCAAACAACACGGTCAATTGATTACGTGTTACTCAAAACTGTGTTATTCGTGATTTAGATTCATGAACTGTTGAGAATTGCGTTTCGTGCTATCGTTGGCCATGCAATGCAATACTCCAGATGCATATAAAATTGGACATTCCGTTCCAAGAATGTATTAAAAAAAAAACTTCCAAATAACATATTCTATTCCGTGTTATTCGTGACCTCGTGCAATTCGAATACCCTGTCATTGGACGGATGCCTGCATCATGCACGAAGCTTCACGAAGTAGCAATTACTTGAACAAACACCCCAATTACTTATCAAAATGTCACTGTGAAAAAGTTGCTAAGAATTTCGAGAACTTGCTGCACGTTTCACCGTCAGTCAGCGGCTCACGGCAGAACTTCATCAATCTCTTCGGCTGAAGGCTGTCCCGCTGAGGAAGATTTACCTGGCGACCGCTGTACTTCCCCTTCGTTGTCCTGAGACGATCAGCGGTAACCTCTGGAACAAGGCGGAACGATTGTCCGCGGGCACGTCGACCGAGTATCGATTAATCGCTAAGTGGAATGAGAATTAATGGGACGACGCGCTGAGGGTAGCTGCAGAGAGAAGGCGAGCGGACAAAGGACAAGATTATTGTATTACTATTAGCTTCGTGGGAAGTTCCCTCGGTCTGTGTGCTCGCGGGATAACGAGAAATTGTTGCGAACGAAACAATTGCTCGTGAAATATGAGTGACGGGCTTGAAAGGCGGCCGAGCCTTTTGTGAGACGTCTGTTTAGCCGGCGATGCGCGGTAATTGAAGAGTCGGCTATGAAACAGTCGAGGAAAGCCGGGTCGAGGCGCTCGAGAAAGAAAATTTGTAACCGGAAGAGGTACTAACGGGTTTAACAACGGCAAACAAGCTTTTTGTCAGCACTGAACGATCAAGAGCTTATAAAATACTCGAACCAGTATAATGTGCCCTGTAAAATGCATTAACCCTCTATAACGATATGTCGCTTGGAAGTTACTTACCTATATTTCTATATATATATATATATATATATATATATATAGGGGAGACCGGAACTGGTTGCCTATAGAAGTACGTTGACTAATTGTTAATAACTTTACACCGACGTGTGCTCTACCGCTGAAAGATTTATTGTAGAAACACATCGCCTCTGCTATGCCATTTATTTGTTTCCGACACCGTGATTGTACGTTCTTTGAGAGTTATCAGCGTTCGTCGAAAAATTGGCTATGTACGTAAATATTTTTTCTTAAAGATTTTATGTTTTCACGCTCTATATAATTACAGTAGAATAAATGTTGAAGGAATATTTTAAAGCCTGTTTATTAGACGATGTATGTTTAATTTGTCGAAAAGAATTATTAGTTTATTATTAAAATACGAGAGAAAGATAATTAATATTTTATAATGAAACAACTTTCTTGAGTTTGTGTTATTTTATTACCACTAAGATAAGTTGTTAATAACATTTTCTTAACCGATTGTACCTATAGTCAACCTACCCCATACTGTAAGTCTACCAACCCCGACCGTGGGGCTGGTTGACCAGCATGGAAGGTGTTAGAAAAACATTAAAATACTTGAATTGTTATCACATTAAGACAACTTTAATCATTTAAGCAGATAGTCAAATACATGTCCTACCAAATACAATAACCGTTATAATGATATTTCGCTCATATAATTGATTAAAAATCAAACACTGAAAAACTGGGCTACCAGCCCCGGTCTCCCCTATATTTTATAAATCTTATTTCGTTTATCTATTACCGTGTGCAATTACATTCTACGGCTACACGGTAAGGAGTCTGTCCGTTTATTATTATGTTTATATCCCGACACACAAACTTTATCATTTATCTTTATCATTTACCTGATGTATCATTTTCGACATACGCAAAACATTCCAGTTACAGAGGGTTAATATTCAATTGTTTAATCGAAGAATATGGGAGCTTGAGGTGTGTAGAATGTTAAATAAAGAGTGTTAAATTCTCTAACTCTCAAATTCTCTGAGAGCATATAGAGAGTAACAGATTCTTCAACAACGTGGCTGTGGGATTAGCATTTGAAGAGATGGAATATTATATGATATGATGTATGCGGAGGACGCATGTAGGCGTTCAGTCTATATGTTCAATAAGTACGACGATGAAGTTTACGCACGGAACAAACAGTCTGAAGCAGGGATGGCAGAAAGTAATATCTAGAGAAAATATCTGCTTTGAGAATTCCTTAAGTATACTAAACCTTGATTTTTCCTGCACAAGAAAATAATCATGGCGATCGAAAGAAAATTCATCAGCATCTACGATGTTTCAATTATAATAAAATATTTCTAATTTTATTATCGTGCTGTTAGCATCGCTAACAACTTATACCTTGTTGCAGAAACATGAAATAACTAAAATTGAGTCAGCCTAGAAGAATTAATAATAAAATTATTAGAACCCGATTCAACTGGTCGGCGTTAGCAGCGAAAGGACTACACTTTCCCCGAAATTAATGAAATTCAGCGTTGCAGTGAATATTTTCCGTGCCGTGTCACGTGTTGAATGTTCTGGTCAATAGGTGGACGAGATCAGGGGACGCAGCGGGGCGAAGAAAATTTGGTGAAAAAGCCAGGGGTGATCACACCCACGCGCGTACACGTGCGGTAACCCCGTGACCCGGTGGGCGAGTTTAATAAATTACGGAACCGCGGAAAAAGCTCGGCTTGTTTTTCGTTTACCGACCACTCATTAGCTTCCACCCACGTAAACGCGCCCCCCGACCGACTCAGGAAAAATCTTTCACCGGGTACATGATCAGATATTCGTTGCCGCGCCCGACAACTGCGGAAAATTTTCAAATATAATCAACAAGGACACGCGGACTCTCCTGCAGAACTGTTGTTGCTGCAGCTTTCAAAGTTGACGATAACTGGAATGGAGAATTCGAGGGCAGGTGAATAATAGCGGTACCAGGGATTCTATGTACCGGGTGGCTGAACGAGAAACGGAACGCCTGAATGGTCTTGCTGGATCAGAAGATGAAGAACCATGGGTGTATGGGGTGTTCTACGTTTTACAAAATAGGAAATAGGGACTGCTCGACGTTTCTTCAAGTCTTAAGTACCCGTTGACAAGGTAATGTCCTTAGCTGATGGTGTACTAGTTCCAATCTCTGTTCTCGTTGCAACTGGTACTGGATAGAATTTTTACACGCATAACAATTAGTGAGTAGCAGATTGTAAAATTCTTGGATAGGGAATTGGGTCTCAATATAGCGGAATAACCGAAACTTGAGAGTCGAGGAACCTAGGAGGACTGTACCGAAGTCCCAGCACTTCGACGGAGTTCTAATTTGGAACCTAGGGTCCTGCAGTGGTTTCAACCAGAATTCAAGGACTCCAGGGAAGTTTAGTCAGCTTTCCATGATCCTGAAAGAGACCCAACTTGAGACCTAGGTTACTCAGATGGCCCAATCCGAAATCCAAGACATTGGGTTGTGTCAACTGCAGACTCAGGGCCCTCGGATAGTCCCAACTCAGAATGTTGGAACCAATTCCGGTCCCAAGGCACTCAGATGGCTCCTATTTAGAATTTAGAACTTCAAAATGATTCTGATCGGATACCCACACCCCAAACCAATGATACTCAGGTTATATGACCTTAGAGAAGTCCAGTTTCAAGATTTACGACCTTGACAACATCTAACTCGGGTTTCAAGAATCTAAGAAGATTCCAGATCGAAACGCAGGATTTCAAAATGATTCATCCGTGTTCAAAAAACCCTGAGCTGGTTTCGTTTTAAGACTCAGCACTTCAGGGTCCTCATGCGTGCAATTCGAGACTCCGAAACGGTCCCTGCTTTCAAACTAAGTCTCCAAACTGGTCCCAGAGGAAACGTACACTCTCTAAAATAGAGAGACTATTAATAGAGATGTCTATTAATCCTAGTATATTATAAATTGATGCATAAAAATTCATTTCAAATCTTTCTGTTGACCATGCACCGCTCTAACTCATCCTTCATCATGCTGCACGAATTTATACCGTGCACTTCCCCAGCAAACACAACCGAACATCGTTGCAGACGCAATTAAACTCACGACACACCCTATTAGCTATTTCTCTTAACAGATTCATGCTCTGTTGGTTCTAATCAACCCCCGACTCGATGTTAGGACATTATGAATCGGCGTTTCAATTACGTCCCGGCGGATGATTTCGGAGCTCGAGCGGAAACACGGTTGTCGCATCCCGTCGCCGCTCAAACGAACCTAATCTCACAACATGATCCTCCTTATCTTGATTAATAATTCCGAGGGAACTATAATTAACATCTACGCTATTTTTCATTCGCCTCGATCCCATAGTGTTCTCCTTTTCAGCAATAACAGATGGTCTCCGTAGGTACAGTTTGACAACTTAAACTCGACTCTCCAGGCGGGTCTGATTAGGTTAAAAGTTCACTCGCGACACCTAATGATATTCTCCAAGCTCTTATCAAGATTTACACGGTAGGTTGAGACGCAGTCGAGCTCTCCGGAGATTTATTTTCAGACATCACGAGCTTCAAGAGGAACCAGCGTCGTTATAACACACACGACGGAGACATTAGAATTTATTTGCATATTGTGGAAACAGCTTCCCCGATATCAAATTACCTGCGGATATGTTTCTACTAGTGTTCCACAAACAAGCCCGTGTACCTCCCAGAAATGTCATGGTTCACGTCGACTACATGTCGCCCTTTCAAGCAAACTGCATCCTCGTCCCGCCATTTTTTTTTTTCGAAAGAAACAGCCGACTGCATCTCATTATTTTTCTTCCGCCACTGTGTCGTCAGTCGTTTCCTGTACTCCATTTCCTTCTGTCTCTCGTCTTGCTGGGGTCGAATCCCTGTTTTTGACACTGCTCGTTCATCATACTCTTCCAGTTTCTTTGTTTTTATCCTTGACTTCTCCATTCTTCATCGCATTATGCTTCTCTTCTATGTTCTTGATATTGTGATATTGTGATTCTATGTTATTCTACTTTGTTCTATCCTCCTGGAACTATTTTCCGCCTCACCTCATCAGTTTTGGTTTTACTTGTGAATTTACTCTCTTCCCGCCATTTTGCTTTTTCTTCAGGGTACAAATAGTGCATAGCTTCTTCATTCATTTATAGTTCATTATTTTAATTTGCTCTGTCTAGTCATGTTAGAATTCTTTGACGTCCTTAGGCCTTTTGAAAGATCTAAAAATTCTTCGCGGTGTGTCTGTTTTTCATCAGCAATCTTGGTATCTTCTTCAGTGTTTCTCCTCTCTTTTTTGAGAATTTTTCTTCATTATTGTCAGCTTTTAGAAGCCTCTGGTGTCATGAGGACCTCTGAATACTCCAAAAATCCTCTGCTTCAGCAACCTTGATGCTGACCATGTTGTCTGCAATTTCTTAATATCTGCAAACATTTGGCTTCATCTACCAACCCTCCTCGTGCTGTCTTTCTTCTTCTTCGGCATCCCTGGTACCTAACTAAATACCTCTTCTCTCCTTAATCTCATAATTTATCCCCTCTATTCGCAATTCTACCAAGCCTTTGATGTTCGTTAACCCTTCAGCTCACCCAAGCATCCTCTGCTTGATGTCGTTCCTCTTCCTCAGGAACCTTGGTATTTATTCAACGTTTCTTCATGCTCTGTGAAAAAAATTTGTCGTCCTAATCCGTTTGTGTCTGCAGGCCCTCCAGCCTTTACATTCATTCAAAAATCCTCTTCTTCGCTTTTTTCCATGTTCAGCAACCTTGGTCCCTCCTTTTTCCAGCGCTTCTTCCCTCCTCGCTCCTCTTTCTTTTTCTTTTTCGGCACTCCACCGTGTGTAAACACTCTCACACGTTGCCAGCCCTTTTATCTTGCGTTCCATGGCTCTCGATCTACATTCTCCGGTAGCTTCCAAGCGCGCGGAAGATCCAGAAAGCCTCGCAAACGAGGCTGCGGAATCGCGTCGCGCGACCCATGTTTCTTCGAGAAGTAAACAGCCACGGCAAACGCCACCGGAACACCATAACTTTCCTGCGATTGTACTTTACGTCTGCCACATTCGTCTCGCCGATGCGTCGCTCTTGTCGTCAGCTCTCCCCTTCCGACCACCCTGTAGATTTTGTGTCGTTTGCGAATTCGTAGTCGTGCGCCTCCTCCTCGTCGGTTTGCAAGGTTTTCTCGTTGTAGAACTGACCTCGATGTGGACATCACTCTGACATTTGATCTCTGTCATTTTTCCCATAGAAAATTTGTGTCGAGCGATGGGAGAATTTCGTGGAAAGTATTAAATTGTAATGTATGAAATGTTCGTTGACAATCTCGTAAAAATTTGATTAATATGGCAAATATTTTTGATGATTATTCAATTGTATGAGAGCATCGTACACTTCTGAAGAGCAGTGATTTTTGAACAGCCTGTTTCAGAAACAGATGTTTTCTTTAGACCTCAGTATTGCATTGAAATTTTTTTTTAATTGATTTATGAAATTCTAACACGTCATGTGTAGTTTTATTTATAGTCTGCCACTTCTGTAAGCACTCAGATCAGAAAAATATTCTATTTATTTAATCTGGTTCCTAAGAATTTTTTCTCAATGGAATTGACTCTTGTACACATTTGGTACAAGCGTCTCAATTCAAATGGAGAACACTCCTAATGAACCCGACTTAACCTAATCACCGTAAGCTCTAAAAGGTATTAAATCACTGAATATTCGAAATTGTCCTATGAGTACCTCTTAAAATGTTACAAGTGCATTGAACCAGAACTGGCCCAGTATAATTATAAATGAAAAAAAAAACAATAAATATCCCTTGAAATACGTCAGATATGTCCTTAAAAAAAATTCCTTTAATTTCTTTTTCATTTATCGTAAATACCAAACACATATGTTCTACAAGTTTCCAATTGTAATATTTTCGAAACGAGCAATAAATCGTGCGCCGGACTTAAATCACTTAGGTCACGTAACTAGATTCAAACGAAAATGGCGCGAAGGCATTTCCGTGGACGACTTACGTAAGAAAGAAAATAATAATGCGTGGCTACGTAGGTTTCCGACGGTTTCCGTGGCCCACGTGACGGGATTATTCAACAATGCCGCAATTACTTCGCTGAGACGTGATCACAAAGGGGAACGTGATTCAGAATAAAAATGTTTATTTGCTCGACCCTCCCACCCCTCACCGTTAACCGCCCAACAATTTATGTCCCTCCAAATTGGCGAGGCTTTTTCGTCTTCGTTGAAAATCTGAAAATTCCACGAATTTCGCAGCATGAAACGTGTCCAGTCTGATACATGCGCAGAGTGACTGACAAAAGCTTCTAATAAGAGACAATTTACTTTTTTTAAATCATTGTAATATTAACCCTGGGGCGGTGGTGTGGATGACATTTGTCATATACTTCGAATTTTC
The DNA here is from genome assembly GCA_916610135.2 of Macropis europaea. Lineage (NCBI taxonomy): Eukaryota > Metazoa > Arthropoda > Insecta > Hymenoptera > Melittidae > Macropis > Macropis europaea. The sequence goes on from OU744346.1 coordinate 2,270,743, forward strand.
GTCAGATTAACAGGGGTGTCAAAAAATGCAAAATTGTAAGGAGGTCCGGGTACCTGCCTCGGTGTCCGACTGGCGACTCGTCCGACAATTCTTACAATTAGTTTCCTGTTTCGGGAAGTGGCTGAAAACAGATACCAATACGCCTATCTGACGCAGAATTTCACAGGCTTTAAAACGCTATACTTCAAATTTTCGTATCTTCAACAGGGGCGCCAAAAAGCGCAGAATTGTGAGAGAGTCCGGGTACCTGCCTCGTCCGACTGGCGACTTGTCCGACAATTCTTAGTTTCTGACTCACGTATTAATAATCAGTTCTATTTTATTTTTAATAAAGTTAATATCCATCTGAAAATTAATTAAGAACAGTTACCCTGTTGCTTTTAATACACGTATAAAAGGTTAACCTAACTTCAAAATTGGAGAAATAAACTGTCCGACTAGTTACGGGATATTCTACTTAATGCCCGTGGATCAAAAAAATTTTTCAGGAATAATAGGTGATCCTCTCTTTTATTTATATCACATATTGCAGTTCTGAAATTATTGCAAGCAATTCTATTATTATATCTATGTTTATATATAACAATTGTATAGTTTAGGTTAGTTAGGATTTCATTTTAAAATTGTTTTGTTCTATGCATGGACCAAGGAACAGTGAACGTGTTAATACTTTGACTGCAACGCTGAATTAGCTGAAAATAGTTAACTTTCTAAACGTTCGTACAAAATGAATATGACAATAAATTACAACCTTTTTAATCAATAATATTTGTGACCCTAATAATTTATTTACTGCTCGTTCATATTATAGAACCTATGGGTGACCTCACTCAAAGTGTCAATAACTAGTATTATATTTTGTAATTATTTAAAAAAGCAGTACGCAAGCAAGCAACGTCTAAATTGTTTTCTAACGAAATTTTCTAGCTTGAAGTAATAATACGGAATGTAGAATTTCTCCTGAAATTTTGAAAATATCCAATGCTCCCTCTCGTCTCGAAACGTCTCACGAATGACCGAATGAATTTATCGCGGCAATTTGAAATGTCGCCGGACCATCGAGCAATCTCGAGACGCTCGATCACTCACGAATCATTAAACCTCGTTTCCAAAGAAGTGGCTGAACGAAACTCTTCGGGGCACACCGAAAAATCGAGAGATCCTCCAGGGCACGAAGGAGGGAAAACAAGGGCGGAGGGAAGATATTACGTTCCATTTCTTCCTTCGCGATGATTTAGCAAGGGTTCTCTTAAAAAGGGCCATCACGTTCGTCGTGGTCGTCGTTATCAAGGTTTCTTTATTATCACCGTCGCGGGGACCATCAATGAAATTCTCCGAACTGACTCTCTCGTCCGCCGTTTCATCGAAAGTATGCTTTCCTGGACGAATTTGACCTATTTCTTCCCTTTCAATCGCCTAATGGCAGACAAAAATTGTTACGAATATTATTTGACCTTTCTTGGTGATTCAGTAATAAATATTTCCGGGGAAACTTGTTTCTCAGAGCTCCTGATTATCAGTGTTTAATGAAGCTTGGAATAACTATCGATATTACTGAGAGAATTCTTATAATATTTATTATTTATGTAATTTTCATGCGTTGTCCCGTCTCTTGGCTCGTGTCTTGCAAGCAGAATGTTCAGTTTTGGTCAGACGGGGTATAGACAAACTAGAATAAATATTTCCTTTGCTGCATCAAAAAGAATTCGTTAAATTTTCTTCATTGCTGTACGTTACCAATATTTTTCCAAGTTTTTGCTAGTTATTATTAAGCTTTGAACCGTCTCTGGACTCTACTGTGTTCAACTGAAAATGAACCTTCGACGTGTGACTTTAAAGAGCGGCAGACGCAACGAAGCAGCGAAAGTACATGCCGTTTGACTCTCCGCGATGATTTAACAACAATTCCCCGGAAGATGATCCCCATTCTCGGCCACGGTCGTTATCGACAGCCCCCCGCTGTTATCACGGTTATCGACGTCATTGTCAAGATCGTCGGGGGTAGTTTTCTCGATCGGTTCTCCTTTCGCTGCTCGTTGATACCGATTTTCTCGGACGAACCGCGTCGTCGCCGCTTCGAGAACTAGAGACGGGATCAAATCTACTATACAGGGTGTTCCGGAAACAAGGTTGCAAATTTTTACACAATATAGCACGCGTAAAGAAGAACAAAAAATATTCAGTCAACGATCAAGGCACAGAGTTAATCGTAGGACATTTGTTGGTTAAACATTTTGCATGTACTACATGCTCCTAAACTTTAGCGACCTTTTTTGCACACACCGTGAAGATAAATTCTAATCGCATTTTAGTAGACTACTATTTTTATATTATTAATTTCATATTATACTTTTAAATTAATCGTGTGTTGTATGTTTTTAACTAGTTTCAGTTTATATAAACATCCGTCGTCCAGGAATTAATTTGTACATTGCAAGGTACAGAAACAAATCTATAGAGAAGGAAGTATCCTTATCATCGATCATTTACTGTGAAAAATATTGGTTCAAAAATCAAATGAAATAGAACATTGTAAGTAGATTCAAACTGTCCACGGCCAGACAAGTAATACAGCTTCACTCACAATCAAATGGTGTACAATGCCAGTGTTGAAGTATAGTGTCACTCCCAAGTTTCACCCAGAATTAGCACGGTAAGAATCAGTATGTCGCACACAAATTTTGTAGAAGAAAAGAAAATAAATTCCAGGTATCCCAATTTGTATACCTCGAAATTTTCTGATCGGATTCGAACGACTCGCGATACACTTAAAGCCATCGCTGCGAGAAGCATCTCACGAACGGGGGTTGGTTCGTCGAGCGGAAGAAAGGGGGTCGGTTACGGGTCTCGAAACGGTTGGAAACAGTCGCGACGGGAATTCGAACGATACAATCACCGGTGGAAGTATCGTTATTGGAAAAATTCTACGGAGAAAAGTGTCCACGATGCAGGTCGTTTAAGAAAATTTCGAGGAGAATCTTAGCCACGCGGAGCAGAGGGCGATTCTATCGGCGCACGGTGGTTAAGGTGTTCCCTCATCTCGCGAAACACCTTGTTGACATAAAGGGGGGCGCTTATGGTCGACGGGATTGAATTTCTGCCGGTTGGAATCGAGTTTTGTTTCGGAAGGGGAATTTTCAGTCGGAAAACTGTCTGGAAGCTTCGCGTTATCGCTGTTTCTTTATTCGTTCGCGTTTTATTTCATTGTTTTACGCGATTCTCTATTTTATTCGTTCGTTTCCCTCGATTGTTGCCCGTATAGATGTCCCATTCTAAAGAATTCATTGTCTTTCAATTCGGGTGTGAGTCGGACGAAGTTTTATATGGAGTCAACTTCTATATGAGTTCATTTTGGGACCTAAAATATTATTTTGGTGTTGCAAATATGAGAACAAATTTCGAAAAGATACACGTAGATTCTAAAATGAACCCTTTAGCCCTCTATACCGCCCTGTGACTTAGAAGTTACAAACCTATATATCTATATTTTTTAAATCTTATTTCGTTTATTTATCACTGTGTACAATTATATTCTACGATTATACTGTCATCGAGGAGTCTGTTCCTTTATTATTAGTATGTTTATATCCCGCGGTATAAACTTTATCATTTATCTTTATCATTTACCTGATGTATCATTTTTGACATACGCTACAAAATTCCGGTTATAGAGGGTTAATATTGCTGGTACTAAGAGTCTGTGCGGGGAACGCCTGAAGGCGTTGAGACGATGAACTGATTAAACGAGCTCAGTCACCTTCCGCACGGGACGTACTCCCAAAATGCAGAGTTAATTTTAGAGCCTATGTTGACGAGACATTTTTTGTTCCTCTCTGAAAGTACTGTGCGCTCCTAAGGTCTGAAAATTTATTTAGAATACCCTGTATACTGTGAACAATTTTATGACCGAAGTCTTATTTTTCAAGATTTTAGTATCGATGATATTTTGTGACATTAGACAATTTATTCTCCAAATATTCTCCAAATATTCTGGCTGACAAATTTTCTAATTACTTTCACTGAATTTTGTTTCAGAAGAGAAATTTCAGGGTCTGAAGTGGAGTGTTCGTTTCCTTAAACGGCACTCTGTCGAAACTAGTCGATCGAGGGAAAATCGGATAACAAATTCTTCTCCGCGGAAAAATGGTCGGTTCGATCGCGTTATTCGTAAAAGACAGGCGAGATTTAAAGTTCGACTTGGACGACGCGATAAAGATTGCGATCGTGATGGTCGATGGCCATAAATTCCGATTCGCTGCCCCGGGCCTTCGTTTCGCAAAGAGTCCCCCGGTGATTTATGCTCCGATGCTTTCGCAACATGGACACGGAAACGTATGAGCGTTGCGTCCGTCGAACCACCGCGTTATTTCGTTAATTCTCGTCTATCCCAGCGAGATTTCTGGTCGGTTGAAACTTCTCAGGAATTCTCTGTTCCATTCTGCTCTGCTATACAAAATTCCTGCAGCGTTAAAAGTAATGCAGAATGTATTTAATTTGCGAAAATTGTACAGTTCTTAAAGTAGCTTTTTGATGTACCATGCAAGCAAACTTTAATGCATATTCAAAGAATATTAATGTATTATTTAAATTAATTAATGTACTAATTTACATTCAGTGAATACTTTATTAGGAATCAGTAAGTAGTATTTACATGAACAGTTTATTTATTCCGTTGATTCTTGTCTATTTCAGACTGCTTTACAAAATTCTTTCATCGATCTAATATAAAATATATTAAATTTTAAAAAATTGTATAGGTGCCTCAAAAAATTAGTTTGCCATTTTTTGTTCCTTTGTGCATGTACAATATGCTCCCAAATGTTGGCCTCCCTTTGCGGACGTATCACGTAAACAAATTTCAATATTTAAGCTTCTATTTATAGTCACGGAGTAGTACTTATAAAAATATCATTTGATTAGAATTCATTTGACGAAATAAGTTACTAATTAATAAAATAAAAATTTTTGTTCGTTTCTTTGGTTCTCCGCATCTTCTTTATTGTGTCCAGGGGAACAGTGTCGCGTAGTAACCAGGCAATTTTTTATCGACCGGCTCTGTTTTTATCGCGATCCCCGCTATAATTCAGCGGAATTAACGTTTAACTCTTCGCGATCGCCTTGTTCATTTATTTCTAACGCATCGTCGCTCACCCTCGCCCTTATCCAACCAGACATTTTTTCACGTCCTTGTACTTAAGGGAAACGTATCGTCGTGTCGTCGAGTTATCGATACACTCGCCTCGTTACCCGGGACACTCGATATCAACTCGTTTTCCTTCGTAAATTAAAAGAACAAGCCGACCGTGTCCTTGAATTTCTTTAACGAGCACCTGACAATTTCTACACGTGCGAGAACTAATTAAAAAAATTCTGTTAAGAATTTTATCAATCTCATACCTAGAGAAATTGATCAAATATGAATACTTCATTGATCATTTTCAGAATTTGTTGAGCCATACACTGTTTTCGGAACTGGCCAATCCATATTGAATTATCTTTAATGAGTAAGTTACAAATTTTGCAATTGTGTTCTGAGAAAAAAAATTGTAAGGATCTAAAATCATTTAGTAATTTCCAGGGGCGAATGTTTGCATAAATAAAACTGAGAAGATTAATTTTCTGCATTTTAGTTATGCAATAAGAATGCATAATAAGTCTCCAAAGAAGATAATGTACACCTGTGTATCTACATTAGAATTTAAAATGACAATCAACAATATATTAATTTTTGGAAGAGCTGAAATAAATAACAGATCCTGTGAAATAAAAAATTTCTCATTATACTCAAAACGAAGAGCCTGCTCCAAAATAAATCCTCGGAGGTTGGTCATGCAAATGGTGACGATTTCACCCCCCGAAAAAAAAAGAACAAAAGAAGAGCAACTCTCCCGAAGGTTTCACAGCTACCTTGAAATTTCGTCCGCGACGTCCCTGGAGGTCTCGAATTACCAGAATTCTTCGAGGGTGAAAGAAACTTTCACCCTGACGTTCAGTCGCTTTCGCTGAAAGTTTTAACAAACGCACACGCAGGGACACATTCGTCAAGCAGAGTTGCAAGAACAAGGGGCCAACAGAAAAATCGATGTTGCCGTACTCTTCATTCAAAAACCACTTTCGATTTTATTCAACCCCATCGAACTTGAAGTTTGCAATTTTCTATGAGACGGTGATCCTATTTCTAGTCAGATCCAGGCAGTCACCCTAAAACCCTCAAGCAACAAGTTTCCCAATTTTAACCCTGACCATCTTATTGCTTTCTAACATACAAAAGCTTGTCGAAAGTTCGATATAAAATCGTAATTGAAGAACGGGTGGTAGCGTTGCCAGGCCACTACTCTTCATTCGTTCTTCGCTTATCAGGAAGATAAACAGATTTGGGAGCCTCCGGATGCCCCGGTCGCATAATGGTAATCGATGGTTAGTTATGCAGTGAGCGAACGATTCTAAGACCAGCTAGTCCGTTTGATCGATCGACCTTTGCTCTTATACAGAGAACTCGACAAGCTCTGATTATGCCAACTGTCTGGTGGTTTAAATGGTCTTGTCCAAAGACACCCACAAGATCGAACCGGAAGAATGGAAACCAGGAAGGATCACATACCGAGGAGTTGTTGTTCATCTGTTACTGCTATCACTACTCTGTACTTTCGAGAAAGGATTGCGCTGGCAGCCATCTGGCGGTGAAATATGCAACTAGCCTCCTGAAGATACTCCGTATCAACAAGTTAATGATGAAGAATCGCAAAATGCTTGCAATTCTTTGTCCTAGCTTTACATTTCAGATACTCCACTACCAAAGAATGGAACACACGTGTACAAGATTTTGTTAATCACTTCTGGCTAACCGAAGTCGCTCGTGAAACTTCTATTTCTATATTCTGAAACCTTGTTATTCCGACTGCTATCGGTGATCCGACCAGGAGGATTCTGCTGGACATGGAATCGCAATTGGAGAACAAATGGTAGCGTTGTCACGTTTGTTCTGCGCTTATCAGGTAGATAAACAGATTTGGTAGCCTCTGGATCAATCGCGGAACAGTAACCGGTGGCTAGTTATACGAGGAACGAACAATCATATAAATACCATGGAGTTGCTATTCGTCTCTTAGTGCTGTTATTTTTATTGCTATTACTATCGCTACCGGTGACGCGATTCACAATCGGAGTGGCGAACAGTGGGGTTCTGCTCGACGTGTAATCGCAATCGGAGAACAAATGGTAACGTTGTCACATTCTTTCTTCGTTCATCGGGAAAATAAACAGATTCGGGAGCCTCTGGATCACCCAATCGCGTAACAGTAACTGGTGGCTGGTTATGCGACAAATAAACAGTCATATACATGCCACAGAACTGCTATTCGTTTCTTAGTGTTGTTATTTTTATTGCTATTACTATCGCTACCGGTGACGCGGCTCACAATCGGAGTGGCGAACAGTGGGGTTCTGCTCGACGAGGAATCGCAATTGGAGAACGGATGGTCGCGTTATCAGCCCACGGCTCACCGTTCGTGACGTATTCACGTGTGCTCGGGTGAAATTTCTAATGCACCCTTTTAGCCGCACGGACGAGTGCTCGTGAAGCGCTCTGCCACTCGGCCGACAGCACGATATCGATGTAAACTGTCGCGAAAAATGCCCGGGGATTCGTGCACCGTTGCCCCGAACACGGAAATCTCCGATTTCCAAGCGATCTACCCGCTCGAATGGTGGATTTCCGACGCGGGATCCCTGCGCCGGTCTCTCCCCGCCTGAACGACGCTTTCCATACTCCGAAAACGGGTTAAACGGAATTCTTCCGTCTATCCCCCGTTTCAAACGGGTTTTTCGTTAGAGATACAGTTATTGTGAATGATCCGCATGTTTTATCGAAATCTTAATTTTACGAAGCGTTGTTTACTTCTCCAATAAGCGTAGGATCTCCCTATTTTTCACGAATTTCTACATAAATAGAAGTTACAGACAGGTGTATGGAAAATGTAATCTTCCGTGATTACATATCGATCCTCCTAGAAGAGTATAGCAGGGGGACGTAGTGTTGCTTGTTCGTGGTCATTGAGTAACTTTTCCGTCGTACCATTTAATTAATTAAATATAATTATATCATTCTAAAGTGTTGCTTCGTTTTATTGACCAAGTGACCTTGAACAGCCAACACTTCGTATCTCCGTTATAGTATACACCAGCGCGCAGACGTTTCTGAATACTTGGTTCTTCGAGTCTGCTGTAACTAATTTATAATAAATTTACATCTAGGAATATTTCCAAATATGAACAGAATCATTGATTACAAAAGGATGGTCACAGCGTGTCGACTCTCGGATGACCTCGACTCGGAAATTCCACCACGATTCGGATAGAAATGAGATTTCCCTTATCGTTCCGAATTGTACCTAGAATCTAGCTTCCGGGAGGTTCCTGATGAGCTAAGACTCGCGCTCACGCCATACTTAACTTTTTCCTGAGATCAGATAAGAAGGATCGCGGCAGTAACCTCCGATGCGTTTCGTCTTCCAACCGGTTCACCCGGACAAGTTATGCTCGATGTTGTCGGGGCTTATCGGGCAAAGTGATTTCCAGTTCTGGCTCACCTGCAGCGTGCCTCGTGATACCTCGTGTTCACCTTGGTTTAACCTAATCCCCTTATCAGGAAGATAAACAGATTTGGGAGCCTCCGGATCCCCCGGTCGCGTAATAGTAACCGGTGGTTAGTTATGCGAGGAGCGAACAATCCTAATACGAGCTAGACCGTTTGATCGATCGACCTTTGCTCTTGTCCGGGAAACTCGATAAACTCTGATTAGGCGAACTATCTGGTCGTTTAACCGGTTCGTGTCCGCAGACCCCCATAAGGTCGACCCGGAGACCAGTGGAGAGCAAGTAGGATTTCTATTCGCCCCTTTTGGCTACTGCTACTTTGTACTTTCGAGAAAGAGTGGCGCCAGAAGCCATCTGGCGGTGAAATACGAAAGTTAGCCCCCTAACGATAAAGCTAAAGATCAAAATCGAAAGATATCTTCGACCGACTTTTGTTCTATCATTGCGCTTCAGCTGCACCACTGGTAAAGGAATCAAACACGCGTCTATAAGACCTTTTTAATCATTCGTGGACGCTGAAATTGCCCGTGAAATTATATCTCCATGCTCTAATACCTTGTGCATGCAGAAGGTGATGCCAGAGCTAGTACTTTCGAGAAGGATTAACGTCAGAAGCCATCTGGCGGTAAAATATACAACCCACTAATGTTCAAAATCACAATCCCCAACTTATTCTATCTTGACGTTTCCACCACTTCGACTGGGAAAACAAGGAAAATACTGGAAATTCTGGACTCTACACCTCAGAAATATTATTCGATGTTACGGACTATGTTCTCACGTCACAGTTTGAGCCTGTAGCAACGCGTTGGGGGATACCGAAGCTCGACACGCTGAAAGAAACAGGGGATAAGCTTTAATCGGACTAATTTCATCGGCGGGTGAAAAGTCCTTGGTAAACCGGATGAAGGAGGCGTAAACGCGGAACGTTTCCACTTGAATTCGGCTCGATTCCAAGTTCTCCCTCGGAGAACAGGTAAGCGTTCATGAAAACGGTGTGTTCGGCGGGTTTCATGGCGCTTTGCGCGAGCATTAACGTTCACGTGGAGAGCACGGCGGCAACTCGAGGATGCAAAAGCTCCGCGAAGGGCAAAAAGCCGTGAGAGGAGAAATACAGAAGTGGCGAGGGCATTCGAGAGGCGGAATAAAAGGCATTTACCAGAATTTCTCTCTTTCGCTCGTTTCCTCTTTTTTCTTCGCCATCTCCTCCCGATATCTCCGCTCTCCTTTCGCTTTTTTCTCCCGCATCGTCCAGCCGTTTTCGTTTCACATTCTTTCGCTTCTCGCCGGCCTTTTGTTACGTTTCTCCGTTTAGTGAATTACGAAAGTTCCCGGGAAGAATGAAAGAAAAGCCTCGGAGGACCCTGAAGAAACCCTTCATCTTTCTTTCTTTTTTTTTTACTTCGCCTCCTTTCTGTAATTTCTTCTTCTGTTCTGCTCCATTTTTTCCTCGCTTCTTTGTCGCCTCTCCCTCCGGTGGTTCCTCTTTCAGCAGATTTTTTAGCGAAGGAACTTCGACGAACCGAAACTGCGATAAGTATGGCCGTTTTAACGAGAACCTGCGTAAAGTTTATTTCGAGCGAATGTTTCGTGCCGTTCGAGAACCTTAGAATTCTTATGATTTCGGAAGGCAGAAAAATTAGTGTCTGAATAATTCTTATTGGGGCGTATTTCCAAGGCTGACGCTTTCGTGACCGCCAATTTCACTGGCCAGAGGCAGTTAGATTTTTAATTAACTATATCACGCTATAACTTGCTTTATAATATAATAAAATCTCTGAAAAATGGAATTCTATATTAACCACATCGTAAAGTGATAGCCAACTTTCGTAAAAATTCAAGAAACTGAAATACAAGATGTGTCAAAGCGCTTGGAGGTTGTTCCTGGTCATTTAGATCAAAGACTAAATTATAAAGTATCCTCATTTGCAAATTGAATGTACTTTTCAGGTTTTTTAAATGTATCTCCCCGAAATGTGTACACAGTCTGTTGAAGAACCATACTGGTACCGTCTGAATAATTTTTCAACTACAGCATACTGTGCTTATTATACTATAAAGTGATAGTCAAGTTCAAGATAAACTGAACGAACTTAACGACTTTCAAGGACACTCAAGCTAAAGAATAAATAAAGAAACACTTCTATCGACCACTGGAACGTCAAATGGAGGGTGTACACTAAAGAAACATTTCGACTCCTCTTCTTTATAAATAATTAAGTTGTTGAAGACATTGTTGATACTGCCGAATCGTTGATAGGCGGATCGATGATCGTGGTTTCATTCAACAAGGTAAGAACGATATCTCGACGGTTTCGAGGCATCGTAACGATCAATTTTTCAACGAGTGGAAGGGGTTCGTTGGATCCGAGCCCCTACATGGAATCGTCTATTAATGGAGCAGAGTAGCCTGGTAGATTTGATTCCGATAATGGAGCAGGAACGTAGGCGTGCGGCTTGCATGCAATACTCCTGATTTTGCTAATGGAGGATAATTTAGGCGGCAATTAAGAGGTCGATCGAATATACACAGGGGTGTACCTCCGCCGAGGGCGGAGGTGCGTGAACATCGTTTCAGTTTCTCATTCACTTCCGTTTTTTCTTTTCTTTCATCCGCGTTGCCACGCCTTCGACCGTACCCTCCGCGTTTCCCGGAAATCATCCACGAGGAAAATAGAAATGGTTGATGTTAACCTTCTCCGCTGTGGTTAACAAGCGTGGAGCTTTCAGGTTCGTTGCAATTTGATTGGAGAAATTTTTCGGTTCTGTTGCTCTTTCATTGGCTGAGACTCGTAAATAAGTTTATATTCGAAGTGGAGTGTAATTATATGTTTGTGAATTTTTCGTTCTTGAATATCGATTTTGAATTGCGTGTTTGGACTTTGAATTGTGGTACGAACAGCGTGAGTACGATAATAATTTCGAGGATTTTAGAGGTTGTTGGTAAAATGGAAGAATTTATGAGAACGTTTAATCGCAATGATTTTTCATCATGAGTTCCAATGAATTTCCACCTTGATTCTTTAAGGAGATTTTACGTGGCTTCCCGAGGAATTTCCACCTTGATTTTTAGTGATTTTCCATCCTGAATTCCATAGAACTTCAACCTTGAATTCGAAAAAATTTCCACCATAAATTCCATTAAATATTCATCTTCAATTCTAATGAATTTTCATCTTCGAATCCAATGATTTTTTCCTTAAATTCCAATAAATTTGCACTTTGAATTCCGATAGACCTTGCGGCTGGTTTTCTTGAAACTCGAATTCCCATAAAACGTGACGTGGTAGCGCATCACTGAAAACCCTGACACTTATTTTTTTAACCCTCAGTACAAGGAAATTCGTTCTTCCCTAGTATCAAACCCTTCAGAAGAGATGCTTCGTTTATCTTATGAACTATCGCGCAATAATTTTTGTTTGCATCCCTTATTAATCATTAACCTTATAAACTTATATCGGCGTCATCATATTCCTCACGAAATATTTACCGTGTCCGGCGCTTCGTTCCGTCCCGAAACAAATTCCAATACTTCCCGCGAATTCCATTTAATCAGGATTCTGAAAGGGCGTAGCGACTCGAAGGAGTTCGAAGAAAATTGCCGGGAAAAATAACTCGGCGGTTCGGCTTAAAATTCATGGAAAGTTCGTCCAACGAGATCACGCTCCTTGACGTGCCGAAAAACAAGAAAGAACCGAAACAGCTTCGCCGTTTTTTCGAACTTTCTGAACGAGATGGATGGGAAAATAATTACGAGGCCGCTGCGTTCGCGCGTTCCATTTTCTTCTCGCTGAAGAACAATAAAACGAAGAAGGGCAAAGAAACGGGGAGAAACCCATTTGTCTCGTAGGAAGACGGGGGCCGGACTGCAATACAAAGTAGCCTCTTTAACTTGCTACAAAACGTGAGACGACCTCACGAAAGATCACTATTACGACCCCTTTTCACGGGTTAGGTCTGCGTTACGTTGCTCCTAACGCGTCCGGCTTGCCCCACGGGGCTGCGCGAGATTTCGCCCGCATTTAACGAAACGAAAAATAAGAAAAAGGAAAAAGGCAGCGAGACACGGCGAAGAACGAGACATTAAATAGCTACGTGCATCTCTACCGTTCGTGAATTAAGTGCAGGGAGTCTGTGACAAATGGTACTCGCTTATACACTTATGTGCATAGGATGGATTATGCTGATTGAAAGAAATTATATTCATATGGTTTGGTAATTGTTTAGATAACTATTGGTTGTTTTTAATATTCGGTGAAGTTGGGGTGCGTTCTTTGATTTTTCTATCCAATGAACTTTTGCCTGAATTCCAATGAATTTTCATCTCGAATACCAGTGAATTTTTACCTTGAATTCTGGTGAACCTTCACCTTGAATTCCCGTGAAGTTTCGCCTTGAATTCCAGCAACTTTTCACCTTACATCCCAATTAACTTTCACCTCAAATTTCAGCAAACATTCACCCCGAACTTCACTTCACCACTACCTTGTACTCGAATAAATCTCCACTTTGAAATCCAATGAATTTTCCCTTCAAATTCCAAGAAATATAAACAAGAAATCAATGATCGAAAACAAATTCTTCAGGCCCTGATACGGCGAGGAATCGATTCGAGTAATCCAATAAAATACTTGCTGCAACGCTATGCAACTGTTCGGCACACGGTCCGAAGGACTCGATGTATAAACGATTCTAGGACTCGTCGAGATACGAAATATTCTTCGAAGAATTCCCTCCTCTGGGAACCATCGACGAATAAAACGTGCTTGCCATTCACCGCGCCATTGACCTATCTACGACTTCCTGCCTCCTGTTGAACCCTGTCTTTCTGTCACCTTTCAACAAAAAAAAGTCTTAATCGATTCGGAGCGTGCAGCAGAACGCAACGAAAACGACGAGGTGCTGCAGGTGCTCCTTTTGTATCTCGAAAATGAGAATTCCGAGAAAAAGAAATAGAACGCAAGGGGATGAGAGGGCTTCATCGGAACTCGCTATTGAAACGAAGAAAAAGGAGAAGGAAAAGAAAAATGTTAAGGTACGGCGAGTTTAAATCCGAGAAACCGGAAGCAAATTAATCCGAGAGGCGCGTCGAGGATGAAATTCGATGAAGAAAACATGGGACGAAGAAAGGAAGAGGCTAAAGAGACGATGATAAGAGGCTTGACGCTAATAAAACACGGTTTCGAAAATGACTCCGCACCGGATGCTCCGACTGCTGCACGGCTTTTCCTATGAACTTTCCACGACAGACAGACCCACGCCCTTTCGAGTAATTTCCCGGTGACTTCTGTTTTACTTACGAGCCGAGAAAACAGTCGGAAAACGGAGAACCGGAAAGGTTGCCGGATAATAAGACGACGGATCCGTCTGTTGCGTCTGGATGAAGATGTCCTTAAGATCTTCACACATTTTAATTTATACCTGTGAACCTGAGTCCTTTTATTAACTTTCAAGAATTGTTGCTTCAACAGGATGAGTGATGCAGCGGATTAAATTGTGCCCAGATTTTTCTAATTTTTATAGACTTTAAGGAATTCTGTTTTATTTTATCGAGGCGCTGATTGGCATAGTTCAATGATTTTTACAGCATCCTTGTAAATAGCGTTTTCCTCGATGTATGCTATGGAAGCTACTTTCAATTCTTTGGGGATATTTTCGAAAATATATTAAGAACGTTGTCTGTATTGCTTCACTACACTGAATTATGTTATTCCTTCATGTTCCTTTCCTTGATATTTACTACGATACATAATTTCTTATGGCTGCCACAGTTCTGAATTAATGATATAAAAGGTTTATCGCATTTATCAATTAAAATTGACAGGAAACGGGAGAAAAGGAAGATACAACAAAAATTCAGAACAAAATAGGTCATACTTCACACAGAAGTATCACGTCCTGTATTTTCTCTATAAATAAACATCGATAATTTTACTTAAAAGAAGTCTGTACTGAAAACATTTTACATGAACCTAATACTTTGTCAAACAGTTACACGTAGGAAATATTTAATTATTCCATCGATCGTATCACGTCAGCCTGCCATTGTAACATTAAAATCACTCTAACTTAAAACACACAACTGCCAGTCACTCGAACTAAATGAAACTATCTCGTCAGTCTGTTAATAAAAACTGACAGAAATCTATTTTTAAACAATATTAATCGTTCGTTCACACATTTCTGATGACACTTCGCTCTTCTTCGTAACCGAATGTATTCATAAAATTCAAAGTTTTAAGCGATTCTCCGTTCTCTCTGATTCAGTGGAGAAAGATCGTGCGCGGTCAGACACGGGCAACTTAAGCTCCGTGCACGATATATCGGCGCCATTCTTTCTCTCTCGGCCTCACGTGGGTGTATCGCTCCTCTGGAGCATGCTTCCGCGTACAAGAAACATTACTCCGCGTTATTGATACTCGTCACACTTAATTCCATGCGGGTAGCTCCATATTTCCATCGAGGGAGCACGTTTTTCCGAAGGCAGACTGTCAGTGAGTTTTTCTTCGTTTTTCCGAAGGCAGTCTGTCTGAGAAGCAGCAACTCGATCGTTCGAGAAATTAGTATTCGCCGGCTGAACGACTTCGATTGATTCGAAAGTCCTCGCGCAATGATTCCTGACATTTCTGATGACCCGATAATCCGTGCAGACCTTTGCAGAATAATCTTCTTACGCCTTCGGGTTCTCCCGCACGTGGCAGTTCTGTCGTCTGTTCATTTTCTATTTTATGTTTAATTTACATTCATTTTATTATGGATGTTGGTCGGTGACTTGGTTCACTCTATAATCAGTTGTATTGTTAATTTATGATGTTATTTATTCTATAATTTGTTCACAGTGTCGTAAGTTCTGATATCGGTACATTATATCATTACCAGTTTCTGGTCTTGATTTTTTGTGCAGAAATACTGTTTTGGTGCGAAGAAACTTGTTTGCAACACCTTTCAGCATGAATAAAATCGAACAGTTTATTATGAATCATTGTATCTTTTATATATAATTTCATGTTTTATATTGTCAAGTAAATTATAAAAAAGATGTCTTGATATTGTTTAACATTTTTACAATCTAAGTTTATCGTTCACTAGGAACTGAAATAATTTGGAATTAGCTTAGCCAAGGCTGTTCATGAATATTATGCGCGGAATTTTATCAATAATCTTTCTAGCGATTCGAAATGAATGCTAACCTATTGAATAGCGCGATTACTTTTCGGGATTAAATATAAATCGCACTATCGTTTGGACAGTATTGCCTGCAAGTGTATCTCATGCTACGAAGGAAACATGTAGTTCATTAATTGTTTGACACTGTTTCTATGGAAAATCGACGAAAGTCTCGCGGAACATGCGGTTTGGAGTTTCGATTCAGAAAGTCGAGGTCAGAAGGCGAGAGACGATGCATGGAGAGCCGGTAAAACTCGGAACAAGGTAAAACGAAAGGTCTGGCTCGAGAAATCATGCCAGGGGACACGTATGCGAGTCTCTCGATCCGAGGCCCATATAAAGGCATTGCCTCGACCGCAAACAACCGACGAGGATGTCAACACTCGAGCGAACGTGGGTGGATGTCGATGCTTCCAGCTCCGAGCAACCTGATTCGCGTGCACGTTGCCCAGGAAAGGAGCTCGTGGCGCCTGAAAACTGGATTTCCTGGTCGAAAAATCGAAAAATCGAAGACTACGACGAGCTGTGGCGCAGACACCGCAAATGGCCACTTCAGAGGCACTCCTCATCTGCCGACTCGCGTTAAAACATAGGAAATGTTCTAATTTCGACTTTCTATCGCTTTGAAAGTTGCAATGAAAGAGAGAAATAACGCAAAGCTAATACCTAACTCAACCCAATCTATCTTATTGTTAGGCATATATCGTTAAACTCAAGCTAGGCCGATTCAGCATAACTTAACCTATCGAGACAGAACCAGACACAAATTAATCCAGTTTAATCCAACGTAACCCAACACAGTTTAAACGAACTTAAACTGATCCAACTCATCCAATACAATGCGAGCCAACGTAACCAAAATCAACCGATGTAGCTTAACCCAACCTGATTAAAGCCAACTTAACCTAATGTAATATAACTTAATCCAACCAAACCCAATGTAATTTAACTCAGTCTTGCATACTGTAAATCAACATAACCCAAACATACAGCAAAGGTTTCCAAACTTAAGAAAGAAAAGAAAATTTTGCCTTACCCAGTGCATCCGAACGTCACTCGAAAGACTCTGCATGCTTTTAGCAAGTCAAGATGAACATATATCTTCTTGTGAACCTAACCTAACTATTTTAATATGTCTGACCAGGTACGGAGCTTTTCAGTGTGATACAAAATGTGATAAACAACTGGTTTGACTTAAAGGAAAAATAGAGGCATGTAACCATCAGTTCTATGTACAAATATATGTAATTTAACTAAAATTTTTCGTTAGTAGTCTTCTTTCCTATTTTTGTGACAGTAAATCGGTCTTTCGATGCAGTAGGATGTCTCAGATTAGCAAATGTCACTACCTGACACTTACTGGAAACATTCTATCTCATGTGGGCATGTCTATCAATCTAAACATTTATAGCAGACAGGCGTTTTCGCAGTGTCGATCGAGTACACTTGGAAGCTGTGTTAATTTTTAATGACTGTATCCAAAGGCGACAACGCTCCATCAACCGGATGCCGACAGTCACTTAATTTGATGTTCTTCTTCGTACAAATTGGCTATACTTATATATGTGTCAGCATGTTAATTTAGGTTTTTATTCTATTTTCATTTTGTCATGCTCCATTTCGCCAAACTGACAGTTCTAAACCTAGACCGCGTGAGAATAATTATCCTTTTATTGTATTTTATTTTTATCCTGACCTATGGTCGCTCCTTATCAGTTTTAAATTTCATTTTCCTGCCAATTTGTGTCGCTCATTCGCTTTTCTACCTATCCGCGTCGCATCCTAACTTAATGCACTTAAATACATAAATAGAACTTCAGCAGACTGCATTTGCTCCTTGAAATATTGCAAATATAGAATCTCCATTTTGCTAAGTCATTAAATATCCATCATGCACCAATTTGTATACATTAAATGACACAGGCATCCAGTGATAACTAGACTGCGGGTATTTATGCAAATATATTTTATATCAATGCAGTTATAGAAATAAAACTTTGCCAAAACCGTACTCTCTGTGTAAATGTTAAAAACTGTATGTTTTATTTTCTCAAGGTTCTAAATGCACTTCCTCCAGATGTTCGAGAGTGATAAATTCCACAAAACATCCACCGTCCGGTCTCATCATCTTCAAATTCGATTTTCCCGCGAAGTTCGTCCGCTCGTTCGTTTTTCACATTAATTTCGTTGCTCGACTCCCTCAATTTTCCATCTCTCTCTCTCTCTCTCTCTCTCTCTCTCTCTCTCTCTCTCTCTCTCTCTCTCTCCCTCTCTCTCTCCCTTCTTTCTCCCCGATGAAACGACTATCAATTCCGTCGACCGGTCTCCGTCCTCTTTCGACTCCGCTTTTTTCTCACTCATTTCCTCTTTTCAACGATTTAACGTCTTCCCTTCCCGTTATCTCTCAATTTCTCTCCCGTGCAATTCCACTTTTGTCTCCTCTCTCTCTCCCTCTCTTCCGGCCTTTCCGTCTGCATCTGTCGTCGAACAGAGAGGGTGGGACCGCTTTTGAATCGTTCGTTTCGCAGATCGCATCTATGATGAAGCCACTCGACCTTTTCAGATCAATACCGTACAGGTTCAAAGGGTTTCGAAATCGTCCGATCCTCTTCCACTCGCCCGGTCCATCCTGGATACACGTAATATTTGCTCGATACTCGATGCCGAGCACCGTCTCCGGAGATTACGCGAACAAACTGGCCATTCCCGCTACCGAATACCGATCGATGGTTCCAATTGGAAAATCTCGAAAAACGATCGCGATCGTCGGGGCTCGAGCTCTATCGAATCTGTGCATGCGCGTCCCTGCGACGTCGAAGATGACGCGACGGAGTCAGGCGATTTGCTCTCGAGCGTAGGACCAGAGTGTGTAGCATGGTTAGAATACAGATTCAATTAGAAGTAATAGTTCGCTCCAGAAATAATTAAAAGACCCTGAATTATCCTCGAGATGTTTCAAGTTAAGTTTCAACAACTCCTTGTATGCTATAATTGCTCTAGCGTAAGAGCTCCAATCTGTGTGTGCGCATATAGAACTGTGTTGTGCAAGATGATGTGATCGAGACAGGCGGTTTCTGCAAGAGTATGTGTAACACTGCAGTGTGTAGCATGACGAGGTAATAGTTCTTTCAGAAATAATTAGAAAAGTCTAAGCTGTCGAAGCGTAATCTACCAATTCGAGTTTGTGATCGAAAACTTTTATAATTGAAATAACACAGTCTTCTGTGATCCCATCCACCGTTTTTCCATCGCATCCCAACCATCCCTCTTCCATTCGTAACAAGGTCACATAAACTATAATCTGCACAACGAAGTTGACTAGTTGCTACAAACTATGGAGTTAAATACGAACTTTACCGAATGAGACGTGAAACAGTGAGCAAATCAATGACCATACCGTTCTCTAGGTTGGATGCTACTTTTCAATCCACACCTACTTTATCTCCAGCTCCCAGCCACCTTGCCAGGTACACTTGACGTACCGGAGGGTGTCCTGTACCCAAGAGAGGCTACATTAAACCGAACTACCAACAATCTTCCATAGTCCCGCCGTTGAAAGTTACGCGAACTTTCCAGACGATCAAATAAAAATTCAACGAAGGAAAGAAACGATGGCGAGGAGAATGGGAGGAAAATGATGCAAATGGACGAGGAAATAGGATGAAAAGGAGATTAACGAACGCGTTAAGGAAAGGGGAGAACAGTGGAAAATGGAAGCGAAAGAGTCGAACGGGATGCATCAACGGCGAGCAGCTTTCGTTGAATGGAGATCGTAGGACGCGGATGAAACCGGAAGAAAGCTCTCGACGTGATAAGTCGGTATATACATTAGAGACCATTAGAGGCGGACCGTGCGATGCAACCAGCGAGCCACCAAAGCGGACAAAGCGACTTCGACGCTGCTTTAAATACCCTTCTTTCTTTCTCTCTTTCTCCTTTCTTTCCCCGTTTTGAAAATAGCAGGCGCGAAGGAACGTCTGCCATGCGTCGGGAATAAAGTTAATGGGACGCGGTACTTAGGAAAATTGGAAAATTTACCGTCCCCCGGTGCGTTCACAGAGACACGTTCCAGTGAACCGAGCAGTGTTCGTTTTTGACGTGCAGTCGCCGGATCTCGAAATGGAACGAGACACTTTTTTTAGCTGGGTTCGCGTGTACGCGTTCTTACAGAACGATGTCGTGCGATTTAGTATCTCGAAACCGGGCGAAAAAGGTGTGTGCATTGAAGGTTACTGAATTTTACGCGAAACGGAACTTGACCTTCATATTTCTTAAGATAATGGTATAAAAAAAAATTCGTCCTTACCAATAAATTTGACCCCTTATATCAATAATGTCTTTGCATCTACGATATGTTAGGAAATAACGATTTGTAATATATAAAAGCGGGGACCCTGTATATTTGGGGTTATTTGGTAGCCTGAAGAATAAAACAAAACTTAATTGAGAGCCTTTCTCCTGAGATAATTATGAATTTGGCCATATTTGTTTTTTCATATTTTTAAACACTTTGAATCCTTGAAAATATACCTCTGAAAAGATTTGTGGAATTTGAAAAATTGGCGTAGCTGTGAATGTTTAATCGAACGAAATTGATGCAAGGGTTATGCCATATTTTGCCACAAAAAAAATTCTACATATAGTTTAAAGTATGATTAATAAACGTTCCGAGTTTCATTCCAATAGCTCTTCTAGTTTTCTTTCAAAAAATTTCTCAAGAACAGCTATTTCTTGGCCGTCTAACAATAAGTGAAAGACTACTTAATCTTCCTTCTCTGAAATTTCACATATAATCGTGTGATTAAAAGTTCATGTCAGACTGGCAACTTCTTAACGGTAGAACCAGTTTCCTTCACCTTCAGCATTATGATCCATTCGAGGAGTGGAACAGGTGCTGTCGCCCACACTCTGAATCTAATTTGTCACATCTGTCGTGAATCGATAAGTCGAAGGGATTTAAATACTTTACATGGCTGCAATGAGGTATATATATATTCGCGTCATCTCAACATTCTTTTATTTAACCCTTTGCACTCTGAGAATTGTTTAACACAACAGACTAGCTGCTCCAAGACATTTTCATAGTGCTTCTCTGAAAATGAAAAGAATACTTTTAACAACGAAAGAAGGAGAGAGCCTTAATCAATTTCATGAGTCACTGTATACAGCAAACTTTTTTCTAATTAAAGAGGAATTTTGAACCTCCTGGGATACAAACTTTCTACTCATTTCACGAGATAAAGTATACGATGCAACTTCTGGAGTGTCTGGATAAATGACAAGTATACCGCGGACGCTTATGCAAATATATGTACATTTTAACAGTTTAATATTTTTTATGTTAGTGCGGTTATATAAATGGAAGTTTCACAAAACTGTATTAGTTCTGTGAATGATAAAACCAGTACTTTTTATTTTCTTACGATTTTAAATACACGTTCTTCAGATATTTGGGTATGTTAAATTGCATACACATTCGCAGTCTAATAATTAGTGTCCATCAACACACAGACTTCGCTGTCAACAATCATCTGAAATTAAAAATGTTGCAATACAAGATTTTAAAGAATCAGTACCTGAGTAGGATATATTCTGTGTCCACGAGTGTGTCTCGTTATTGCAACACAAAATATTAACAGTCGGAACATTTACACAAATTTTCCTCTAATGAAAAAAAAACGCACGCACGCGCATCGTGCCACGAGACAACAATGGTACAACGTTTTCAGCCCCCGACCATTCGTTTACATTTGGTTAAAAAGCAAAACAATAAGACCTCATCGACAACGTTTTTGTCCATTTTATAATAACAACGGTCGAACAGGTGCCCGCTGCCGAAACGATCGATTTCACGGTGTACAATGGAAACAACCCTTGTTGTTCCCCGTTTCTTTTTTCCTCTGTACCCGTTCCCCCGTCCCCACGGTATAATACACACTGATTCGTACGTGCGGAGGATTTTCTGATTCGCGATAACGGCATTGTTCTACGAACAAAGAGAATCGATGGTCCAGACGGGACCAGATTAAAAATTAATCCGCCCCCGGCAGCAGCGCGGCCGGCCCGGTGTCTTGTTTACCGATCGCTCCCTATTGTCCCTAAATAAATTTCCAATCAATTTGCCTTCTTCGTCCGTGTGGCCCCGAAACCCGGCTAAAATAAACCGAACGATGCCCCGAAAATCGGATCTCGAACGAAACGTCTCTGGAACGCGGATCTGGGGCAATTAAAATTTCAACGACCGCGAAATTTGCTGCTCGACAACGCCGGACGATCTGATTGTCGTCGGGGTAAGAATTCGCTTTAAACCAAATAACTCAGTTCCAATATTATTTAACCGTGAGATATTTTGTTATAATACCGAGGGTTTGATGATCGTGTTACAGTCTCTCAAGCAGCAGTTCGGTTTTTTCGAAATTGTAGCTGGGTATCGTTGGTGTATCGCTAGGTGCTTTTAAAATGAACAGCTGCCTGTTACTGCCGTGGCATAGTCTTCTTGTTTAATAGTTTAAATTCGAGTTAATTGAGACGAGTTTGGACAGAGTTGAGATTAGTTTCAACCCCAAAATTAAATGAATTTGTTTTCGTTTATTGTAAATTAAATTCTAACTTCGAGATAAATTGTTGAAGTTGTGTGTGGATTCTGGGTACGATTATTTACTAATGAGTAGTAATAATTTATGTTTAGGTAAATTTCAAAGTTTAGGAATTAAGTATCCATAAAAACGATGTAGTAAATTTAGACAAGCTTAATTGAAACCGTCCTGATACGTCCGACATTTGCAAATCTTGCAGAATCCCTTTATGCGAGGGAAATCGTTTCCAAAATCATTATGCAAAGAAGAAATTGTTAAATTTTATTTTTATATGAAGGTGTACAGTTAGTTTCTGTCTATCAAACAGTTTAATTAATTTTATTTTTATGTAGAGGGAACTCCCCTAATTCCACAGCAGTGCCTATATAATTTTTATCCAAATTATTCTTCTCCAACTGTAATAAGTGTACAACTTAAAATGTTTGTATTCTAACACACTTCTTTATTAGATCCGCTGAACAAAGATTTGATCTATCTCTGCGTACCTTGATTTTCCTTTCCTATAAAAATCTTATCGTTACCATAAACGCCACATGTTGTCCTCTTACTACTGCGGAATTAGCCAAATGTCCCCTAAACATGTGCAATTAATTTTCTCAAGAATTTATTTACTGAATATACAAAATTTCATTCACTTCAACACCCTCTGTGTTTATGATTTGACAATCTTTCCATTGGAATTCGTAACAGGTATTATAATTTATAAGCAAATCACATTCCTCCCTCTGCAGCATTTACTTCGTCCAGTGATCAGCCAGCTACAGAAACATCTTAAAAATCGAGTCGAACTGTTCAAACGGCGGAAGAAATATACCAAAATGACCACTCAATGCATCGACACATAAAAATCGAATTATTTACGCTTTAAAAACGACCTATACTTCTGCGACACCCGCTGCATCATGCGGGGCTGAAGTATCCGGGATTCCGGCGAGAGATATAGGAAAATTCGTGGCCAGCCGGAAGTGACATATCCGTTGGGTTGCGGTGGGTCAGGCACGTACCTGACCAATATTCAGGGTGCTTGGCTGGCATACCAAGGACTTTCCAGCCTCATCCCCTAATTTCGACGAGCAACCCTCGGCGCGCGGGTTCATGAAACCGAGCTCCCCGGGCCGAACCCCTTCGACTCCCGGTCTCTCTCTCGTTCCTTCTCGACCTTTACACCCTTAAACGCGCCCCCGTGACTCCTGCACCGCGGTATTTCAACTATTTCAAGCGGTACGATTAATTAATGGACGGTCCGAAAGTCCACCGCGCGGAAATTAGCGAACTCGTGTTAATCGGCCAATTCGTCCCGCCCTCGCTCGAGGAATTTTCAAGCTGCCGGACGATTTTAATGCATTTACGGCGGGAGACCGAACAACATGGTCGTTTATAATTTTTGAAAATCGTATGAACTTTCTGGAGCAGCCCAAGCCGCGTCCACGGTGTACAAGGTGTTCAAAATGTTGTTAGCCAGCGTTTTTCTCGTGAACGGTAAACACATGATGTCTCTTTTTAATCTACTCGTTGTTCGAAACAATGTTTCAAATAAGACTGTAGCTTCTGGTATCGACTGTTCTAACGTTCTCAGTTACAGTAACTACTGACTATTCTTCTATCACTTTTGTCTAATCTATACCAATACTGGTCCTCCTCGGAGGAAGTACTGTTCACCAAGACCAGAAAGAAATAGTTAAAAAACACATTTGCAGTCACAGCTGGTCTTCGATTAATTTTAATTTCACCATCCTACGCAGATATCATTGCCTCCGCTTCTACAAAGTCGTATTCGCTGAAAAGCATGCAAACACTTTCATGACAATCCTAAATTCAGTTAAAAAATGTCCGTCCGCTGTTGAACGCAGTCGGAAAATTTGCATTTTCCATTCGAGGAGAGTCTCGAAGGGCGGATCTGCAAACCGAGCAGATTTTCAGAAATCCCTTTTTCTACCGAGAAAGGTCTGTCGAAGGATTCGTCGTCGTAATAACGAATCGAAGGAGAAACGCCCACGTTTCGTGCCGACGCACACGTGCTTCCGTTTCGTGCTTTTAAGTTCGCCCGCTGAACTTCGAGGAATACAAATGGACGCCCCGGCTGCCTACGCGTGACATTTCCACAGCCACGGAAAACCGGCCAGGGGCAAGACGAAGGGGAAGAAGGGAGATTGAAACAGGGAGACGCGGAAGAAAACGAAATCGGAGCTGATGAAACGGACGCGATCGTGCCAGGAATGAAACGAGACTCGAACGAACAACGGAAGAGTCTGTGCAACCAGTGCAACGAACACGAGATGCGATCTGAAAGGGGAATTAGGTGAATCGCCAACCTTGGAAGGTCATCGCTGAGCCACCTTTAGCTATCGAAGCTGCGACCTTTCTTATTGAAACGTCCATTCTGGTCCACTGCAACACCCTGAAGGCAGGACACTTTTATGCCTTTTGACGAATCGACTGAACGTTTTGGTTCATCCAGATCAAATTCGAAATAATTTTGAGCAACCTTCCAAACATATTACTGCGTTAACAAAGAAAAAAACAAGTTCCCCTTGAAACAACCTGTTTGTTCAAGCACAGACGATATACAGGATATACTGATCAGCTTTTATGGGACTTTATATCACATGATTTGAAACACCGACGTCACCCAAACCCAGTAGTGTTATTGAGCACTCTACGCTCAAGAATGATAATTTCAGGAACTACATCGGACGAATCGACCCAGGTCAGTCAGGTTATAAATGCGGGAAATCAGCGTCACTGCGGTGCAGGGAAATTGGAGTACCTGCAGGCACTCAAGGGGGAGAAATTGGAGTGCCTGGTGGCATTCTGAGGGGCAAATTGAAGTGCCTGCGAACACTATAGGGGGCAAAATGGCCCAAGGACACTCCATTGATCTCTATCGCTCACATATCGGTCTCTATCGCAAATAATTCGACCTCTATCGACCTCTGTCGACCTCTATCGGCCTCTACCGGCCTCCACCGGCCTCTATCGGTCTCTATCGACCTCTATCGACCTCTATCGGTCTCTATCGACTTCTATCGACTTCTATCGACTTCTATCGACTTCTATCGACCTCTGTCGACCTCTGTCGACCTCTGTCGACGTCTATCGGCCTCTATCGATCTCTATCGGTATCCATCGGTCTCTATCGCTCATATTTCGGTCTCTACCCTTCCCTGTCGCCAATACTTCGATCCCCATGGGTCTCTATCGAGCTCTATCGATCTCTATCGGCACCTATCGCTCATTTTTTGGATCCTACCGATCCTTTTCAAGAAGAACTTTCAAAATAAGAACGAACTTGAGAAGAATCCACTTTGAGAAGAAATCATTCGCTGCTACAAGATATTTTGATGCATCGTGGAAGCAACAAAAAATTCAAACCTATTTGAGAGAGACAAAAGTTTCACATAAGATGTGAGTTGATGAGAGATGACATTAAAATTTCTCCTATAGTGGAAACACATCGTGAAATAATTGTCTCATGTGATCAAAGTCTTATGTGAAACACGAAATTTCTGTCTCTATCGCGGTTTCGTGGCAACTGTGGAGATAAACTTTCATACGATTAGCGAGATAAAGTTCGAGACACTTTTCCTATGGAAAACACTCGTTGGACGTGAAGCTTGTCTCCGTGGGACAAAGTTCCTCTTCATCCTGGGGGATGATCGATTTAATGAAATTCTCAAAAGTCCACCGACCGTCAAATTATACGTTGAATATTACCCGGATATTTCACGGCTCTATGAATAATTCATTTGTAATTTGTCACGCGATTCAATTTAAGTTGGTCCGCGGGCACTCTTGATTTTCCAGTAACCTCTCGACCTCATTAAGGTCCATCGACTTCCCGAGGAAACGGAAAGATATGCCAAAAGAACCACGTAGAAAAATTGAACCATCCTATGAATTTCTTTGTTGGGCACGCGAAATTTTCTTTCGTGCTCCTTGTATAATGTATTTATAAAAAATAGGATCTCCCGAACTGAATGAAAAGAACAGATTTTTGTAATAACTTCGTTCTATTTATATTTGGTGGCAGGAATTCTGTAAAATGAATAGAAAGTTGTAGCTTGCAGAGCAGATTGTGTGAAATTTTATTTCGTGTTTTTGTCTTATCTGCTTGAAATCGCTGCTCGATATTTAAATTAGATTCACCGACCGTATCGTTTAAAACTTCTGTTTGAGATTCAAATCAGATTTCCTGCGCCAGGATAGTGGACGCAGTTTCAAAGAAAATTTGAACAATACTTACTTTCCTGGAATAATATTACATTTCCCAAATCTAATTTTGAAGTTTCACATTTAGATTTCTTGCTTATATAATTTTCTTTAATATCAGAGTGGCCAGAGGACCGAATGTACTTTCAAAAAGATTTGAACAATTTTTATCTTTCTGACTTAATATTATAATTATGAAACCCGGACAAGCCAATTCATTCTTAACATTTGGATTTACATTTTCTCATTTATAAAAGCTGTTCCATACCAGGACAACCCTAAAAGTGGACGTGCCTTCACAGAAAATTTTAACAACTCTCATTTTTCTGCAACAATATTACACTTACCAGACAATCCAATAAATTTTCAACTATTACATTCAAATTTCTAACTTGCAAACTTTTCTGATTTAACACCAGAGGGGCCCAATAAAGCAGCATTTCTTTATCTAGAAACGATCTAAAACGCCCAGCATACATTTCACAAACTTCTCTAAAAATTCCGATAAAAATCTTTCTCGTGCAACGACAACGAAGAGTCGCAATTTTCACGAAAAATTCGTGTTTTCTCGGGGGAAAAAAAATCAGCGACCGACATCGTCCGCGATTAGGCTTCTAAAGTCTAGTCTGAAGTTATAAAACAGCTGGATCCGTGGATCGCGTGACGTCGTTGCATGTGTAGAACGATAGATCAGAGACAAGAGCCGGCATTATAAACGAAATCGTGACTCGAGCGTACTTCGCAATAGAAACGAAAAATTAAGCCACTTCCGAGTTCCATCTCCCGGAGATAAGTGTATTCAGGTGTTTCTGGTTCCTTTCAGCCAGCCTCCATCGATACATCGATTCGATGGCCTCTCGCGCTTGCCCGTCGCCGGAAGTGCCTTTGTTGCGAACAGGAAAATTATTTTCTTTTCTATTCTTAGCGGCGGAGGCGTTCCTTTGCTGAAAAGATTTCTGCGGCGACTTTTTCGACGATCAGGATGTAGGCCAAATCGTGAATTCAACTGCTAAGGGTGCTGCCATATTTATTTTTCGGATGAAATTATTCTTATGAATGGCTACACCGAGTTGCAAATTGTTATTATTAACCGTTATAATTATTCTGTAAATATTTGTACGGTTCGATGCATTCTAATGCACAGATCGTAAATGTTAAACAGAAATTATATGGTATTACAGTTTTACTTACTTTAATTAGCTTTAAAATTAGTTTTGTTTTCTTACTATAGTCTAGGTTGACTATTCAAGTTATCTAAAAATCTATGATTCTGCGTCTGAATTTTGTTTTGAAAAAAATATGTTTTTAGAGGCTTCAGAGGATGTATTTATTAAAGAAATTACTGGAAAATTTTATTTAACTACGTGAATATGTGAATATAGTAGATTAGGAAAGTACGTTTTCACATAAGCGTCCGAAACAACTCAGCACCTATTAGTCAGAAACACTAAAATGAATTTTTATATGCATACACTGTATTAGAACTTTATAACAGACTATTTGCTTTTGACTATAATATTTAAAGAATTCATTGTTGGTCGTATGCTGATTAGATATAGTACTTTGAAAGTACGGCTACTAGGATGAATAAAAAATTTCTAGTAAATATGCGTCGAGAAATCAATATCATCTGAGTTATAAGAAAATCTATGTTTAACAAATTGTTCATAAGTTAGACAATATTGATTTGTCGACCCCTATTTATTAGACACTTTTTATTCAATTGATTGTGCAGCATATACCCCATAAGTACCGAATACTTTATTTAACATCCTGCATAATTTCGTGATTATTATAATATACGATTGTAAAAATCATTTATTCCACTTCGGGCTAATTATTTTTCTGAAAGCAGAAAAATTCTTTTAACTTCTTCTCGACCGAATATCGATGATCATTTTATTTTTCAATTAAGAGAGACTTCGTGAGAAGCGGAAAATCTTCCGACGTTTTTCAAAAGATCCTCTCTTGGAGACAGTCGTTCCGCTTTTATTTTTCAATGAGATCTCGTCAGGAAAGCTCTCTCCTCGATCATCGTGCTTTTCTTCTCGAACGACTCCGAAAGCGGCGTGGAGGAATATTTTGAATTAGATGTTCGCCGGCTCTTTGATAAATAATTGAATCTGCGCAACTTCCTCGATGCGAAACGCTCTTTGAATTTGTTCAGAGTGTTTCATGTAATTCTGGAAAAATCGTACGAATTCCTTCGGGGAGCTTGATTGAACTTTCCATCAAGCTTCGATACTGTCCGCGGATCAAAGAGCTTTTTCCGCTGGAAATTTTTCTGTTTTCCCGTTTTTCCGGAAGCCGGAGCGGGAAGGCAGCTGAGAGCATTTCCGATGTGCCTAAGGTATCCTCTTAATCTTCTAACGTTTCATCTCGAATCAAACGATTTTTATTTATAAATGTTGCTTTCTTACATGCGGAGATCGCTTTCAATATAAATATTCATTTTCATGATTTTCTCCTGGACGATTTAGTCCTCGAAAATAGTAAAATGATGGCTGATATTTAAATTTATTAATAATTTACAAGAATAGTAATTGATTGGATTTTCTGCTTTCTAATTTGAGGAGGGATCCCCAATCAACAGGTCGAAAAATCGATTTTTGTTTAATAAATCGACACTTCAACACAGTGATGGACACTGGAGCTGCGGCCTTCCCCCTCTCTAGGTTCAGTCCCCTCATTTTAGTTCCCTCCTCATTCCCCCTCGGGCCATCGTCGTCGCAGATCACAGCCTATATGAGGGGAACGGACATAGAGTGGGGGAAGGCCGCGGCTCCGGTGACCACCACTGGTTTAATATCTCGAAAATATGTTCCCAAAGTTCTACATCAGAACTCGACGAATTTACCTATGAATTTTATATCAATTTTCAGGATAAAATAGAATCGTGCACTTACAATTAAATAACAAAAGACCTTGGATAGCCTAATTTCGGTTTTCTTGCAATAGTTTGTGTTAAAGATATGCCAGAGCAATATAATTAAATTTAATTTATAATTTTATAATAAATAAAAGAAGGAGATTGTTTATTGCTTGCAAAGTCTATGATAGTTTACGATACTGTATGAGTATTAATATCGGAGGTGTTATAACAATGGCTTAGTGTTTAACGAAATCCAACATGCCGGCGAGCAGTTCGAATGATCAGGAAACTTTAACAATGAGCTCCGGTTCTCGAGAAGTTCTAATCTCAGAACTAATCCCATCCATTAAGGAAAACTAATGTTTCTTTCTTAATAAACGGTGGATAGCCAAAGCTCGATTAAGAGTTTTCTAATAATCCACCCGGTTTCATTATTTTCTAAATATGCTGTGAAATAGTATAGCATGTTAATATTGAATTAGGGTACAGATATTGTTTTACATATATTCTGCAATAAAATATGACGTAGGATTTTGCAAGTACACGTTCATTAACAGCATATAAATTATAGTAATCGTGAAAATTGAAGTGCTTCCCTTCAACCGCACAATTACATTTTTATGTGTAAAATTAATTTGTAGGTAAATACTAACTAATTTGTAATTATAACATTATTGAAGTATTTAAATATTTAATTAAATTAACCCTCTCGCTATGAATACCACAATTGGTATAAAAATAATAAATATAAACTTCAGGCTTTAGTATCCAGTCACATGCCAACAAACGTTCCCCCAAAAGTATGAGTAAATAAAAAATTTATTAAGACAAACGAGTGAAGCTCGTGTACTAATATACTAATCACAGTACGCATATCATCTACACTGAATAGCAATGATTCATGGATTCATAAATCCCTGAAAATTAGGCTACTTTCGTAACACAGTACAATCGCTCGCAGACGATTGACGAAATAGAATAACAAAAGCACAGATCGATCGTCGAGATCGCAAAAGAGAAGCAGCTCCGTTCAGAAATTAATTTGTCGATAAAAAGAGGTTCCTTATTGGTCCTCGGGTTCACGGATCAAAGGAACCTGTCTGATTTCCAATTGTCCCGAGCACCGGATGCCAGAAGA
Source organism: Macropis europaea (assembly GCA_916610135.2). Lineage (NCBI taxonomy): Eukaryota > Metazoa > Arthropoda > Insecta > Hymenoptera > Melittidae > Macropis > Macropis europaea. The sequence goes on from OU744346.1 coordinate 2,301,320, forward strand.
TCGTTTCGAAGGGTTTCGACGCTTTCTCATATCGGCGACGCGGCGTGATAACGAGATCGGCGACCAAGGAAATCCTCGAATCGGAAGTTTCCAGGTTTCGTTTCACCAGTAATCTCTACAAAAATCTGTTCTTCTCTCTGTGTGCTCCATCGTTCCGGAGAACGTGCGGCGAGAAACAATTTAGACGACACGTCACGAATTCGCAATTAAATTGCAGAATCTTTATGTTTTCTTGCTACATTAAATTTGCAACTAAATTCGTGACTTTTCGAAACTCTTCCCCACAAAAACCACTCAATTCTATTCTAACAGAATCGAAAAATTTCCAGAACTATAGCAAAAGGTCATCGAATCGCACAGAAATTACTTTAATAAAAAATGATTATTTGAAAGATTTTAATAAACACTCTTATATAAAATGTTTCAAAGATCGTGAATATAGTTACCAACCTAATATTGTCGTTATACTATTTGAATTTCCTCGGTTATATTTTCTTAAAATTTTTTTCTGTCTTCTTACTGACAAAGCCGTTCACCGTGTACTGCCGACGCCCATAGGCGTTCGGCGCAATGGCTCGCTGCCTGTTATCGCACCTCGGCCGCACGCAGCGTTGTCAACCGCTCAAAGTAACCCGCAATCAAAGGGTTAGCGAACGAATACCGGAGGAAATTTACGCTGTGGTACCCGCTGAAGCGATACAGGTACTCGAGTCGAGGCTGCACAGAGACAGAAGAAGGTTTCTCAGGTGCGCGGACGATGAAGAGAGAACGCGAGGAAGAGGAGCAAAGTCGACTATCATCCATTGTTTTCGGTGACAATGGGCTACGAAACGGGCAGAAGGAAGCTTCCGTTGCGCTTTCAGATCCCGATCATTAAATTGGATGGCATTGTATGCTGCAGAAATCGAGAGACAATGAACCTTTACCTTACACTCTCTCTCTCTCGAACGCACATATATCTGGTATCGTAGAAGAATGAAACACTCTGGGGACACCTGTGTCGTTTAAAGGAGCTTCGACTACAAATTTCTCGCGATTTCGTGGACGATTGAAAGAGCAAACTTCTTCTTTGATTTTTAGGGTCGTTTGGGAGTGGTTTGAAAGCGTGTTTCGTGCTATCGTTTCATTGCGGTGAAGGTGTACAAAGGGACAATCATCAGGTGTCTGTTTAATACGATTTTTAGAAGATACATTTTTCTTTTCAATTTTCAAGGTCACTTGGAGATCATCCAACAAGTGTTCTTTAGATAGTGTACTATGCTCCTGTTACAATGTGGTGAATGCGTGCAAAGACATGACTTCAGGATGCCTAAATGCCTGTTTAAAGTGACCTTCGGACGATCCCTTTTGTACTTAATCTTTTAAAGTCATTTGAAGGTTAGCCACCTTTCATTGAAATAGTGCACCTATTAAAGATTTCTTTAATTGCAGTGAAGATTCACAAAGAAAGTTTCTTTCTACCAAATAGCATGAACATTCGCAGCCCATTCATTGCACTCGATCAAATAACGATTCGAAGCCGACGCGTCGTTAAACACAACGAACGAACAAACGAACGGCCTCGATGATACGGTTTGTCGAGAAAAATCACTGAGAAATTTTTCTTTTTCATTTCCTCGTCAGCTGTTCCGCGTGTCGTACGACACGCGGGCGGTTTACGATCAACGGGGGATGAAAGTTCAACCCCCCCTCGCACGGATCCCTCGGTTCCATTTTATTTCCACATTCCGGTCGTTTAAGGAGAGGGAGAGCCTAACGCCCGGAGAGAAGTGAATTTATCGCCCTGGGACCCATCGGGGAAATCTGAATCGCCGTTGATAAAGGTTGGATTAACCTACTTTTTTGCGATCGCCGAGAAACTGAATTACAGTTATGACTATCGATTCGATGCAATCGTCTCTTCCTCCCTGTTACTCTTTTCCCGATTCCGACTCTCTTCAAGGACGATTGCCTTCGAAACTCTTCGACGAAGGGCACTGATCAGACGTGCGCCCCGTCTGCGAGTGCTAGGACACTCATCGAACTTGAAATAAATCTGGGAAAGATTCTGAACAGACTGCGGATGTTTATGCAAATATACGTTTCTATACTTCCATGTTTACTATGTTAAAACCTCTGCGACTACCATCATAGCAACCCGGACCGTCAAAGCCTCGAGGATCTCAATAAACAAATTACTACTACTAATGCTACAAATTAACACGTTGACTACCACAGTGGAAACTCCCACACCTGGTCAGGCACACTATAATATGTCAATAAAATGTCAACACTCTCGTTAACACGTTCGCTACCATGGTCGATTCGAGAAAAACGTCTACCACAAACCACACTTTAATTTTATCAATTATCTCTGTCACACATGTGCGACGTCGACTCTCAAAACAGAATCGACGCGTCACACGTATGTGACGCTGGTAGCGAACGTGTTAAGGTATACAGGTTATTGTTAGCGCATAAATGAGCTTCATGGTTGGTAAAATGCCTGGTCTAATAATATGAGAGCCTCAGTAACATTGCCAGGGTGCCACCGAATGCCAGATAAGAATTAAATATACATTATTGTTAGTTGTTATCATCGAAGGGGTAAACTTTAATATAAGGGTAGGTACCCTACTGTTTTCAAAATTTATTTTTGAGCTCTCTAGTAACGGTCACAGCAAAGATGTTGACTCATGAAGCTTCGAAAGCCACCTAAAACTATACATCTTCGAAACTAAAAAATAAAAATGATAATAGCAGTTAATGTTGGGCTACACCGAGAGAAGTCCCTTCTGGTTGACCCAGGTAATAAAGATGAATTTGTTTTTACATGAATCAATTTAAAGTTGAATAAATGATAATTATCCGCCCTCGAGAAGTCGAAGATTCAACGACCCAGTTCGATTGATTTCGAAAACGCAAGGAGAGAAAAACTGGTGCTCGGTGAAAACGGAGGTAACGGACTTGTCTGACAATGTCCCCCGAGTTTTAATCTTCTGATGGAGGTGTCCCTTTTCGAGCGAACGAACGTCCGTGCAATTATCGCGACGCCGCATTAACGGCGTCCCTCTGAACGCCATGTTGCTTTTTCCAGGCGTCTATGAAATCGCGGCTAAGGAGACTACGGGAACAATGTTGGGCAGATATCGAAATCTACTGACTCCGAAATGAAGTTGAGTGGCTTTAATATGTAGCTAACTGGATAAGACCAAAGTACTCGTCATGTGAGAGTGTCTCTTAGATTGGTAAGACGAGTTAACTCGCGAGACTTTGATAATTACGGCGGTACAGGAGTTTGAGTACCATATAGAAGACGACTTAACTCGTCAACTGAAAGCGTTTGTGAGATTAATGAAACGAATTAATAGGTTGAATGCTACAGTGGAAACTGCCATAGTCAGATACGATATAATGCCCTATTTTAAATATAAATCTTGGGGGAAAAGAATATTTTATTCTTTGAACGCATAGGTACCACCTGGTACTGTCAGTAGAATATTAATGTTATCCCAAAATTTAATAAGAATTAGTAGGTATTTAATAAAACAAAGTTTGAGATACCGGTCACCTGTGACCCTCACGGCAGTGAATGTATTACCTCGTCAGACTTTAACACGTTGGCTACCGAAGTGAAAACTCCCCTACCTGGTCAGACACGCTACCATATCCCGTTTCAAGCGCAAATGACGAAGGAAATAATTATTTAACCATTTAATACACAGCCCTGACCATCTATTCTTGTTACAATTTTCATTCCCTTCGAAAGTGTGTTAAAATTAATAATTGTTTGATTGAATAAATAGAGAGAAAAGGACGGGAAGAAATACATTGCTGGAGGAAATGGCTGGCCACTATAATTCTGAACATCTCAATGGCACGTAAACCGCTTGGCTGTGAACGAATCATCGGAGTAGAAGACTCAGATACAGTGGCTGGCGCTTTTTTTTAAAGCTCTAACGGGTATTGATTTACCTGGCCAGTCGTGTTAAAAGATAAGCTTGCACGCGTATTCCGGGTACTCGTCGATTCATTTACGACCGGCCTCTATAGACGTACACATACATGTACAGGGTGTCTCAGCAGTAAACCGACTACATACACTATAGGTCATGGATCATCTACTGTGATAAATAAAAATATCTTTCACCCCTGGAAAATTGAAAGAATATATTCACCAGTTCACTCGTCACACGTAATAAATAATCAATGTATTTATTTAATGACATTTTTATTAAAATATGGAGAATATTCCAAGCGGAATTTACTCACAAATTTGCAATATAAATTTATTATGCCATTAAACTCAAGATATTTATACAAGCACACACATTTGTATTGAAACATTTATATATTATATATTGTAATGTATATAATCAAATCGAACTTCCATGAAGCTCTGTGTCATCTCTAAAACCTTCAATGAAGTGCATATTGTTTAGGTTATCAAATGCGATATTGAAATTAAATCTACAATTATTATAACCTGTGTTAGAGTTTGAAAAATTGTCAGAATAAAAATTAATATTAACGAACAAGCAAACCACTTAATGCAGGTACAAATACACATTCAATAACACTTTATATGTAATATAGAATGAACAATTTTTTAGGTAGAAAAACGTCATTTTAGCTCCGTTTTTGTCTCTCGAATGGAAAAATTCGTACTTTGACGAGGGGAATGGTAAAACTTGGTCAGTCGATGGAACGGCGGAACGATAGCCGAGGGAGGTGTGCGTTTTTAACGGGGAAATAGATAAAACCGATGCTCGAGATACGATAGGGGCAGGAAAATCGAGAAAAACCGGTAACACCGAGACGCGGAAGGGAAAATAAGAAAACACCCAGAGAAAATTCCAGCCTGGTGTACAGCATCTGCAAACTGCTTCTTCTACTTTCTCTCTCTTTTTCCGCAGCCGTGCAAGAAAAGCGGAAAAAGAACGTCGCGCTGATTTCGTGCCCGTGCAAAGAAATTGGACAGAAATGAAAGAGAAACAGGAACGTGGTCGACTGAAGAGAAGCACACCTTTTTTATTATACTCGTGAACGGACGAATGGAATTCTCCTTAAGGGCAGTAAAAGCTTATTCATTCAAGAGAAAGCTATCGATGCTCAGAAACGGAATTACATTTCAAATTTTCGCCAGAGCAACTGGGGCGCCAAAAATTGCAAAATTGTGAGGAGATCCGGGTACCTAACGGAATTATTATTTAATATTATTTTTACTGCATTGCAGTAGGCATAACACTTCAAATTTCACTGTACATATGTACCTGCATTATGGAAAAAAATTAGCTACGGACAATATTAACAGGTTACAATAACCTAGGACTACTGTCCGGTAACAAGCAACAAAAGAAGTGAGATTAAAATTAAAATTGATGTTAATAAAAAGAATTAACAGAAGAATAAAATTGCTAGATTAGTTTTGTTCGTTCAGTATACAAGCATGAGATAATTTGAGACTCCGGACGAAGTGTTTTCGAGAAATTATGATGAAACCTGGATAGGTAGATGGAAATTTCGGATCCGTCGAGCTTCCATCGGTGCGGCGTCGGTGAAAATGATTACAATCGTCATTAACGATCATTAAGGGTCGTGTTTCGTTCGATGCGTCGTCTCTAATTATTCGAATTGCAAATGAAAGAGCAATCAAACGGCGGGCAGATTTAGCGAATAACTGTGTAGAATCGTAACCGGCCTCTGTCTTGATCGACTAATTCAGCTGGATTCGCAACGCATTCGATTAAAGGTCCATGCTAATTAAAACGAGCTTCGTCAAAGTGAAGTTGATTAAGAATGGTAGGCGCTGGATGAAAAAGTGAAATTCATTGTAATTAATTTAGAGCTTGCGGAGGAAGGGAAAGAAGTTGATTGGAATTAATCTGATGGAAGAGTTTTTTGCAGACGTTCGATTATCGAAAGTCGTGCGGGCGAGAAAATGCAAATTAATTGGCGGGAGATTATCGACAGCATTTTATTTCTCAAAAAGGAAACTCATTTTCTCGTTCGAATTATACGGCCAACCTCCGGTTTCCCCTTTTAATTGGGGAAAGCTTCCTTATTTGCTCGTCGGGATATCGTTATAATTATTAGCTAAACGATACCACGCGTGCAGAAGAAAATTGTAAAATGAAATCGCCTTTCCTCCTCTAAATTCGCCGCGTAAAAATCAATGACTCTCCCAGTGATAAAATTGCATAATTGAAATATTTAACAGGATGTACATATTGAGCCGTACAGAATAATCAAGCCACGAATATGAACGTTAAGCTCCATAAAAAGTCAAGCTAAAAATATAAATATTAATCCCTATAGTGGCATATAAAAACGAAATAAATATCGATTATTCGCTTCGACTCTGAATTTACAAACGAATGAAGCAGCCTTTCCTTGCCCGTATTCGGAAATCGATGTTTCACGGAGCGAAGGAAAATTGCATAATTCAAACGAGAGCGATTTCCCATAAGAAATTGCGTCTGTCGAGGGGCGTAGACGCGAGCTATTGTTTATCGGTGGATAAAAGATTGCTGGAAACGATGGTACGCGATTTCGCAGGCTTGAATTATAAGGGTTCTCGCGGGCTCTCGTGTTTCCGCACCGCGAAATCTCTGTTCCATCGAACACGTTCGCTCGAGTTTCCGAAACTCGCCTCGCTGCTCCGCTGAAAAATCCTCGTTTGCAAAAGCAAAAAGCCGCGCATCCCCCGTGGAACCATCGCGGCCGAAACGTTTCGCGAGACAAATTTCGGTCGGAAATTTTCACGTCGCACTTTCGACGGGAAAGTCGGCTAAATTGGCAGCCTCGTATTTTCAATGAAACCCTCAATTTTTCTGTGCCTCGAAATATCCGTCCATCGCTCTGCGTGTGCCTAAATTAATGAAAATGAAGCAAACTATTTTTGAAGCGGACAGTGATTGGGTGCACAGATGTCACGTTGAAATTAGGTAACACCGTATTTACACGCACACGGTTGACCATAATTCTCGTGTTCTTGCATACTGTTTAAGTTTTTGACAAAAATTTAATATCTCATAAAGCACTGTGGTTTTAAATATTCTTACTAATGCTATTCATTTTTGTTTATATATATATTAACTCCAAGATGTTTTACAGATTGTCCAGTAAGGACATTCGGTAAATTGTTTTAACAGTGTTGTATGTTAATATCACGTTGAGATGCTTTCTGTGCAGTCTTCTAGGTAAATTTACTGCATTCATAGTCAGATAAGTAACTGAATTTAAGTGTCAGCCACACATGGGTGACATGGCAATCGAAGCGTTAATTTCTAACACCCTGTATGAATCACAAATAGCAAAACCAGTTAACCATTTGAACATATAGGTAAAACTGATATTATTATCACAATACGCTGTGGAAGATCTCACAAAAATTGTTACTTATTTAATGAAATAGGAACTGCAGCACTCATTGGTAAACCCAAGAGCAATGGACACGTTAAGGGGTTCGAATGAAGCCATCAAAGGCTATCGATGGCTGGAATTCCATATTAATTCTTGCAGAGAGCTGGAAAGCAGTCGGTACATCCCGAGTTCGATATCCAGGCGGGCCGTTTAAATTATTCGTGAAGCCGGAGCGTCTACGGTTGAAATTATCCGGCGATACCTCGAGAATTATCGTGGTGCTCGATATTCGCGAAGGAATATCGAGAAATTGGGAGTATCGGTGGCGCGTGTAATTCCGTGGAAAGCCGAAAGACGGTTTTCCTTCGACCGGCCCAGGGTTTGTCTGCGGAGAACGATTCTGTTGCTCGATCGAACGTCGTTCCGCTCGGAACGGACCATTTAAATCCAGACTAAATTCAATTAAATTCGACGATGCGGTCGGATGAATATTCTTGTAAATGGACACAGTGACATATATTTCTATTTCTGATCGACACCGTGTATACCGGGTGTCCCAGTTATCGCCGCGTTGGGCCGCAGCAAGAGAAAACGAAGGAACTGACGTACGATTTATTTATGTATTTCAAACGACCCGAATAATGTACAGAGATATTGGGTTGAATTATAAAAAACCTCCGACACAATAGATTTTCTTCTTTCTAGAAATTCCGACAGTTTATCTGGGCCACTGTGTTTTGCTTCAGATTTGATGGTAGGGCTCCTTAAAACATGGACACACTGCAGGAGGAAGAATAATTATCCTGTAATGAATCATCAATAAATTGAACCTGTTATCAGGTTGTTCTTTGATTAGGAGGGCCTACGGTTTGTAGTTAAAACCGAAGAAATATGAGGTAAATTGTGTTGTTTATCACAGAGACAGTTTCAAATGACACGTTAAATCGTCTTTTTCCGTCAACTGGTTTAACACCTTGACCGCAATGTCACCCACATATGGGTGACACATAAATTCAGTTATTATTTATCTCATCATTTCTAGTATACATAAACTTATTTACTCAAGGGATGTTGGATATTTATGCTAATATTGGAAAAAGAGGCGCAGAAGTTAGTCGTTTGGGACTGTCAGTTGGTCCTGAGTCATTGTGTCTCATCCTAGGTGTTTATCTAGATTATCTGGAGATAGACTAATTAGTTCTGAGTCGGTGATACGGTGTCTGGGTTATCTAGAGATAGTCTTTATTCTAACACTAGAAAAATAAGTCGAGAGTATAGAACGCTATTCGTTAGGAAACTAACAATAAGATGAAATATTCTTCAGCAATGCGTTTAATTAAAATACAACTTCTTCGTGTCACAATTTATATTAACACGTTCGCGACCAGCGTCACATATGTGTGACGCGTCGATTCTGTTTTGAGAGTTCGACGTTACGCATGTGTGACAGAGGTAATTGATAAAAATAAATCGTGGACTATGGTGGACGTTTTTCTTTGAATCGACCATGGCAGCGAACATATTAATGAGAATTTTAACATTTTATTAACATATTATAGTGGGTCTGACCAGGATGTCAATATGGGAGTTTTCACTGTGGTCGTCAACCTGTTAAAAAAGCAAATTATAAGGTGTCTGATTAGGTAAGTCAGTTGTTACTGCACTACTCAACGTGTTGACTCTTATTGCGATGCCCTGTCTATTTTTCGTTGAAATTCAATTGATATACAACCCCGTGAACAGTGTCAAACGCGCGGCACAAAGAATTCCTGAAAAAGGTCCGTTTTTCGAGCAAACAGAACAGATAAATTTTATCGAGCCTTGCGATCGAGCTTCGGACAATGGTGAGTAATGGCGGGAGCTGATAATCGATTGAAAAAACGGATATCGAAGGAACGTTCCCGCGTTATCGACGAGCACGCCCCCGTTATCACGTCGGAGTTCCGACGAGCCCGTTCGATCATTGAAATTTTAATGAAAACGTTTGGCCGCGGATACGACGACGCCGGAATATGTTTAAACAATGCGCAATCAGCGTGCAGCTATCCGTTATTCGATGTTAATCGCGCGGTATTTCGCCAGTTATTGAAACACGGTTAATATCGGGCAATAATTCCGGGTAAACCGAGAGACCAGAAGGTCCGCGGAATAAGAAAACAATCGGTGAATTTCGCCGAACCGTGAACGCTCCAGCATCGATTAATTGCTGGCCCCTGGTAATTACATTTAAATCGTCGCAGCAACCGCCCTGCGCTAACGTTCGCCTCTATTCAATTAACAGAAACTTCGTGTGGACTCCACCGATGGTCGATCGTTTGTAATTAGCTGATCGTTTGCCGACAGACCCGAAAAGCGTCCCTTCATCGGGTCACGTGCGAATGTGCTGAGTAAATGCCTCGAATTATTATTCATCGATTGAGAAAAGTTAACGCGTTGACTGTCATGGTACACATCGGTGATGGGCGCTTCAAATTTTTTTTTATTAAATAATTAGTGATTCTGATTATGTTCTGAGGAAATTGAACATTGCAACAGTAATATTTGTCATCACGATTATACACTGCTGGGAAGAATTCGATTATCACATAGTAAATGTCGTACGTCTTTGGAAAACATCATGTACTGCAACAAACATTGAATAACAATGTTGTAATATTACATGTACAATACAGTGGAACGTTGATTATCTGAACTACAACTGTAAAAAGGGATGACTCATGTTGTAACTGCTTTGCATAAAAATTGTAATTTTATTTTAGAATATAAAATATATAGTGGTGCAGAATTAAGAACACAGTATCGTTAATGAGGATTTTACCTCGTAACTGACATGAAATGACCAATTTTCGGGTGACCAGTGTTCGGATAATCGAGATTCTCCTGTATTTCTGTCATTCGTAATTAGGTTGGTAGGTAGATTGTTAAAAATCATTCAGAAAGCTAAATCTCCGATTCTTTTGAGCAGTATGTATAGAAAAGTGAAATTCATATTGTGTCTGACTATCGATGATTGTTTTCACTGATTGTGAGTCAATGTGCAGATACGTTGTGTTGCAGTGAAAACTGCCATACCTAGTCAGACGCCGTATAATATACTGTGTCTAGCACTTTGACTGCCATGTCACACATATATGGGTAACACTTCCATTCAATGATTATTTATGTGATCATGCGTAGAATTATGAAGTATATTCAAACAGGTCCAATGGAACGAATAGAAAAACTGTGAAAGAGACTAATACGAATTATATTAATAATTAATAATTATAACCTTTGAATTATCAATAAGATTGAATCTTTAACTGTTAATCTGTTGCACGATTCAAATGATTGAGACACTCTTCGGTTACTGTTTGATCAATTGCTGTTACGTTAAAAATATAGTTGATTCTGCTTCACGTTTTCTAGTGTATTAATTCTGTGTTCTGATATGTAAAATACAGCAAAACCTCTATTATCCAAACACTGGTCATCCCATATCAGTCACAAGCTAAAATTCTCGTTAACAACAGCGTGTTCTCAATTCCGTGCCACCGTATATTTTACACTCTAAAACCAAATTATTATTTTTATATGACACAGAGTTACCCTCGTACTAATTACAGTTGAAATAATCGAGGTCCTACTGTAGTTCTAACAGACCAACCTATAGCTGATAAATGTCCCAACTAAAAATGACCAGAATCGATGCTGGGTTACACAGAAGAGGAAAAGAAAATTGTCAACCAAGTTGTCATTGCAAAAATAATGTAGACACAAGGGTATAAAAATATTATTGCCATTGGCAGGAGAGCGAAGATGCAGAGAAAGCAGCGGACAGAGTCGGAAAGGGAACGAGTGACGGTGTTCGAAAGGACTAATTTGTTTTCACTGCGGAGAATCTCGAAGCTCCCGTTGAAAGCGCTTTCTTTCATTTATGAAAGGCTACCGTGGAAGTTCGTCGACTGGCCGTGAATTAGAACGTTCACGAGGAATCTCAAGTAAATTGAGGAAACTGTAGGAGACGGTGGCACGCCGGTGAAATATAAAAAAGCAAGGCAAACGAGAGGTCGATCGAACAGGACCGAGGAGCTGTTGGCTTCCGCGGCGACGAAAATGGTGTCAAGAAAAGCTGCTAACTCTCACGTCCCCTCGTCGAGTGGATCTACTCACCGCTGACGTAATATTACGTCCTTTCTTATGATATATCGCCGTAGTATCGCGTATAACACGTTCATGGACACTGCGTTCACCGCTGTTAACATTTTGACTGCCGTGTCACCCATGCACGAGGTTCAGGAGGTCAAGAGCCGAAGGGGCTGTTGTTCAGAAAATATCTCTTGGGTTGAATTATAAATAACATCAGGCATGTAATGCATTTTTTTTTTCTGAAAAATTCAAATAGTTTATCTATGCAACCGGTCTTGATTCCGTATCAGAAACTTGGTCCTGGAACTTGAACATGCTGCGGAAGTACCAGAAATTATTCGATAAATTGAGGAAGGCAAACCGGAAGTTATTTATAGCCCAACCTAATAAATAAGAAGTGCGATGCTTTGAGAACCATAAGTCATCCCTGTCAGCAATTTAAAACAACCGTTTCCGAAAAATTAAACAAAATTATTGAAATGTTTAAAGAATTTATGCAAAAATTATAAAACTGTTTAAAAATAGTCTGAAGCTCGATCCATCAGGCTTCTTCTTGTTTGGTCTGAGAAGATCAGTGTAGTAATTCACAACAGAACGACTCACGCGTAACTATGTCTCACATAAAAGAAATCACTTTATCTTAGAATACAAAATACATAAGAATACGAAATTAACTACACAATATCGTTACGTAGTAATAATTTTAACTTGTAACTGATAACCGAGGTTCGACTGTTTAAAAATACAGAAAATTATTTGTAGCTGATACAGTGTAGCAATCATAGCATTAATATGCATATTGCTTACGGTTGCAAGCTTATGATAACCTCTGCAGTCGGCGCGACTTTAAATTCCCAATTAAGATAGAGACTTTTGAATGTACACTTTAGAGAGAAGGGAAAAAAGGAAACGACGGCAGAGTCTCTAGAGTTTCTCAGACAGGTCACGATCGCGTCCTAAATTCCGCAGCATGATTTTGAAAAGCCATCGGGAGCTTTCAAGACACTGAAAGCGCATTGAATCGCGCGGCCCGGCCTGCGTATACACGATATCCTACTTCGAGAGCTGTCTTCGTAAGTTACAGAAACGCGGTAAATGGAATTGCCGGGATAGAAACGTTCCCGTAAGCCGTTAAAGAACCTGTCGTGTACAGCATTACGATTCAATCCCCCGATATTACCGATTTTCCGGCAATCTACGTCGTCATTTCGCTGCGACACGATGTCAACGTTTTCCTCGCCGATAGTTTCGAAGATATTCGCGTGGAAAGATTGAAATGGGTCACCTTGTATGTAACGTGTCTTTACTCAATTTAAGAGTCCACAAAACAATATATTATGTATATCTGAAGTTAAAGGATGTATATTTTATTTAAAGTATTTTTTTGTTTAGCGACAGGAAGATTCCGTCGAAAAGTATTGGAAAATGAAGTATTTTACCTTTTTTTATATTTTACAGTGGGGTTTTCTGAATGAGAACTTGTCAGATAAAAGTCTGATCTGTGACTATGGTATATTTTCAACTATAATTTTCTGAATGAGAGATTGTTGGAAAGTAGCCTGATCTGTGACTATTGTATATTTTCCCCTGGAATTTTCTGAATAAGGACTTGTCAAATAAAAGTCTGATCTCTATGTATTGTATATTTCCCACTGAAATTTTCTGAATGAAAAATTGGCAAAAAATTGTCTGATCTGTGACTCCTTGAACTCCACTCGAGATTTAAAATTCAAATTGTATTTATTATAAGGCAAACTGAATTAACTAAACAAATGAGTAAACTTTCCATTACAAGCATTTATAAATTCTTGTTGGAAAAACAATATTTTTTATTATTTTAAGAAGGACATCATAAAAATGTCTTCGAGTCCCTAAACTAACAAATTAAACATTTCTCGGAGTGCGAAAGGATAATATTTGTTATCTTGATCACTCTTGATCCTTCATACAATGTTGCTAATTCCATATTCCAAGCTTGGCGTGTTACAGAACGATTAAGGGCGGAAATCGCACGTTTGTTGAGAATACTCGATGTTTTATCATTATAACCTAACGCGGCATGACAGTCACAAAGATAAACGTATCTCCGTTCTTTCTGTAACAACAGAGAAATAGTAATAATGTCATGGCTACAATGTAGTAAGACATGAAAAAATAATGTAGTTACTGTTGTAATTGTTATTTACAACTTTTTCTTTGCCTTTTTTACAACTTTGTTTTTGAAATGCTACGAAAGCCGAGGCAAGTGAAATCAGCCGACGTTCAATCAGTCGAACGTCACAATTTTCATTTGACATTTCATTTTCATTTTCATTCAACAATTTTCTTTTGACATCAACGAGTTGGAAACGATATTTTCTGGCGACCCACCCGGTGTATTAAATTTTGTATCAGAGCTTGTTTACGATGCATTCGATCGCAATCTCGGTTGCACAGGCAGTTTTAGACGCCGCTCGATTGTCGTTTGTTGAACCGAATGACCGAAAGCAGCCGTCAATGAAGTAATTGGCTCTGAAAGCGAATCACAGAGTCGGCTAGGGTTAATGGTCGATCATTCTTGACCGGTTCGCGATCCTATCGTTGCATCACGATCAACAGATTCCTTTGTTTCTCCCACTCGGTATTCTAATAATAAATTAGAATCATGATCAATTATTTAGGATATTAAGAATTAGGATAAATTATTTCTAATAAATATAAATATATTATCTGACTTTGTTTTGTAAAAATTGTACTGTGAGCCATCTACTTTGTCTATAATTTTTAGATGAAAATTTCGAATACCATTTTGTGATTAAAATACAATTTCGGTGGAGAACCATCATGATGGCGTTCGCCGCACTCGAAATTAATTATCCTTGCCAAGTACTACCTATTTTGCTAGCTCGACATTTTTTGAACTCATACCGATTGCTTAAAATCACCCTGAAATGAATTACCTTAGAACTACAGAAATTGATTGAAGACGAAATCAGAGAACCGTGAGGGTCTTGAACAACGCTAAACTGAACACTAGTTATTTTGATAATTAAAAATAACTGCAGTTGTATTCGTTCACGTTTGACGAAGGCACGTTTAGAAAGGACGTTGCTTGTGGGACGACCTAACAATAGCAATTGTTGGTAACAATTTCGGCTAACTAGCGAAATCAGCATGGAAATGCGGCGGTCTGTTGCGTCTGTTCGCACGAAACGCAGGCTGAATTGAACCGGTGGAAATCGGTCAGCCGAGTCATTCGATCTCGTAAGATACCGTGTTTATTAATGCACACCGGGATCTGGCAGATGCTCCCGGGTGCACGGCATAATAACCCGCGTTCCTGTCTGTCACTCGAACCACGGGCACAGCCAAGAGGAAGCCGTTCTAACGAGCGAATTTCCCGTTGCGCCTACCGCCGCCTTTATTCTTGCAAAAATAACCAGCAAACCTACCGATCCCTTTGCTACCCGCTCGTTACGCCCGAAATATTTCCGCCGGCGGAATTTCCGCCGCGGTGAAAACGTCTGATAATTCACAGCGAGGGTTGAGAAGATTCTATGAATCAGTAGTATTAAAATTTGTTATACGAGGTGTACGCTGGAACGTTCCGCGCGATCTTTCCGCCATTTGCAACAATGTAATAAAAAAGAGTTATTAACCTGTTATCCGGATCGTTCTTTTATTAGGAGTGCCTACTGTTTGTAGTTAAAAACGAAGAAATGTGAGGTAAATTGTTTTGTTCATCGTAGAGACGCTTTCTAATGACACGTTGAATCATCTTCTTCGATCACCTTGTTTTTAATATTTGTCAGAAAATAGTATGAGAAAAATTAACAGGCGCCTTGCTTATGGAGGAGCAATTTTCTCAGGGCGAGTTAACTCGTCTTCCCCAGGTGACAGGTTAACCAAAATCTGTCTGGGTTGAGTGGACAACATACAACGATAATAAACATTGCGAAAATATTTTTTTTTCGGAGTAAATCCTAGGTTACCTTCAGTGTTGTAAATAGAACCATATAATTTGTTTTCATCACATTGTGTAGACCAGTGATGTCCATGGGAGCTGGGGCCTTGCCCCGCTCTAGGCCCATTCCCCTCATATAAGCTGTGATCTGTGACAACGACTGAAGGAGGGGAACGAGGAGTGAACTGGGGGGAACTGAGGCGAGGGGAATGGACCTAGAGTGGGGGAAGGCCGCAGCACCCATGGACATCACTGGAGTAGAACATTGAGCCGAATTTAACAAGCATAATATATATGGAACTTTTATGCACACAATACCAAGTTTACAACAACAATGGAAGTGAAGCGGTGGTGCTGTGCAGAGATTTCAGAAAAGAAAAGAAAGGAGGAAAGAGGATAGAGCGTTTCGTCCGGGGCCTGCTAGTGGACTCGTCAGTAAGGGTACCTAGCAGGCCCGTGCCTTAGACGCGGGATAGTGAGGGTCAGGTCGTAGGTGTATATACACAGAGCGCAGGATGTTCGTGGACTTGCGGGAAAGTCTGTGCGCTGCTGATCCCTCTGCTGGCGAGGTCGGGAAGTGCCGCTACAGAAGTAATACTGGTCAACATAAGCATGGAAAGTTATTCTGTCACCACGCTGTTATAAATAAAATGTAGTTTTTTATGTTCATTCTGCATTGATCATATTAGAGTATTGGACTAAAGTGTTATAGAATGACATTTGTTTCCAAGCACGTTCTATGCTTATGGTTACACTATTCAAAAATAAACTGAGCCGAAGAGGCAAGTAAAACAAATACGCTTGTGTAAAATGGTATCGATTTCTAAATAATACCTACTTAAAAGGCTCAGTCATTTGTGTCACTGATCCATATCGCTGCAATCATTATTCAGAGAGGCAGGTAATTTTCTAGAAAACAGTGAGATGGAGTGAGACATTCATACAGGGTGTGTCACGTAAATTGTTAAAAGTCTGTATCTCTTAACCCTGACTGCGATCGACGCCTATAGGCGCTTGACACAGATGCTCACCGTGTTCTGTCGACGCCCATAGGCGTTCAGGTCAATGGTTCACTGTCTACTATTGCAGCTCGACCGCACGCGGCGTTCTCCTCGTTTCCAACTGGCCCGCAGTCAGAGGGTTCAATTAAACGAGGTACCAACCTTTTATTTTGAGAACGCCTCTATTTTCAGATACTCAAGGCTTTGCATTTGAACAGTACGACTGTTTATTATGAAGAAATTTATTTTATATTTGCCGTCTCTGTGATTTCAACGAGCCGAAGACCACGCGACGCCGAAGAGGAGCAATCTGATGAACGAAAATGCATTTCGGTGATTAAAATTGACAGTCGAGTGGAAAATGTAATGATAGTCGCTCCAATCTACCGCGAACTGTACATTTCAAAGTGTATATTGAAAGTTTTCGTTGATTGAGTATCGACGCTTTCAAAGCTCCGACTGATACGGGGCTTTCCAACACTGCTTTCAAAAGATACAATAACATTTCGTCTTTTTTTTTTCGAATCATGTCGATTGAACATTGATGTTGATTGATATTGAAATTCGAGGGTAAATATTTTTTTTATGGAAGAACAGAGCAATCAAATTGATGGAGGTTTAAGTTACGCACCAATTTTTTGTGTAATATTGGATGAAAAATATGTTATCGAGATTTAGGTAGACAGTACAACTGAAACGTAATGACATTAGAGTGATCTGATGTATATTTTCGCCGGATTAAAAAATCGAACAAGTATGCTCATCGTTACAAGTAGACACATTAATTCAACAAATCACTGTACGTTATTTTACTTTCAAAATAGTTATTTCATATAAAATACGTACAAAATTTATATGCTGGTTAATGCTCTTATAAAATTTTTAAAGAATCAAAAAATGGAACCAGATCGTTCCATTATTATAAATAAAATGGTCAGTGCAACGATCCAGTGCACGTTATTTAACATTTAATATTCTACATAAATCCCACGTTTCGTACCTCGATATTGTTCAATATTTAATACAAATTATAATGTAATATTATCCACCATTCTCGAGTTATAATTTTCACGAAAAATCGCCAGATTTTCTGCAGTGCAACAAACATCGCGAGCAAAATAACACGTAATAAATCGTAACGTGTCCGACGACGAATTGAAATTTCGTCCCTCGTTGTCGCGAATTTCAATGTATAATTTCGTCGAGGCTCGTTCCACCGAATTCCTCTATAATTAATCGCAAATCACACCAATCGCTGATTTATCCATTCGTTTCACCGTGAACGTTTCATTGAGCTCAAGAAGGATACGAAACAATAATGCTCCTCGTAGGAGTTATTTCTCGTGATTGCTGCGGTGCAACGCACGCTCAGGGTGGTTTAAAATTCTCAGCATGTCAAGGATTTTTGGACAACCTGTAGCAGAGGTGGCCATCCGGAGCACGGCCTGGCTCCGCCCTACCCCCACCCTGCGTCCTATATATAATATAAGCGCCAGTATAGAATTTTCTAATCGTAATCATATCACAGGTTTACTTCAGACACGCTTGTGTCAGGGAGACTGTTTTAAAATTATTTAAATAATCATCCTCTGCCTATTAATCCTCGTGAAATTAATTTATCGTGAGGACAACGGATATGTGGAGATAGGACACAATCGACTCTCGAACCACTCCGCACTTATTCAGTGATGAAAGGGTGAAACGCCCACCCTCCAACTTTGAAAAAAATGGAGAGAAAAATTCGAGTTAACTCGCTCGGACGAGCATTGCGGTGAACGTACTTAAAAACTCATTAGCGAAGCACCGATAAAAATTTGAACTCACCACGAGGAGCCGGTGTGTGACACGCGAAGCTTGAAAAGCTCTACCCCTTCGGTGATTCTTGTCGACTCCGCGAAAAATCGAAATCACACCGCTAATTAGCCGCCTCTCCTCGATCCACCGGGAACGCTTTCCCTTTTTCTTTTTGTTTCTCACGTTCCCGTTTTAAGTACCACGTCTCGTCGATCTGAAGCTCGAGCTTTGTTGATCTTTCGACGTTGATCTTCACTGTTCACACTCCTCCGCGAGCTCCTCTCGACGGAACCTCGAAGATGACCACCATCGGGAACTTTTGCTCCCTTCAGGGAACTTTAATTAACTTTGATTTTCGCGGGCTTTTCAACTCGATTCTTTGACTCGTTTGTTTTTACATTCGTGTTCCTCCTTGAAGACTGACGAACGTTTTTCCTGGAGGCTTGAGAATTCAAAGATACTTCCGAATTGGTTATCAGATTTTACATGGTACTTACTTGTTCATTTGGTTGTTTATTTTATGTTTAAATAATTTTGGTATATTTTGGTAGATTCATTTTTTAAGGTGTTTCTGAATTTTGTGGAAATTAAGATGGTCGATTGTATCCTGTTTGCGAAGTGAAGCGTTTTTTCAAGTTTGTTTTATGTAATACTTTTAAATTACAATTTATATTGAACAAATTCGATTATCCTGTCCCCTTGACACTAATTAATTGTGGCACTCAAGGTGGTAGTATATAATAATTATCAAATACCAAATTCATTACTGTATTCAAATTTATACTGTAAAACAAAATTATAATTTCGTATTGGGAACGTAATTATAATGACAGTCAACGTGTTAATTACATAATTAGTAACATAGAAAGGCATGTATACGAGTGGGTACTTCAACATTTTCTTACTGTGTGATTTACAATCAATACAGCAATTTATGTAGTGTCTGATTAGGTATGGCTGTTTCCACTGTGGAAGCCAACGTGTTAAAAAATTGATTATACGGTCGATTTATCACCAACTAATTCTGATGATCAAGGTGTTACTCTACCAAGTGTACCTGCCTTTGTAACAAATTTCAAATTAATTCTTGTAGATCATTTTACACTACAAAATAAAATGATCACGTTTCACATGAAACATAGTTAATAATGTGACGGTTCAGTGATACAAAGACTCAATTATCCGAACATTCTGTCATTAATTAATTCTGATAATGAAAATATTACCATATCAAAAGCACGAGACTTCGTAACGAATATAAAATTAATTGCTACACATTATTTTACACTAGAAAACAAAATACAAAACGTTTAAGAATGTCAGTCATTCAATTAGTTAAAAAATCGATTATCTGGTCATTCTGTCACTGATTAATTGAAACGATCAACCTCCTACTGTGCCAGAAACACTAGCCTCCCTAACAAATACAAAATTAATTATTTGCAACCTTTTTAATAGCTAACAACCATAACAGTATCTCCTTAAAACCTGATTCTTGTTCAAATCATCTTTTTCTTTGCAATATTCTGTTGCAAAGCACATGTACACCACTCGATTACGTCGTCGTTGACGTTTTCAGCCACTTTCGCGGTCAACGAAAGAAGATTCACGCTCGTGAACAGCATCTCGCACGAAAACGTTCGTCTTATCTTCAAAGAGATAACTCGATGCACCATGGACCGAATGTGTCGATCGTGATTCGTAATCGGTGCGTACGAGAATTGCGAGCTTCCGTATCATCAACGTTATCTTGAACGGAAACGGCATCACCAAAGGGATTTCATCGCGTTCAGCAAACAAAAAAATATCTAAAGAACGTTTAAACAATTCGACAGATTCAATTTCCGTACACAATCGCGTCGAGGCGTTTCCGTGAGAAAAATTTCAACTAAAAATTCATACATTAAATGAGAAAACCGTGTCGAACAATTTCAAAGCACTCTGCAATTCTGGTACCTTTTAATATTAATCACACGCTTTAATTTTGATTATAAACCTCAGAGCATTAATTCTCCGCTTATTTTTTAGTTGCTCGAATGTTTCGATTTCTTCTGTGGCGACTCTGGTTCCTTGACATTTATTTTCGAATATTAAACACGCTAGGTTTGCATGAAAGCAATGTCGAATAAAAATTCATGTGCTTAATAAAAAAAGACCGTTTCGAAAGATTTTAAACACATTCTGCGGGTTTAGTACCTTCTCAGATTAATTGCACGCTTTAACTTTGATTATAAATCTCAGAGCACTAATTTTCCGCTTACTTCGAAGAAGCTCGAACTTTTCTTTCGAGCAAGGGGATATTTCAATTTCACGATACTTCGAGACTTTAATTCGGCTAACGAATGAATGTTTCTCTCTAACGAGCGAACATCCTGATTCTCCTCCGATTTTCCTTCGTCCCAATTAACCGATACCTTAAATCATCTCTCGCCTCGATACTCCGGTGAAATTCGCCTAATTTCCTCCGTCCACACTCGTTTCTTTTCGCCAACTTTCACGTGACCCCGGGCTTCGAAAACTTCGAACACTTTGTCAGCTTCGTAGAAAAACGACACGGACGAACTTGGACGAAATTCTACGACACGTTCACTCTACACTGATTATTGTCGTCTACACTGATTGTTTATGTTGCTGTCGGTGTTGTTATTCTTTTCTTTTTATTGATGACGTTATCGAGAAACGTTCACTGTGGAGTTTCACTGTTCGTTGAAACGAATGGAACCGTGGAGACGTCTTCGAGGTTCGATCGAGACCGGTTTTTAGTGAGTAGATGGCACAGCGACGATTCGAGTCGCCGGAAGTGGAAGGAGCGTCGACGTATCCGCTCGCAACGACGGCCGGCGTCGGACTGCCATCGGACGCCACTGTCAAGGGGTTTTATCGACGGAAGGACAGATCGGCTGCCTCGGATAAACATTCTCCACGCGACACCGTTATTGTTATTTTAATTTTTATAATGACCAGTGATGTCTTGAGATTTCTTTGTGGGAACTCTGCTTCTTTTGAATTTGATTTTGAGTTGTAGGCAGACTGGCAATGGTTTCGAACGAAGCTACGGCCGAGATAAAACTATTATTGGGCTTCTGATACAGTTTACTAATTTTATTTTGGATTTCTGACTTAGTTTTGAATTTTAAATGGTTTAGCAGTATTTTGGGTAATTTTAAGTGAAGACGTGACACAAACGGAGTTGTTACTTCCTGTGTAGAGTAATCATGTATCAACCTTCTTTTTCTGTGGAGATTTTTATTTTTTTAAATTTACTTCTGAAGTCTTCGTGGGCTGGCAATATTTTGTGTACTCTGAAATGAAGATATAACACAAAGTAAATTAATCAGATTCTTGTAAAAACTAACAATGTTTTCGATTTTCTTCTATAGAGACTCTGGTTCTTTAAAATCTATTTTTAATTAGTAAATCGACTATCGGTATTTCGTCTAGTATAAGAAGTTTCTATGCACGAAATATAATACATAAGAAGACGATTTCTCATTTTTTTTATAGAATTTCTGCGTCGTCGAAAATTGACTATAGGACCGTAGTTGTAACGTTTCTGGTAATCAAAAATATTTGCAAACGATTATTCTGGATAAACATTTGCCACCCACCAACATTGTTATGGAAGTTACGATACAAATAAACGAAACTGTGACAAAAAAAAGGGAACGAAATTGCAATCACAGAGCATTTTAAGTTGTTACAAAAGAATAAACCAACTATTTTTATATACAACATTATTCGAGGAAGAATGTTTTTACATTTCATTGAATTTATCAACAGATTTATTACATAGAATAAATTAATTAAATTTCTGTAAAGTATAATGGACTACAAACAAAATAATTAGTTAATCTTTGATTTTGTCTGGATACGTTAATTATTTCACTTAAATAATTTCTGGATACATTACCATTATTGTCAAATTTACTCCCTAGAATTATTCAATCCCACTGTATCCGTTCATTATTTTAGCTATTAATTATAGTAATAACTTTATGCTGTTATCTTCACAGTGAAATTCAATATTCTCCCTTTGCATCGGAGAACTATGTTACCTGCACAGCTTGAAATTTAATATTCGAACGCAGCATACTTTTACAGCGTTCGAAACCCATAATTTTATTTTAAAACACAATTTTAATCTTCAACAACTTTCTATTTCCCTTTGAAGGGTTGAAAAATTCCAAGGGAGACAGAGAGAAACCGGTAAAGGATCACCGAAGGGTGGAGTGGTCGAGTTATTAAAGAAATTACGCTGCTTTTCCGAGAAAATCATTCCCGTTCGTTAACGCGCGAAGCAACGAAAAATGAAAATTCCAACGATTGAATATTCATATTTGCAGCAACTTCCGCGCCGTGTACGTTCCACGGGAAACCCTCGTTAACGAAATAATTGCGAGCGAAAATTTTGTAACGTTGTCCGTCCACTGGCTACGCCCTTTGCGCTCCCCTCGATTCCTGCAAACGGAAAACATCATCGCATCGAAACTCACTCGTTCACTTCAATCCGCGTCCGTTCAATTTCCTTGTTAAAATGATCGATGGAAAAATTGCAAGTACATAATACTCTTTTCTCTGCATTTTCGTTGATTCTTTTTATAATTAGTATTAACGTCACATGTTGCTCTTATAAAGGTTACTAGCGACAATGTGTTGAGTTTCTTAAATATTGTGTGTTAATTTATTCAATTTTAAATATTTTCATAATCGTGGATATTTTTCTGATCAGTGGTGTTTTCCCTGAAATTTGATTTATCACGTTGAATACCACAGTGGAAATTGACACACCTAGTCAGACACAATATAATCCACTGTTTTAAGTATAAATCACGAAGGAAAGAAACATTTTATTACTTGAACGTATAGTACTTACTTTATATGATTATTATAATAATGAAGATGCTGAAAATTGTGTAAGAATTAGCAATTATTTAATTAATTGCATCCAGGGGAAACGGCAGCATCTAGTCAGACACATTACCATGCCCTATTTTATATATGAATTATAATGAAAGAAAATATTTAAGTATTTGATCGTATAGTTGTTACCTTATACTATTATTCTAATATTAACGCGTTGACTGCCGCGAGAGTCACTGGTGACCAACGCATTCATTTTTATTTCATTAAGTAATTACTAATTTTATTATAATTGTGAATATAATTAATATTGTAATAAGAATAGAGGAAGAGGACTGTACAATTGAATAGTTACATATTGTTTGTCTTCCTGATTTGTGTTTGAAATGAAATATTATAACGTGTCTGGTCAGGTATGGAAGTTTTCACTGTGGCAATCAACGTGTTAATTTCACCTTATAATTATATACAAATTATTACATTTTTAAAGCTATAAAAGCAGCCTACTGCAGGCGATCACTATTCTTTTAATTACTTCCTGAACTGCCTTTAAGAATTATTACCAACGTTATGAAAGTATTTACAAATTATCAAACAACAGGATAAATCCTGAAACATTTCAATAACTCTTCGAAACATTAGAAATTGATGAATTTTCTTCTCATTGGTAGCATCATTTCGTAGAGGAGAAGCAAGGTTAAATCATTTTCCCCGGACTGAGAATTCCGAACGACACAAGAACAGATGGATGACTGTTAAATTCCATTTACAACCATCAGAAATAGGTCAGGCGTACTTGTTCAACATGCAAGCGCATACGTTCGTTATTATCAGACTACGGATTTTTATGCAAATACACATTGTTAGACTTACAGCTGTTTAGGTTACGAATGGATGTGACCTTTTCATTTAGGAACAATTTACGTTATCGATTTCTTTATCCACTGTAAAATATGGTACAATAAAATCGGGTATTAGTTATTATTATACTGCAGATTTTTACGGAAATATACATTTTTCAACCAATATTTTTCATTTCCATGGAGCTGCTGAATATTATACCATGGTAGGACTGAATTTTGCGATTTAAATGTTGAAAAATACATTCTGTCTTTCACTGACTCTACAAAATATGGATTGTCCGCTCGGATATGTCAAATTACGCACAGATCCGCAGTGTAATTATTATATTCATACAATGGCCGACTATGGATCGTGCAATATAAATTGAATCCAACCCCCCGAGGGCATGGGTGTTCATTGACAAAGAAACTTATCAATGAGGGTTGATCGTAAGGTCGACCTTGACCCTCGTCACGCACGGCCGATCGAACGGCCGAAAGGAAGCACGAAAGCTCGACGTAAGATCGGATCGAGCTTCCCGACGACCATTAGACATTGATTGACCAGCGAAATGGCAAACGTCGGCTTAAAAATAACCTTTCTACGCGAAGGCTTTCTATATATAAGAGACCTTATACTGCCCACGAACAGCGAAACTGTCCGTCTACTGTCAGAAAGCGGTGTTCGATCACGAAACATCGTGCACATATTTCTTCGTCCACACATTTTCAATATTTCTTCTGCAGTTTATCTTCCTGCTCGAAGAAATTACACCTTTGTCCGACATGATCGGGCTAGCCCCTGAGTTATGTCATTTTTGTCTTATGTAATTAACCCTCGGAGGACCCGTACTCTCATGGGGTGCAGGTGTATCCCACGACATCTTTTTATGACGTAACTTCATAACGTTCGTAAACTACAATTATTTGTAATGAGTGCAATGAATAAAATTTCCTTTTCAGTGCTGGAATTATTTGTGGCCAGTTTATGTCTGTCTATTTATTTAAATAAATTCATATATACACTCTTTAGCACGGAAATGCAAAAGAAAGAAACGGGGTAGTTCTGTACCCCGCACGGTTTGCTTTGTTTCAAATTTTTCAATGAAAGTACCTTTAACGATGTTGTCAATTAGATATACTTTCAGAAAGAAAAACTATTATAATAGTGTTTGAGTAAAATTTCAATAACATATTTCATCACGTGCCAAGGTATTAGGCACTTCAAGGTTTCCACCTTGCTTCCACCCCGCGACCGTATCTATCATTTCTCACGTGCACTCTAATTATCAAAATATGATGATACCTTGAATAGTGACCAAAGATAGTGATCTAAGGCAACAGTGAACTTGCACAATACGTTACGCTTGTTACGACGAAGTAAATGACGAGCGACGTTGGAGCAACTACTTTCGGCGTGTGGACTGTAGCATCCCCCTGTTTGGCAACGCCCTGTACGGTGTCACAGCGTCGAAAACGTTTTTCAAAACCGATTCGGGAGTCATTTTAATTTTCGAGACACGTCGAACGCAATTTGTCCGGGATGGATGTCGTCGGTAAATATTTGGAGTGCAGACAATGCTCGGTCGAACTATGGCGGGGGTTGCTCGATAGATTTCAATTCATCCGTAAATTTTAATACACAAAGAGCGAGTCGTTCGGAACGAAAACGAATTAGCGATGTCATTCTGTCTATCGGCTTCTATATATAATGCATATATGTGTGTGCGTGTGTGTATGCACACAGAATTTTTTGTCCCGTCGATTTGTTTTTCGTCGAGCCAGCTGAATTTCGTTGGTTATAGGTCGTGGGCCATTGGAGAACCGGAAATCGATTTGAACACAGAAATTCCGTCGAATCAGGAAATGAACCCTTTGTCTCCGCCGTCTGTTGTCGTGTCTTGAAGCAATCGCCTCTTTCTGATATTTCTTTTTTCGTTTTGGATTTCAGCGTGGTTCACCAACGGGGAGGGTGAAAGACGACGCTGAATGGTTTCTATGTTTCGCGTTCACCGCCTGGAATGCTTTCGAGATCGGTTTTCACTGAAGCTTCCGTGGCTCGCGATCGAACCATGACTTTTCCACGACGCCTGACATTTCGATGTATGCTGATTTCTTTTCATGGTTATTTCATTGGTCCCTCGTTGAAGACTGGCGCTGGGGCGGTGAGTTCTTCGTGGCTGACGCGATGCTACGCCGTTTTAACGATTAGTATATTTAGTTAGGGTGAGTTAATGTTTTTTGTTTTGTAGATTCTGTAGTGCGGAGATTTTAGTTTATTACATACAGAGGGCAAAGCTTTTATTTATGATACGGTGAGTAATTATTATTATTTATTACTACAAGGTAAATACCCTTTACTAACAGTATATATGTGGTCAAATTATAGATTAATATATACAATCGAAGATTCAGTATGGAAATATCAAATATAAAAAACAGGTTACAGAGTTGTAGTTGACGCACATTTTCTTACAGACAATGCACAATAATGCAGAATTTAGATATTAATGGAATATTGTAGAATTTAAATCTCTCGAATTTTCATTGACAATCGAAAAAGTAAAATACTAGCCAATCAAATATAGTGTCTTATCAGAGATAACTAAATAATTTTACAGAGAATCAAATCTGTCACACTAGAAGTGACCCCAGACTGCACGGACTCACAGTATCTATTTCTGAAACGCCCCAGAAGTCAGTGTCCACGTTCTAATTAAACTCATCACTCCAAATGTCCCTCAAATAAACAACCCACCCTAATTCCGCCAAACTTCCATTGGCAGTCCAAAAGGTAAAGTGTCGCCCGATCAATTACAGTATCTCATCAGAAATACCTGAACAATTTACAGAAAACTCAACCTACTCCGATCAGAAGTGACTCCTGACAATATAGCCTCCCAACATCAATTCCTAAGACATCCGAAAACTCAGTGTCCACGTGCAGATAGACAAAAACGGTTCAGCACGATCGCCAGGTGAACGACCTTCTCCGATTTCCGGAAATTTCCCCTGGCAGACGATTCGAGATCGGGCCGGTGTAGATTCTCGGCTTCGAGTCGCAACATCTATTTAAATCTGAGGAGTCGAGGCACGAGATGGCCACCCCGTCTCGTCTTCTTCGAATCGATAAATACTTAAGTTCGAGCCGGTCCACGGAGTCGGGGAATTTCACGGCTGGTATCGGGGTCAGAGAGTGTTTTAAATAAAGTGCTGGCGGGTCGTTCAACCTGCAACCGAAATCGTTTCGAACGATTGTTCGTTCTATCAGGCTGACGGGCGGCTAACGAGCCCGCTAACAACTTTGCCGCCTCTCCGACGGTATTAACAACAACAAGGATCGACGATGAAGAGACGCGGAGTGCTCTGTGGCGGACTTTGACCAACTACAAGGAAGAATCTCTCATGGTGGATGCATCAGACGAGATTCCACGGAAGTTTCGAGGGCGCTGAAACCTGCTGCCGGGCCAATTAATTAAGAGTTTTAATTAACCGTGCCTAGTAATTGAACGTAATTAGCTGTTGACATGTAGACGTCCAACGCTCGGCAGCTAATATAAATAGTTACACGGAGCCGAAGATGTAGAATTCCGCGTCAGCTGCCGAGAGATGTTAGACGTCGGTAGGTTGATTAAATTAATGGAAGCTTATTACCTGACGCGAGCGTTTACGCGATTTAATGAAAATTAAACCTTTGAGATGGGAATTGTTTTCAGCATGTTTCGAATGGGTTAAAAGTGATGTACATGTTACTACGCTCGCTATGAATGGGTATATAAGGTCTTTGGCAGAAGTAACTTGTTTTATTCTAATTAATTCGAATTTTTGAAGGGAGCTTTCCGATGCAGAAGCTTACAATTGTACGCAGCGTGCGGAAGGTTGCTGAGCGTGCTTAATAAGCACACTGCTTGAACGCCTATAGGAGTTCTCCGCACGGGTCTTAGAACTGCATGGAGCACCTTCTGGTATTTATAATATTTAAAAGGTTAATTTAAAGACCTATATCGATTAAACATTTTTTGCTTCCCTTTGAAGGTGCTATGTACGTACAAACTTTAGACACTGCTTTTAGAAATACCTTGTAAACATTTCTAGGGTTCAATATCTTTTGTGTGAATGTAGTTGAAGAAATGAATATTATTTAACGTACTAATCCATCTATTATAAAGCTGTTTAACAAGAACTCCTAATATGCAGTAAGGTTAAAAAAAGTCTAATAAAATTCTAACACATTCATTAATATTACTACTGTTATTATTAAAATAATATAAATTCTTTCTCCGAACCTATTGTTTAAAAACAGTCAAGAAAAATTATTGGGTCTTATTACACATTTAAAT
Organism: Macropis europaea; assembly: GCA_916610135.2. Classification (NCBI taxonomy): domain Eukaryota; kingdom Metazoa; phylum Arthropoda; class Insecta; order Hymenoptera; family Melittidae; genus Macropis; species Macropis europaea. The sequence goes on from OU744346.1 coordinate 2,329,572, forward strand.
TTGCTAACAATATTAGTCACCAAGTATGATATTGCAAATTATTGAATAAAATAATGAAAATTCCTTCATTCTTTGAAGAAATGAAACATTAACGAAAGAGGTAATTAAGGATATTTCGTAAACAGTTTAACCGTGAATACGGGGCTCGAATTAAATTCCAAAGGTGCAATTAGTCAATCGTAATCGAGGTGCTCCCCCTTTCTCCCCCGTTCCGCCATTGTCCGGGAAAAAAAATCGTCCTGATTACCGCAATTGTGCCGGACGTGTAATTTTTCAAGGACACGAACGAAATAGGTTCAGGCATTGTCTGAAACAATGGATGGAACGAGAAAAATGTGTCCGTGGCGAGCGAGCCTTGCAACGAGCTTTTTTTCAACCTCCGATTCTTGCATATTTTACATGAAATAAGAAAAAAAATGTTCAAATACGAACTTACTGCTGAATTAACAGTTAAAATTTCAGCTTTAAATTCGAAGTCACCTCTGACGTGACAAAGTTGCTTTTTCCCCAAAATTCTGGAATCACCTCTGGCGAATCTTTTGGATTCAGTGAACAATTGATTCGATAAACAATAGTATTTACTTCTGTGCCCTCAGAAAAATTGCCCTCGAGCCACGGGTCGATACTGATTCAACCCTTAATTGTCGTATGTTCTTCGCAACTAATTAGTAGTTAATGAAATTGAGTTGGGTTCGACTTTATAGAGCCACTATAGTGACCCATCGTATATTAAACCATTTTTTCAGGACATATACACACATCTTTAATAACTAAAGTGTTAAGGGTAGTAGAAAGCTACCCTTTTCAGGAACGAATTTATGAAGATTAAAGAAGGTTACATTCATTAAATAAAAATTTCTTGTATTAAAAAAAGGTACACAAACGATCGTAAAAAGTCAGAACTGTCAAAAAAAAATTATCTACTCGTTCATTAGACATTGAAGAAAAGCTCGTATAGTGTACTGAGCTAAAATAATTATGTAACGTCTCTGGTTTCAGGTTGCAAAAAATTAACTTGAACATTTATTGTAACACGTTTGAACAATAATTTACAGTCCACTGTTCGGATTTGAAGATGCAGTAACGTTGAATCGAAACTCTGAAATTAGCAGGGACTGTGGACAATGAATTTTGCATGCCCCGAAACAGTTCTCGGCGTTTAATAATCAACAGAGCGTCTAAAAGCGGGGGATCCGAGCGGTCCATTTCTACCAATGAACAACTACCTATTTCGTTTCTCGGTTCTTCCCTTTCAAATAGACGCTCGCGTATTGTCATTTCTCTTTGTTGCCAGTCGTACCACTTAACCTATTGAATCTTTCATGAAAACCCCTTTGAAACGGTGCACGCTGAACTGTTCCTGCAAATACGTCGCCCTGTGGATCTGAGATCCAAGGAAACAAGCAAATTTGCGATTGACTCGCCGAATCGTTGTTCCAGATTGCGGTCGATTGTATTCCCGAAATTCTGATCGCTTTCGATGTATACTGACCCAAGTTGGAACTGTGGTAGGACCTGATTCAAACCACCCCCACGTCCTATGAATTGGGATAAAATCACTCTATAGGGTCACAAGACTCTGGACTGATGCTGCTTGAAACTTGGACTTTTAAAGTGAACCAGTGCGGGGTCTAGGACTTTATGCTGCCCATCTTGGCTTCTATAACACCAAAATGATCTTATATTTAACTATACGGCTTTGAGAGAGTTTTATCTGAGAACATAAGATGCCAAAGTGGTCGCAACTTACGATATAAGAGCTCGAGGCGATGGCGTTTCGAAATTGAAACAGTACGTAGTCACAATTTGAGACGTACGACTACATAATTTTTTCAACTGAAGCCAAAGAACTGGAGATGGTCGTACGTGAAGACGTAGAACTGAAAATGGTCGCGTATTTAGACGTAGGACCTCGAGGTAGCTCCAATTAGAGATATAGGAACACAGAGTTGTCTCAATCCAAGACATAGAACTCGAGGCGGTCTCAAGTCAAGGCATAGGTCTCGAGGTAGTCCCAGTTCAAGACACAGGACCTTGACGTGGTCCTAACTTGAGATACAGATCCTCAGGGTTCCATAATTCAGGAAGTGGAACCCGAGGTGCTTTCAAGTCAAGACATAAGACCTCGACGTGGTACCAACTCAAGATATTAGTCCTCGAGGTGGTCCCAAGTCAAGTCATAAAACCTCAACGTGGTTCCAACCTAAGACATAGGACTTCCAGGTAGTCCCAATTCTAGATTAACACTTCGACATAATCTCAACTCGAATCATAGGACTTTGAAACGATCGTCACTCAAGACATAAGTCGTCGAACTGGGCCCAAGATCCAGAAATAATCGGAACTGAACCCTTACCTTCAGCATACTTAATCCCTCTTTAACTCTAGTCCTACAACCATTAGAAGCTTCCAAATTATTGCAACCACAATTAATAAACGATCGAACGCATAAAAGACCTGGGGCATGTAAAGAGTCGACAACAAAGCAACCTCACAAAATCGATTTGAACCATATGAGAAACAAATGAAAAAGCACACTCCAGAGGCAATTTCCGCGCGATTACCCCATGCAGACGATTCCCGCAAATTCTCACCTTTGAACGCGTTCCTGTAACGGACGTTTTACACAATATCACCGTGGAATATTAAAACCAGTCGCATTACCATGTCCTGCAAGATACGAGGCCGGTCGAATAACTTCGCCAATTAAAATCTGGGTCGTTAAACGCTTTCAGGCATTACCAGAACGCGTGTCCTCTATATACAACCGGTGTAACCTTCCTTCTGCCCCAATTCGAGCTTTTTCCAGCCCTCCAGACCGCGATTCCTCGCGAACAACTTCCGGTAATGGTGGGATCTCGCCGTCGCTATCGGGTCATCCCGCGAGTAATGTCTTTTTCCAAAGTTAATTTCCCGTGTAAACGGGACAATGTTCGAAAGTACTTTTAAACACCGACACACACGGTGTCCCAGAAAGTTTTGGCACGATTTTTACAACGTATTCCACTAATCGCGTCGGCGAGCAAGCCTCTCCGAGCCCTACGAGGCTATTTTCCTGAAATGCGTCAATTTATAGGCTGACTGCCACAGTGGAAACTTCCGTACCTAGTCAGACATGGTATAACCTGATTCTTTGATTGGAGATACTCGAGAACGGTAATATTTAATTATAAGAGGGTATACCTATTATTTGTTAATAACTATTTGGCATAAATATTAGTCGGTATTTTACTAGGATTAATAGTTATTTAATTAGACAATATTTGACGTGCCAGCTGAGATAAAAAACGTACAATTTTGGTATTGGAACTGTTTTTTCTTCATCGAATAGTTTCTGTAATGTTGAGACGAAATTTTAAGGGCTGTTTTCACCCCTCCGGTATGGAAGTCTGCTAATGAGGGAAGTAAGCATCGAACCGTTTCCTGAGTACTATGTTACATAAAAATTTGATGAAAGTCGGTTTGTGTCGCTCGGTCGATGTCCCTTGGGTGCTGCGCACCGCAAAAAAGTGTTTCAAAAGTTTATAGAGGATTTTGGAAGATTGTTCGTTGGATTTAATCTGGTTCGAAACAGAGACGAGATCCCCCTGGGACATTTTGGATGTATAATTAACGTATTGCGCCGCAGGGACCGCGAGTGTACCTGTTTTCATAAATTAGGGGCTGCACGGTGCCAAGAGCCAAATTTTGTAAGTTAGGTTTCGCCATTTCCACGGGAATTGAAGCCGTTTGTTTGAGAAACTTTTATAATCCGACCGAATCGACGGTACTCTGGCGATAAAAGATTCAGTGAATGTTAAATAATTGTTATTAAAATTGTAATGAAAGGAGATCTGGTAAACAGACATTCGTCTCAAATAGAAGATATAAAAATGGCGTCTTTAGTACCAGCTGGCTTCAGGTTTTCTTTCTAATTTAAGTATTATTAATGACTACACGCGTGTGTATTACTTTTTCCAGAATTTTTTAAACATTTTTAATGCCTTCGATTTCTCACGGAATACAAATAATTTCTCTCCAATTTTAAATCGTCCTTGAAGAAGTAAAAGGTTAATGATCACCGACGCTTAAGGATTACAAATTTTCGGAGATACTAATTTTTCAATTTAAACATTCTCGATGGCATATATTATCTTCCTCAGAAATTTCGAAATATTTTGAATGCCTCTAATTTCACACGGAATAAAAATAATTGCTCTCCAATTTTAATAAATTCGTCCTTGACAAAGTTATGTATATGAACATGTTTAATGAATCTTGACGATTAGACAGCACAGCATCAGCGTAAATAAACATTGAAATTATTTCTCTGGTTGTCACTGCAAAATGTTGGCCCGAAATATTGTTGCAATTTAACGAGTTCCTTCACTGACAATTTTAGAGGAAGAAAGAGGGACAGACAGAGAAAGAGAGAGAGAGATATTAAAGAGAAAAGCATTTTCACGCGCGCGGTAATTATGCGAATCCGTTTGTCTGATCCTGAGAACCGAACAGATGCTCTGCGCCGGTGATTTGGTATTAAAATTATTCCGCTCGGGCTTGTTGTTCGCAAAACTTTAAGCAATTCATTTCTCAATATTGTTCCAGCTACATTTCCACGCGTCACTGCTTCCTGAAGTAGAATATTCATAATACACAGCAAAGATAAATATTCCTTAATATTTATCTTGTAATGAAGCTCCAATAAAAATAAATGACTATACTTAAAAAAGTAAGGGACTTGTAAACCATATTAAAATTTATTACATCTTCTTTGTCAGACATGAAGCGCAAGAAATACTTGTAATATTCGTAACAGGCCTTCTGATTGACTCCATGCAATAACATTCAACAAACATAAAAAATCAAGTAAATTGGAAGAAAAGGAATATTAATTTAACATTAAAAACAAAAATGTTTATCAAGCCTCTCGCTCTGTAGCAGCAAAAACTGTCTTGAAAAATCTCCTTCTAATAATTATCTAAAATCAAACCATCTAAATTAACACGTTGATTGCCGCGGGGGTCACCGGTGTCCGGAACTAAAATTTAATTTAATTAAATAACTATTTATTATTACACAATCCTGAGCAATTTTCACGTTGTAACATTAATGTACGAACATAAAAACACACTTGAATACTCGAATACTTTTTTCTTTTACCGTTTACATTAAAAATAGTTAATTATGTCGTGTCTGGTCAGGTATGGCTGTTTTCACTGTGGCACTAAACGTGTAATCCCTTAACACGTTCACAACGACAGTAGAAAACCCCTTAACTAGACAGACACGTAAAAATGGCTAGGAACTAATACACATGGTTGATTGTACAAATATTTATTTATTTGATATCGCACTTTTAATTTCTACCATCAATTTAGTGTGAGTATTAGTCAAAATTTTATAAGAGAGTTCTGTAATGGAATTAAAATTGATGCGTGCACCGAAAACGGTACACGCGGCGGGGAAAATGTTAACCGTACAACCCTCCAATAAACATTAAAAATACTACGAACTATCAGGATGTTGAAAAAAAATAATTCTCAGGCTGCGGAAGAGAGAAAGCGTGTCAACGATTCACAGAGAAAATTCACAGAAGGTATTTCATCGATCGGAAAATATACATAGCAACCATACGCATCGCTTGATTTTTTTCTCCACTCATCGACAGCGCGAAAACGAAAGCTCCGTTTCGGGCTTAGAATCGTTCGAACGCTTCGTTCTGTTAACGAGGGTCGAGGTATCGACTGCAGAACGATCGAGATGCAATAATAACGGGAATGAACCGTAATCCTGGCTCCCGTTGAATTCGTTCGGTTCGATTCATCGGGGCTGATGTGGAAATCGATCCGTCTAATGTGGAAATCGATGGACGCGTTTCTATGCAAGCAATTCGAGACTAGCCGGATTTTATGGTCGACGCCGGGCCAAACCGGCCGCGGTTTGTTGTTTGCGGAAATTCAAAAACAACAAGTGGTCGGTTCGTTGAATTTTGCAAACGGAAACGAACCACCGGCCGCTGCATTCTCGATGAATCGAACGTCATTAACAGATTGAAATCAGATTGAGTCACGGTGGAACCACGGTTATCCGAAAATTGGTTAACTTACAATTAGAGCAGTTACAGAGAAAAATTATCATTAGTGACTCTGTGTGTTGAACACGTTGAATGGCGTGGAGGTCACCGGTGACCGGCACCTCAAATATAATTTAGTTAAATAATTATTGATTGTCAGAAAATTCTGAGCAAACTTCATACCGAAGCAATAATGTAGGAACAGAACAAGATTGAGTATTCAGACCTTTCCTTCTTTACGATTTATATAAGGAATAGTACATTATATCGTGTCTGATTGGGTATGGCTGTTTTCACTGTGCCACTGAACGTGATAATTCTCCTTATATGCCGTTCTACATAAATAAATACAAACAAAAGTATATACATCCCTACTGAACATCCAAATCGTAGCATTTTTCCTCACACATTGCCCTGTACAAAATAAAAAACATTTTGAAACAATTGTGAAACTAGCTCTAAAGAGATACAAACAATAAACACACACTTTAAATTTTCCCCAATTGCATTTTATATAAAATACCAGGACAACTTTTTATTTCAACACCCTCCACGTAGGAAAAAAATCGACAAAAATGGCTCGTGACACGGAGACAATAGAAAACAAATTTACCGCAGCTCTAAATCCGGAGAAGGGTTACGAAAATACGCTGAAACGATTCGAAAGCTTGCGGAACAGAAATATCCACGACGAACTTCCCATTGCAGTTTTCCAAGGTGCATGATGCTGCGTCCATCGGATACGTAACGATGAATTGTTGCAAAATATAATGGTCCCTTTAGTCAATGGTACGTGTTGTGGTTGTCCGTGAACGCGTACAGCTATGTAGATGCCCGTGTATATTATATCCATTGAACAGACGGTCTCTCGTTAACGGACAATGGACATCGGGAAATAGCATCGTGGCCGAGTTCGAGATTACCAAATTAATCGGATGCTACTCACAAAGAAAGTCTATTTTCGAGCTTCGTGCAAGCTCCGCGGACCGGCAACGTATCTATTGTTCGGATACGTTATCATAATCCCGGTCTTCTTTTCTTGTTACCGATACCGCCGTTACGGAGAGATAATTCGTCATCTATAACAGAGAATCGATCAGTTGTATAGTAGAACCTCGATGGTTGCAGAAAAATGGAGCTGAGAGTTCGTGCGAGTGAGAGGGTTCCTGCAGCTATCGAGATAACCGACCAGATACATGAGAAACCCCTCCAGATAATTTATATAACGCAGTGATGACCACTGGAGCCGCGGCCTTCCCCCACTCTAGGTCACTTCCCCTCGTTTCAGTTGCCTCCAGTTCCCCTCGGACAATGGACGCCCCAGATCACGGTTTATGTGAGGGGAATGGACCTAGAGTGGGGGAAGGCCGCAGCTCTGGTGGTCATCACTGCTATAACGATACAACTGGATCTAACGCTTTCCTCTTCAAATGTTCGTTGATTTTCATTTGTCATATTGTTCTTACTGGTTGTAGATCAAATGCAACGCACGAGCTTCACGTGCATGTATCGAGTTTCTACCGTAATAGGGAATTTAGTTAAATCAGGACCCCCTAAAAATTCTGTCGACTTTTCTGATAGAAGAGAATATATCGGATGAAAGTTTCTTGGTTTCCAGGGGTGAAATTACGCAGCGTCCTTTTCGTTGTATCTCTGGAATTTAGGGTCTTCTCGAGATCATTAAATATCATCCTGACTGCTCTCGAAAATTCACCGTCGCTGATAGATATGATTTCTGCATTTACAGTGCATAACAATTTATTGTTGGCCGTGCTTGAACCTTGCTAATACTTTCTCTAGGGATTCTACCTCCATTGCTAATACTCTCCTAGTTGCTCCACCAATGTAAACTAGGCTTTACTCCACTACAGTGCTGTTTACTCTACTCTACCAACTTGCTACCAGCTTTGGTACTCTGCCAACCACTTGTCCAATCGTTTAAATGAGTGTAGCAAACGGATTTATGCTACTAGCCATACTCACTATCCCAGTTACTCTACCACAGTGCTGTTCACTCTACTCTACCGACTTCCTACTAGCTTTGGTACTCTGCCAACCACTTGTCCAATCGTTTAAATAAGTGTAGCCAACGGATTTATACTACTAGCCATACTCAGTATCCCAATTACTCTACCACAGTGCTGTTCACTCTGCTCTGCCAACTTACTACTAGCTTTGGTACTCTACCAACCACTTGTCCAATCGTTTACACGAATACAGTAGTTCAATTTCTTCTGCTACCCTTACTTAGTCTGCCAATATAAACTAGGCCTTGTCTAGCCGAAAAACAAAGCAAAGAAAGCACGGTGATGTGTCATTTTTCAGGAACCCATAACACCGTTGCAATTTATGTCACTCTGACGTAATCGTTGCACCCCATTTCTCCCAGCAACTCCTTTTCCATCGTACGTGCCCTGTTTTTCGTCTCCAAACGTGGGGTTTTTTCCAGCAGCATCCCTTTCTTCGTGTTCGAACCTGTTAATCTCCTAATTTTTGTCGAGCAGCCTGGCTGACGCGGAACGGTTCGTTGGAAGCGTGTCACGGAACTTTGTTGCCGCGCGAGTGAAGTTCGAAACGGTGGTATTTGGAAATTACTGGCCGGTATCGCGTTACGCTCGCAATTCTGCAACGGGGACGCATTTCTGCTCGCGTATCGCGGAAATTTATTCAACTTCCATTGTTTTAGTCGGTCGTGGCAGCGAATTAATTTAAAATTCAATCAAACGCGCTTTCGACGTGCGGCCGTGCGAGACGGCACTTCGTCGTTCCGCGGAATGAATTCCGCAATCGATCCGCTCGGGCCGCTGTTGAAACAGAAAAACAGTGAAACGCATGCAGAGAATTCTGAATCCCACACACCGAGCCGTATAAATAACATGATCGGTGATCGATGGAAGAATATTTTAGTGCGTGTCGGTCGACGGTTTCCGAGAAATTATTAGTCAAAATTATTTCTACACGCAGAAGGAGCTAAATGTTATTGTTTAAAGTATAAAGACATTTGTTTAAGGGAGTTCACTTGATGCTAAATTCTATTTAAGAGGGTCGTTAATCGTTTAATTGAAATACAAATAAAGTTCTAACGCTAATTTCACCTCGATTTCAGGTACTGTAAAAGAATATTTTCGAACATATCACTTGCTAGTTTTGCAGAAATTATTATTTAAAATTGTTTGTAAAAATAGAGGACGGTATATATTATTATGTAAACTCTAATGCATAGAAGAACAAGCTCTGTATACTCGTTGAAAGAAGTTCAATTAATAATAAATTCAAATAAGTGGTTAATATGACGTGAATGTAACAAGAGCGTTGCTAGCTGTTTCATTAAAATAAAAATAAAATTATCTCAAAACTACGCAGGTCTGTACCTACGAAGCGAGTCATCAGCTTACTCCAATATCCTGGAATTTGTTGAAAAACAACAGAACCGAGCTCTGAAATTAAAAAGCGCCTCACAGCTTACCCCGGGGCTCTGAAAATTTGTTTAAACGCAACAGACTGAAATTACAAGGCTGATTACAGGGCTCTGAATTTTTTCTAAACACAACAGAACCGGTCTCCGATTTTTTCCTGACACCCTGTGCATCGGACGGCAGACAGACCGCACGATGCTCCCCGTGATTAGAATTTCCGAATTTCCACGTTAAACCGGGAGCAATTATCGCGGTAAATAAGCGTGTTCCGAGCGATTTCGCGAAACTCCCAACGTCGCGGGGCGAGTTGCCGAAGTAACGACGAGAGTCAAGATTTATCCGAGGGTGATGCCTGAAGAGGGAACGCGATTCATCCCGTCAAGATGAACCCCCTGGCTATGAAATACCTTTTGTGGTACGGGGTGAAATGTTAAGGGCCAAGCAGATCGGATTTATGATATGTCGACGGAGAAACATCAGCGAACTTCGCTCCGGGTATCGACGTTCCGTAAATTTCAAGCTCCGGATATAAACTTGATAGCTGAAAATTTATAAAAATTATTAACCCTTAAATGCATAGTGTTGACGTTTGGCAACATACCTATATTTCTTAATGCATGCGTACCGAATGGTGTGTTCGAATGTACACATACTGCCAATGAATATGGTGTCGAGATAAAAAAGTAATAAATAAATTAATAAATATTTGTTGAAAGAAATATAAAGAGTGAAATGGATTTTTTAAATTATATTTCTATGATTTTTTGATGCGTATATATTTCATTGTTTCTAGAGAAATCATGCATTTAAGGGTTAATCTCGTCCGTGCTTTGCGTTAATTCGTTCCATTTATCTCAGAAAAATGTGACAAATTTAAAAAAGCAGTATAGATCGTTGAAATTTTAATTCCTTACTGGCATGCCCTGCGTGTGGCTGCGTCTGCGATTTTTCTGCGTACAGAATTCTCTTTCGAGCGTCCGGGCGCCGAAGTTTGCCACCTAGCGGCCGTGCGTGAACTATGCCCCTGTGGACGTCACACTGACAAAAAATAGTCTCGTGTCTTTTCCTCGGTAAAATGTAGCCTGTGACATTCCTGAAAATGTAAAAAAAGCTATTGCGAAGATTTCGTAACAATTGATTCAGTAATTTTTTAGATCTTTGCGGACATTATTACTCTTCATTATTATAGTAAGGTTTCCAATTAAAGAATTTGCAAATTTGACTATTTATCTTTTTTAAGATTGTGCCAATTTGTCACTAAGAGACAAATTCGGTTGGGAAAATGGAGGACTGATGAGGGTTCAATTATTACGTGTTCGAATTTACCTTAAAGCGTACATGAATTAATATGTTCGAAATGAACGCGATTCGTGACAGTTCCATCGCGACAGGTGTACTACGGTGTTCCATGAATTCCGTCTTCCTGAGCACCCTGTATAAATCATCCGGTAGCTTAGCAGCGTGTTCGATAACTAGAAACTGCGGTTCCCTGTTTACAGGGTAAACGGTTCCATCGGCTAGCTTGCACGGAGTTCGTTTGCCGTGGAATCTTCAGGGTGTTCTCCGAGGCAAAAGCGAACCAAGTTGATGCGAACGCTCGTAAATCGACTAACAAGAATTTATCGTGAGAGAAAATTTAAACTGGCGTATCAAAAGGAAAATTTCACGCATAGAAGTACACCGGATGGACAGTTTACAATTTTTGCCTGTTGCTTCTGTTGTCAACCCTTCGAGCAGCGGTGCCTAAAAAAGTGGGCCATTCGTTTTGGTATTATTTCTTATTATTGTTAATACCAGCGACAATAATAGATATGAAACAAAGAGAGTAAGGAAACACGAGTCAAGAAAATATAGAAAGAAGGGAAAAATAATAATAAGAGTAACAAAAAGTTACAATACACTGAACTTAATTTTTGTGTATTAAACACAATTTTATTTCAGTGGAACAATTTCAGAATTTAACCCAGCTTAAGACAACCCCTTGCGTTTGGAATAAAATTTAAAAGATCGTCCACAAAGTGCCTGTTTCTTTCATAAATTAATTGAATAGTTCATTCTAGGAGAAAATAAGCAATACAAGTGAAAAGACTAAGCTCAGAACGATGTACATAATATTTGATTATAACATTATTATGTGGGTGTGTCATATCAGCCCTTGACAGTCACGGGATGGACACGTAAAGGGTTAATATTCAGCTTACAGTTTCCCTTTACCAATAAATAGGTTCGGTCAAACTCTCATTAAAAACTTAAACTCAGTGATACAAACAAATAAACAGTAACAAAATAAGGAAAAAACATCAGCAATAGAATATAAAAAATAATTTCCAACCCGCTCCGTTGAAGCTTCTTTAAACTAAGCAAAGGCGAACATGAGTTAACTTGCAAAACTTAATATTAAAATTGTGAGATGTCAGCAAGAATTTGTGGCTGGAGACGCGAGGAAAATTCAACCCAGACGTATCCGTCGATCATGATAAATTCAGCCGTGAAAGGGTGAAGGGAGTGTTTCCTGAAAAAAATAAATTGATCCCGAGGTAATCGCGTCAGCAACCGAGAAAAATGTCGTTCAGGGCGTTTATGTACTCGACCGTCTGTTTATGCAGCCACGGCTTGACCCGTGACCTTTGCGAAACGAATTTCGGAATCGCTTGCAACCGTGTCTACCCTTGTCTGCTCTTTTTCAGCCGACTGAAGAAATATTTGAGCTCGACACGAAGTGTTTTCACTCAACAAACCGTGCACGCCGTACGCCGAACCTGTGCAAGCAGTCTTGTCATTTTTTGCCTGATCCCTTGTAATTTTCTGCGTGATCCGTGGGACGAGGGGGTTGGCCAACGTGGTTCGATGCAAAAATGAAGTTCTCCCTAAAAAAATCAGTTCACAGAGATTGCACGGGGTGTGTTGCATCCCCAACTTTGATGAATTTATTCTTACGTCTCTAGCAGATCGTCTATCAACGCACAGTTATATCTTTCTCTTTCGAAGCTTCACTTTCTCAACTTTCTCTTTTGCAAGCTTTTTAACTACTTCCTGTCTATCCTTGCTTCCATGCTTTTTTTATCAAGGTTTCGTGCAGGCATGGTCAGCATCACACATTTGGCAACCAGACCTGTACAACCGCTTTCACTTTCACCATCCGGTCTTCGACTACCTTCTCTACACCTCTCTTTCTATTTCTACCTGTTTTGGGTAAAATTCTCCAACACTTTTCACGAGTACAATTTTAACTCCATATGTCACAACCCATCGAATATTCAAGAGACACCGGATCTTCTAACAATTCTCTGATTAATCAAAAACCCTCCGTGCATGCCCTCATGGCGAATTTTCAGTGCTCAGAATCGATGTTGACTCAGGGTCTGCGTATAGCACTTTTGGAACGTCCTGTGCATCCCCTAAATTCTCCAATACTTTTCGTGAATCCAATTAGAGCTCCACACACCGCAATTCAACAGATATTCCAGAAACTCTGGGTCTTCTGATAATTCTCTAATTAATCAGAGATCCTCCGTGCATATCCTCATGAAGTATGTTCTCACGTTCATCGACATTCACTTGCAAGGAAGGGTATTGAACCATCCCTTCCCGATTTTGATGAAATTCTACAGATTTGTAGAATAGCCGAAAATAAGAGACTCGTATTTCTTTAGCTGCGGATACTCGAATTTAAAAGATGAAATCACCCCCTGAAAATTGACACCCCCTAGGCTACCTCGAAAACTATTAACTATTTTTGAAAATCCTCTTTACGAAATTATTGTACATAAAAACCCGTACCTTTTCGCAATTTGAAGTATACTTTTATCATAAATAGTTTTCGAGATAGCTTTGGGAGTGTCAATTTTCAGGGGGTGATTTCACTCCTTAACACGTTCGCTACCAGCGTCATATATGTGTGACGCGTCGATTCTGTTTTGAGAGCTCGCGTCACACATGTGTGGCAGAGATAATTGATGAAAATAATGCGTGGTCTGTGGTGGACGTTTTTCTCGAATCAACCACGGTAGTGAACGTGTTAATGAGAGTTTTGACACTTTATTGACATATCGTAGCGTATCTGACCAGGTATGGGAGTCTCCACTGTGGTAGTCAACGTGATAACTTGAACATCCATAGCTAAAAAAGAAATAGGTGTCTCTTATTTTTGGTTATTCTAAAAACCTGCAAAATTTCATATAAAAATCAGGAAGGAACGGTCCGATACCCTTCCTTGTTAGCACAATCTGCTCCCTTTTCCCATTAGCCCCATCCGTCGGTAGGTTTCCTTTAATTTGATTCGAGCGAATTCACCGGTACATGCACGCCTTTATTTCGAAGGTAATTTGATTTCCCGACTCCGTGTTTCTTTGGGCGGGAGCACACGCGTGCCGGGGTCCATTTGCAGAATGAAAACTGTCACAGAGGATGAAAGGGTGGAGGGTTCGGCGGGCCGGATGGATAAGCTATCTCGGGGTCGCGATTACACCCTTTCTGGTTCCTCTTTCACGTGGAACTCTGCCACGGATAGCTTAATATCCTGTTTTGCTGGACGACTGATGCGCACACGGGCGACCGTTTCGGGCGGATATTTTATTAAAATCTCCGGGGCCGTTTATCTTCTGCCCGCAATATCGCGCGGGATCGCGAAAATTGTTTGTTCGCCGGCTATCAGTCTCACGGAGAGGATGACGGGAAACACGGGAGACGTTATCGAGTGTAAGAGATCGATCTCATCTTCCCTCGAATGCTTCCACGGGCTACCCTGTCCGAACGCCAAGGCGATTTTGTTTTATACAGTGGCCGAGGCACGTGAAAGGAGACGGTGAAACTCGTGAGCGGTAATGAGGAGTCTGCAACGTGTAAATTTTCTCGGTTATTATCGGCTTTGATGAGTCACGTTGCTGAAAATGGTTTAATTATTTGAATAACAACCCAACGTGATCCAATTCCCGCCTCTCCTATGGCAGATGCGGTGTTCGATCGACCCTCACTCCGTAGACGTGTTTTTGCTACCTTCAAACTGTAAATATGGGTCATTCATGTCAGACGCGTCTTTCAATAGGTAGAAGCCTTAAAAAAATCTGAAAAAATTCATGAAGCTTCCTTGAACATTCTAAATAAACATCATGGTAACGGATTTGGAAAATAATTGGGTTAAATAGACTACTATTGCAAATATATAAAGGCGCGTGTACACATTCGGTAAGAGCAAGGGTTAACACTTTGACCGTCTTATTTATTGATCACTGACTTATTTATCTGAACACGAATACTATCAGTAAGATGTTTGAGAAGATCGAACGGAACCAGCAAAAATTGTAAATAATTATTAATATTAATTAAGAGGATAATTTCAGATTATTTTCGTGTTTCAGCGAAGTTTAGAAAGTCGTTTCGTTTTCGATAATTGTTTATCACCGAATTCAGCGTATTACTTGACAAAACAGCAAACTAACCGTTAGTATGCTGTAACTCGTTACCTACTTTATTTACAAGCTTGAAGTGGTGCAGTAAATATGTTAGTCTCCGTTACAACAATTGCGCCCACAGAGTTGTCACAAAATTAAATAGTCTGAACATGCACCGTTGCTTGAAAATAAATCATAAGTCAAGGGGTTGAATATCAGATACCTTTTTCTACTTCCCAATCTCACAAAGACAGTTAGGTGTCCTGTTCCTCATTACTCACCCTGAATATATTTTCTTACATATTTTCTTTAAAGCTGGTACGTTGATTTGAATATTTTAAGCGTTTCAAAACGCTAAGGGTGGTGCATCGATGTCTAAAATTTCCCTTGAATCAGAGTTGGCATTACAGTAAGAAAGTTCGTTTGAACATTTCTTTCCGTACACCACCGGCAGCAGTTTGCAGTTAATCTGAAATCTGAACGGATGAAACAGCTTCTTTTCCGCTTTGCGGACTCGTTACAGAATTTTTTCATTAAGCACCGGGTCCGCGGTAGGAAAAACTTTGTTCCGTGAATAATTTCATTCGTCGAGTATTTGTGAGCGCAAACACGCTGAGAACACTTTATCCTTTGAGGATCTTCCACCGGTCTCCATTCCCCACGAAAAAGATATTTTCATTTTAGAATCAAAGCTCCCGTGATCTCGAGCAAAATTTAACACAACGAACGCATCAAAGAATTACGGAAGCTTGCTTCAAATGATCAGCAGGACGAAAGAAATTAAAAAGGAAAGACCTGAATTAATAAATAATTGATGGTTGACCCTAAATTTTTATTGCACACCTTCATTTATTTTATTTTTTTAGTTATAGTTATGATATTATCACGCATGGCGCAAAGCCTGCAGCCTCAGATGCTTCCAAGTTTTAATGCACAAAATCCTGGCAACCTGTTGACCTCCAAAAGGTGCATCAAATATTCTTTGAAACAGAGTCTGTGCATGCCGACAATTTCATCGTACTTCATGGTTTTTTATTAAAACAAACAGAATTAATGAATATGTAACGAGACTCCACCGCATTTTTACGAGCAAAGAATCTTCATTTTCAGGTTATTTAACGGTGTGTGAATTCCTGTTTTGTCAAGTTAATGTAGAGATTTATATTATCGGTTCTGTACATTTTGATTTTGTTGATTATTCTGTTATATTTAATTTGTTTTCCTTATCAACATTATTCTTTTTGTAAATAGCAATTAGCAAACCGAATTCCGGGAGATACGAACGTATTTATATTTGCAGAGTTGGAGATCGTTAAAAATTTATAGATAACTTTATTTAATAAATTAAAATGTTAAAATAAATTCAGAAATTTTTAATTAAAGTGTTTCTGTTGACGAAAGTATTTAAATCATATTTAAATAATTCACAAAGCCGCCACAACTGAGCACAGGCGACGTCATCTCTGACAGAAGCCCGGAACTAAATAGCGAAAACTCAAGAACTGTTGAGGGTTGCGTTGCACCACGGACGAGGTATGGAATAGACTGCTCATCCGATGCTTTTTTGTGTCACACGGCTCGGGGGTGCTAAGACCCCCTTACCATTCTCGCGTCACATCCAGACGAGGTCTGTGATTAACACTCTCACGAAGTTTCCTGATAAGTCACAATAAAATGTACAACAAACAGGATCAGATCCAACAAATAAACACAAAAGAAAATGTGTCACAAGTCATTAAAAATCACAGACTCGTCTGTGGAGCACTGTCGAGCACCGCTCCACTGTCCACCGGGTGTACCCACGCTTTTGATCGCTAACGTGCACCGGTGATGTCCGAGGGGGTGGTTGAAAAAGCCGTTGGAGCGGTAAATAACAATTCGACGCGCGCACGGTAGATGTTAAATTATCAACTGACAAGAAAATACGGTTAGCACCTGCTAGCTGCCAGGTGTAGTCAAGTGTGACACCGAAGTGCGCAGCGCGTTGCGCGTCACCTGAGCGCCGTTCGGGGCCTCATTTGACTTCGGACCGCGCTACCCCTAACATCGTTTGACGGCTCGCGCTTAACCTATCGTGTTTTCGCGTTTCATCGTCTTCTAAACCATATCTAATCAATATTCATCGCATTTAATATTCACTACTGCTCTCGTTGAACATTCGTTCGCTATTGTTTATTATTAATTAATACTGTTTTATTGTTAATTAATTCGTGGTTCCGTGACTTAACCCAACGGCCTTCGTGACCTTACCCGGTTTCCTTATTCGATTTTTGCGTTTACATACGTTGTCTTCCGATACATTTAAACAATTTGATATCTATTTAAATAATTATTTTGATTTTTAATCATTTCTCAAGTTTAATTATATTTCATTTGTTCTATATTTTGGGATTTGACCTACCGGTTTTCGTGACATTACCCGATCTACATATTCGACTTTTTCGTTTACATACGTGCTCTTTCGGGTACATTTAAATAATTTCGGGATTCATTTAAATAATTATTTGAATTTTTAATAATTTTTCGATTTTAATTATCTGTCATTAATTCGATATATCGAAACGTGATCCAGTACCAAGATTAAATAGGAACAGTTGAGTTTGAATTTCACTTTTGATATTTTAAATCGTTTAATCCATTGTTTATATTAAAGAATAGTTGGAACAACTTACAGTTTGCTGCAACACCTTCGCGATTAATAACATTCCAATATTATTTAAACATCATACCGTCTTCATGGAGCTATCGCAGCTCCGAACATAATATTTTTTCTATGCAAGTTTTCATAAAATACAATCTCCGTTGTGAAACCATTTAACAAATAGTATCACTCGATTAACTCTGATTATTGCAAGAAGATTTAAAAACTTATCAGACAAGCCTGGCCGACCGATCGACACATATCGATTAAGAATTTCTAGCTCGAATTCTAATGATTCGCAATTGATGAAAGTCACCTATCCTACGCAGAATTTCATGCCGAACACGCTGGTTCTTGCTAGAATAGCGTATCTCTTTTGGTTTCGCCAAAAACTCAAGAATTGTGGAAGGCTGCGCCAGAGCAGTCTGGCCGGCCGATCGATATGTATCGATTAGGAATTTCTAGCTCGGTGCTCAGTGATTCGAAATTGATGAAAGTCACCTATCCTACGCAGAATTTCATGCCGAACACACTGAAGAGGTGACACAAAGTTTCGCAGATTTTTTAAAGTGACATCACGATTCCAGGAAAATCCGCGAATTAATTTCGCGGTTTTCTGTACGCAGTGCTGAGTCAGAACTTAGAATTTTTCGAGCTTTTCTACGATTTTACTGCTTTCACGAGGGAAATTAAGGGAAGAGGAATTAAGGGAATTGTAACTTATACACTAAAAATAATAATACAATTTGTCTGAGTAACTTTTATTTATTTAAATAATCATTGGAAATTACAGTGGATTTCTGCAAGGTTTTACAATTTATCGTAACACAATTGGCTTAATCCCAATGTTCATTTAACAATCTAGACATTCTTGAACTATCGTAATTTAAATATACAAGACGTATCAACTATTTCTTAAGACGTTCCGTGTCGCGTGGGTCGTATGCGCCCCACGCACCAAATTCAATTATTCTAAATAAATGGCAATATTCTTTATATTCCAATTATAACGAACGCCACAATAATAGGAACAAATGAATAGTATATCATAAGACAATTCAATGTTTGTGTTTTTAACGTTATGCATTTATAGAAACTTATTTTCACTCGTCCGACTAGTTATGGAATTTTTCACTGTGGCATGGAACGTGTTAAACAATACTACAGAAGCTTGAGAATATGTAAAACTTATGAATAAAGTACAGTACGTAATATATGTTATCTGAAGAATGCGTTAAAATTATATTTTATATATTATCAATCCTTCGACCGCGATCTATATACGATGTGAACACGGGAACGCCTATGGGCGTCAGGAGCACACGATGAACGGTTTTCCATATCGCAGATAGCGGCACCTCTGTCCGAAGTCCAGAATTACCAGCGGCTGTGCGCGCACCGCCATCTTCTGCCTGTATCTGGAACTAAACAACGACGTGCCGCTCGAGGCGCCCCTGGCGGATTTATGTATAAATAATCCGGTTCCTTTCGCTAGATGGCGCCACTTGTGATTTCGCTATTGAGTTCCGAGCTTCTGTCAAAGATGGCGACACTTGAAATTTCGGTTGTTAATTCCGGGGTTTTATAAGAGATGGCGCTGCCTTTCGGCGGTGCATGTGCATTATGATTCTTCAAAACGTATGCACCTATGCGTATGTTGTGTTAGGTGCTTTTACTGTTTCTATGATTTATACTTTTCTACGTGAGAACTTTCGCTGCTTTCTGCAGACACTTATATTAAATTAGTTGATTCGTTACAGAGATGGAAGAATTTAAGGGCATTTAGTACTCACAATTATAAACGAACAATGTTAAATGAACGTAGATCACCGAAAATAATTTTTGGAACATGTTTTCGAGTGCCGAAGTTGCTGAACGCCCATTGGCGTTTTCCGCGCGGGCTGTAAAAATGCATAAAGCGCATTTAAGTGTCCGTAAGACGAAAGATTAATTTTGAGAGCTGCATTCTTAATTAGGCATTTCTTGATCCAATTTAAAAGTACTACACGCTTCTCAATTCTTTGATCATTTCTACGAATAATCATGTAATAATTGTGTATTAAATATGACACTAATTTCTTTCTTGAAAAAAGAAAATGAGATGTTTGTGATGGTTTTACCATTTGCGTAACATTACATTTTTTGTACTACCTGTTCAGCCAATTTCAATTTTATTTTTTCATGTTATGAGATTTAACCTCAGGTACAAAACAATATTTTGCAGTTACTTTTCTTTCACTCTTACGCTAATTCACTTTCTGTTTCTTCGTTTAATGAACCGAGTATCACGTCAGAGGTGACTCACCAATTTTAGGAATAATATATACCGTCACGCCAGGGGTGACTCCACAGAGTAAAGGGTTAATCGTTGTAGTTCAATAAATAATTGAAATACGGAAGAAATACAAAGAGTTTGCAACAAAATTAATTGTTAGCAATATACGAAAAAATGTTCGATCATGTATTTACATATAAATGTCGAATTACATACGAGGCGGGAACGATTGTAAATAAACTTGAACATTCCTCAAGACACTCTAAATTCATAAATATTACATTAACAATAACAGAATCGAGTAGAATAACTTAAACGTAAGATGAAGCTGAAGTTTCGAGTCTTTTCAAATTTTCAAAAATCAATATTCACATTCACGGAACAACAATTAAAAGATTTTGAATATCGACTGAAAATCTGGTGATGCTGCAGGTACACCGAGATTAGACCGATCAAGGTCATATCCCCTCCGCCGAAATGACACCTTCCACTTTTAGATTAGGTTTATCACGGCGCATTGCTGCACCTCGCTCCTCGTGCCAATTTTATCATTTATACTCATTCATATTAACTTACATTCTTAACATGTGTTTAAGGTTGCTGCGATAAGAACATGTTAATTATTCTTTTAAAACAGTATTCGAGTCATACATAAATTTTCACCCTCTTCGAGCAGAAATTAAAGTTGCACTGTGGATAAAGAAGTGACCTTGAACGTCCTAACCTTAATGTCTACTTGTACCAAGAGCACTCAAACGAGCGCCACGGATACTCGTGGCAGTCTATTCAATTCTGAAACATAATCCTGCACGTCGTTAGTTTGGATCATCCTAATGATCATATGTAACACAACATACACAACACATCCCCATACATAATGAATACACACATGTATACGTCCATGTAACGGTGTCGTTTTCGTTCCTTTACTCTGAGTGTTACAGCGTTAAAGAAGCCACTGCATACAGGACTTGGGTTTTTAATTCGTTCCATCACATACTCTCCCTTCGCAAATGTTTCATTAATTTGTTTCTTTTAACGCGTTATCAAAGAGTTCCCTTACGCTTACGCTTGAATAAAAATAAATATTTTCGATTGTGTCCTAGAAAAATTGTTGCAAGCTATATATATATATATATATGTATAATATAATATATTATTATTATATACCTACCTACTTATAGATTACGTTAAGTATTCTTAAAACGAATGGCTGGCCTGTCTTCGGCTGGCCCGCGAATGCGAATACAAATTTCAATCCTCTTCTACCAACAAGGGCAAATGAAAAAAAAAAAAGAAAATTTTGAAGTATCCTTGTCCTCTTTCGTTTGACAGACGAACATCGCATCGTCTCTTATCTAATTTCGTCTCTTGAGAATTTTGCGATGAATATATTTTACACCGGTGCTTCGCAAAATCGAACTTTTTGATGACGTTGGCCTCTGCAGGGTTGGGCAAAATTTATCTTAACACACACACACACACAAATAATAATCTACAGCGTCGTCGAACAGCTAATTATAGTCCTTGAGTTGGTCTGAATAAATTTTATTTAAAAAACGGACTTGATGACCTTGGAATCTCCTTGATAACAATGCATACAAAATATGTGCCCCTTGAAACGCTTTTCAACGTAATACAAATTCAACTGTGCCCATTCCTGACAGACTCAGACACCTAATTTTCTTCCATACGCTTCGGTACAAACATTCTTTGACTGAGAATCACCATCGTGTTGTTTTTTGAATGAAAAAATTGAAAAAGGTTTGGGAAACACCGTATTACACTATACGCCCAACGCTAACCGTTTATTCTTACACCTAAGGATCTAAAAACCTGGTCTATTACATAGACTATGACTGAATGTTGACTCGTTTTGGGCAGACTCCTCTCTCTCGCTTTCTCCTCTCTGGTAATTCTCTGGACGAATCGAAGGAGCATGGTTGATCGCGGTTGAATCCCAATTGTCAGTGATCTCAGAGCACGAGGAAGTCTGAGGTTTCAAAGAAAATCATTGGCATTACTGGAAATGTGATCACCGATGATCCTGACACTGTTGGGATGTGAACAACAACGGTGTGCGGTTCGGTTTGAAGGATTTCGATGAACCCCTTTGCTGTCTGAATTCATATCACGTGACAAAACGTAGGAAACGTTGTATGTTAACCACTAGTTAGCCAACGAGGATTGCACGTAGCCGTGTGTTACAGGAAATGAATAGCAGTTAGCACGTTAGCCAAGTTTCCTGGGAACGTGGAATACAAGATAAAGGTTTGCCAAAAACTGGCTGCCAACATCGTGCTACAGTGATACAAAGAAGCACTGTGTAATGAAATTTAGAAGTTGGCACCCGGTTCTGGCACGAGCTTCATTCTCAAGGAAGCTTAAAACAATGTCGGTACTATATACTTCTTGATTAAGATAGATAAACTCAGACAGCAAGAGGTCAGGTGATCAATAGAGATAATTGTTTTGGTTCGAAGACAGGTAGATCATAGAAATCAAATGGGATAGATAAAACTTGGCAGTATCGAGACACTTGACAAGTGCAACTGATAAAAAGAAGAGATCCAGAATACCAGTACCTACCGATCAACGTCTTGATCGTGTAAACGCCATCGTTTAAATGCTTTCTTGTACACTAAACACTTTCAGGTAACATGGATTCTATTCTTTGCACACGAAACTGTTTCAGAAATCAATGAAAAGTCTACTCGAGTTGAGCAATATCCTCTGTTCCTATTGTTAAATAACATAACACGTTCACTTTGTATACACAACTAAATTCTCGCACGAAGAACGAAGTTCGTATTCCTAAACGGGCGACAAACAGACGCTTCTTGTTGCTCGAATAAAAGAAACATAAAACAGTTGTATAAAAAATTAAATTATCTTCTCGGTAATAAAATATACAGTACACTCTACGTGGACGCAACCAGACACAATAATAAATAATGATCGTCGCCATCGAAGGCCGCAGAATGAGCAGTTCAGAATGCGGAGTGACGGTGTTTGCAATCAGTATCGCATACATGTCTGGTTGCATCCTTACAAAGGAGGCTCTGGATACAGTAGAGAGAATGAAAAAGAAACCGAGCATGAGTATTACAGGGTAAAACGAAATGCATTGCACTCGATTCGTGCTGTGTACAACGATTAAAAAAAGCACTTGCATTATTTATACGCGTGTCACGCAAGTCATGATAAAAGGTCGTTCGTTTCTCGCGCTAAAATCTCTGCATCAAAGGCAGACAAAGAACAGAAGAACAGACGACACGCTTTCGGTACGCGAGTGCTGGAGGCTCTAGCATACAGGAATTCAAAAATAGTCGGAGCTGCCTCCAAATTCGGAAGAGGTATACAAAAAAACAAGAGCAAACAAACATGAGATCATTTTCAAAATCGCACGAGGGAAGCAGCTGAACGTTTTATTGGTGAACACGGACACGAACGTGAACGGAGACGAATATGAAAGAGAACGTATCCACAGCCACGTAAATGTAGGGTGTCTCTGAAGAAGATGCTTGATCAACGCACTGTCGAAGACGCATATTTACCTAGACAAATGTTACTGAAGAAATTATTAAAAGCAATTTTGCACTAGAGAAAATAACAACCACAATGTTTGATAAGTTATCTAAATAGTCTGAACTGTTCAGTGATCTCGAACAGCCAATATTACTTCTTGTCTCTGCTGTATGAATTGTTGCCTTTGTTACTTTTTTCGTTTTAGGATTTATCTGATTAAATATGCCTCTTCGTCGTTATACTGACAAGACATTTTTTATTTCTTTCTGTCTTCATCATCCTTAAAAAAGCTCTTCAGAGACACCCTGTAAAAAATACACGATCATCATTTTTGGTTCATCCCGCGCAAATATTGCAACGGGGTGAAAACAACCAGCACCGCCATCTTTCGGTCAGAACGAAAAACGAATCTTCACCGCAATTAGTACAGCTTATTGCAACGTCCGCATCCTTCCTTTTTTTTAATTCGTTACACAATATTTAAAACCGCTATACGATCGAAATAATACAGCTTTCGTTCGATCGTCTAACGAACTATATTTTTTAACGCAGAGATGAACAGAGACGAAGAGGAAAAAAAACTGTTCCAGCATGGTGGTTGATCGCTTTTGTCGGAGCTTTTCGGGAAGTTTTCGTCCATACTTTGACGATGCTTTTTGTCTGAACGATACCAAAATATGAAAAATGATTTGGCACAATATTTAAACGCGAACAACGCACTCCTTAATGATCGAGCTTCTCAATAAAAAAGAATCGCGTCCATTCATCTCTGTTAATTTAGAATTATGAATGCTTCGTATCATACTCAGAGACGAACACGCGAATGATACTTCCCGCACCTTTGTTTCTTCGAATCGAATACAATTTTTATACAGATTTCTGTCTCGTCGTTCCTGATTCCCTCACGAATCGTCACCTGGAAACACAGCGCGCGTATTTACACGGTTTCACGAACAAAAACATACAGGGACGAAAGAAACGACCGTGAAGATCCCCGGACCACGACTGGCGAATCGAAATTTCCGAACTTTAGGGTTGGTCGAAATCCCGCGACGAAATGAGAAAACGATCATCCTTGCCGTTCCTTCGAAGGCAGTTTGAACGAAAAAACCATTTAACAGATCTATATATACAACACTGTACATCGTCACGCAGAGAAACGATAGAAATCCGACGATAAAACTTTCCAAGTCAGCCAAGCCGCTTAACGCACGCTTCTGCGAATACACGACGCGCGATCAGAATGCGTACACGATCCTGAAAAAGCCGTTTTTTGTCCCTCCGATCGGGGAAATCGCATTAAACGCTCAGCCGACACTCCGGCGACGGGGCGACCCGAAGCATCTTTTTATTCATCGATCGAAACTCGCCGCAGAAAAGAAGAAGAAATCACACTTCACTCGATCAGAGTTCGAAGGTCAACAGTCCTGCCTTACGCGTAGGCAAGATCACAGTAACATGTCTAAGGCTCGTAGTCACCCGCGGCGAACTTATAATTACGTGTCTCTATATACTCTGGACTTTGTTTTAGCGCTAAATGCAAGTGGAGTCTGGGTGCTGACTGGCGGACTTTCGAGTCTTCTTCGGCTCCTTCGTGGTCAATTCCTGAGAGGGCCTCCGTGGGCTACCCAGTGTAACTAACGCAGACGCTACTGCTAAGCCGGCGCTTTGGCCAGCCGGCGTGTACGATTCACCGCCAGTAGGCAGTCTGACTAGTAACGACAGGACCGCTGCTCTGTTACCGCAACAGGGCTCCAACGCGATCGGACTAGGCGCATCCTGGAAATATTATCAACGATTAAACAGCCAGAAACAATGTGACACAAATCCATGCCTACCGCCACTTTCTACCAAACATTTCATTTAATTTCTGGGATTTTGTTTGAAAGTGATTTCAAATAGGAACGGTATGCTGACCTTTTTCTTCTTACGACAATTGGTTAACTCGGATTCACTTCGCTCCGAATCCGAGTTACTGACGTCCCTCCTCTCGATTTCCACCAATACCTGGCTGAATGGCCTGTTGGCCATTTGCTGCATTTCTACAAAGAGTCTCTGTCTTCTTCTGTACATGTCATACTTTTGCTTAATCTTCCAGAGGACTGCGGCCACCAACAGTAGAGCGAGGAAGCACCTGGTTGGTGGCATGTAATCTCTAGTTTACAAGTAAGTACTGCCTGAGGCTTAGGACAACACAAAAGTGTGGGAAATTTTGAAAAAAAAAAAGAAGAAAGTATGTAACCGAATCTGATAGATGTTTCTGCCATGAGTATCTACGCACGCGACGCGACAGGTTCATTCTGATAACGATGATAGATTGCGTTTTATGTGTTCGCGCGTTTCTACGGTGCCGAATTCCATCTGATGGGAAGTTTCGAATACTCACGTGCAAAATGTTATGAAGAACTGCTGCAGGTTCAGTTTGGAGTACTGCGAGAAGGAGATTTGGATCCATACCGGTGGCTGAAAGTCGTACACGTACACGTAGAACGTGGTCAGCGTGTTGTTGTCCTCGCTACCGAAACTATAGTCCGCTTTGCTGAAGCGATGCTTGTACATGCTTGTCGTGCAGTTCGCGCCGAGCAGCAGCGGTATTTCCAGACTGTTTGCTTTCTTAATAGTGACGTTCATCTTCGCGAGAACGGAACACGTAATGGAAAACTCTGCATCGATGTCAGGCTTTGGCGGGGAATTCTTAAAGTTGATCGCCCTGTACTGGCGATCTTCTTTCTTGCTTAAATTGAACGTGAATTGATAATCGATCGCCAGATCATCTGCAAAGTAGATTACAATTTCCTCGTACGCTGTAGTCAAACGTAACATACGGAACAAAAAAAAAAGAAGTATGAGGAGAGAACTTACAAAAACATGATCCTTTATTCGTGGGATCTCCATGATAGAGACTAGATACGTCGCATCGTTCGCAGTGATCACCGATAATGCCTTTCGTCGTGCAGAAACATTTTCCCGTCTCGCTGGTGCACTGTGTGCCCTGATTATTACAAAAGCAGGCTGTAACGTAAACGCATAATTTAATGAACGCTCCCTCCTATCGACAAGCTAGCAATGTACGGTCTATAATGAATTTACGTTGGCAAGTTGCTCCGTTCAGGGGACTCCCATAATAGCCGGGGATGCATTTGTCGCAGTGAGGTCCGTAAGTCAGGTTCCCACACGGCTGAATACACACGCTGCTGTTTGGAAGACACTTGCTGTGACCATTGCATTGGCAAGCTAAAATTACAATATAGGTACATCAGGCGAGCACATGCGTTAGTTAACATTTCATAAGCGACCCAGAAAGCGTCCCAACGCTGTCGTTTCGTTGCAATTCACTTACTCGGACATTTGGTGAAGTACCATCGTTCGAACGGGCACGTGTCCAAGCTTTTGCTGCTGGGACCTCGTGCTCCACCCGGCAGGCACAGACCTTTTCCTGTTCCTGAACCGTCGTCGCACCATCCGCATTCAGGATCGGCCCGACACATCTCGCAGGACGAATAAAATGTACACCATTCCTTTCCTGTTTCCGTGGGGCGACATTTCGCGTCGCTGGTAGTCCACTCTCGACACTGTCCGTATGGAAAGCTCGCTGGGTATGCGTTCTTGTCCACGCACTTCCGTTCGTTCTGACACCAGATGCAATCCGACTCCGTGCAATTTTTACAGGACGTGTACTCAACGCACGGACTGCGGCAAGTGTCTATGGACAGCCGCTGCGCTTGGATAGTTCCGTTTAATATCGTCACTTGCTGTAAATACATAAAATTCATACTTTACTATAAGATCTCTAATACTTCTGTTCTTTTCATAGATACAATCTTCTACTAAATGTTTCAGACAACCTACTGCTAACTCACATACAGTCAGTCCCATAAGTATTCGTACCCTTACTGTGTATAAAAGAAATTTATAATTCTATAAACGAAATACTTTCGTTATTAATTGCTAAATTATGCTGGAATTCGGACGGAATAAACTTTATACTTGTGTAAAATTACAGTAAAAGATTTATTGGAAAACCTCAGACGCATCAGTTAGTTTGAACAAATTTCTTTTATAGACAGTAAGGGTACGAATACTTCTAGGATTGACCGTATCCTACTATTTCCCTTCCCTGAGCTCCCATATCTCGTCTTTGCAAACTCTGATGTTCTCTGACACCAATTGTTTAAAAATACTATGGTCTATTAATACGATACTATCCTATCGTCATGTTCTCGAGCCACTTGTGTCTTATCTAACCGGCTGCGTCCATTAGTCCGATGAGCACCGTCTACCTTGTAAATACTGACTACTTATCGTTCAACACCCTGTACACTTACATCTCGGACTTTCGAGTGCGGCTTGCAACGATCAGGCCCGTTCGACCACGACCAGATGCAGTGCGGGTTGCTGGTGCACGCGTGGCACGTGTGCAATTGCAGGCACTCGATGCCGGTGTGCCCGTCGCACTGTGCCAGATCGGTGACAGCCTTTGTCGGCGGCGAGTTCGCATTGTCACGGCATATCTCGTGCGAACAACTTTTCCCGCACCAGACGCAGTTGTAGGAGGTCTGCACGCATGCCACGCAGTCCGTGAGCAGCTTGCACAACTCCTTGTGAGACGTCATCCCGCGGGGCGGCGTGTCGTCCAGGCATCTCATGTAAATTCCGTCGTGCATGTCGTCGTTCAGCAGAACGTGCCTCGGTATCTTGGTGATTTGTACGCATCTGTTGTCGCGTTTGTCCCAGACGCATTTCACTCCTCTCTTCCCGTTCAGACACTGGTTCTGGTTCGTCAGATGCTCGCAATTTCCCGGCGTGTATCTGATGCAACAACCAAACGTGTCAGCGAACAACGAAGGAACGTCGCGGCTCCGTGACCGGAGCAATTAACGCGTTCCGTGCCGCGTGGGTCGTATGCGCCCCACGCACCAAATTCGATTATTCCAAATAAATGGCAATATTCTTTATATTCCAATTAAAACGAACGACACAATAATAGTACCAAGTGAATGGTATATCATAGGATAATTTAATGTTTGTGTTTTTAACGTTATGCATTTATAGAAACTTATTTTCACGCGTCCGACTAGTTATGGAATTTTTCACTGTGGCATGGAACGTGTTAAATAACGATCGATCGACAATTGAAGAGTACGTGTCGAAAATACTGCAAGTGCCAAAAATCGAATTTTTTTCAGGGGAAAGAAAAAACTGATCTGTGTTTAAATTATTTACGAAATTTGATTTGTTTTTGTTGCTAAATGTGACTAAGAATATAATAACTCAAATGCATCACAAAATTTTCTATTTTTTTGCATGAAGGTAGTCCAAATTCATGTGAAAGGAACTTGTATTTGTAGAAAACCCTGTATGTGCCATCTGTTAGTCGTAGAGAAAACTCAATGTGCCGTTCACTTAAATTTGCAAGCACTGTAAGTGACAATCCTCTTCAGCTATCGCTTAATTGGCACTTACATTGTTTTCTACAGAGGCGACGTTGGGCATACCGGTGATACCATCTTTCAGCGCTATCGGTAACTATTTACAGAGGGAAATCGCACTTACAATTCTATGCTACAGTATTCCCATTGACATGTAGAACATTTTTCGATAAAAAAACAGAATTTTTCAATTTTGACACTTACAGCGTTTTCTACAGACGCTGTTCAATTCAAGTACCTGAGCATGTCGGACAGCATCTGGCCATCGAAGCCACCGTAGATGTACATCGCCTTCTCGAACACCGTGGCGCTGTGGCCGTACCTGGGCAGGTCGGTCATCTCCTTGGGCATGGAGAACTGGTGCCACGAGTCGCAGGTCACGTCGTAGGCTATAGTGTCCGCAGAGTAACATCTGGTACCGTCCGCCTGCTGCGTGTCGTTGTGCATGTTCCCGCCGAAGACGATCATGAGGCCACCGGATACGAAGGCGGCCGTGTGAAAGAATCTCGCCGATGGGGCGGACGTGAGCAGGGTCCACTCGCGGTAATTTGGATGATAAGAGTACAATCTGTTGGTGAGCACTTGCGTGCTCTGCGACTCGGACACGTATCCGCCGTACACGTAGATCAGATTCGTCAGGGGATCGTAGGCCGACGTGTGACCGTACCCGCCCTTCACGGGGAAACCGACGGTCTCCACGATCTGCCATTCACGGGTGCCCAAGTAGTATTCCTGCACGACGTTCAGGTATCCATACTGTGGCGAATAACCGAATATCACGACCATCTTCTCCTTCTTTCCGTGGCTCTGCACCAGAGTCGCGGTGTGTCCAGTTACCTGCGCGAACGCGTTAGATCGATCAATCAACATGGACGGAAGCTAATGGTGTCGCGCATGAGGAAGAGAATGAGCTCTAATTACCTTCAGAGGTCCGCACATGGTTTTGTTGTTGTGGCAGTTGTCGTGCACGGTCACGTTCTCCCAGACTTTCGCCGACACGTCGAACGCCCAGATCTCGTTCGTCACCGTGGAGTTCTCCACGACGCCGCCGTACATGAAGATCTTGTCACCGAACAGCACGCACGAGTGGCCGTAACGCGGCAAAGGGAGCTTCCCCTCGACGTGAGGCGTCTCCCAAACGTTCCCGTTGTAATCGTACACGTAAATCATCTTAGCGCGGTAGAAGCTCTCGCCGCCGACCACGTACAGGGAGTCCTTCCAGACGATGGAGCAGTGGCTGGCTGAACCTTCCGGCGAAAAGTCCGTGTACGTTATCGTCTCCCAGAAACCGCGGTCGCTTCTCTGGCTGCAGTCTGAACCTGGACACGTGAAACCATTCGTGAAAATTAGCTCTTCCTCCTGTCTGCTGGAGCACGCGGGACGATTCACTGGACCTCAGCACCTTGACGCTTTGGGGACCAGGGTGTTTTGCTGGAAACTTAGCATTCTGGGTGCAAATGGAACACAGAGATCACCGAGGGTGACGGAAGGGCGTTACCGGGGGTAGCTGGTCCTCAAAGTGTTAAACGACTGCTTTAATCTTACTGATGGAACTTGAATGGGGCTCAGGGCGCGAGTCACAGCGAGTCGTCCCGGGCGTTCACATTTATTTACAAAATTCGCTACGTCCGGAGAATCTCTGTTCGCCGGGGTGGATTATCATTAATTCAGTGGGCGGAGAGCAGAAGTTAGCCGGAGTTTAAAGGAGGGGCAAGTCGAACGCAATTAGTTCCCGGGCAGGAACTCCGTTCGTTGAAATCCGTGAAGTTTGTCGGGCAAACCGGATATCCACGACAGCGCAAATACGGTGTCCGTGGTGTTCCAGCCGCAGATGGTGAAACTTCTAAACGGCTGAAAAATAACTTTTCGGCCGGCTCTCGGCTTTTCCGCGCGACCAACTTCCAGCAAACTCTTCTCCTCTCTTTTTTTTTTCTTTCAGAGACGCCATGACTCTCTCTCCCTCACCCTTGTAACCGGGAACGCAGTCGCAGTGATGGCTCTCACGGTTGCACTCGCCCTGCCCGTAGCTGTGGGAGCAGTTGTTGGGGCAAACCTGCACCTCGCAGGCCTCGCCCGTCCACGTGGCGTCGCATGTGCACACCCCGTCGATGCAAACACCATGCCCGGAACAGTCGACATGCGAATACCTGCCGGTCACAGAGAACGTGTAAATAAACAGACAAGATGATATCAAGTTTGCTGAACAAATTGTAAAAATGCCTCTGACTACCGTGCCTAATCCCAAGGCAAATACACTGCCTTATCGTATTTACTTTAGGCGAGAATAAACATTTGCTCGATCGATGAGCAGATGCACAGGGTGTGCATAACAGCAGTGGCCAGCCTCGAATGTTTCATTGTTTTTTTAGAAGGAAGGAGAAAATGTAAATTCATTTTTGAGATTTGTTAGAGAGTTAATGCGAGGGTGATCATATGTTTTTAATAAAATGCGTCCATCAGGTTCGTTGTTTCTTTCCTGACGTAGCGGTTGCGTGCAGTATAATTTATTTTAGGCCAATATTTCATAGCTGTGCTATGGCTGATGGATTTACAGTAGACAAGGCGCAGTCTATTGCCAGACTTTGTTTTCTTCCGACAAACACATCCGTTGCAACAGAAATTTTCCCTGGAATCTCCCACGCAGTCTTCAACTTTTAGTTCACGCTGTAAAATCTATTGGATATCTCGAAAATGAATTCAAACATTCTTTTCCCTGATAAACGAAACGCGGACACCCCTTGTGGAGGGCAAACACTCGAGGAAGAGGTCGAGTTTGCTCTGAACACGAGAAAGAACGGAGCGACGAGCATGATTTCCTGACCAGGAACAATGTTATATCGGTTCCCAGAACGATGCTGAATCAATAGATACCCGTGATATTTGAAGTTATCGGCACGAGTGGAATCGACGAGCGCTCATCGAATTTTCCGAATCGCCTCAAAGAGATCCGGGTCCGATAAATATACAGTGATCGTTATTTAAATGTACGGTTCTCGGTGAATACGTTCTTTCTCGCGCCGAGTACAAAGTTCGACCTCGTTTACTAAACAGTCAACCGGACAGAGGGGATCGCAATTTCAGGGAAATTCGGTTCGATTTCTGATACTGCCGCACAACAGTTCGTGTAACTTCAAATTACGCGAACAAACTTCGACTTTGAACCCTTTGGCGCCAGAATCTGCCCTTTGGGCATGGATAATGTCAAACGTCCGGGTGAACTATAACGGAGACGCAGGCATTGGCTGTTCAAGGTCGCTTTTTGGATCATGAAGAACAATAAATTTAGCCACAGGGTCCGAATGATTTGGCTGAACCGTTCGGTAACCTTGGACATTACGTACGTCTGATAATATAAGAAATAATTATTATAATAATATCACAGCAGTTCCTTCTACCGGAAAACCGCAGTTTCCAGCGTGCTCGATAAAATATCCTACGAGTATGAGATTAAAAATCCTTGATTTTATGTGTAATATATAAATAAATAACCACTATAAATAACGTGTGATGTTTGATAAAAATATAGTACAGCGGAACCTCGATTATCCGAACTATAATTCGTAAAAAATGAGTCACATTTTAACTACATTTTGCGTAAAAATGGCAATTTTATTTTATAATACAAAATACATGGTTGTATAAAATTGCATACGCAGTATTACTTCAGCTTCCAACTCACATATGATAATTAATTTTTGGACGACCGGTGTTCGGATGATCAAGGTCCTACTGTATTCACGTAAGACGGTGTTCCACGGTTGGCTGGAAGAGCATTCGGGGCCGAAAACTTCCAACCAACCGTGGAACACTGTATGTTGTTAATACAAGATATCGTAAATTATCATTTCTAACTTACAAATAGCGTAAATAATAGGTAGGATAAGTGCACCTGACATCGCCTACCAAATTTCAAATCGCTCTCAAGTAATGGGTAAGAGAATTTTTTATATCGAATTAGTCTCAAACAAAAGAGACATTATTTGTAACGCTGTGTATAAAATACTGACTCTTTATACAGCCAGTCCCATAAGTATACGTACCCTCACTGTCTATAAAAGAAAATAGTTCAAACTAAGTGATGCGTCTGAGGTTTTCCAATAAATCTTTTACTATAATTTTACATAAGTATAAAGTTTATTCCGTCCAAATTTTACCAAAATTTAGTAATTAATAGCGAAAATATTTTGTTTATAGAATTATAAATTTCTTTTATACGCTGTAAGGGTACGAATACTTATGGAACTGACTGTACGCGTTTGGCTACAACTTCAGTCCGTTGCCGATTTCTGTCGACGCTTTTTTTACCAAAATATTACGGGTGGGCGATATTAGGGGCACTTACCCTATACGCGGTGTAAATTTTGTTCGCTTAAAAGAAAAAAAGAAAAGGAAAAAGGTAAAAAAGATGTATGGTACCTGCTGGGACACGCATTGATCTTGTAAGTAAAGTTGAAGCCGCTCATGTTGTACGCGATGTCCGAGTAGAAGTGCAGCAACGCGCTTCCGGAGCGGGCGATCACTTCCGGTACGCGGCGTATGTGGTCGCCATCCTTGTGCATTAAGCCGGAGAAGACGGCGAGCAGCGGCGCCTCGACGCTGTCACCGTCGTAAATGTACAGGTGATCCCAGCCGCATTCCGTCGCGAACTGCTCCACGTGCACCCGTATGGTGGAATTAAGATTGCTCTCGATCAGCCAGGAGCACTTCACGTCCGCCGTGTAATTCCCGATGCCGTCGTGGATCTGCCCCGTCGGCTCCGACAGTCTGCGAAACGGAAGGAGAGAACGTCAGTGACGTTACCGCGTGGGAAACATCGGGTTTCGTATATAATAATACAGCGTTCCACGGTTGGCTGGAAAAGCATTCAGGGCCAAAAACTCTTCCAGTCAACCGAGGTAGGGTAAGCTATCATCGCCTTCTAGAGCACGATATTTAGGAGCGTAGCTCCAGAAGGCAATGGCGACTTACCCTACCTGGGTTGGCTGGAAGAAGATGTGAAACGGAAAACTTCCAGCCAACCGTGGAACACTGTATCAGAGATTTTTAGGTTGTACAGGCACGTAGAAAATAAATATTCGAGGGATTTTACACTTGTTTAGTATTTCAGGTATGTAGCGATAATGGCGATAGCTTTGACTGCGACACCTGAAAGAGGTGAGTCATCACAGTGGCCTTACACATCAAACGATTGTCTCGGACAACCGTATAGTAGAGGGTCACTAGACTAACCTTTCGTCTCAAATAACTGTTTAATAGAAATCCACTATAGAGGCCTTTCGTCTCGAATAACTGTTTACTATAGTGTTGTTCTTTCATCCCAAAGGACCATTTAGTATAGAGCCACTACAGTGGCATTTCGTTTCGAATAAACCTTTTGTAGAAAGCCACTATAGTGGTTTGTCGTACCAAATCAAAGCTTTGAGACAAACCACTATAATGGTCTTTCGTTCCAACCACCCGTATAGAAGAAAGCCACTGTAGTGACCTATAATCCCAAGCAATGACTGAACGAAGAGCCACTGTAGTGGCCTTCTGTCTCAAGCAATTTCTGAACGACGAGCCACTATAGTGGTTGGCCGTCTTAATCGACTGCCTGGCGAAGAGCCATCATAGTAATACGAGCTACTGATAATTAATAATATGGTGTACCACTCGTTGCAAGCTGTAACAGCTGAGCGACGACAGTGGCGCGTAGCACCTGGTCAGTACAAAATCTTATATCAGCTCCAAAACCTAACGTAAACGATCCGCGTGCAACTAGTTACGTACTCAGAGTAAACGATTAGGGCTCCAGAAAACAAAACTTCTCATTTCCTCTCCAGATTTCTCTCTGTTGGTATTGAACTAACTGCACGATAACAATAAACTTTATCTACATTTCATTACGTGCGGTAGATCAGTTTATCCTCCGAGATGCTCAAATATTATTAGTGCCTTATCGGTTCGACGTTCCGGCGAGATTTCCGCATTGCTTATGAGGCGAGCGGATAACTCGGACGATAAGGTGATCGATGATATCAGGTGGCAAAGCGTCACGTGGAAATTCTATTCTATTTCGTGAAGCACGGTGCCGCTGTCGAGAGAGATATTAATAGGAAGGCAATAAATCGTGCTCTTTCTCTTATTTCGAGAGCGTACTCGCGATCAGCTTGCAAGCACGCTCAGCTTGAATCGCGATTTCTCCATTCGATTTAGCCGCTTTCAAAATAAATACCCCGGCTAATAATGGATCGCTAACAGCAAATAGATGTTAGTCATCGATGCGTGGACGTGATAATATCGTCGATTGATCCGTTCAAGTGAAACAGCAGCGGTTCAGACGTCTCGTTTCTGCTCGATAAATTACTGAATAGGAGCCAAATATGATCGTCTTGATTACACCATGGGTTACGCAAGCAGGACAATAGTGTGATACTAGATGTGTACGGTAAGTATAATTGTGAGTGAACGAGGTTCAAGGAACCGGTGATTTGAAATCTGACATTCTCGTAAAGTGAATTCAAACTTGAATGATAGTATGAAATATAATTGGAGATTGTTCTGGGCTGATAGTACATATTATGAGCTGGCTGTATAATTACAAGGATTACAGTTATTTAACGAAAGTTAAGACAGGAAGCAGTTATTGATGAATCGTATAATTTGATTTATCTACTTTTTTGTAAGTAAATTCGAAATAATTTCTATAAAATTTCAGGACTTTCAATATATAATTTGACCGTTATGGTTTCGATTTATTGTTATCACTCGACGCTACATCCGCGTCAAGCTATGCGTTGATTAACGTTTGTCGGTAAATATTGATTACAACTTTCATAAGACACGAATTGCGGCTCATTTCTTGAATACTCGGAATTTTCAACGACACGCCCTGATATCGTCGTGGGCTTACGCCTTCCTTATCAGTGATTTTCAAGAGAACAATGAGCACGTCACAAAGTACAAGGAGCAACGCGATTGTTGTTAACACTTTTGTAGCCGATTCCAATAAATGAAACTTAAAGGTGGCTGCTACGGTTCACGCAGGATCAGAAACTGGACAGTTTGTTATAAAACATTCAGTTTATGACTGCTTATTATTTTCAGATTATGAAGGAAAATGTTAAATACACTTCGTTAGCACGTTGAACGCCGCGTCGGTCACCGTTGACCGGATCTGTTATTTAATTTAATTATATAATTATTGATTGTCGCAAACTTCTGAGCGAACTTCATATTAAAACAATAATATAGGAAGAAAAGAGAACGATTGCGTACTCAAATAGCTTTTTTTCTTTACGATTTATATATAAAATAGTAAACTATATAGTGTCTGATCAGGTATGGCTGTTTTCACTGTGGCGCTCAACGTGTTAACATATGATCTGCCATATCGCTTACATTCAGCTGATACTTACCTAAATACAAACAGTATTAATAAAATATTTAAGGTCTAACAGAACCAGCAAGAATTACAAATAATTACTACTATTATTAACGAAAAAGAGTATAATTTCAGATAACTACACAATGTGGCAGTATGAATTCAGTTTACGTTGCAGCAAATAAAACTTGAATGTCAACCTCTTACGCCAATGAGGACAAAGAATTAACAGCACGATCATAGAAATAGTCATTTAAAAGGAGCACAGATCTGCATCATTTGTTTAAAATTGAATATAAAGCAAGGACAAAGGTCTCGTTCGACGCCCGCGTCTTGGTGAATGTTTTTTCGTTTAAAATTACAGGAGTAACGCGAAATAAATGTTCGAGTCACGGCATGAGATTGGCCGGTGAATAGAATTACGCTTGGAGCGGAAAGTTGGGTTAGGTGAGGTTGTTCGAAGGAAATTCATCGCGCGAGGCGATCTTTCGGATCCTCAGACGCGACTAGTCTGCTGATAATGAGAAGCCAGGGGCACCGGAAGTGGCGGGCCTGAAAAGGAACCGACGACCTTCGCGAACTCACACAACCACCGAACCTTTTGAAAGAGAAAGTGACGCGAACAGGGTGAATTTGCATCCCGTTGCACCTGCACTTTTATGCAACACCGCAGACAGCAAGCTGCAACTTATGCTCTTAACGCGTCGGCTGCGTTATTTAATTAAATATAATGATTATTGATTCTGACAATATTCTCAGCGAATTATACGTTTCACCGCTAACATGGAGAAACATGGACACGACTGAATGCTCGACACGTTTTTACGTGTTAATTAAATGGTTATTGATATTGACAATATTCTCAGTGACTTTTACATTGCAAGATCAACCCTTTGAACTCGTCTTTTTTTTAATTTTATTATCAATAACTCTGTTATTTTAAGTGTTTTATTTGAAATGTACTTCAAAAGACAGTTGGATGATAGAAATCAATTTAAACAAGTTTTTTTTTCACTAATTATATTGAAAATGGCATTGGAACTTCGCTAAGATCTGATATTTGTGGTAAAAACAAAATATGGTGAAATATAATACATATTTAAACTGGCAATTTAAAAATGTCAAGTGTGACTCCACGTAGGAGTACCTGTGAATAAAATCGATGTCGAGTCACACTCGATAAAGGAGTTCAAAGGGTTAACATAGAAAGGCATGGGTGCAAATAGGTGCACATTAATCATTGGTAGATCTAGATTAGTATGAGTACAATTTCTGGTTACATTCATGTCGTATAAAAGTGTAGAAAGTTTGATATTTTTAACTAATAATGGCAGTCAAAGTATTAATCGTTTATTCTTCGATATCTTGCAAAAATTAATCGCAGTTAGCCATTTCTGTGAGACTAGTTAATTACTAACACATTCTACGCTATTCTGTTTGTATAAATTAATTTAGATTTTTAACTCTGGGAGTAGCTGGTTCTATCTATATTTTATCAATGATACGCCCAGTTATCTGAAAAACAAACTTATACAATAACAAATGGTACTCGCGCCTCCCTGTTAACAAAACGGTGAACTTTGAAAATTCACGAAAAGATAAGTTGACATCAAAATCACCCTGAGGCTTCATATCGTATTTCGCTCTCGTTATGAAAGTTTTTCCACCGAACTTTTTGTCGTATTTATGAAACTGTCAAAGGAAAGGGACTTAATTGCGTTCGTCACAGAGAAAATGGAAAACGGCGCACACGCGTTGCGTTTCCCGTGGAATTTCTGGCTTCACGGACTGTCCGTGACACGTTCGTAATAACGTTCGTCGACAGCTCACATTTCGTATCGAGATGAAAGTTAACGCTCCCGCGTTGTCGTCCGGATGACAAAAAACACCGCTTCGAAAATACCAGAAACGCGCGTTGCGGACCAAAAAAGACACCTGCTCCATTTTGAAACGAACACACGTGGGACGGGTTGACGTTCCAAGAAAATTTTTAGATGATTTACCGCGATCAAAAGAAATATTTAACCCTCTCAAAGACACTAACACCTGTGTACATTTATTTATTTAATTCACAGACGCGTATCTTAATTTCTTTAGATTTATGAATGTTTAAGAATTTTTCCTTTGTTTAATAGCTAGGAATTCATGTAATTAAACTGAATACATTTCATTTATTTTGGAATTATCGACGTCCGCTAATATTTTGCAAACTCTTCTTATTTTTGGACATTTTTGCAAAAATTCGTATACAACCATGCATTTAACACTACTGTCTTTGTATTTAATATTCTACATTTTCTCATTATTAGTAGTTGAAATAAAATCGCGTGTACGTGCCAGCGGCCATCAAAGTGTTAAAAAATAATATTTACCATAATCACTCAAAGAACCACACGTGAAACAATTTTCTTTTTCAACTAATATCCATAAATTCATACTGAACAAACAAAATTTATTTTCGAACGTTAATAAAATTATTCCAGAAGAGGTCAACTTAAAAAATAATATTCACTGTGATAAAACAAAGAAACAAAGACGTCACTGTTTCAACAAACGGTGTTACGCACAGACACGCGTTCGCAGAATTTCCTACACATTTAAATTCACCGAAAATGGACACGCATTGTCCGCGGTGGCGTTCGTCGAATAACAATATGCTCGCGCTAATGATCTGCGTGCGGAGAGAGAAAGAAATGAAAAGGATTCGCGTACAAGCCGACACTTTGCTCGACATAAATTCTCATTGAGGATTTACGACGGTAACACGTGTCGCGGACAGCACGACGAACGTTAATATTCCAACGCGAAACATTTTTGCGCGAAGAATGCCACCGGGATGCGCGGAAGCTGATGAAAAGCAAAAATGTAGTTTGCAACGGTTCAACTGCGACGAGAATAAACTGCTCGAATTTTCAGACCAGTTTTTTTTAACGAAATTAACGTACCGAGATGAAAATTTCACCTTTCTCTAAGCTCTGGTTTACGCTGTTAGAGTAAATGCGACTGGTAGCGTAAATCCGTTTACTATACTCATGTATGTATATAAACGATTGGACGCTAGACAGTGGACGTTTTTGGAATTTTTTCCAAGAAAACTACCAGAGCTATAGAAAAGAAACTTACAGCGTTTATTAATCGTACTTTGTACTATGCGTACAATTTTTTTCATTGCAAAATATAGCATTCTTTTTGTGTTAACAGTGCAGTAGTAATCTTTGCATGAGAAAAGATTAACGCT
This sequence comes from Macropis europaea, assembly GCA_916610135.2. Classification (NCBI taxonomy): domain Eukaryota; kingdom Metazoa; phylum Arthropoda; class Insecta; order Hymenoptera; family Melittidae; genus Macropis; species Macropis europaea. Next base: position 2,368,907 of record OU744346.1, read on the forward strand.
CACAGAGGCATGAATTTTTCGAATTTTAAAAAATCCTTTCGGGAGTACATTCTGAAGCCTTCAAGGCGTCTCAGAGTGTAAAAAAAAGAAACAAATATGGTCAAATTCATTAGTTTGTTAGGTGAAAGGCCACGTAATAACCGAGTCCTTCGTTGTTTCGCATAAATACGAAGGAGAGGCGGTCGACGAACCTGACAACAGGTCGTGACTCATCCGGCGCCTTCGTTCTCATCGAAAGAATATTATTTCGTGCTAATGAGAACGATATCACTGGTGATAGCGTTCGCGAAATTAATTGGCGCGGATTTACGCGACCTATGTACAGTTGAAGCTCGTTATCTCGTCACGCCGACCTGGAGAATGGCCATCTAACAAATTTCTTGAAGGTCTGATCATCCGAATCAGAGTATTAACACACCGAGTGTCCCAGAAAGGGTTAATGTTTATAGGTGGAGGGTCGTAACTTTGATCACCACCTTTAGAATGTGAAACAATCAAGAAATTTGGGAAAAATATCAAACTATCGCTCCATTGCAGTCATGTGAGTGCAGAACCTTCCCCTCGTGAAGGCTGTGATCTGGGACGACGAAGAATCGAGGGGAAACGAGGAGCACATTGAAACGAGGGGAGTGGACCTGGAGTGGGGGAAGGCCGGAGCTCCCATGGCCATCGCTGATGTGAAGGAATGTTATCTATTCCAGTGTTCTACAAACTATTCTGTGTTGATATATAAAAGATCTTATCGCAAAGCAAGAAAGTATATTTGTATTGTTTCTTCATGGAAGGATCCACCACGATTCTTTATTCTTCAACCTATTGCCGCAAGTGAAGGCTATAGCCGTCATGTATATTTTTGCTGGACCACATCTTTCTTTTTGTCCTGATAAACAAATGACGGCTACAACCGTCATAATTCTGTTTTAAAAAACTAATAGAAATCGTATTAATTAACCATTATAAGCATCGTCTTTTCATCTAGTTTTTTGCAACCACAAAGGAACATCATAAAAAAAAAGTGTGTTTCTGAGGCCGATCTGGAACAAAAAAAGTGTGCGTCTATGGGTTAAAACCGCAGATGTCCCAAGTCTTCTGAGAGAGGGCGTGCGTAAATTGGAGAGTGACGCGTTAAATATTTCCAGCAGAGTAAATATTTGCCAGTTCTTTCCTACATTTCTATCCGTTTTCTTTGTTTAAAGAAAATTCACGGGCGAAGTCACCGGTGTTCGAGCGGAGCGCTCCACGGAACCGGGCAATTTCCTTCAGCAGCCCTTGACGAAATTCCGTGCTCGTCAGGAGAAGCGGCAATTTGCAGAGCCGCTCGCATATAAAAGGCGGGCAGCAAGAAACGCGTGCAGAATTCATAATGAACGTGCTGCTGCTCTCTCGCGAAGCTTTATCGTGGCCCACCGGATAAAGAGGCAGGTGAAAAACAAATTTCAACGTTAATTCGTCGCGGATTAACGGGGCGGGCGAAGAAAACCGGCGGCGGGATTAGGCAAGGAAACGGCCGTGAGAGACGGAAAAACGCGAACGTAGCGCCTCCATTTTTGCGATGAAATATCGCCCCCGTCTTATTTTATTCGAAATACCGAATAATTCCCGCGTCCGTTTCGCAGGTTTGTCAAATTTATTCCAACACGCTCCGCGCGTTCGTTTCATTAATTCATACGGAAATTGTTTGCCAATTATAGTTCGAACGAACGAACGCGAAGAACTTGTTTTTGAATATTCACCGGCGTGCGACTGTATTTACGGACACCGTGCCGAATGAGAGGTTTTAATGTTTCACGAGTAACGGGATGATTAATCGAATGATGATGAGTCATCGGTTGATTTTGGCGTTTGATCATCGTAATTGATTCGGTGAATTTATGTTTGTTTTCGGCGTTCCGGCGGAGACGATACGCGTGGACGCGGCACGTGAGCGAAACCGTTGTTTTTTAACGTTATTCCCGTTTTCGTTCTGAAGCTTCGTTATTTGTAATTGAGAGACACGCTGTTCGGTTAATTGAGTTTTCCAGGATAATCGGACGATTGCGTTGTAACACGAATCGTAATCATTTGTTATGCAATGTTACGTAAGAAACTGAACATATCCTTCGTTCTCTGCTAGACTGTTTCTAATTGTTTAAGACACTGCGGGGGAGAGGTTGATCTCTAATTTTTGAATTTTATTGTTGTCTGACCAAAACGGTGAATATACATTTATTTTCAGTTACAGTACTCGGGAGAGCAAAAATTATGCTTCTATGTAAAACAGAAGTACTCGTGACCTTGAAAATTCTGAAAGAAATCATCTTGAATTTTTTAGTTGCACATTATTTGATACACGGAACCACTCAAGCTATGTCGAATAGAAAAAAGATGAGAAACTCTATATAATATTCCAATATTCAATAAATAAATTTATGTAGATAGAATTCCTACTCTGCAACAAATAAAATATTGCACTTGCTAGTATACTATAATTTTCGACCTTCCAGTGAATAATTGTACGCAGAACATAATAAACGATGTTGATCGAACCCCTACGATGCAAAACTAAAAAATTACACTTATTTTAAAATATTACAGCGTTTCAACTTATAGAATAGAATAAATACATATACAAAAAAATGGTATAATAAGGTGAATATATAATATTCATACGACCGAACCTCTGCTCCACAACATTTAAAAAATTGTGCTTTTTAAAATATTACAACGTTTCATCTTTTAACCCATCACCGCAAATAACAACTATAGCCGGTCAGATTTTTGTTGATCTACTGGCAAATAACGGCTATAGCAGTCATCTTGCGGCAACAAAGGAACATTTAAAAAAAAAGTGCGTTTCCGAGGCCGATATAAAAAAAAGAATGTGCGTCAATCGGTTAATGAATTATCCTATATACGAATTAATATTACAATAACTGTCTGTACTCTGCTCCGCAACAAATTGAAAAATTCCCCTCGAAACGGCGGAAGAACGCACTTGAACTGGCCGTACCGAGCATATGGTATCGAGAAGACAGAGTTCCGTACGCAGAGAACGTTAATACCAAAGGTCGCGTGCCGTTTCGCGTAAAATTGCAGAAAAACCGCGAGGAGATGGATGGATCGATCGGCTCGCCCCGGCGAACAATTACGTCGACCGGCTTAATCGGACGATTTTTATGGTTTTAATCGAACCGCGTCCGTACTCCGCAATATTCGACCCGACGGCCCCCCTTTCCCTCCCCCTCCCACGCCGCTGCAACGAGTATTACATAAAGTTTTAGTCCCTTCATAATTCAATGATAGGATAGAGCGGATAAAGCGGAGCCGTGGGGAAACCGGCACGGTGCCACCGATCGTTCCAGCCACCCTCCGAGGAGTAACGTCGACAGGAAGACGTAAAAGTTCGCGAATTTTCGTTCGACGGGAAACTCCAAAAAAAAAAAAAAAGAGAAGGAAGAAAAACTCCGGAGCAGAGATTTCGCTGGTACCTCACACGCCTAATTAAATTTGTTTGAATGATCGAACCGAGAACAGCAAATAACCCTTTAAAGTCCTAAAAAATTTTAAAACGTCACGCAGCGGCGGTAAACCCATAAAGCCAGCGGATGTAGTAGAATATTTAAAGTCAATTGGAAAATCGATTCATGAGGGTACACTAATCTCTCTGCAAAACATGGTCAACAGATTTATAGGCTTTATGGCCGTATTGCGTACGGCCGTGCACGTCGAAAACAAACCGCAGACAGCCTGACTCGTTAGTCTCGAGACACAACGCTCTGGTACACCCTCATCCTCTCCAGGTAAAAATCCATTTCTCCTATGAAAGTGTCAATGAACCTATCCGCCAATCACACGTCTACCGCAAAACATCCTCCGGACCCACCTCCTTGCAAATCCAAATGAATGGCCGTCCTCCTAAAATTTTCAACCGATCTACCGCCACGCGTCTTAGACTTCGTTGTCATTGGTACGTCACTCGACCAATAACCGACGTATTCTGAAACATGGAGGAAAGTTTTCGTGCGTATCGCGAATTCGGTGTAATCGTAGCATCTATTACTTATGTTTTGGTCGTAAGACGGGTGGTTCTTCGGGAAGGCACGAATTCTACCGGTTCTCCGGAGCCGGTTTCTGTTCGACCGGTAGCCGTCGTTCGCCGTGAACGATCCACGATCGAGTGACCCCAGATGACGAAATCGCTGAACGAGGATTCACGAACAATGTTCTGTTCCAGTCGAATGAGATTTGTTTGCGATGAAATCGCTACCGTTGCAGTCTGAATCCTTTTACGACTTCTGTGACGCGTGGGAGTGTTCATAATTTACGCTTTGGGTGCTGCGGGACCGCAGAGGATGGAGTTAGGTCTCTTAAAATGGTACAAGTGAATATCTAAGTACAATAGAACCACGTTTATACAAATACCGGTCATTCGAAAGTTGGTCAGTTGCAAGATAAAATTCTCATTAACCCTTTAACTGCTATCAGCCCCTATAGAACGCTCACCGCGTACTGTCGACGCCCATAGGCGTTCGGGGGAATAGCTCGCTACGTATAATTGTAACTGGACCGCACGCAGCGTTCGTCTCGTTTCTAAGTAAGCCGCAATCAAAGGGTTAATGATACTGTGTTCTCAATTCTGTGTCATTACATATTTTACAGCCCATAATAAAATTATTATGTCTGTGCGAAACGTAGTTATAATTTGCACAATCGATGTCCTACTGTAATTGAATAATATATCGATGAATTATTTCAATGGATTTTCGCAATTCGAAAGGACAAATGATACGTAAAATACCACGTTTTTCCGGGCGCAAGAGTTTTTTTTATATATCAAGGCCGCCTTCGCTTGTTTTATGCGTAAAAACAATTTTTCCGTGTACCGATGCACAGCAGCCACCAGACCAGTATAAAATGTTTTATCGTGAGGCGTAGAATTTTTCAAAGACAAAAAATAAATTTGAAACTGGTTGCCACAGAATGTTCTGTCATTAAAACAAGAATGAAATTTACACTGACTACCTGTTATTTAAAATTGCAATAAATATCCGGTCTAAATTATACAAAGGAACTGCTGAATTAAAGTTGATTACTGAATTAAATTAATTGTATATTTAACAGCAGAGATGAACAAAAACAGACACCCTGCAGGCAAAATGGCGTTTTACGTCATCAGATCCTTGCAATTATGAGGAGACATAATACCACGTCATCAGCAGCCAACTGTCTCGTGAAAAGACGTACTATTACGTCAGCGACTGTGAAAGTGTCAAATAACATCGAATTTTGAAGGACAGGGTCGTACGAAGGTAAGTTGAAGTGAAAAATTTTTCCCGAAGACCATCTTTAAAATAATTCTGGAATCGTAAAGCGTTTTTTAAGTGACAAAGGAACGTAGTAGGCATATTCCTCGTGACTCATCTCGTAAAAGAATGTTTTATTCGAGCAGCAAAAAGGATCAGAAAATGTTATTCATCTTTATGAATAACATGTTGACGAATAACAAATGAATTTAATTATTCATTAAGAAAAAAGAACACTCCACTGTTTTTGGTAGCAATAAATAAAGTTCTGTACGTAATAATTTGTGGAGAAATAACAGAAGCTGATAACCAAACGGCAAGATCGCTATCTCCTCCGAAATTCTTTGTTGGAAAACAAAAAATTGAAATTAAAATTGATCTCAATATCCACCGTTGTGTCCGTTTTATCTCGCACGGACAGACATCGAACGCAATTAAATCGACGAGAGAATTATCCGACAAAGGATCAGCCGGAAAGCTCGGGGATTAGCGCGGACGGCGGAATCACATGAAATTCTTGAAAGTTGATTGAATTCTTTATCGAACGCCTTAAAAGAAATTTATTAGATCCGCTCTGGAACGTTTAGAGTAATCCTTTAATGAAAGTTGAGAGAAGACAAGGTCGAGATCGCCGTGAACGAGACGATCCAGCGAGATCCTCGTAAACTGATCGAACGTCTGATCGGACAGGTAAAAGGAGCGGATGAATTCTCGTTGGACACCGGCGTCCGCGTGAAATCCTTTCATGAGAGGAGACGACTTTACGCCAGACGGATGCTTTATGCACCAGGTGACATCTGGAACGCTTTCCAATTTCCCCAGACTGCTTGGTCGACTGCTGCGACAGAGGCGAGCTCGGACATTGTGTTCAACGGCCGCCACTTTACGCCCATAATCGAGTAGAAACTGAAATCGAAAACTTCACGCGGTTTCAACGTGGATTAAACAATTTCAGCTTGAACCTTTTCGTGGACTCGGAACATTCATTTTTCTAGAAGACAGTAATCGAGGGGTTTATAACAAAAACAATCCTTGTCAAAGTTTACGATGACAACGCAACTTCGTAGCTTCATGATTTAATTGAATACAATTACAGACAGTACCCGCAGGAATTATGTAATATGATGAACACTTGCTAACACTGTTCAAAAAAATTTTAATCTATTGAACGAAAATTAAAGATGATATATAGTATCTGTTTTCTCTACCGAAGAAAGACGAAAACTGACAAGGGCTTTGTTATAAACCCTTCAATTGTTTCATTTAGAAAGGGTATTAGGGTAATAATATATAGATAACGTATATCTAAATTTCAATTGTCTTGAAAGGTACAGGTGGGCAGTATATCTGCGTGTATGCTTACGTATGATTGGAAAACATATTAATATTGTTTTCCTGTTGCAATAGTGCTAAAATAATTCCAAGAATGGATTTATAAAATTACAATTTTCTCCGACTCTCTTTTTAGAATCATGTACGAGGCCAATTTATATTTAAAAAATATTTACACTGACAATTTAACATGATAAGAAATTAAGCGATTGAATCATATATTTAATAATTATATACATTAACCCGTTGATTAAATATAATATGTAATAATATTTTAAACTGTCCCGAACCAGAAATGTGTCAGAAGACACAGACTATTTACAAAAGTCATGGTAAACATAGACGACCGTCCACATAAATTCTTAACATTTTTTCCTTCGATGATTTTGCATAAGCAGACACTTTTATCTGTAAATTAGTGACAGCTACGCGGAACAAACGATTGGGTAATCCGATTTGCGAACGAGTAGTTTGCAAGCCTAATGAGGTGTTTCGCGTGGTAAACTCGTTATGAAAATTTCGTACCAATCGAGTCATTACCGTTTCTCGACCTATCGATGACAGAGTTGACTGCTACTTTCACTTCAAACAATAAATACACGTGTTAAAGAATGCCGTCGATGATAAGATACCGGATGTTTGAACGTTTCCCTAATTATTTTCATTGGTTGCATGAATTATTTATGGGTTCTCCTACTGTTTTGCAAACAACACGTTTATATTCGTTGTCCGATGGAGGACGATAAAGGATGTTTGTAATGCAAAATGCAGATTCGAAACGGCGAGTAGCGAGGGGATGAAATGTCGAATAGCAAACGAGACAAATCTCATAGAATTTATTCGAGCGACGAGTGTAATGTTTCGTTTAAAGGATTATGTGAATGAAGGTTTCATTAAGCAGCGGCCAACTCTGCTCGATAGCATAACAGACGGCTGTAGTACGTTCCAGGTAGCGATGTACACGCGTTGCAAGCTATGCACTGGGTGTCTAAAAATAAACGTAACTTTAACACGTTGACTGCTGCGAGGGTTACTGGCGGCTGGCACTTACAATTTTATTTAATAAAAGTGCTGGCAATTTTCAGAAAATTGTTCACAACATTCCAACGTAATAGTCCGACGGAAAGGGTGTAGCCGGATAAGGAGGTCAAATGTGCCCTTAGATAAACATTGATTTACGATGGACCATTCGATAGCTTACCAAAAAAAAACATTTCACACCAATTTTCAACCCTGTATCTCGATCGGGGGGATAGTAACTGGGAAAATTCGGATTATCGGTTTTTGCACTATTTTCCCTATTTAATCGCATGCGAGAATTCTGAAAAAAAAATGTAGCATATTCTGGATATGGTGGTATATGTTAGGGAATTTTTTCCGATTTTTTCGCTGCAAATTCTAGTTGTAAAAAATTAAAAACGTTAAAAAAATGCAAAAAATGCGGATTTCGTACTGAAGTTTTAAGGACACCACATTTATATTTTTATGGTAAGGACATCTTATCATAACTATCATCCTCAAATTTTTTCAGATTTTTCGCTAAGGTGCGCCGCAGTTAAAAAAAAATTAAAAACCGATTTTTTCCAGGTACATATTTCGCAACTATGACCACATTATGCACCGATTTAATATTAATATTCTGGAGGACAGAAGATTGGTCAACGATTTGCTTTTTCTTTTCAAAATCATTAATAACTACTCTAACAATCCTAGGCTTCTTCGATTGTTGAACTTTAATGCTCCTATGCATCACTTTAGACACGCCCAACTATTTCGTTCACCCATCTACATCTCCAGATTTGGGCATTCATATCCACTATATAGAATTTGTAATTTAGCCAATAGTTTCAGCGTTAAATTGTACTTTTTGTTTCAGTTCTCTTAATACTTTCAAAAACAGTGTTCATAAATCGCTAGGTCAGTTTATGAACACTCAAACTGCGTTAATATAGCGTTTCACTATTACTGTGATATGTCTAAAATGAGTTGTTACTCTATGCTGTAACAGTCTTTTTCACGTATTATGTATACTACCTGTCTCTACACTTTCAAGAACATTGTACAAAAAGGGATTTCCCCGCATATGAAATAAATAACTTAAAAATTAAATTAAATATTAACAGAACAACCAACGTGCGGGGGCACCGACGACTGAGCCTCAAATTTAATTCAACGATATACGACCTAACGATCGAGCACACCCTGTAGAGAATTGGCAAGCACACCGACCGACGTGGGGGATTCTTCGAGCGGAAACAGAAGAGGAGGCGGTCCCGTAGGAGCGAAACGAACTTCTGTCGGCGTTTCACAATGGGGGAACGTCGTTCCCGGTGAAAACGTGCACGCACGCAGATAGCGCTGAGACACGAGTGATAACGTCGTTTCGCGGTTCGCGGGAATCATACCGTTCGACGAAATTTCATTTCACCGGACGGAATCGCCCCGGGGACCGCTCTCGACCGCCAGTGAAAATCTCGAAGCCTTTGAAATCGATGATAACTAATCGAAAGCCGTCCCACTGACTGATACGCTCCGATATCCGTCCGAACAATACTCGACCAGGTTGCTCATAATTATACTGCGGATGTTTACGTAAATATATATTGTTAGACCTCCATATTCCGTACGTTAATGCAGCTCAATAAATGAAACCTCAACGAGGCAGTACTCGCTCCTTGAAATGTTCAAATTATGTAACTTTTATTTTACCAATTCATTACATACCCATCACGCACCAATTTGAATATATTAACCCTTTGCACTCGAAATCTTTTACATCTAATATACATAACTTAGAAACGCAAGCATAACTGACTTCAATGAGAGGGTGTATCTTATTCCAAACCACTTGTTCCAAGGGTAGAATGCTTGGAAAATGTGTATATTGTGGAATTCTTGCAACTGAGCACGATTTTGAGGCATGTATAGAAAATAGAAAATTCAAAACATAAATATTATAGTGCCTCAACGGCGCCATTCGAGCGCAAAGGGTTAAATTGCATACACAGCCGTAGAGTACTCATAATACTCGTGTAACACAAAATAGAAAATAAAATGAAATTGTCATAAAGTAGAGAATAAAATGAAATTGTCATAAACTAGAAAATCAAATGAAATTGTCATAAATTGGAAAATCAAATTAAATTGTCATAAATTGGAAAATACACTACATTCTCTATTAACCAAGATAGTGTGCACCAAGCCTACCTCGGATAATACGGAAGGTTTGTTCAGAGTTCATAAATCATGCAATAAACCCGTCATTTTGGAGCCGTAACTCTGTACATATATTTAGGTTGTTTCAGGCTTCGACCAAGAATTTAATTAACTACTTTAACGATACTTAAGCACAGCTTTCAACTGTTCATGTTAAATTATCGAAAAAAAAAAAATTACTGCCAGTTTTTTGTTTGCAGTCTACGCCGGCATCCTAATGAACCTCGGTTAAACGAGACTCGGATAATCGAGACGGCGCTGTAATGTATGTAGGTGTTGATGATGCTTTGAGTAGTGTTTGAATATCGCAACTGGTAGATTTCCCGGAGTACAAGCTCCTTAGAAAAGCTCTTTAGCGCCTGCAGACGCAATTAAGCTCCGACCTTCGAAACTTGAAGAGCGTTGAATGTTATAAAATATATGTACAAGAAATTTCAAATGAAGGGATTGGCAGACCCAACACTCTAATTTGAAGGCGTATGAAACAAAAATTAAGACTCTGATCGAAACAATTAAAGGATCAAATTTCTTGATGATTTTAACCAATCTACGAAGCATACAAAACATGAAATAAATATTGCAATATTTTCTCTGATTATCTATTGTGACAACTCTTTAACGCGAACCTCTGTAAAAATCAGTGAAGAATCCAAGAACCTGTAAAGAGAATTCAATAAAAAACAAAGAAAGGGAACAAGTATTTGTATTTACAGATTCACTGTTGCTGAGATTAGTTAACGGTGAGATCGTCTGTTTTTCCGTAGCCGTTGTATCGTTTTTAAGTGATTTTCTTTGTCGGAATTGGACAACGCTGGACAGGCGGAATCGATAATCAATGAACGCGTGAGGTCGCCCTTCCACACCTTATTCCGGGATTAATTACAGTGATTCGGTGTTAATACTCTTCCGAGGCAATAGGATCTTCTCGATCCCGGATTAATGAGTATTCATGGAACGCTTAATGCTCTGAAAGTTGTCCAATCCCGCACACGATGCGAAAATGCGAAACACACGTTATAATACTATTATAAGACATGGTAAAACAGTTATTGATTTAAGCATAAATCAAAATGATATAAATAGTTAAACAGTGTGCAATGAGAAGTGAAAAAGTAAGGACGCGTTTATTCTAATCGTCCTAATTAATTATTTAATTTGGGTGTCAAACTATTGTGCTTCTAAGTAAATTCGTGACCTTTTGAATTTTTTCACCATAAATCTACCATCACAGGGTCAAACAATTACCAGAACTATGACAAAAGAACATTCAAAATTGAAATGTAGGTAAGTAACTTTAATAAAAAATTATTCCAACAATTTCAATAAAATTTAATTATATTACAGAATTATTCCCAACAAGAATTGTATTTTGGCATTGTGTGTATAACATCTTGTACTTGCATTTCTTTTCCCCCTATCAGAATCATGCACTGATTTTTTATTTGAGCTGTCTGTAAGAAATTGTTAACCTTTTCAATGCAATCGCTCATTATGTACTGTTGCAACTTGGCCGCACGCAGCGGTCGCCTTATTTCCACGTAGCCCACAATCAAAGGGTTGATCAACGACCCAAAGCTGCAGAGATCACCCGAAAAATTTATACCGCTCACGGGAAAGATTTTATTGTTGAAAGAATGGCCCGAAATTTTAATTTCTTTGATCTTTCTGTGCCAAATCAATTATTTTCAAATATCAGAAAAATGGTGCGAATCTATGCATCGACCCAATATATTTAATATATATTTCCTCTATTTATACATCCATTATTGTTTACACTCATTACGATTTTCAAAATGATGCCTCCAATGAAGCTGCCATAATAGCATAAACGCTACACGAAGGTCCTGATGGCGCACAGACAGGAATAAACAAGCGAATTAAATGAAAATCAGTATAGAAACTCTTTGATCGTTTCGATCAGTTCGATGAATAATGCACCGGACGAGGTGGACAGGTGCGAAAACAAAAACACCGTCGCGCTGCTGGTCTCATAATTAGCGTGGCTCAAACTCGAACGAGTCACAGGGGCGGAGGTTGGGGGATGGAGGATGTTATTGCACTAACGAACCAACATTGTCGCGTCACCGCTCATTGACCATCGTACCGGGCACTGAATTCTGTTTACAATTCGGATGAGCAACGTTAGTCGAAACGCAGTTTCCTGCACGCACGTGCACGTTGTTCAGATGCAAAAAGGTATTCGTATCGTTCTGATGGGATATAAATGTCGTTCAGCGGAAATATCAAAACGGGGCGAGTCATGCGTCGTCGAATAATTGGAATTAAATTCGAATCGATGCGTTTGTTAATTATTTAATTCTTATTTAACCCCTTGGACTGAAATAGCTCGTTATAACACGATACCAAAGTGTACAATGACGAACTGCACTCGTCCCAATGTTTGGAGTACTAGATTTCATTTGTGGAAATTTTATAATAATTTCCGCAGTTATAACTTCATACGTTTCTGCTGCGAGTGGAAGCAGAACTTTTAATGTATTTTATTGTGAAATTATAGTACGAGCTCTTTAGTTTTCTTGCTTTTCTGCTATTTTGAGATATTTAAGGTTTTGCATTTTTATATTGCGAAAAAGTGTAATTGTTCACTGTGGAGAAATTTATTTGATATTTGTTGTCTCCAGTATCTGTATGATCGTATGTAGTTATCACTGCATAAAATATGATTGGAATTTTGCAAAACGAAATCTCTACTATTTTTACTTGTTGATACTTACAGTATCAAGTTGGAGAGCTATGACATAAATTTTCTACATAAGATATAATCTATTTCACTGTAAGCAGTCGCTACATTTTCTTTTATTACTACCTATGAACACGAAAAAACACTTGCAACGACCTGATACAGTATCTAAACATTCCTTCAATTTATATCTCATCATATCACGCGACAAAGAATTTTAATTAACACTTTATCACGATCTGTCTAAATTTTCATTCAAAAATAACCATTAAGTCCTACCTTTTTCAATCAATAACATCAGCAACTTTTATTATTTATTTACTGCTTCCATTATACCTTATTAGTAAACTCCAGGTGTTTATACAAACGCACATTTTTAGAGTTCCATATTTTCTATTTTAAGGCAGTTCAATAAATGAAACTCGAATAATACTGTATTTGCTCCCTCAAATGTTTAAAATATGTAATTTGTATTTTGTTAAATTATTAGATGTCCATCATTCACCAATTTGGATGTATTAACCTCTTCATGGACAAATTTTTCACAATATTTTCAAATCGGTGATTGTCAAGTAGAATAAAATATTACCAGTGCTGCCATACGACAAGTTTTTTATTTTTATCGTTGAGAGATTCTGTAGTGATTAGTTCTCCACCAGATTTTAATTTCTTTTCCCTGAGAATAATTTAATGTAAAAAGAAAACTAAACGTACATACATGTATCTGTGTCGAAGGAGAACGAAAACAGTAGCACCGTTCGGGATGTTGCGCCACTTTTCAAAATTCGCTCAGGACGATGTTACGGCGAAGGTAATAAACACGTCGAAAACGGCGCATTAAAGAATATCTTGGGCGTGTTTTCGCAGGGGACACAGACAACATTCTATCCCCCTTTCCACGTTGTTCCGTGCTCTAAGCTCGCGTTAACGCGGCCCCGGAGGCGCGGTTATTTCCAGCGCCAATTATTCACGAGTACGCGGTGAAATTTTAAAGCGGCATCCTTCTGCGCCTCGTCGTCGAATATCCAGGTTAAGTCGACGATCGTCAGTTTCTTTTCGACGTCGATCGATCGCGGCTCAAACGCCCCGTTGCGATCGGACCACCCCGTTAAGAGATGATTGCCCGAGCTCCGATCTTCTTCCAAGGGTGTCTGAGCATCTTTTAAGCGGATTAGAACTTTTCTCGGTAGCAGAGAAAACACAATTAAAATGATAATTCTTTTTAACCCTTTGATTTCGAGTTACTCGGACAAGAGGCGAACGCCGCGTGCGGCTGAGCTGCCCTGGTACGTAGTGAGCCATTGCAGCGAACGCCGATGGGCGTCGGCAGTACACGGCGAGCGACTTTGACGAGCGCCTATGACAGTCAAAGGATTGATACAGTTGTGTTTTTGTACAACTTACGTCCAGACAGTCTGGACAGACTAAACAATCAATATTCGATCTTCAGACGATGATTCACGGTAATAATAATCAACAACACCTGTCGATATCAGCATGTTCGCTCGGCAATCAATGGCAGAAGCTGTGAGCTTTGAGGAGAACTCCAAAGGAAGTTTGAGATCTAAAGTGCTTTCTCGGATCAAAAAAATTACTTTGACTTTTCGAGATCGATGGATGGATGATGAGAGCTGCTCGAGAACCGAAGAGCTTGTTTCCTGTACAAAAATTCCCCCAAGAGTGGTCGAGGCAATGTTGAAAGCTTAATCGATGAGGAAATATCGAAGATTCACCCACGCGTGTTCGATATTCGAGATACACTCGTTGGAACGCGATAGTACCCCGCTAAGAGATCGGATAATTAGAACTCACTAGACCGCGGATCTTTATGCAATTTAACATACTCAGTATGTGCAAAGTGTACATGTTATAAAGTAAGTGAAATAAAAAATACATTTTTTAACGTTTAAGGAGTGAGATACAATTTTGTCGAAGTTCTGTTTCTTGGGCTACATTAAAACAGCAAATACTGGTATTTAAAATTGTATATTTGCATAAACATCCGCAGTCTAATAATAACAAAAGCTTTTACACTCTGTAAAAACCCTCCTTAAGAACCTTTGTAAGATCAGAGACAGCGAAGGGTGAAATTTTTGATACGATGTTTCCACGAAGGTGAATGATTTATTTCAACGTTTTGCAACGTTCCTGAAACGCTGCGTGACGTCCGAGATTTAAATATCCGTCGCTGAAAGGTTAAACAGCAACGGATTGATCGTCGACGGAGGAAAATTCGAACGGTTCACGAACCGATAATTCCGTGGCCTGTTATCTCGGCTGCACAGCGAAACGTCAACGAGACGAATCACGAGGCGTAATCGTGAAAATTCTAAACGGTGCGAAAAAACCGAAGGACGAGGTCGCGCAAACGGCTCGCGATTACTCGATTCATTTTTCTTTGTTAGACGGACGCATCTGATAATTAAACTGCGGATGTTTATGCAATTTAATATATTCAAATTGCCGCTTGATGGATATTCAATAACTCAGCAAAATACAAATTACATATTACGAACATTTCAAGGAGCACGTACAACTTTTTTGAAATTTCGTTTATGCCACTGCATTAACCCTTTGAACTCCTTTCTCGAGTGTGACTCGACGTCGATTTTATTCACAGGTACTCCTATGTCGAGTCACACTCGACATTTTTAAATTGCCAGTTTAAGTATGTATTATAATCTGCAATATTTTTTTTTACCTAGATAAACAATGTTACATGTATATGGTCTTTTTTTTGTAACAAAAAAAGTCCTTGAAGTGTTCATGTACAGGATCGTTTGTATCTAATTGGTTCTTATCAACGAACTATCTTTTGAAGTACATTTCAAATGAAACACTTAAAATAATAGGGAGTTATTGAAAAGAAAATTAAAGAAAAATTAGGAGTTCAAAGGGTTAACCCGTTCACTGCCAGGAGTCCCATTTGGCGATTCCGCGTATAGAGATTATATTAAGATAATTAACCCTCTGAGTATGGGCTAGTTGAAAACGTGGCGAACGTTGCGTGCGGCCGAACTGCGGCAGCATGTAATGAGCCATTGCAGCAAACGCCTATTGGCGTCGACGGTACGCGGTGAGCGGCTCTGTCAGGTTCTATAGGCGTTGGTAGCAGTCAAAGGGTTAAATCCGTGGAAAGGCAACTAAAAAATCTATAGAATGACATAAACATGTTCGAAAAACAAAGTTGGCAATTAATGGGTTGACGTAGGCAACATGGGAGTATAAAAATGTATATTTGTACAAACATTCGCAGTGTGGTGATGATCTGAGATATACAGAGACGCCTGAAGGTCCATCAATATTAATTAGGGACAATTGTATTGGTAAAAAAGTAATAAGAAATCGACCTGGGAGAAAATTTTCAAACAACCCGAGACAGTCTCGTAATTATTCGATTCTGCGCATCTGCGCGGCGAGAAAAGGACGGACATATTCGTTAACCCTGTGTACGCGATGCTACGAATTGAAACTGAACTGAATGCAACACAGTGTACTTATCGGCGAACTTGAACAGCGCAAAACTCGCGTTATCAGACTCGATGCTTCAAACAATTACGACTTGGGATACAGCGTAACGCTGTTGGAAGATTATTTGTATTTTAAAATAACGAACTGATTCATAACTTCATGCGATTTAACAAAAATAGCTTGATAAATAAATAGTGTACAAATATAACTATTGACGAGTATATCAAGCTCATCTTCAAAAATTACTGAAATAAAAAAGGATATTTAACCCTGGATAACTAAGCTATTACGTGAGTAACGTTCTTAGAGAGCATTCGTGAAAATGACGACGCCAATTATAAACACGAATATAATAGAACTTTTTTTTATTGAACAAAAATATTTTATCTTATAAAGAGAAAGGATAAATGAAATTAAACAGTTATATTTGGTGTTGAATCTATGAATAAATAAATAAGCAAATAATAAGCATAATTAGTTTATTTGGTAAGCGGATCATCCGATATCACGAGATTCAAATGTTCCGATCATCATTTTTACGAAAGGTTAGTTATCCAGAGTTAAGAATAGTCACACTGCTCAGAATAATTAACACGTTGAACGCAACAGTGAAAACGGCCGTACCTAATCAGACACGACATAATTTACTACTTTTCATACAAATCGTAAAGAAAAGAAAGATTTGAGTACTCAGTCGTGTTCTTCTGTTTCTACATAATTGTTTTAGTGTCAAGTTTGCTCAGAATTTTGCGACAATCAATAATTATTTAATTAAATTGACGGCGTTCAACGTGTTAACCCTTTCCTGTCCTATGTCGAGTCTGATCGATTAGTCCTCTACTTTATAAAAATATGTTGCTGTTTCGTTTATATTATGCTTAAACATTGATACAGACGCAAACTATTTAAAAACCGAATTTTCTACCGTTCGACCGGAAGGAAGCAAAGAAAATTCTTCGTAAAATGTTAAAGGATTAAATACACAGTAATTAATCAATGAAAACATTCTAACATTATATATCCAACATTCCTTTACATTATCGGCAAATCTTTTTTCTTGAGTAGAAATCTCCCAACCGGCAGAAATGTAAGAAACAAATTCAATTTCGTTATCTTACTTTTGAAAAAAGCAGTCGATATACCTCCCGGAAAAAATTAAAGAAACCAATAAACGGAGTAAAATGCAGAAAATCTTGAACCTGCAATTATTTGATGCATTCCTCCACGGTCTATAGACAATCAACATGTTATCCGCGAAAACAAAAATGTCTATCCGTATCAGTGAACATTGAACACGATGTCACGTGATTCTGATCGTTTCTGTTGCGTCCGTTTCGAAGATTCCCGAGCGTGCGCGTGTTGCACCGCAAATATCCTGCCGTTCTGTTTTCCCGACACGTGTCCTTTGGAAACACGGTGCGTCGTGAAACGAAAGTGTAGACTTCGTCGCCGTGATACGAATGATTACGAACCGTGTGCGTAGTCGTTCGACGTGCGCAGCGAGCAGCCTGTTTGTTCGTCGCGACGATTAAACGGACGGACGGACGGACGGCCGGGGCAGAAAACGCGAAACATAACGAGAATGAGAGACTTCGTAACGACTTTCTCGACGTGTTTCGCCATTCGGTTGCCCAATGCATCGGGATGCAGAGACTGTTCCTATGCAGTCTGTTCTAGAATAAACATCGGCCGCGCCACGGAATTCCAACTTTTCGAGCATTCGTGACACCGGCCACCTTAACCCTTTCACTCTCTGCAGTAAGACGATAAACCGTTTAAGTCTTCCCAGGGTGGCCAGGGAGCGTTTCATAAGTGATTCTGTTACGAAAGCTGACCGTCAGGCGTACATTTATAATTATAATTATTTTGAACGGTTTGACGGCTTCCGTCACGCGTACGCGAGTTCTTTGATTCAGGAAGTTGGTCAAATGAACCGGGTATGTCAGAGGCGTTTTACTTGAAACTTTCACAGGGTGTTTTTACTTGTAGCGAGGCTGCCATATCTGGAGTAAAATGCATTTCAAGTACGCCTCCGGAAGTTTTAGGAAATAAATTGTGACTCGAACAATATCGATTTTTAGAACTACGTTTAATAGACATTTTTTATTCTCCATATTAAGCACTATTTATCCTGTGAGTCTTGGATAGTTTTTTTTTTGTAATACCCCATGTATAGGCAATTATTTTTGCCCGTGCAATGGTTGCACTTATTTTGAGTTAGTATCCATTCGTGCGTTTCCATGGTCCATGTGCGATAACGGGAACAACGTCTGATACATTGAAGAGCGAATAATCCGTAAGAATCTGTTATATTTTCTTTCATTATTTCCAATCGCGCTATTGTGCATTTACAAACAGAAATGCGCGTCGAAGTTCCTTTGTATCGAATAATGCGTCGGAACGAAGCAGCGAACGTCATTTCTCCAAACATGTAAATAGAATGTAAACATAAAACGGATCATTCAATCCTTAGTATACAAGTTGCATTACTGCTCAAATACATGTGGATCGGGCCAATTTTCATTCAGACATTCACTGAACGATACAATAATCAATTATAAACAAAAATAAAACGAATAAGCATTGATTAATATTGTAATAATCCGCAAAAAAATACAGTATTTGTTGTGAGATGCTTTCAGTGCTCCCAATGAATTTTCAGATAATTTTTCATATTAAAAAAAAAGACCTTGCATAACATGCTACATTGATACATCCTTTAACATTTTGGATTTAACAGAATCCACCTGTGAAAAGTATGTACATACACGCGCAATGATGCGTGCACCATTTTATTTAACCCCTTGCCTTGTAACGAGTCAAACTCGTGATTCGCATCATGATTTATATGTTATACATATGAATTTCATTCAAACATGAACTCTTAAAGATGTTGTCCCAGCACCCTCGACTTTCAGAGAATTATCTAAAGCAAATTACAGCACCTGAATAACAAACTCCGGTGTAGACAGCTATTGAAACAATCGTAAGGCAGTTAACATAAAAATTGCGTACGATATTTCTGAAGTCACGCATACACACAACATACATCCTCGCTTTCAAAGTGAAGCAACCTTTCAGTGTTTCATTGCTGCGCGATACACGCCGAGCGACTTCAGTGGCTCCCCGCACACGGCGACCGCGGAGTCACCGGACGTGCTGAAAGGGTTAAAGATTACAGTTCCTCCGCAGAGCTGAACACATCGAAAGGGTTAAGCGCGCGTGAAAACCGAAGCACCCTCGACATCGACGTGGAAACGCCGCTTTCCCGTGTATACATAACTTTAAACCCGTCGATCGATCGACGCGAAATCTAATCTCGCCTTAAGGGACCGTGGGCGCACGAATATCGTCCGATTTCCGCGGTCAGTGTCACCGTTATATTTCGCCAGTGTTCCGATTGCTGTCAACTTCTCTCCATCTCCCTCTCCATATAGCTCTATCTCTATCTCTATCTCTCTCTCTCTCCCTCTCCCACTCACCGTATAACTCTATCTTTCTCTAGTAGCAGAGACAACGACCGAGAGATCCCCTACCAAAAGGCCGTCGGACGCTCACGTTCGTGCAATTAAATCCGTGGAAGCGGCGTGTACGCGATCGACGTCTATTTGCGCGTCTCCGGAAGCAAGTCAGACGAAATGAAAAATTCTCCGTACGCTGGACGAGCACTCGCTCGAGAATTTTAATAAGAATAATATTTTAATTCAAACTTAAATATCTGTTCAGGAATGTACCATGGAGCATCTGACACCTCACCCTCGGTAGACTTCAGAATGCGCTCCATGGGTTTACTCGCTGTAAGAATAAACAGTTAAGTAACTAAAAACCAGTAAAAAAAGAAGCCAGTAGTATAAGTCGACGTGTTTGTCGACCTAGAAAACCGTCTGTAATACCGTTGCACGAAATGTACAGTTAACCGGTTGGTTCGGTTCTCACGTACGATTTTCGCTGGGATTTCCTCCGTTGAGATTTCTGATGCACTGAAAATCAGACCGAAGGGAGACAGACGACCGGGGATAGCTTTGCTTACTTGACTTTTCCACCGCAGAATTGGCACGCTGAACCCTGCCAACCCTCGTGGCACACGCAGGTGCCATTGACACAGTCACCGTTGGCGCAGGTGTCCGTGTCGCAGGTCGTATCCGTCGTCGCCGTGGACGCGGAGGAGGAGGCGGCAGCGGTTACGTGCACCACCCAACAGATCAGCGCCGCCCACAACAGTATCGGCCACCGCACCGCAATTACACCGCACTGATGATCGCGTCGCAGCTCGCGGCACTGCCCGACTTTCCGACGGTACTTCGATTTATATAGGAACAAAAACATCTGCACCACCTCTGCCATTTTGATCGGCTTCCATGTCAGAGACAATGGCCGACGGCGACCCGACCAACGAGATACATATGGGCGCCCCTTGTCTCTCGCGCGCGGCTACAACGAAACTCCGTTTCTTGCTCGCTGAGCGATGCCGAAGTCGACAGTGCGGCTTCGCCACCGCGCGGACACCTCGCCGCCACGAACAATTCACCGGATTTCCATGTAGATCAGGAACTTGATACTCGATTTTGATGTTTCATAGGTTTGTGGACGCTTGATAGACGGCGCTGACTGGAAACAGCAGTCGCGACTGCTGATTCGAGGAGAGACGCAAGTACACCGTCGGTCAGTACGGGGCTAGGGAAAATCTAACGAACCAGGGAGGAAAGAAAATTTTCACAGATGAGTCGTTTCCTCCCTTTTTAGCAAAATGAGAAATGGTGATCCTATCGTGAGAGACCTAAGATTTATCATAACGCATAGTTATTTCGCATAAATCTTAGACTAACAAGTTTAAGCACAGTATTTGGTTAGTAGAGTTGGTAGAGTCTAATTCTTGTCCAATTCTTAACGCAAGTGCTGCATTACCGACGCGGTTACATTAGACGCATGGTAATACGGCGACCTGACACCAGATGGTTTCTAGGGGAATTCCCATATAGCAACGCTTATTTCGCGTGTGTATTATCACGTGAATGTTGTTTTAGAATCGATATCGATACCTAATACGAGCGAAATTTAAAAATGATGACCGCCTGAAGAAGTTTAGAGAACCATTTACCTAGAGAAGAGACCCTGCTGATCTAGGAGAGAAACGTTCAACGTAAAATGATATCTCCCGACGAATTAGGAATTTGTAGTTAAATATGTATGCACTCTCGAGACGGCCATGTTTATTTTGAAGAAGAATCAGCTACTAGCCATAAGGAAGCTGCAAATCTTACCCGAAGGTAGCCAAGTAGTTCGTGTGGCGCCGAGCCGACTGACATGTTTTAAATTTCAATTGGCTCGGTCGTTGCTGACGCAGAGTAGTCGTTGGGGTTGCAATAAAAAAAGGAAATGACGCCATTTTAACTGACTCAGTTGCAATGGATCGTTGGACCATACCGCATCGCACCACCGCTGTTCGTTTTTACTACGAGACAAGGTCTGTGACGGAAGTGCAGCGTCAGTTTAGACGTCATTTTGATGTTGACAGGCATGGTCCGGTTCCGTCTCGGAATACGATACTGGCGTGGGTGTGTAAGTTCGAGGAAACTGGAAGCGTGTTGGATGTAAAACATGGAGCTCCACGAACTGTGCGCACCCCTGAGAACCTACAGAGGGTGAGAGAAGCTTTGGAACGCAATCCTCAACGTTCGGCGCGCCAGCAGTCTCGCATTCTAGGTGTGAACAGAAAAAGTTTAGGCCTTATGATGAAGGAGATCAGATCAGAAGAGACCTACGTAGACGAGTGTACGGATATTTCCAAAACCGATTGCAAAGACGCATAGACGTAAACGGAGACCATCTCTCTGATGTAACTTTCAAGAAATAGGTTTGTGAGTGCATGCTAATAAATGGCATGTTCTGTTCTATTTATAGGCGTTTTCTCCTGCTTTGAATTCAATCGTTTATGACCTTTTTAAATGTATCAGTCGGTCGGCGGCAACCTGAATCGCCCGAGAACCTGAAGATAGTAGGGAATAAAAGATCAAGGATCTTGGAGAAGCAAGGGTCAATCGGAGGATCGAGAAAACTCGCCACGATCGGCTGAGTCAAGAAACCAGAAGAAAATTGTAAAAACGAAAACAGTCTGTTTTCAAAGTTTTTACAAACCGAATAATCTCAAGTTGGAAATAAAATCGTTGAGTTTGAGAGAGTAAATAGTTCCATTTTGTTGTTTTTTCTTTTTCGAATCATCTGCGCATCGACGAGCGGAACTAAACACTCTGTTAGAATCTATATCTAATCATATGTTACTTCCTTCTAAAAAGTCAAACAATTCCTACCGCAAATTTAATTAACTCCTACATATTCATAAAGCATTTTAAGCATTCGATTTCATAAATCCTATAACGCTCAATCGGTAATTTATTCTTGCAGTACAGACAACAGTTTACAGATGTCGCGGTGAAGTCCATGTTTGGTTCGTTAATCAACTATCTTCTGGACTGCTTATTCTATGACATTTCCCGGAACTCAATATAGATGAGTGCTGTTTATCTTTTACAGCTTCTCTCCCACCACAAATAGATAAAAAGATCTAGATTTTCGCGGTAACAGCTGTATTATCGTTTACTGTCGCACACACTCCTAAACATGCAACGCTGTATCAACAAAAGTACAGTTATATACACCGCTGTGTTGTGAGAACAGAGTGGGGGAAGGTTCGTAAGCTCGTAACTCGTAGACAGGACGAATGCAACAGTCAACTCGTGTGCGAACAACGCTCTGACAGTAACGAAGGCAACTTCAGCTCGGTGGAAAGCTGTCTTCTTCGCGAACTGTACAAAGATCGTGACAGCCGTGACGGTTCATCCAGCTGCCACGTCCGTTTACTCCGAGACACTTCCGGAATTTTTGCACCAAAAACCACGTGGGGTCTCGCTCCACACAACCGCTTCACAACGGAATAATTAATGAACGATTCACACAGCATATGTTCGTTAATCAGGGTCGACGAATTCGGGAGCTTGCAGTAAGTCCATGCACACGTTTTACCTCGTGAAAACTCACGATTGCTTTTAAAATTTGCCGCCCAAACTTCCTAAGAAAAGATCCTCTCGATACCGCACGTCCACCCAGCTGTCATCATACTTTGATCTGTGTTTTCGAAATGTCCGAATTTAATGTTCTCCATGATGCTCGGATTGTTAATATCTTCGAGATGAGTTTTATCCGATCCTTTATTTCTTTCGAGTCCTTCATCCGAATCCCTGCGTCCTTTACACCTTCAGAACGGAAACGAATTTGAAAACATCCCACTGAAAAATGGCAGGAAAAAGGAAGAGATCCAAGAAGAGGGGAAAGAGTAGGGGAAGGAAGAGGCGCGTAAATGAGCTTCAACTTCGCCGGGATTTGAGGCAACAGGGACGAAGTAGAGAATTGGAGGACGAAGACGAGATCATTATGTCTAAGGAGGATATATTGCAGTATGCTGAGCAAATCAGACTCGGCGGAATCGAAGGGTGAGACGTAATAAAAGATTTCAATGTGCACTGTCTGACCGGTTACTTTGCGACCCGACGGAAATGGGTGATACACTCATCTAATGAATTTCTGGTACTGCGTTAAAGTTTCTATACGTCACGCTCTCGCGTCTTATGCCTAAGTTATCGAACTGTATCAGCGATAGGATGTTGAATCGGTGCAGTTATGACTGTGAACTGCATTACTTGTTGTTAATACTAAATGATAACATTCCCTTTCACGAAAGCGGGGCTGCGTCGAGCTCTCCACTCGACCACACCGGTTACATAAATTTGTAAAATATTGTTCTCGAATACCGGACAAAGTTCGAATCACAAGTAAGATCGCGATCGATGCAATAACGATTGTAAATCGCGAGTCGTTTCGCTTAATGCCTGTTATCGCATTGTTGCAATTGATCGTGTAAAAATAAATAAAAAGCTTATATTTATCAGTCTTTATCAAAATAAGCAAACAGGGAGGCTCGTCAATCTTTTTATTATTTTTTGCGGAAGAACTTCCTGGAAAATGAAAGCGACGCGAGAACATAACGCGTGTCTTGTTATCCAAGGATCCATTTTTACCTTCGAACGGAAATATTTACATTTGTAATTTTTCGCGACCACTTCACTATCAGAAGTGCTATAAAGTTGAAGCTCCGTGTAAATCTTATTAAAACATTGTTTCATCGTCGTGAGATAACAGAAATACATTTGATTTGTACTTTGTTTAACATTCTATTGGAATATTGTTTGAAAAGTTCGACGGGCCTAATTTGATTTGACGCGCTTATGGTCTAGCTATAACGCGCACAAGAGGAAGGCAATTTATGCTCTGCTTCGACTATAATTAACTTATTAACTGCCATTAACTTTCGCGCAGCTCTTTGGTCTATTATAAGCAACAAAACGGTTACGGTAGGTCGGAAGCTCGTTGAAATTTTCGATAACGAGTGGTCGATAAAAAAAACTGATGAGTTTAATGATTTTAGCGGCGGTACGCATTCCACGCTCGTGATCATCGATGGAAAAGGGGCGTCGCTGACGGAAGTTAAAGGGCCGAACACCAATCATTGGGTAATGTCGTGAATCGACATTTTAGTAATCTTTTGTATCTCCTCGATAATAATGATAAACCGTGTGCATATTTCTACACAGATTCTGGGAATGGAGGAGACCGCGGCTCGGATCGCAGCGATGGTGCAGAGAGGGAAAGAAACCTTGAGTATACCCGAAACGGTCCCTTTAACTTGCTTAGTGAGTATTGCTAGTTTCGATGAATAATTCCTGCCTGATTTTAGCGATTAAACAATTAGTATGAAATAGAAAACAGACTTAATTCCATTTGCTGAACAATTAGGGCCTCAGTCTCAGCGGCTGTGAAGAGGAAACCACGAATCGTCGTCTTGTGGAGACACTGCAAGAGAAGTATCCAAACGTAGCTAAGGATTATGTGGTCACTTCAGACACCGTGGGCAGTCTTCGAACTGGTCTGAAGGATGGCGGAGTAGTTTTGATCGCCGGTACCGGTAGCAACGCGCTTATGATTACTCCTGATGGGAATGTGATTGGTTGCGGTGGTTGGGGACATATGATGGGCGATGAAGGCAGTGGTGCGTGCCGCCATAGTTATTTCATAGAAAAATTAGCGAGCTGTGGAGGAGGTACGAAATGTTGGCGCTCGAGGGCACTTCCGCTCGGTGGCCTTGAACAGACAAAATTTCGTGGCTCTACTGCAGAGAGTAAAGTATTAGAAATTACGTAATTGTTAAAAACAAATTTTTAGCTTACTGGATCGCTCATCAAGCTTGTAAATACGTATTCGACGACATGGACGGTTTGTTTCAAGCTCCACAACCCATAAGCTATGTGTGGCCGGCTATGAGGAATTTTTTCAATGCACGAGACAGAAAGGAGATGCTGCCGTACATATACACGAACTTCGACAAAAGTCAATTCGCAAATTTTACCAAAGAGATTGTGACTGGCTGTGAAAAGGGAGATCCACTGTGTTTACATGTTTTCCGGGAAAACGGAAGGCTTCTTGCGAAGCACATAGTAGCTCTTTCGAGGAAGGCTCACAATGTAAGCTTCACAGATTGAATTTGTAAATGAAAATGAAAATTTGATAATTTCATAGAAAACATGTTATTGGAGAATATTGCACTGTTGCAGGATCTGAAGCTGATTCACGGTGGAATGAAAATTATTTGCGTGGGATCGGTTTGGAAATCGTGGAAATTCATGATGGACGGTTTCGTAGATGAGATTCATGATTCACGTGCTGTGGATGAACTGAGTTTGATTCGTTTAACAGCGTCATCGGCACTGGGTGCCTGTTATCTCGCCGCCGACAAAATCGATTGCTTGTTCACAAAACCGTACGAGAAAAATGTCGAAGTGTTCTTCCATTACAAACGTGATAATTATACGAAAGCGAAACCGATAGAGAATTCAGTAGAACCGAGAGTACACTTGGTCCCGTGCAATAGCAGCAGCATGAAAGAAAACTAAAATATTGAACAACGAAAGGAGGAGTCTAAATAACAACATTACAGACATAAAGTACAAACAGCGAAATGAACTTGAAAACAATACTGGCACTGTGTTAATAGGCCCACAATTATATTAGAATAATTAAGGGAATATATTTTTTTTACATATATTTTTATAGAAATTTAAAAGGAAATGTAAAGCATTTGCACGTGCATGAAAATATAGCAAATTGAAACAATAAGCTTATCGTTTGTAATCATGGTAAAACAGTTGACATTCATATTCGATATGTCTAATCTTTGTTCCGACTGTTAATCCCTTGATAACAATTTGGCCGCTGGTATGACGTGTCGACAGGAACGTCTTTTCAGAGAAATCTTAAAGTGATACAGAAAAATGATACTAAAATCAATTTGGGATTGGCTGATCTGGGGTTGTTCCTTAGTTCTTAAAGCCGTGGGATATGTTTTTATTGTTCTCGTTAGCTTGGTATTTTTCGTCTCATCTACCGGCCTCATGATCCTCATAATCCTGTACCTGCTTGGTTACAGATTTCCAAGCAACGAACAGGAGTGATTTGAATGTAAAGGTACATTTTGCAATTTTTCTGTTCTTCTTAATGTAAGAAAAAAACGTTGAGGTGATAACAACGGAGGAATGAAATAACCTGTTTAAAGTCAGATGTAACAAGTATTTGAAAAATATATTTCGACACGATATCACAATTCATTGTGTACATTTTTAATGTTTATAATGCGAACATACATTACTCAGGTCATGTCTCATATTTTCGTTCGTATGCTTGCAGCAAAGCCATCTTATATGTATTTTTTTATACCAAGGACTGAATTCATGTTTCGTTTATCATTGAAACATCTTGAATTTGTTTTAAAACAAACAAATATTTTTTTCTGCACCGGTTGAACATGAACGTAGAACTTGGTATAAGTGTAACAAATATCTTTCCCTATATATAACAGTTTAAGGTACTCTTGACAAAATATACATAATTGTAATGCTTTCAACAATCGTATAAGAGCTATCATACTAACGCTATATGTACGCGTTTATTCTCGGTACATTGAGAGAATGATGCAATACTTTTATGTTCTTTTAGGACTACAATCTCTATTTATGGTAAAATTCCACATATTGATTCGATGATAAAATTGATATTTTTCAATTATGTGTAGTCCTTCTTCAAATATGATAAACCTTCCATGTTCTGAACAGTAATTAACTATGTTAGTGTATATAGATACTATTTTAAAATAATTCCATATAGATACAACGTTTGATACACATATAATTTTATCTAAAGTATCGTCCTTGGACACTAGTGTCGTACAACGATACATTTCATGTACATATATGAGTGTACGTTCATGTATTTCCCAAGATATATTGATAAAATTTCTCTGTTAATTAATTGTTTAAATATTTGAAACGTTATTGCTATATGTTATTCACATACACATATAATTATTGAAACAAACCAATGATGATACTTTTTTAATTTTGTTACTTGAAGAAGCAATTAGAAATCAATAAAAAAAAAATCACGTTCATTCCTCGTGTAGTACGCTGGAGTTAATAAAAAGATAAAGACGCGTTATTAATGTTTCAAATCGAATATCTCTATAAGAAGTGGTTCTACTCTCGATGGATTTAAATTAAGATAAACGCCAACGACCTCGTTGTTCACTCTGTGAAGATCAGAAATCTTCTGAATTAATTTCAAAAACATAGATTTTGCCTCACAGCCAGGGTATACGCTCTCCAAATACCGTCTGAGCAAGTAGTAATAGGAATTCTAAACAAAAACAATATATCGTTAGACTTTACACAGATTTATACAAGTCTAAATCAATATTTTATTTCGCTTACTTGTTCCAATTTAATGACATCATTGTGTACCACTTTTGGCCTATCAGGTGTGAACAAAGCAATTGCAATTAAAATCAAAATAATATTCTCATCTCTCCATCTTGGATCGAAACCTCTGATGAAACGCGTATGCTCAGCATAAAGATTTCCTTTTGCTTCCTTCAACACATCCACTTTTATGTTCGACATACTCTCCTGGGTGTGTGGTATACACCAGGTATTTTTTTCAGCGTCATAAGTAAGCGCTGCTCTTAGAATCATCATTTCTGCGCAACCACCTTTCAAAAGAGCAATTTGATCTTCTTGACACATATTTTTAAACGCGTTTATCTTCTTCGCCATCTTTATCAAACGTCTAATAGCAATGGCTGTTAAATTTATGATGTCTAGTAGTGCTGGATTATCTTCACCGAAAGTATTCTGAAAACAGATACATTTATAGTAAACGTTAACTAAGAACTCAGATTTTACATCGTCATGAATGTTACCTTAAATTTACAGTCTTCCCCGATCAAATTCGTTATATCTTCGTCTAGAGGAGCTAACAATGCCTTGTTAGCTACTATTAGTTCATTTAACTTTGCTCTTTCAGCATCATTCAATTCTCTTCTAATCTCCATGCCTCCCAGCGTGGAATACGCTGAAAACTCTAACTTAATCGCTTCACAAAGGATAGATTCAATGGAATTCGCAACAATTGGTACCCTGCAAAAAGAATATACAATAAACATATTGTACAAGATCGATTTTCTTCGTTTTAATGAAGTTTTCATTTCGTCTCTACCTTTGTACATCTTGTAACACATCCCTAGTAACGTCTGTTACATTTTTATTCCAATCACTACTGCTGCTAGGCTCTGCATGTTGATCCGCGGAATCCTCTGTACTAGAATTTTTAATCAAGTCCGTCAAGATTGGATTTTCTATGTACCTCTCTTTCATCTTTAACGACTGCTTAAGCATATGACTTGGAATATTGGCAGATTTTAAGTCATCTTTATATTGAATATTTGAGTCATTCTCTAGTTTAGTCTCTGTACTAGCAATGGCACCATTCTCCTTGAAGAATTGCGAAATCTGAGGATCTTTCTCTAATTTACTAATAACAACAGGGTCTGTTATAATCTTCAAAAGTATCTCCTGATTTTGAAATATTTTAGAAATAACATTTGAATTATTAACAAGCTTTGCCATCAAGGAAGAGTCTTGCGTGTAGCTAGCCATAAAGTTTCCTTCCCGCGGACAACTTTCTTTGCTCGGCTTTTGACACGCAGCCGATTCTTCCGGACCGGTTGGCAAATGCATCCTTGAATTCATATCAAAGGTGGTTTTTCTAGGATGAGACGTATGCGGAATATCTGTCGAATTTTGCTCGGGATTACGCTCAAATTTACCGTAACTAGACATACTGTCAAATTCAGGGGAATACTTCAATGACTCGTTATTCGCAGGTTCAAAGTCAGGAGTCATGTCCAATACACTCTGTTCAAATTTTTGTGAATCCACTATCGGCTTCTTGTCCAGTTCTAAATTCTGAGGAACAGATTTAATTTTGTCAAACCTATGTTGTCCCTGCACCGGGGAATCGATTCTGTCCCTGTCAGTTTCACATTGTTCATGATGCGAACAACGATCATAGGTCTCAAAACTAGAGCTAGAATTATGGGAAGAAGATTCCTTCATCATGTCAAGCGTTTTAGAACCAGTTATAGTTCCATTTTCAGGTGGACTAGAAGGACTCGGTACGCTGGCAGCTGTGACAGGACTCATGCTCTCCGTTATGTTTTGCCTATTCGCATCTAAATCCGTGTACTTTCTGTCAGACTCCCAGAAATACGTATCCGACACAGTAGATGCTACTGAATTAACAGACATAGAAGTATCATCGAAGTTACAATCATCTATGCAACCTTTCTTCGTTTTCACTGATTTTCCATTTTCCAGGGGTGGCCTCTTTTTCGCTCGATTCTGCTCTATCTTTTGCCGTTTCAACACCTTATCCTCCTCTGACATAATATACTCCTTCCTCATGCCTATACTGAAGCATTTGTCCAGTCGACATTTCTGGCAAAAACGTCTGGTAACTGGTGTGATGTTACAGTTTTCCGTAAAGGGACATCGAAAATCCTAAAAAAAAAACATCCATATACAATCTCCTTCACGAAAACATCGATACTTCAAGGACTAAATCCACGCAAACATAACATCTTCTCCGCATGTTACAGCATAAATTTAGCCCTTGAACTTCTCCATGCATTTTCATCTTTTACTCTAAGAACGCATTCAGCCGCTCAACGAACTGTAATGCATCTTTTATAGCAAACTCCGTGCTCCGTTGTCCCATCGCTCGACCGTCATTACTTAATTGAATTCAAATTTCGCTCGCGCGGTCGCGCCACCTCTAACTCGACGTCAAAGAAACGTGCGACTGAGTGAGTGAGTGAGTGAGAGAGAGAGAGAGAGAGAGAGAGAGAGAGAGAGAGAAAAAAGAACCAGCGCGAGTACGCTCGAGTGGAGGCGTACACAAACAAGCTGAAACGTTCGTTTGAACGAGACAAGACGGAGCGTAGAAATTCGTGAACGATCACAGGTGAACGAGGATGGATCGCTTTAAAGATCGATCACCTTGTTTTTCAAAGCGTTCCGTCGGAAGAACGCTTTACAGCTCTCGCACGAGACAGCGTTGAAGTTGTATCCAAGGGCGCGATCACCGCAAACACCGCAGATCTTGTTCGCCTCTCTAGCCGGCTGTTCATCTTCCATAGCTCTCCGATCGAACACGGTCTTTCCTTATCTAACGCACCATTCTCCAGCGACGCTTCGAATTACGTGCTCTGCGCCACAGCTGACTCATGTCAGTCACACGTTGTTTATCATCGAACCCACCAGAGGCCAACACACCGCGGCCCTACCACGCGACTATCATCTTCCCGGAGGCTCCGCGGGAACGCCTCGAAAGCCCTCGCCGACTCGAAAGCTCTCGCTGACGAGCTAAACGAACTGCTCAATTAACTTCAACTCGTCCTGTACTCCGTGCTGCTCCCACCACATCGGTCCACCGTACCGCGAAAGTAACTAGACGCTAGGGAGTTTTCCAAACGCGGCGAGACCCGAGAACGTGGACCCCCGCGAATCGTTCGATCGACTTTTCCTTTCGATTTTCGATCGACCGTCCACGCGATTCGGTGGATCCTGGAATCGAACCTCGAGATATCGCGATCGATTTGAGATTCGAAACTTTCGCGGGCAGCGAAATTTCCGTCGGCAAAACGTTATCGATAACGCGACAGGTTTTTCTAGTTTTTGATCGTGATTATTACGTAATTGCACGTGCGTCGATCGAGACAGATAGAGAAGCAGTGCAGGTTATCGCCGCGACGTGTTTCGTGCAGGAGAATTGCAATTGTCGGGTGAATGGATCAAAGTTCAAGCGCACACTGCTTCACCACGTGTGTTCATCATCGATGAGTCCCTGAGAATAAACGCACACACTGTAAATTTCGTACGATGCGTGGTACATGTGCGTGAACACGCTATCACTTTAGAATGAAAAACTCCTGACGACCGTTCGATCGTTTAACACGCAACTGCGTACACAACTCGGAAAACGAGGATTCGATCGCAGAAGTGTTTACCTAATCGGCGCTGTTATCGTTATCAATCGTCGTGCGCGGTGAGATAATCCAGGTCGGGCGTATTGCTACTCATTGGTACTCGCGAATTTCGAGCCTTCCGCCGCTAACAAATAATAAACGGAGACCGTGAGCTCCAAACATTTTGTACGATTTCTTTATTTCAACTTAGAACATAATGAATCGAATAAAACGCAGTACAAATATTCGATGATATCTTGAACTTTCTCAAGTTCCATATAAACTTTAAGGACGTATCTTATTTACACGTATGCGATGTATGTATGTAATGATCTATAATATATTCTATAGGTATAACAGCTATAAATCGTATATCGATATGCTTATAAAACGACTCATCATTCATTCAACGTTTAAATCTGACGTTAGTAAAAATATACGATTCGTAAAGTTTCGTCTTAAAAATATACGTGAGAACGTTCGGGCATTTTGCTGCAGCGCGCGTTGTCGTTTGGGTAAATGCATCTGAACTGGATACAAGTCTAGAAAAATTAAGTTTCCTATCGCGTTCGTACTTTCGGCGAATACAAAGGCACTTCAGGAATAAATACAAGTTCACCCACTAAGGATTCTTCGATCGGGCAGTGTTCACATTGCACAAGTTTCTTTTAAGTATTACCGCGCGACCCTTTAATATTCTCTTTTATCTTCGTGGCAGGATCTTCCGGGGACGTATTTCGGCGGTGTGTCGGTCAATTTCGTGCTTCCAGTTTGCACGCCGCCGGTTTCAAGCATCAATTCTTCTTTCGTGTAAAACGTTACGATCTCTTCGACGCTTGAGAAGGATCGCTCGTTCACTTTCGCCGAGCCTAGCGCGTACCTATCGACACAACAAACGTTTTACCATCTTGTCCAAACATAAATCCATTCGCATCTTATACAGTATATACAACAGATCCAACGATTCGGATGTACTTTTTCGCTTCATAATACATCTTCACCGAACGTTGTATTAAAAACATTGAATGGTAGGAAAGAATAACAATTTCTTTTTGCCACAGTGAATGTCCTGTACTCAACACCAATCATACGGACAAACAACGAGGGTCTGCGAGTCTGAAGCTCATGAATCTCCCTTACCTATTATCAGGCCTCTTTCTCACAGCAACATTGTAAACTCTGTCCTTGTACCAGAGCACCAACGTCAGTGGATTGTTCACGTTCGTCGTGGACGGTCTCAGAAGAAAGTATCCGTCTTGAGTGTTACCGTAAGTACTTTCTAAAAGCAAGAAAACCGATGTCCAATTAGTTAAGAGTCAAGGGTATTAATAAAGGTGTTTAATCAAGCTTCTTCAAAAGCTGCAAACGGTCAAATACTCACGTTCTTTGATCATAGCAGTAGCCTGTTCCCTCGTTACATTGTGGAACCAAGGCTTATCAACGTAGGATTGCTTGTCTGTGGATTGTCTTTCAGGCGGCGGAGGAAGGGGTCTCGAGGCTCTTTCCAACGACGAAGAGTAAATATTAGAATGAGGCAACGTCGCTGATTTCTTGTCAGGTGATCGCTCTGCAAGCAACGTAACGCATATTAGACAGGCTCTGAGTTCACAAGAAAGGGTTACAACCTGGACGAGCGCTTTTTGAACGAGTCTTGGCTCAAAGAACCGAATATCAGTTAACAACGTTTTACCATTGTCATCAGAAATGGCTTTAAACATAGAAACTTGAAGTCGTGCGATCAACTATATTCCTTTTACAAATTATACATTTTTATGAAGCGCTCAAAACAGTCTTGTGTGACATCGCTGCAAGATTAATATTTTAATAATTTTTCATTTGCTCCGACGACTTCGAAATTTTATTAATTATATCTATTTTTCATAACAATGGTAAGCGGTGGCGGCTAATATTTTACAATATGTTTATACCGATCGGTACCGAGATTATAAGCCAAGTTTCGTTCCAAGAGCTCCGACCTAGATCGCGACCTCTCCTTGACACGAGAATATGTGAGACATTTAACGAGTCTGATTTTAAGGTACAACTGGAACAAATGGCAAGACGATGCGATCAGGCCAGTGTCACACTAACTTGCTAAATTGAGACGAGCTTGCGTGAGGGCTGCCTGAGTCAAACACTCTGAGAGACTCGCCTGCCGGCGAACGGCGGTGTTCAAGGACACGTGTCTTTTCGGATCACCGATTATCGTTGCCATTTTCGCTATCGACGAATCTCACGTTTCACTTGGGCCACCGGGCTACGTTCACGCGTTCAACAGGAGCACATGCACCAGCATGTCGTCGTCCGATCTCTCTGGATCCATGATCACAAAATGACGCGCATTAACCGGATAGATAAAGCGTTTCTCCGAGGTCTCCCACGCGAACGTACCGAAAATAACGCTGAAGCGCAATAATATCTCCCACAACCGGTTTTACATGCAGATGACAGCGTTCGTTGTAAACAATACAGCGCGATTAGTCCAATCAACGATTACCGGTTTCAGGAGGCATATCTCGCTCGCATCAGAGAAAAAATTATTTTGCTGAATGACGCTTGAGAGCTACGGAATCGAATACAGAGTTCTATGGAATCAGAATACAATTTTGTACAATGGAGACAACACGAGATACTGCGATCAATCTTAAACTGTTCAGTAAATGTTTTAGTTCCTCGCGCACTTCTGTCTCAGAGAAGGTTCACTGTTTTCCGTGAGACCCGTCGATCCGACCCGTTCACCGCGAAATCACTGCACAGACTGGCATTTAACTCGAGGGCCAGCCGGGCAAACTACAAAGCTCTGCCATCCGTTGGTCTCTCAGCATGGGGTATGCATGCAGTCTCCTCAACGTTTAAAAATACACCGGCCACGGTGTACGTGTTTTAGGGTTGTTCAAGCCTCGTGTCACTTCTAATTTCGGAAAAAAAGGAATGCGGTAAACAGTTCGGTCAGCAGGCTGAAACGCGACGACCTTCCTACGCGTCGGTCGTTCGAAAAATGCGATGCATCAGCAAAAAAAATTGCTGAACGATTATTGTCCGGGACGAATCCGCTTCGCAAGAAGTTTTTATACCTGGTGGCTCAGGTGGTTGGGAATAACAACACCTAGAGAGTCCTCTCTTGATCCTCACTATCATATCGGACACCTCATCGGCCAGACGAGCGCCCAAACCTCCCAAGAGCTGTTTGCTCAGTCTCAGATAAAAGCAGGAACACATTCCATCACCCTTTGCTCAGTTTCTGACGACAAGATGCTCGTGTTTCATCCGCGTTTCATCGACTTTCGAGAGAATACGATCCCTTGCCGCTTTTCTTTCTTTTTCGCGAGTGTGAACGACGGCTTTGAAACGTTCCGCTTGTCCTCGTCGTTGCTCATATTAAAGTCTTTCGCCGTTACCGTTCCGTAGCTTAACGTTAGTCTCGCCACCGTCCGCGCCGACAACGAAAGACCATCGAATGACCCGAAACAAAGAGGACGGTAGCTCGTTCATGACTGACTGCAATTGAAACGCGCATCAGGTTGCACGGCCACCGTGACCATTTGCCACACAGATGTTTATGAGAAGTTGCCACCGTCGGGCTTTTTATTCTTCGCATTCGAATGCAGCCTGCGCTTTTTGCTCGCCTCGCAACACGTTGCATCCCCTATTCAACGTCCACCGACTAATTTCCTTTTGTTTTTCTGTCGCCTCCGCACTGACGTAACCAGAACAGTTTCATCGTGTCATGGGAACAGTTTCCATCCGTTGTTTCTTATCTTCGTTTCGCGTACGATGTTTAACGAGTATACTAACCCTTTGGTTTCCCGGAGTTTGCTCGGTTCAAGGTCTGAGAGGGACTGGCCAATTGAGGAGGTTTCCCAGGCAAGGGAGGCGGTGCTTTTGCATTGGTGACCCTCTGAACGGGCCTCGAATTGAACTCATTGTCATCTGGCTGAAAGAACAACGTCTTTGAATATCTTATCGGATTGGATGCCATAAAGCAATATGATTTATCGACGTATCACTACATCAGAATACACAGTCACGTACTGTTTCTGTAATCGACTCATAAATTTCGTAGTGTTCATCCTCTTCCTCGAAACTCGTCACACTGGGCGGTTGGTACACGCTTTCAGCCGAACTCTGATGGCTACTGGTCAACGACTGTTTACTGTCCACCCTGAACATATTCTTCTTTTGATTCTGCTCGATGATCTGTCCATCGAAGGGTTCGTACTCGTCCTCGCTCTCTTCGGTCTTCGTGGGTAAATTAGCAACGAAGTCTATGGTTCTCAAGACAGCCGGTGGCTTCGTTTGACCCTTATTGGATTTCTCCGTGATCAATGGCTGGTCTTTGACCTTCTTCGGCTCGGGTGGGGGAGGCACGGCCATCCTTTCTGAAAAGAAAAATCAATTTACACTTATTGCATCTACCCACAGCGACCTGCCAGTGTGTATATACCAACTTTGTGTTTGACTAGGACCATTTGGTTTCGCTTGCAAAGCATTATGCAGAATAGATTTCTGCGGTCGCCCTAACGGGGTGACTGTAATTTTCCTCGCTTGCAACGACTCGGGTTTCGGCCCCACCATGGGTTTCTGGTTGCTTCTCAATTGCAGCTGTTCCTTCAGCTGCTCCGCCAAGGACTTCTCCTGCTGGCTATGCAACCTGGAGACGTTCTTCGTTAACGCTACGTTCAACTCCCGACAATTCGTGTACGTGGTCTCATCTTCCTGCGGAGAACCGCAATTTGCGTAAGTTCCTTCATCCTCTGGCCAAGAGATTCCACTCCATCTGACTCCATCAGTTCGCGCATCTTTCTGATTAGAACCTTTGTCCTCCGTTGGCTTCTGTTTGATTCTAAAACCGGATGACTTGGTCAGGTTCTCCGGTAAGACGGTTTCTTCGTGCGTTTCATCCTCGAAATCGGTCCCCCAAGAACCGGTGTCGCTCAGGTGATCTTCGTTGCCGTGCGGCTCGATCTTTTCTTCCACATATTTCTCCGGCTCCCTTTTCACTTCCTCGATGAACGTCCACAGGCCCCTGAAAAGAGAAACACGCGACCTGAATTGTCGTGATCAATGTGAGCGTTCCAATTTGTGACAGTACGGGAACTGATGTCAAGTGGAATATCCTTAATGAAAGCAGATAATAAATTTCGTAGCGTCAGGGCAATATTGAATGATCGAGCGCCTCCCACGCGATAGAATTACGCGCTTACGGCACAACTCGGCTGTCGTCAAATAACCGGCGAGTTCGGACTCGGCACGGCCTTCGGAATCCCCTGGCTTCTGCATATTTCGATGTCCACCGAGCCGTTGAACCTTCCTCTCAGTATGCACGCTGCGTCCGGTGACGCTCTCCATAGCATCACCGGTCGCCAAATTTTTTCAACGTGCTCAGACACGACGACGTTCGATCGAACCTTCTCCGATACAGCGCTCGAGATACTAGAAAATTGGACAACGATCCTTTGTCTTACGCAACAGGATTCTTCTCCGGTTTCTCGAATTCTTTCTTAACGTTTGATACGTAACATAGTCGTACAGTGGGACCTCGATCATTCGAATTGTGATCAGTAGACTGCGGATGTTTATGCAATTTAACATATCCATGACAGTTTTATCAATGTCTCGTTTCTTTAAGTACATCCGCAATCTAGTAATTAGTAATAAGATGACAAATTTCAATTTTATGTTAGAACGTGAAATACATAGTGGTATAAAATTAAGTACAGTCCACAGTCAATGATAATTTTAACTTATAATTAACATAAGACGACCAATTTTAACACTTTGTTGGCCGCTGTCACGCATACGTGACTTCGCTTATTTGAATAACAGTCATTTGAAACAAATGATTGAGAATATTTATCAGCAATAATGAATAAAAGCCCATGCACTGATAAAGTTGAAACTGTGAGATATTCCGAATAAATGAGAATAGTATAGAATGTTCACTGGCTTCAAGATTCCTATAAAAATAGCCAATGACAATTAGTTTTCACGAGATATTTGCGGCCGTCAAAGCGTTAAGATGATCGGTGTTTGGATAATTGAGGTTCTACCGTACTGCTTCTCATGAAACGCTGTTACATTGCTTTTTGGTTGTCTAATAAGTGCTTCGAGCGACCTCGATTTGACGCTAAAATTTAAGTCCTGGAGAGTCCTCCGGTTGAAATTACTTTTAATATGCATACAGTTAATTGAGAGATAGTTTCGGAGTTGTGTCGGTGGGTGTCTGATGGCGATCCGAAGGCGTGTCTCAAGGAGATGTTACTCTACCGTAGAGAGGAACCGTTAGACCGTGACACGGACTTCGTAATCCGTTTCGTTGGGAACAGGCCCGCGCTATTCCACGTCCCGGAGAAATGAAGCGCGTATTATTTCTTCTGCCTCTCTTACCATATCATTGAACTCGTGAGGTCTCGCTTCCACAGAACCAACTTCCCTTCCGTCAAGTGCTGGAATAATTACAATTAATTAAGAGGAGGACAAGAGAGCACGCGCCAGTCGGACCGAAATACGAACCGGAGTAAAAGCACCAGGCTATGAATGAAAACTTGGCGCATTATCCTCGTATTTTCTCGGTCCAAACTGTTGCATATTTCTCGCTCTTTCTTACAATTTTAATACAATTGCTCCTCGGTGCGCGCGTGTATGGTATGCTTCAAAATTCCTCGAACAATGTAGATTTGTAATTTAAAATTAATAAGCAGCACGTGAACCGATAGAATCGATGACAGAACATTAGAAGAACATTTATCTTTTGAATGAGTTAGAATACGATTCTTACTAACGATACCATACATTGTACGTATCGCTTCTATCCTACTTGATTAACACTCTTTTTTACTGTCTTTTGCATTCATAGAATCACAATGCTTCGAAGCGGTTCATGATTTTTCCATGCCTCCGCCGCAGATCCATTAGTTTCAGACTTTAGCAGCGTCTTTGCTAATCGGCGCAATGGAACGTTATCGATGCCTGTTTGCGGTTTAGCGTGCACTCGATGTCAACAAACTCGTGGGCGATAGAAATGTTAATCAACGATGCGTGAACGATCGACCGGCGAATTTCCATGCGATTTACGTACCAGCAATTCGTCGCCGTCTATCTGCCGCTTCGATATGGCGTTGCCGACCTCTGCCAGACCGTTCTGCGAACAAACCCCGGAAATTCAATGAAACTGGATACGCAGATATGATAAGGTTTCATCCGCTCATCTTTCTTCAAATATTGGACAATGTTTCTGACGGTCGACTAGAGTGAACTGATACGCAACAATGTTATTTCCGTTTCAAGAGAAAGACAGATCCGGTTTGATAAATAGATCGGTTTCAAGTGTTTGAGTTGCTTGATGGTTCTTACTCTATTATTTGACAACCAAGTGTATACACTAATAGAGATAAAACATGGAGGATGAAAAGTGTACTGCTCAATACTGTTTTAGCATGTGATTTCAAAAACATTTTATATTTTAAAAATTAAGTAACTCTACCTACACTTATGAAGTTATTTAAATCTGATGTTTAATAGAGTCATCCGAAACAGAATCACTGTATCATTCCACTTCTGTGCGACCTCTGAAAATCAATCCTACATAAAAGATCCTAATGAATCATAGAATGTAAAAAAGTAATTCCGTCGTTATCTGTAATAGCTCCTGCGAGAACCGTTTGTAATGCTCCAAATGGCTCATTCCGTATATACGCTCTGAATAAGGTCTTGTATGCTACGAGCCACTATAATGGCCTCGAGAATCAGTCGTTCAAAGTAATATTCAAGAAAATCCGGGGCAGAATCAACCTTGAACCGCGACTCTGATGACCTTCCCGGGATCTTGAAAAGAAATAATAAAACTTCTATCTGTCCCCTGGAAACGAATCATATGAAAGGCCCTAGTGATCCATAAAATATAGAGAAGAATTCTGTCGTTATCTATTAATAGCTCCTGAGAGAATCGTTTGTAACTCTTTAGATGGATCATCCTGTATACACGCTCCGAATAATCTCTCATGTGCTGCGAGCCACCGTAGCGGTCTCGAGAACCGGTCGTTCAGGGTGATATTCGAAAATCCAGGGCAGAATTAATCTTAGACAGCGACTCTTATGATCTTTCTGGAATCTTAAAAGGACATAATAAATGGTCTGTTACAAGGATAGAACGAAGTATAGCAAAAAAGCGAATAAAAAAATTGTACCGTCACAGCCGTTCTCCATCCGCGCGGTAATTCCCCGCGCGGCGGATTCGTCATAATTTTGCTTTCACTTTTCGCGGAAATTCTTTCACGCGTTCGCGTGATTTTTCGTATTCCGGTGGCATCGATTCTACGGGTCTATCCACGCGGAAAAGAAAGCGTGGCTCTCGTAAGTAAGCAAGTACGTGAACCCTATATATTCTCCAGACAGCCGAACGCTATAAATACACGCGTGAGCCAGTGTGTTTGCACACATGCGCGCCAGACTGCATTCCCGATTTGTTAATGTTTGACAACCAGTTTGCACAGTGTGGCAACGCGCTCTCGATCAAACATTCGTATCGATTACTTTCTTACCGACCCGCACGTATTAATTCCCTATCTAATTTCGAGCTGAGACAACGTTATATTTAGAATTAGATTTTTTCCTAGCTCGTTCGCCATGAATTTTCTTCTATTCATACACGTTTCTCCCCTGTCTGCTACGAACGCTTGACTGTGACTAGAAACAAAAAGATAAACATTGTGTAAAACTTTGTCACTAAGTGAGACGAATGTTTTTGTAACCCTGAGATGCCTGCATGTCAGGCCAGGAAGTTTAAATATCATGTGTTCGATGGAAATGATGAAAAATTGTCATTGCACAGATTTTGGCAGTAAGCAAATTTGAAAAAACTAGGTTTTTCTCTTGGAGTCACTTCAAAGGATGGTGTTTTTTCTATATCGCCCAAACAACTTTATCATACATTGAAAATTCCCTCCACCCAACGGTTTGACGGATCGATCGACATCGATGACAGTAATTTCAGCTCGTGTCACCATCTGGTAGCAGAAAATTCTGAAGGACGAATCCGATTCCTCGGAAAACACGTGTCCTGAAGCCTGAGGCTCTGAAGCGAGTCGAGGAACGCTTTTACGGCCGAAATTCTTTCGTTCGACGCATAGAAATCGTATGATTCACGTTCGTAGTTTCCACGGTTGCCAAGGCTCCCTAAGGATCGATATTAATCACTTGACAGGACCCCATGCAGACGTGCCGTCGTCCGATGGAACATCCTCGTGTGACGCACACGTTCGATAAACCGTAGCACGATATCGCGATAAACAATCGACTCTGGCGTCGCATACAGAAATTTTCTCTAATTGTAAGATTCAATCTATCCATTACTGAATCCACTAGAATTGATCGGTACGTCTGTGCTGAATTTACTTCACACTTCCATATTCAGAATCTATCCAAAAATTTACTCTTCGAACACTTTTCACTTCATCACTTCGTTGTTATCGAACTGAGGACGTTTATGCAATTTTACGTACGCGAATACGTGAAACACGCATATTTAAAGTGATAAAAGTAATAAAAAATATATTTTTCAATTAGAGTAGAAGACAAAATATAGTATTGTTAAAGATACAGTATTAATAAAGAAAGTATCGAGGTATCAAAATGTATATTTGCATAAATATTCGCAATCTAGTTATTACTTACACGTCTCACTTCATTTCACTATATACACGCACAACCGTTGCTTTGCCATTAAAGGGGTTCGT
The DNA here is from genome assembly GCA_916610135.2 of Macropis europaea. Taxonomy (NCBI): domain Eukaryota; kingdom Metazoa; phylum Arthropoda; class Insecta; order Hymenoptera; family Melittidae; genus Macropis; species Macropis europaea. Next base: position 2,410,106 of record OU744346.1, read on the forward strand.
AGCACCCTCGACGCGACAAGCAGAGCCATTATGGTGGCTGTTAGCACGCTCGAAACGACACGCAGAGCCATCATAGTGGCTCATAGCACACTCGAACTTTCCAACGTGTTTTCGTAAGCAACGAAGGGGTGCACGATAGAATGTTGACGTCAACCAGGATTACGAGACGGCGATTCGACGACATTCTCAGATCGACGATGTTCAGGGTCGTTTACTCACCTTTTCGAGCACACATAACACGTCGTCGGTACTCCACTCGGAGATCTTCTTCAGGGCGTCGGTCCGCGACAATTTTTTCAACATCTCACCGCGCGACCGTGTCACGGAGAAGCAAAAAAACAACAGCGTCGCACGTGTTCGCCGCCCGCTCGCATCTGCATCTGGTTTTTGTTGGGCGAGGTGTTCCTGACAGCTTCGTATTATCCTCCTTTTCCCCACCGACGTTTCACTAGGTCGCGGCGGACTGGACGTCGCGATTGGTCACTTTCTTATGGTGCACCTGTTTCAGCGGATTGAAATCAACGGTTCTCAACCGACGGCTCCGCTGCTGACACTTGTCGACCACCAACCTCCAAATCCATCGATTTAACGTTGAGCCTGCAACAAAAGGGAAATAACAGAATAAAGGAAGACTAGCAGCAGGTGTTTTGAACAAGATAACAAAGAACAGCTAACACGACAGAGAGAAGACGAACGTACGAGGAAAATTTTGATGACAGAAATAGAATACAAAGGAAAGGGCATACAATAGCAAGTAAGGCTAGGAAATCTTTGTAAAGTATAAGTACAAGCAGTAAAATGTTATGTAAAAATATCATGTGAACACAAAATGGCAAACAAAAGTGCAAAACATTTTAGACTATTCCTCGTTGAGCAGTACAAGGAAATTTCTAGAAGCGCCATCTTTTGGGGTACAAAAACAAGTTTAACTACAAAGGAAAAATAAATCATAAACCATAAACCATAGCGTTGATCCGTCAAATCTATCCAGTGATTTGTTGATCTGAATGTATTGTTTCATCGGATAGCCTCAGCGGTTCCCAATACTCGGCTGTCCTGCTGACACTACTCGATCATGTTTGTAATCGATAAATCGTTGATCTTAGAATCTTTACTCTATCTATTTCTCGTTCAGAGGAAATTGTTGTTACAGTAGTTGTATTAACGTTTACTAAATAGTTTTTAAACCTTCTAACTGAAGAACCCATACTGACAGTGAGCACCTCTGCCTTAAAGTCGTGTTCCCACTGTGATTCTCATTGGCTCTCAATTTGAATGAAATGTTCAAATTTGAATCCTGAGATCTTCAACTAGGTGTCTATAGACCTTTAAATAGTATAGCATACTGAGAATAATTATGCATGCGGCTAGAAATAATAAAATTTCTAAAATCGATAGACCTGTGTCTCCTTTCTGTCTTTCTTTGACTGAAAGTGAATATTTAAATCAACTTAACATTTTTAAATCAATTGTTATCTATTTTTATGTAAAATCCTGTAGTACAGTGTATAAAGACATTTCGTGCAAATGATATTTGAAAAATTTAAAAAGACAGGAAACGCAGCGTTCGATTGAGAAATTTATTTCGATTTACTTACGATAATGACTGTCTTTGAATTTGTTTCGTGTAATCGTGACGAAAATGATCGATAACGATAATTTTCCCACGAATTTGCGGTGTTCTTACTTATTGATGCGTTGTTTTATCATTCAAGGGTTCGTTATTCACGATACGGGGATATTCTACTCTAGCTGATCGAAGATTGGCAAGCTTCTGCGCATGCGCAGTAAATTCGCAAAACAGAACCTCCATGAAGGTGATGATACAAGTCGCGTAGACGCCGCCGTGGCGACAAGTGAATTGTGTAGGTTTTTTTAAATTAATCAGTTACTTAACGTGCACCAAAAATCGTGACGGGATGACTGTCACCGATCTCAATTCCCAGCAAGCGTACAAGGATTACATCAAGTGAGTAATCGTGATTTTAAGATATTCAGCCCATAGAACGGAGCTAACCTAACTTTCTATTATCTTTTGTCTGACGTGCCGCTACACAAAGAACTCATATTTAATTTCTAATCTTTCGAACATATTACGCGCATCATCACAGGATAAAAACTGTTATATTCATAGCATTCTGCGTCCTGAATGTTTATAACCACGAGTGTGTTTTTCCTGATCGAAGTGGAAATGTTTCTCGGATCAAAAGTCACGAGTTTTTTTCACGATATAGTGTCGTAATAAAGTTTCTCCGATAATTTTATCATCGTTAGACTTTGGTAGTTAGTATGTATACATATAGTACACGAGAGATCAGTGATTTTCAAGGTCATGTGTTTTTTTTTTAGGTCACAGGATCTGTCTGTTGTTCATTTCTATGCACCATGGGCAGACCAGTGTTCCCAAATAAACGACGTGATCGGGGAGATGAGCAAACTGGCGGAGTACAAGGGTGTCAAGTTTGCCAAGATTGAAGCTGAGAAAGTACCTGATATTTCGCTGGAGGCTGGTATCACGGCGGTACCAACAGTCATTGTAGCAAGGAATGATAAAGTATTGGATAGAATAGATGGTGCCAATCCCTCTGCTATTGCAGAGAAAATTAAGCGTCACTCTGCCAATGTAGACTCAGTTCCATTGGAAGCATGTAAATCTAAAGAAAACCTAGAAGATAGGCTAAAGAAGTTAATCAACCAAGCACCATGTATGCTGTTCATGAAAGGAAATCCTTCCACTCCACGTTGTGGATTTTCTAGAACAATAGTCTCCCTCTTAGATTCTTATAAAGCTGATTATCAGACCTTCGATATTCTGCAAGACAATGATGTTAGGGAAGGACTTAAGAAATTCAGTAATTGGCCCACATATCCTCAGTTGTATATTAATGGAGAACTTATCGGAGGATTAGACATTGTAAAGGAAATGAGCGAAGGTGGAGAATTAGAAGGCATGCTGCCCAAGAAGAGTTAATGCAAAATGTGAGTTCCTGTTGTAACAGATGCTGTTTAATTGTAGTAAATGTATATAATTATATTTATGAAACATTCATTTTTTTCCAGATGGAAAGCTGGTCACTATTTTAATATTATTCTTAAATTATTTTGTAACAATTATGAGGATTTCAATTATTTGATCTGTTAAAGTATCAAATAAATTAAATCATTCTAATTCTCAAACGTTCTTTACAAACCCTACTTTCTAAAAAATATAGCATATATGATAAGCACATAAAACTTTACAAAACTTTGTTAAAAATTACTTTATTGTAGAAATTTATAGGGGATGAATAAGTGTATATTCTTCAACAATTCAAATATACAAAGGTACATGTTTAAACTTAGAATATTCGTCATATATAATTGCATATCTTTTCAGATATTTCATTTTATATATTTTTACACATTCATTTTTAATGACAAACCATCGCTAGAATGCAATTCATTATGTAACCGCACTATCATATCAACAAATAGTTTTTAATTTTTTTTCCTACTCTTCATTTCGATTTTTCCTTCCTTCTTGGCACCTTTGATAATGTTCTGAAACTTGCCCGCGTTCTTCTTCTTTTTCCTGAAAATAATTCGCCGATTACGTTGAACACACTTAATGTAAAATATCAATGCTTACCTCTTGTTTAGGGCTGATCTCGAGAGAGGTATGTACGCGTATGGATCCGGTTTGCCCTTCTTTTTAATGTCTCCACCAGCTTTTTGTGCTCTGTACTCTGATCCAGGTCTGTGTTCTACTTTACTTTTCTTTAATGGTCTGTGAATTCCTGAGCCTCCAGCTATAACAAATTTTTTTAGTTACTTAAAGCATGATTGACAAGCAGAATACAGTGACAAAATTTTCTGATTGTTTTACCTTGATATTTCGATGATATTCCGCTCCTCACACTAACGGTATCATAATTTTCGCTAGTTTTACGTTTTCTACCAGTTTCTGATGCTGTGGCTATAGACTGAACATCGTCTTCTTCTGAAAAGCAATAACAAATGATTTGTACTATCAGTTTTTAATACAGTCTAACGTTAGCTTACCATAATCATCCTCTGAATCACTATGCAAGAACGGAGCTTTCTTTTTCTTCTTCTTATGTTCTACTTCATCATCTTTTTCGTTGCCTTCTGTGATAATAAGGCGACCGTCAGGGGCAGTCTTGAATCCGCGATCCTTCGACTTTGTGACTGATGATTTTGAATTTATGACTCCAGGTTGCGTAGCTAAAATTATTTTAGAACAAGATTACGTTAAAGTTTAATGCTCGTTATAAGTATGTATTTGAATTTTGTGAAACAAGGTTTTACTTGAAATATTTCGTGCAGCCGCAGGATCAATGAGATCAATAATCTCATCATTTTCTTCAATATAAACTTCTTTTCGCGACGTTCGTTTCTTCTTCTTTGGTGCTTCGTTTTCTGTACCTTCGAATTCATCCTCGCTATCTGCCAAAATTTCCTCGATACTAAAAAATATAATAAAGACAACAATTTAATAGTAGCACAGCACTATACATGATCAGGTCTAAAGACGTTGTTACAAATTATTTTTAAATTTACCTCTTTGGTCGTCTCTTCGCGTTGAATTCATCCTCTACAGCTTCTGGTTGCTTCGAATTCTTCAGTTCTCTGTTCTTCTTCTTCGCCTGTTCCAGTTTGTTTATGTTCTTCAGTCTCTTATGCAGCATCGTATTAGAGGGAGTTATCATGCCCGAGATAGTTTCTATTCCGTATTTTCTTAATAATTTGACTAATATATCCCGTACTTTTTGCCTGAAGTGTCTATGACAGTCCTCGTTCATTCCGCACAGAGCCTCAATCTGGAATTTCATTCATTTTGATAAGCATATCCATTAACATTGTAATTTTTTAACACTTCTTTCCTTACCATTTTAGATAAAGTTGATGCCACGATAGGAGATGGCATCACGGTAATATATACTTTGATATAAGCCAATGCAGCTTCCGTGATCTCTCTTGTTGGGCTTGTAGCAAGTGTGCAGGCATGCTCCAATATTTCTTTAATCGTATCGACACCCAGCGATCCTATACATATTCACCACAATATTAGTAGTAGTATTTAATTTATAATACTTTGTTTTAAAGTTAACTCTTACCGTTATAATGGTAAGTAACAGATGCGAGCGCCAATATAGATGCAGTACAATACTTTTGCGCACCGCTCAAACCAACCATCAATATGTCAACATAACTTTTAAGGTGTTCAGGATGTTTCAAGAATTTCTCTGCAATAGTGTTCAAAAGCTGGAAGGCTGACGTACGACACTTTGTGTTTAAATCCTTCAAGTATATTACTGCCTCAGGAACAATAGCTTCCAAAAATTTCGTTTTCTCGAGTTGCGGGTGAAGTTTGACTAAGTGAATCAAGCATCTCAATCGAGCCTAATCAGATATGAATTTCATTTAATAACAGTTTATTTACTATTGAACTTTTAATTGTTTAATATGATAACAATACTTACTCCTCTACTCTGTTCCGCAACCTCAATGGCGGAAGACATTAACAACCTTTGTATTTCGCGTCTGTGTTGATGTATAAAATTTTTGCATACGTCCTTTTCACTGCTACAGATTTCTTCCAACAATCTGGGAAATAATTTTTATTTTTAATGAATTCTTTACGAAAAAGCTTGTTGGAAAACAGGTTCGGGCGTATGATCAAAGCTTACCTATATGCCTTCTTTTGTTGCTTAGATTTAGAATTATCTTTAAGACATGGTATGCATATGTCATAGAATGTCTTTAATCTGTCAAGATCGGTATATTCAATTAACAGTCTTATTATGTCATGAACGCTTTCTTTGAAAAAGTCACTAACATTGGGTTCTTTTAATTTACCCAGTGCTCGATCAAACAGTTCATTTACTAATTCACTGCTCGTGATGGTAAGATAAACCTACAAAGAAATGAAAATTTGAAGATGAATCTCTTAAAATAGTATTGCTTTACATACGGTATTATTATCCATAAGTAAACAACCTTAATAGTGTCATATATAGCAAGGCGTTGTCCTTCCTCGTCGGTTCCAGTTGGCTTAGTTGTATATTGATTTAAGAAAATTGGTAAATAATTCTTTGCAAATTTTGCAACTTCCGCTATATCATCTTTCTTGTCATCCTCAACTGCTTTTGTAATTAATCTTCGTAAAGCAGACAGTATCGGAAGTCTTAAATCTTTTTTGTTATCGAACACCGCTCCCAGTAGTCTAGCAATATTCTAAAAAATAAAATAACATATACATGTAATAAATAATAAGGTATGTACATTGTACGCTTTTATACATACTTTGAAATTATCTTTCACATCGGTAGCATTGTGACATATGCTGGGCAAAATGGCCCATATCTGCGCGTTGAGAAATTCGTAGGTTTTACCTCCTACTGGTTGAACTGCTTTTTTCCTGAAATGAGCAATATCATAATATAAATCCATCCTTCTAATCATAATATATATATATATATATATATACTTACTCGCATAATGCAGTTATCGGTAGTAACGTGTCCATGAAGAAAGCAATTGATCCTTCGGTTACGCAGTCCTTTAATAATGGCAGCAACCAACTTCTCTGTAAGTTTATCGCACTTTCCGATACCTGAAAAGTAGAAATTTATAGAAGTATAAAATAACAGAACTGATTTAGTTTGTAATCGCGTAAATTAACTTACTCTTAATGCAGATGGTATAAGGGGGTCAGGTCGGCGGAGATACCGGGATATCAGGAAAAGGGTTGAGCAGAAAGAAGACGGGTAAGGGTGGCGAGATTTAGGCTAGGAAATGAAATGAAAAAGGCAGAGTATTGGAAGGAGGAGGAAGAGAAGCTTTGCAGGATGTGCAAGGCAGAAGAAGAGACATGGGAGCACTGCTGGACGTATGTAGAGAAAGGGAGGGGAAGGGTGTAGAAGAGGGTAAGAAAAATTTTGCGAGAATCGTGTGAAGGAGGGGAATGGATGAAGATATTGGTAGAGGAGAGGAGCGAGAAATAAGGGGAAGGGATGAATAAGCGGAATGGGGAGGATAATCTCAAATGAGAAAAATTAATTGAACTAACTAACTTACTTTTAATGGAATATAGCTCAGAATTGTTTCAGGGCCCATGACTTTTATTGCGGCTCCAATGGCATACTCAGCATCATTTTTAGACGCAAAGTTATAAGAGTCTCGTAAATCAGCTAACGTTTTCAATACCTCTATCAATCTCGGCCTTTTAAGTTTACCGGTTATCTGTAATAAAAAAGTTATTAACATAATTGAATAATGTCGTCTAAAATAAAAATAAATCATTACCTGGAAAAGTAAGGATATCAGGTGAAGAATATGGTACCATGCTTCCAAATACTGATAACTCAACGCCTTGTGCATCATAAAAATTATTTGGTCAATTAAAATTACATGTCTGTAATAAAACATCAAAGTTAATTATATAATTCATAAACTAGTATATCGAGGACAGTCGATCAAGTGTGATCATACTTTTTTGCTTGTTCTTCGTCTTCGCACATTTTGCCGACACAGTCTTGCAGCAATATTTTTATCGTGTGCGATGTGCCGGATATAACTTCCGACCTCTCTGAGAGCCATAACTCCATGCAATGCTCTAGTACCCTTGGCAGTATAGCTGCACACAAACTTAGCGCACGTCTACGAATAAAAAATAAGTCAATTACCGGATTTGTCAATTATGAAGACACAGAATTTGCAGTAGCTGTTTATACACACTCAGCTAAGTTTAAGTGTGCTTCTTGCATAACTGTTAGCCATGCAAGGGTTGGCTGTGTATCGGTCGCTGGAGGCTGATAATCATAAAGAGCAGTAATGATTTGCGCGTTTGCTCGCGCGGGAAGAACATTTTCTGAGGGACGAGAGACGAACAAACTGTGGAACGTTTGTAGACAGCATGATGTTACCAAAACATTTTTCAGTCCCATGATTTTCAATAACGATTCACAAACAGTCTGAAAAAACAGATTGATGTATCAGATCACGTTTCAAATATATTTTTAGAAATATGCTTAGAATAGGTACCTTCACGTGCCCTTTTGGGAATTGATGAGTAATATCTTTCAACAATGTGAGCACATGAAGAACGCTAGTTATGCCACCAGGTTCAGTACTGATTTGTAATTGACCAATACAATGTTTTGCAATTTGTGATGCAGCCGGATGATATGAAGGTGGGTTTTCACCTTTCATAATATCACTCCCTGTAAGTGACACACATTACAGTATTTAAGTTCAGTAAATATTCTACAACTTGATATGTTTTTATATACCTTTTAGTACCGCGCATATTCCATGTTGCGCCGCCTTCCGTACTTTAGGCTTGCCATGGGTAATAAATGTTAACAGGACATCCAATACTTGCATTGTAGATGAATTTGACCACGCAGCTGCTTCTAACGCTCGAAGAAGCAGTGACAAACAATGAATACACTGAAAAATAATCAAAATCGTTAAGATGAAATTTTCCTCTAACATATAAAATTGAAGTAAGTTATAAGCTTACATGACGTAATATTAAGAAGTCTTCTGATGAAGCATGCTTTGAAAGAATGTTCAAGAAAATTTTACTTGCAGCTCCAAACTGTACATTGAGAACATTTTTTGGTACAGTCTTCAAACCCATTCCTAACAAAGAAAGTGTTGCTGCAACGGATGTATCTGACTCAATTGCTTCCAATGTACTCATCTATAATAACAAACATTAACATTAACAATTATTAAGTATCTTACATTTCCTATAGAGAAATGTATTTTTATCTGGCTCATACCAAAGCAGCAAAATATTCTGTGGAGGTCTCATTTCCATCATTCTGTTTTATAACTTCTGTAACTGCTGACAAAACAGCCAGCATTTCTTTATGTAACAATGAATTCGATTGAAAATGATTCAGGAACCTGAAAAAATCATTGAATTAACATTTTCAAGTTCTTAATAAATCGCAAGATGAATCATTTAAGTACAATACATTACTTGCCTACTGAATGATATATTGGAGCAATTACTATAATTAGTAGCAAACGTGTCAAATGTATTGACAGTGTTTTCTGTACAGGTCTCCTGATCTTCGTCGAGGTCAAGCTTTTCCAGCTGAGGTTGAATACCCTGAATGGCATCATGTTTTTGTAAATCCTCCCTTGTTAGACCGGGTTTTCCAGCTACAAAAAGGCAAGATCCACAAATAACAGTATGGAAGACAAAGTGATAAAAATATGTCACGTGTGATCAGATATAGTAATTATAAAAACAAACTTGTAGGTTCTTTGAAGAACATCCATGCTGCTTGTTCACGATGCTTTTTTGTCTCCGGATTAGAACTGGAGCTTTGTCCCTTTGGCCATCGTTTCGCCTTTTTTCTGCTGCTTAAACGTGGCCCTAATTTACCCATTTTTTCACAGTATTACTCACGATCACTATGTTCGATAGACCCAATTTATTATAATTTGTATCACGATATTTCCCTTGTTTTCCTCACGTCAACCATGCAGTGAGGTTAGGTTCATATTGCACGTGCACGTGCGCGTGCGAAAAGATTGAACCTTAGCCGGCAACGTCGATAAAATATGAAAGTGTTCTCGACATTCCTGTGAGATGGCGGCACATGCTCTGTGACGTCGGTAACGTAGAAGTTCTGTAAAATTGATAATTCCAATTTAACGCAAAAACAACAAGAACAAACTTCTGTAGTTTGTCAATGATTGCATGTTTATAAAATTCTACAGGAGATTAATAAAAGTTTAAATGAACACCTGGTATCACAGTTTCATGTATTTAATCATTATTCTGGAAAACTACATGACTGATAAAAAAAATGTGCCCTACATATTGTATTTGTTTTTACTATTCAACATTTACTATTATTAAGACAACTTCAGCAATCTTACGAGAAGATTCACTAGAATGGATTAGCGTACGCGACAAGCAGACTAACCTCGAGTAATTATCGTACGGAACGAATCGTATGATATAATATCGTAACTTCGCGTTATTTCTGTTTACATCGTTCATCAATATGTAACAATTATCCAATTATCAATAAGCGTTAATATTGACGGAAACTAATGACCGAATCTTTTAATTGCCTCGTCTGATAATGCTGTTGTTACTGTTCGTCGCGTCCATATCTTAATTACCCACGAGAGGGTTGAATCGACGCTGACAAGCTTCGATTCTCGAGACAACGGAGTACGTATAAATGTTCTTGTTTAAGACATGCGTTGCTTAAACGGCATGAAATCTGACGAATATTGATAATCAGCAAAATTTATTTCGGTAACGATCGAATCGCTGTTTTTTTCCGTTTCAATAGTTTCCCAATGCTTGCGGTGAATGTCAAATTCCATTACGCAACCGTTCGATTTGCTCGTGCACCGCCGATCTCACCTTTCTTATTTTCTTTTCGTCGGTATCTCTTTCGTAACATCGCCGCTATTATAATGCACGATTTCGCGTGATCGCGTTTTCAATATCCGTCTTAACATCGGCGGATAACGATTGTCTTGTCCGACCTACAACAAAAACCATTTTTAGATCTTGTATTTTCTTCGAGAAGCGTGACAAAATACTCGAATGATTTTGTTTCAACAACTGATAGGAAGGAAAGTTGAGTTTGGCCCCTCGAGAGAAAGAGCGGACGATTTTTTGTGCAAAATTTTTAGGTATGGATCAGTCACAAGATCTCATTATGTCGATGATTTTAGAAATAGTATGATTTATAGGTTATATAATATTTCAGATATAAAAGTATACTTTTGGAGAGATTATAAGATTCCCAGAGGAGAAGAAATTCCAAAGGGATTTTTTGTAAAAGAAGTTTGTCTTCAAGTAGAAGCGTTAAGGTTACGTGAAGGTCGCCATTATTAGTTTTAATGGACCATCGTTACAAACTGCTATTACGCAACCTTGTTACTGATAAGTTGAACAACCCCTGATACAAGGTTATTCAAGGTAGCAATCTACCGGAAGATCTTCAAGCTTGCGTTGAGTGGCTCGACCTTGAATAACCTTATGCAGAAGGTCATTGAATTCATCAAGTGTTACCGTCGTATCGTTAAAACAACTATGGCTTCGATTGAAAACAAATTACAGTGACCTTCACATGTCCTTAGCTTCGTAACCTAAAAATATCGATTAAAAATCGACACCCTGTAAGTACAAAATTTCAGATCGTTCCCAAAATTTGATCTAACATCCTAAATACAGAATCGAAAAAAAGTAATTTCCGTGTCACTTGCAGGATGCATTTTATGCTACAGTGAACTCGCTTCGGGAAACAGGGAATGCACCGGTGACCTTGAAGTTAGGAATTTCGTAGCCTAAAAATATTGATTTAAATTCGACACCGTGTAAGTATATACAGAGTTTCGAAACATGCTCAAAATTTGCTGTAACATCCTATATAGAAAATACGAAAAGACGAACTTCTTTCTCACTTGCAGGATGCATGATGTGCGACCGTGAACTCGCTTCGCGAAACAGGGAATGCATCCGTGAAGGGGATTACACCGTTTGTCTACTGCTAACGATTTCATCCGGCACCGTATTCAGAGGTATCGTTCACGCTCAGACAGGATCTCGTATCGGTGTAATGACGGCGATATAATTGTCGGGTGTCTGGAGCGAGCCCGAGCTTTGCCGCAAATTGGAAAATTGCCGTGTCGAGGGAAAACGGAATTGCACTACGTGCCTTGCAAAGGTCTCTCGAACCCCTTGCCTATTTACCATTCCAATTACGCGTTTCATCATCGATAAACTGTAAATGATATCCATACCATTGATTAAAATAAACAAATTCTGTTAGGTGACTTGGATCCTCAATCTGCATCGACAGAGAATTCGGGCCACCTTGCCTAAGAGGAAGGTTACCTACAAGTAAACCAAGGTGCGTGTCTTTTGGAAGTCAAACTGATCAGCGTTACAAAATAAAAAGTAGACGAAGTTGATGATGTTATGTACATTCGTTGAGAAGTTTATAGAAAGCGGAGTTGATCAGTGTGGCCCTTGCAGGACTCATATCAGAAACTCCCGTTTCGCTTCAGAACGAAGAACTTCACGACCGTTTGCTCAGGCTGAATAGAGGAGAAATTGTACGGGAAAGGTGTAATTCCGTTTCTTTGATAACTCGAGCGAGTTGTGCTCGGTGTAGCGCCGTCGGAGAGACGGTAAATCGCATTAGAGGAGCGTTTAGTTAATCCATGAGCGGTCCGCGATGACACGGTACCCTGGTTTCTAGCACTTCGGTACACCGGGCAAGGAGGGAACGTCGGTGTCATCGGTGACGTTGGTCGGCCCAGAGTCTGGTATTGATTCCGTGACGTCATTCAGACACCTCCTACACAACAGAAGTACCGCCAAATTCGCGAGATTCCTACTTTCCACTCGACTCGCAACATTCGTCCCGAAGACACGACCAACCAACACATGCAACGATAAACAATCAAAACTGGAGCGTTGGTTGCAAACATTTTCTAACACATTGCTGACCGTTCGGGTAGATCTTCCATTCTGTGCTCTCGATAGAAGCATATGATAATGAATTTCAATCAATTAAAGTGATTAATATATTTTTACAGACACACTGAGTTTCATTTCCATATATTATATTATTTATCAGCCTACTGCACAAGCTATGGAAATTTAAGCTAAGGTACTAGGTGTCAAGCGTCTAATCGTGTATAAATTACGCGGTTGGTAACGTGTTCTTTACTTGTAGATTAATAAAACTTTGATAAAACTGTATTTTGTATTGTAAATGTTCAAGCAACTGTACATTTTATTTTTTCACGGTTTTAAATGTGCATTTTTTTTTTTACATCTGCGTTCACATCCGCAGTCCATTTATGCGTGTAAAACATTCTCGTTCGGCAAACTTTAAAGATTTCCTTTCGCCGGCAGTCATTACACGTAATTTCAGATCGAACGCGTAAATTGACAAGAAAGAAGTCTCGTAAAAACCGTAACCAACGATTTATATCACGTTCAGAGGCTCGACTATGCGAACGTTGATACCACGGTTGATAAACATTTACATGTTTAATGATCCATTTCTATGCCGGGGAATGGTGTAAAAATATCGAACATAAAACGCTACTCCGTGAGTTAGTCGACGGCTAAAGGTAATTATTTTTATTTTAACGACTTCACTTTCACGTTACGTACAGAAAAAAGCTGGTTTTATAATTGAAATTGCTCGTAATGGTCATGAGAAGGTCTGTATAAAATTAACGTTTCGGATAAAATTGCAGGGTGAAAATTGCGTCATTCAACGCGGCTAATTCGCGTCGTGACACGGCTGCACAAAGGTAGCACGCACCTGGGCCGACCTGGAAGGGACTTTCGTTGGATGAAAACCGATTCGATGGTTTTTTTTTGTTGCGTGACGATCCTGTACCCCTTTGTACCTCGCTCCTCCGCTTTTGTCTAAGCTTCCAAAGTCCTTAGACCAGATCCAGCTGCTGGATCTTTTGTACGGGGCCACGCACAGACAACTTCTGACGTTCCTACGACGCACGTGCAACCTTGAATCTTGTTCCTCTTTTTAATCGGTGCTGGTGCATTTCGAAGATCGCTATTTTTAGCAACTTTCGCGTTATTACATAAAGATCGAGAAAAATAGATTCTCGAGTGAATGCAAATGATGCTTCGGCTGGATCAGAGTTATTTAAATACCGCTTCAAGTTCAAAATACTTTCCTTGAAAGTGTCCGCGGGAACAGTGACGAAAGTTGTAACTCGTTTACAGTATAATGCGATAGCTAAACGTTACGTAAAATGTTGCAGATGATTTTCAAAGCGGAGCAGTGTGAATACACGATTTCATTGACAACGAGCGTGAGAGGGTCACCGAGTGTACATAATTGGAGGAACAAGATTGTGCAACCTGCGGATTATGTATCCAGAAGAAGGGCCTGTTTTCCTCGACAGCTGCGGATCAACTTTATCCCAAGTAAACGATTTCTGTGCTAACCGAAATTTCAAAAATTCTGCCAACCGATCGTGTTACTGATCTCGCACACGAAATTTCCCAACCGCGTGATTCATCGATAAAACGTAATTGCCTCTGATTGGAGCGAATTTCTAGGTGCAACTATCCGCGCACGTTTCATCGAAGGATGGAGGAAAAAGCTTGCCGCTGGCGAACGAGGTTTTCCGTGGAAAAATCACGGGAAAGCACGTACCGTTTCCTAACGACGTCGAGCGTCGCCTGTTCGAGGAAGTTCGCGATATCGTTACACCAGATTGTGTTAATATAATTCCTCTTCGTCGTAGTAAGTTCGTTTCAGCGCCGTACGCGAATAAAATTCATTCATAAATCGTTTCGACTCTGCTGTCGGAGGCCCGTCGGTACGGTCATTGACGAAGCAGCTCGAATAGCAATCCACGGTACTGATTATCTTTTATTTCTACAGAGCGAACAAGCGTTGAAACGACGAGCCGATGGTGTACGCGAGAAACGAGACGCAAATCGGGCTCGTTTGCTCGAATTTCGTCACGAGGAACTCGTCCGAGCGTTCGATGGCGTCGTTTAATTGCATGACACGCGAAAACAAGCCAGTTGATCCGCAACAAAGTGTAATATGATTATCAGAGTCTCGTGTAACGCTGATGCATCAATGAATGCAATTTTCGAGTCGCCAGTACGAGGTCGAACGATCGATTTCGGTCGATTTTTCTGGCGACGCGGGAAACGATGGGTTGGCTTCGATAGAAACGAAATTATCGCTGGACTGTGTATTTTGATGGCTGTATTTAATTCTGCGTGCGATTCCAAGCGAAAGAAAGTGAATCGATTTGCAATTCAGAGCTCTGTCGAAATGATACGTTTTCACTGTAATAACACCTGCCGTTCTCTTGCACGCAGGAGTAGAGATTTAATCGTTAATTACGATGTGTAACGTGAGTCACTATTATACTGGAAATTATTACTCATCGCATTATGTTGTAGAGATGGTGGCTTCGCACGCGAACGAGAATGTAAATTTACACGTGCAACGCGGTAGACGGCCGATAGACCAATCGATACAGATTGGTCGGATCGTACGGTGCATTCAGGTGCATTCATCCATAAACGATACAGCATGATCGACGTGCGAAGCATTAACCTCTTTGCTATAGAATTTATTTTCAAGCAAGTGTACCGGTTAAACTATCCAACGCATTTGCGACCGGTTATAATCAATTTCATCCAAAAGGGACAATTTCGGTTAAAATATTCAGTTTCTAAGTACTCACTGATTTTGTTCGATATTATAATGAATGATCCCTCAGGAAATGTTAAACATACAAAGGATTCTATTTAATAGTTCTTTTGGTATGCTTTATTTGGACTAACGTATTTATCGTACTACTTCAAGCCCACAGACGAACTGCATAACGAGTTAAACAATACTAATGATACGCTTTGCGCTGTTACGTTAAACAGTACGCTCAGGGCCGTCATCTATGATAAGTAAATAAGTTGTAAACTACTTGAAACATTCTGTCGGGCCTAGCCCGTGAAACCAGAGTTTGGCCTAGAAGACTCGCGAAATGAGACTCGTTATTTCCACTCAAGGGGTCAGAGTTCGTTCAGTCATCACTTTGTGCTCGTCATCCTATATTTTCTGCGCCCTTTCGTGAACTTTCGTTAGTTCATATTGAGAGAAATTAATATTCTACCGATTTCTTTGTTAAAAATACAAGTTATTTAAGACCAAAGGGACGGGTCATTTATGAGGGTAGAGCTTCATTTTTTTTATCGAAGGATGCATACCGCAAAGTTTCAATTAAAGAAACTTCGGGCTACGAACTCTGTTTAGCATCATGAGATCGATATTCTGAAAGAACCGGCAGTGCATTGACCACTGCGGTCTTCGACGCGCTGAAAGACGACGCTTCATCGTGTCTTACGAAGTCTTACAGACAATAATAATTGTCAGAAAGGAACCCGACCGATAGAGCTTACGATAGAGCTTCTCTGCAACACGCCGTATTATTCATAGGTAGGAAGAGGAAGAAGCAGAGAGTGAGAAAGAAGACAACATGCGTCGATCATGGTTTGGACCCATCTCCCATTACATTTTTTTCTCACATCTATTCATAGAACACATTGACGAAATTTGATTGTTCAACCGTTGGACACCCTATGTAACACCCCTATGATTCGTAAGGAGGACAACGATGCGCGTCCGTCGTGGTTTGAACTCGTATTCATGTAACATTTGTATCTCACGCCTACTCATAAAACACATTGGCAAAATTCAATCTTTCAAACGTTGGACACCCTGTATAACACCCCGTACGGTTCGTAGAGCGGAAGAAGGAGAAAGTGGGAGTGAGAAGGAAGCCGACACGCGTCAGTCATGATTTGGACTCATGTTCCCGTTACATTTTTTCTCACATCTACTCACAGAACACACTGCGAATATTTAATCGTTCAACCGTTGAACAACCTGTGTAACACACCCCGTCTCATTTCTAGGGTGGAAGAGGGAAGGCTAAATGACATTTTTTTTTATAGTTACTCATAGAACACACTGCCAAAATTTAATCGCTCAACCGTTGGACACTCCGCATGATTTCTAAGGAGAAAGAGGGAAGGCGAAATGACATCTTTTTCTGTATTTGTTCGTAGAACACAGTCAAAATTTAATCGTTCAACCGTTGGACACCCTGTATAACACCCCGTACGGTTCGTGCAGAGGAAGAGGGAGCATAGAAGAGGGAGAAGGAGAGAGCGAGAGGGAAGACGACATGCGCCGGTCCTCGTCGCGGCGAGTTCATAATACGCGAAGCCCACGATCGGGACGAGCGACAGTCATTCAGAGTTCGACCAGTGAGCGGTGCGTTTCGTGGCTCCTCTCGTCCTCGTGCTACGCATCCTCGTGTTCAATCGTAAACCCCCATCTTCGTGGTGGTGCCCACGTTCTTCGTTGTAGCCGCGAGTACAAAGCCGACCGACCGATCGGAGACGCGCGATCGAACGATGATGCTCTGAGGGTGGTCCTCCTGTCGACGCTGGACTTCCGTTTTCAACTCGATCGTCGGTGATCAGTGAGAATTTTGGGCCTGGACGCACCCGAAACAACCACCTCCGCGGAACGACATAAAACCAGGTGAGAAATCTAGCGATCGGTTCGATTTTTTACCAAGCCAACTCGCGAGACGGCTACAGTTACCCCTCCGCGGACGTCAGACCAGTTTTCATGAGAATGTTGAATGAAAAGTGAACGATATTGTAACAGAGTAGCAAGGAATCGATCTAATGGATTGATCGTCAATACCCTGTGTCGTATCGTTGCCCTGCGATGTATCGACGAACAGTTCTTCGAAGAGCACGAACGGTGGATTCGATTTTTCGTTGCTCCATGAGGATCGGCACGGGGGAAGCTGATCGGCTCGGTGGTTGAATGAAAACAACCCTCCTTCGTCGAGATGTCGCTGGTCCATTGACGCGTAGACTATTCTTTGGAACGTATTTGGTGGACGTCCTCTGTATGACGTCAGTTTTCGCGATCCTACGGAGTTAGCGCGAACGGAGGATGAAAAGTGGCTTCGGAAAACCCGGTCGCCGACCCACGTGGCCTATTGATTTTCTACGCCGCCACGCCACTCTGCACCCGGTGGTGGAAACTGGCCTTTTCTCCATCGCGACGTGCGGATATCACGTCTGAGCACGCCTGTTTTCATTCTGACCGTGAAACCCACCGAACATCATTCTCTATTCCCCTCAAACTGCATTGTTTTTTAATTTTTTAATATCCTAGGTTCCTTGAACGGGAATTTTTATTCATGCCGCAGGATCTTCGCCTGTACGGTTTTAGTTAGAAACAGCAGGGTTTCCATAGACCCGCATGGCATGCGTGTTTACACAGTCCGAAATAATTACGGCAGGATCGCGATTATCCGAACTATAGTTAGTATCAAGATGACTCATGTTATAACTGCGTTTCGCATAAAAACGATTTTATTTTCGAATGTGGAATACATAGACAAAAGATGATCAATTTTCGAATGACCAGTGTTCGGATGATGGAAGTTCTACTGTGTCATAAGGACGCATAGATTAGGGCGTTCAAGGTAATAGCGTGGCTGCAAAGTGACTTCAAACTTTTAACCATTTGCATCATACGGAAGAATGAAAAATATGCCCTTATCACCAACTTTCTGTTTATTGCATCTAACAGTTTTAAGTACTGCGCGCATGTGTGCGTTCTGGTGATAATGGCCATGAAAATTGCGCGCATATATGCGCTAATGATGCAAATGGGTTAACTATTAATTTTAGTTCTAATTCACTATGTTCTTCTTTTTCATCTATATATTTGCTTGGACATCGTTGAAACGAAGAGGAAAAAATAACAAGAGGATGACTTTGAATGTCTGCAATAAATCAATTTATTATTCATTAAACCGTGCGATACGGTAAATGATTATAAACACTCTATAGAGTTAATGTTGAATAGAGATAAAGACGATACATCATCCCCTCGGGCAGCTTAGAATAATCCTAACCAGAGGGGATCTTATGAATGTTCGTTTCAGCACCAGATTCTTATGTTTGCGATTAATCGAGTTCACGTTGTTTTCGCGGCATGCGCAACATCGCGATTCTTTTTAAAGTCGAAGCATCGGAAGAGTTGCGTAAATCGGATTTTTCAGGACACTTGTGTATCCGTGAGATGTACACAACGTGTTTACAGAGACGATTGATCATTCTGGCGTTACAAAGTACGCCACGTCCCTTATCACAACAATTGCTCGGCTTCCTGCAAACGGATCGATACACCGTTGCCCTAACTCCGCTCCGAAACGTTTAGTTACATTTTCCGACAGGTATACAGGATCGATGCCGGTGTCGATAACACGGCAAATATTACGATAACGTCCTTTCGAAACAGGAGTATTAACTGTAGATCTGCAAGTAGAAAAGACTCGGCAATATTTGCTCTCGAGGCGAACTTGAAACAAAGAAACGGATAGCGCGTATCTCGATCGGTAATATAGATGATTCGCGCGCGCTTGATGAGTTTTATTTATTTAACACTTCGAGTGCCACGATGCACTAACTGAAAATGACAAACATTCTAAATTTTTACACAAAATTAATGTAACTATAAATTGTACTTTTTCCAATCAATAACATCAATAACTTTCATAATTTTTTTACTGCTACTATTTATTAAGCCTTCTTAAATGTATTCATTAATACCGTACATGATCAAATAAACAATGATCGAATTTTTATGTCACCCAAATATGGGTGACGTGGCACTCAAAGTATTAAACGACAACACACGCTGTAATATATAATTCATGAGCCGTTTTTGAGATTACGTTTGACTTGAAATTGAAATTACGTAACCTTTTATGTACTATTGTACGGAAAATTTGTCGGTGTATTCAAGGATGCAGTAATTATAGTCAATAATTTATGTTTAAAACAAAATTTACCATGTGACTTTACGTACATTAGAATAATGTGTAACAAACGAAAGTGGTTGTATGAATTTATTGTAATGTTAACGCTTTCAACTCCAAATTTTTTTTTAATCTTCTTTTCACTAACTACCTATTACTTTAAGTGTTTTATTTGAAATGCACTTCAAAAGACGGTTGATAGGAACCATTTAGGTACAAACAATCCATATACCTGAACACTTCAAGGACTTCCTTTGTTACAAAAAAGGGTTATATACATGTAATATTGCTTATCTAGGTAAAAACAAATATTGTAAAATGCAATACATATTTAAACTGGTAATTTAAAAATAGGAGACACAGGAGTACCTGTGAATGAAATCGATGTCGAGTCACACTCGACAAAGGAGTTTCAAAGGGTTAACACTTGCCGAAATATTCTTGCAAATGATCATATTGCAAAATTTCGTAGTAAAAATAGTTGGGAGTGTTTGAAGGGCCTGATATTCGATTAATAATATTCGGTGAATTACACGAAGGGATCGATATATCTCCATCGTTATCGTTCATGGGCGCCTCGAAGTACAGGTTGAGTTATACCGTTAGACGGTGAGCGTCGTCGTCGGTGTAAGATCAATAAAAACTGACGTAATGTTCCACGAAAGTTTCGGAAGCCTTCAACCATGGTCAGGAATGCCTGCCGGGACCACGTGCGTGAAAAGAGACCGTTACGAGCCCATAAAGGTTCATTTTCAACCGAATTTTCGATCGACCGTTGCTCACCCTCCGGCGAGTCAGGGGAGGTACTGGACTGATCGTCCCAGATTTTTGTGAGCCCTTCCATGTTGATAGATCATGCAAGGATAATAATTTAAAAGATATTTAATTGTTGAACTTCAGGTAGTGTTTTTTATTTCACTATGACAGCAGCTTAGCAGAGTGATCGTCTCAGATTTTAGTGAGCCCTTGCATGTTGATAGATCGTGCAAGGATAATAATTTAAAAGATATTTAATTGTTGAACTTCAGGTAGTGCTTTTTATTTCACTATGACAGCTGCTCAGCAGAGTGATCGTCTCAGATTTTCGTGAGCCCTTGCATATTGATAGATCGTGCAAGTATAATAATTTAAAAGATATTTAATTGTTGAACTTCAGGTAGTGTTTTTTACTCCACTATGACAGCTGCCCTTAAGTATATACAATAGCGTGGAGCAGTCAGCTAGACATCAAGTATTTCTTAAACTACTGACCATGTACACCAAGAACCACATGCAAGGAGATTCATAATAATATCATCCATCAACGTGCAGGAGCTCATTAAAATTTGTAACACGCACTTCGGGAGCTCTCCTTGTCAGAAACGGCTATCGAGTTTCCGACTCTCCGATTAATCAAAATTAGTCGAGCGAACACGAAAATATACAGTGTGCATACGGTGGGATGAAGTTGATCATGCAACCCATAAGTCGATTATTTTGTACCACAAAATAAGTCAAATTGATAGAATACAGTATTTTTAGCATAGCTTTGTGTTCGAGGAAAAGAAGATTTCTTAATTTAAAATTTCAGGTAACTGTGCAGGGTGGAGCGAAAATTGAAGCCGAAAAAATTCAATTTTCTTTGTTCTTTTACGTTTCCAAGAATTGAGTTGCGAACAAAGGAAATGTCGAGTCTGTTTGACTTCAAAATTCGTCGCTCGAACGATAAGTATGAAATTAGCTATGACAACCTTGTATTGCTGTGCGAATTCGTTTATAAATATTCATACTCTGCGGTCGAGTTGCAAAATCAATTTGTCGGTTCCGTGGGATTCCACGTCGCGTGGCCGATAACGATTATAACGTTTCGGGTACATCTCGAATCGTTCGTCAGTAAAATGAACCGCGAACGGTGAACGCGTGGTACTCGCCAGAGAAGGGGACGGGGGACAAAAAAATGGTTCGAGGAAAGGTGAGTTTGGAACCGGTACTCGACAGAAAGGGTTCCTAGAGCATGGGAGAGTTTCTCGGCAAACTTTCGTCGGGGACGATGAAAGAAAGAAACGCCCTGTGCAACACAGAGTCCCGATTGCTATACGCATGCATGATTTGTCAGCGTGTGCGTGCGCGTGTATGCACGCTGTTCGTAGAACAGGCTCGAAGCTGTACGAGTGCCAGACTGTCGCATTAGGTGTTCGAATTAAAGAGGGTTCCTGAAACCTCGGGGATAAAGCTATCGAACCGATTTTCGTACGATAATGTTCCATCGCTCGTAGATGTTTTTGATAAGCTCATTTTTCGTTTTTCGAGTGCAACGAATTGCACATGTCTGTCCTGTTTGGAAAAAAAATGCAGTTGTTTTTTCCCCGTTTGCTCGTGGAAAAATCATTGAACTTTTCTTTCACACCCTTTGGCTGCTTAAAATTGTACGGTTTTATAATATTAACCTTTACTGTACACACCGCATAAAAATTTCATACGGTACACACGGGGTGTGACACGCCCCAACAACTTCGGACGGCTGTCACGTTTAAACTATTTATTATTTTGGGTCCCAAAAATTACTGAATATTCTTTAGACATTCTGAAAGAAGGGACAATAGTGTTTTTCTGAAAATTATAACTTACACGTAGTAAAAAAAAAAAGCACGGAAAGAGGACGCGAGAAGTCATTTGTTTTACAAAAAAATTCATAACCTTTTAAGTTTTTTATATTTTTTAATAATAATTCTTGCGGGGTTATACTCTAGAAATGCAACATTTTGAGAGGAAAATTAGTCCGATAGTGTGCGTTTCAAAAAAGGAAGCTTCGAACTACCGATAGATGACGCGTTAGATCCAATCTCCAAGAAGTAACCAATAGAAAATTGAACCTACACTTTAGTTGGGGTGTCGTACACCCCAATTGCACAGTAAAGGTTAAATAATAATTCTACTTAATTTCATAAACTTTCTGTATAAAGTCCCCGCCCAATAAGGACGTGTATCATTATTATTATTATTATCATCATCAAATTTGATGGCTCGAAATCTACTCGGTGTTTTATCATACAAATAGAATGAATCTCCACGCTAAACTTATACTTTTTTCCCTTATTATATTTATAAGAAAAAGTTTGCTTACTTATGCATTTATTAATTTTGGTTTGTTATATTTTTACTAGATTCGAAAGGTTTTTCCATGTCGATACCTGTAATAATTTCTAACGTATTAGATGAAGGCAATGGATAAATAAAATTGAATAATTACCCTTACAGTCACATTAATTAACCCTTTCAGCCCCGAGACTGTCAGAAAGAAAACGTTCACCGTGTGCTAAAATTGTCTACGATAGAACACGCATTAAACCGAACATTTTAATATTCGCTTACTGTAACGCGTATGGTGTCAATCATTAAGTTATTTCGGTGTACTGCAATTGTAAAACATTCAGTAATAAGAAATTAGTAATAAGATTGTAATTCAGTAATAAGATTGTAATAAGAAATTAATTCATCCAAATACACAAATTGATAGCGTATAACAGACACTCATTCTCGGGCCAGTATAATGTCTGACGGCGCACGATTTTCCAGGTGTTCCGTACACGCGTTTTCGAAACTGAAAGTTTTAATCAAGATCTCCTTCACCGTCTCGTGAAAACGCGGTCTCATAATTGGCATGAGCTCAGCCTTTTTTGTGCATAAGAGTGCAGTAATTGTTTCCTGATAACTAAGTGAATTATTTTCGCCGTATCGGTATGACTGCACGCGAATAGGAATTCTACACGAGCAATTATTACAGCGTGGAAGTAGAACGTTATCTCTGAATTCGAGATGCAAGGATATTTGATATTGTTCGATGACACGGTCTAGACGAAACATTGCCCCGTGTCTGCCGTTGCTACCGAAACACACGTGTCGCCGTTCACTATGATTTACATTCTTTTTAAGATGATCGATCATGGATTTCTCAGGCTGTCGGTTGCGTCACGACGATTCAACAAGTTGTCGGACGTGTTCCAGTGCGAACAATTCATCGTATCAAATTTAACCCTTCGAGGCCGGAACATTTCGGGAAAAATCGTGCGCCATGTACTGAAATTTTCCGTGGCGGAACACGCGTTACATATAATAATTAATTATAATTATATATTTGATGTCGATTGCTCAGTTGTTTTAGTCCTTTAAAATTTGCAAAATATGTAACGAGACATGTACATTTTAATGAAATAAGCAAAGATGATAATTCGTCTAAATATATAGGTTGAAAGCGTACAGTAAACGCGTGTGCCTAGGCCAGTGCGGTGGCCCGTAGCACACGGTGAACGATCTTTTTGAACGCACATACGCGTCGATCGTCCGCAAAGGGTTAAGGAAAGAGAATTTACTGAAAGTTCAACGAATTTCGAATATTAGCCTGGTCACAAAAATTATGCTTCATCGTCGAAGGTTAGATAAATACGCTTGGCTGCTTGTACTATTTAAATATTAGATATGATAGTGTATGGAAACGTGCCTGGTCATTCACGATGCTTCAACGTTAAAATGCAAGTCGAGATTGTGATATGAGAAGACACTTCCCCGTGTAATTATAAATTCTGCCTTCCTGAATAATTAGAAATCGGGCAAAAGAGTTGCAATCGCCTTTCAGTCCATTTACTGTGACACAAACTGTGGTTGCACACTGTTTGCACACTGTTTGCACACTGTTTGCATGTAACAGATACGTTTATTCGTCTCTTATCTGAACAAGCTACGCATCTGTAATTTAACAGCGTGCCTTTGACATTGATTGACGCTGGATCTATCAACGCTCGAATTTATCAGACTCACCGCGTCTCAAAGATCATTTCAGCCTGCGGAGAATTAACGTTACCCAAAAATTTGAATACCTGCATCGACCTGTCCGTAGCAGCTGATTGCAGACCAGCTCCGGCGCAATGGATATCCACGTGAACACAAAGTTGCACAAATTTTTGCAAAGCGTATTGCTTTCTACGGAAGGACAAAGTCGAAAGTCGTTTAGGAAGGAAAACACTTCCTGTAGCGTGAATTCGTGAAGCGTCGTTGATAGAAAGGTGAATCAGCGGCGAATGAAAATTCGATAGGAACGTGTGACCTTGAGATATGAACGTCCGGCATGCGGTTGCAGTTGCACCGGTCGCGTGGTTGCAACCGCACCGATCGCAGCTTATTTCGAAAGTACATTTCGGGATTTTCCTTTCGGAAAAACTAAAGAACATATCTTCATGAAACTTTGTAGATTTGTTTATAAACATTTATACTACATTCATGAATTTTTGTACGTTGATATCGTTTAAACTGTAGTAATTATTCAGTAAGGAAGTAGGCGGGGTGAACAAATTCTTCTCGAATGATATTTATTGAAATATTTATGATTTTTTATGTGATGTGTATTAATGATATTTTATGAAAAACTTTTATGTAGTATGAGCGTGGGCTGGCGCTTCAGCTACTGAACTTACTATTCTTTTTAATCAGTACTCTCGGTATTCTAAAGAATTCAAATAGTTCAATCATGCAACTGATCCTATTGTTAGTTTCATATCAGAAGATAAACAGACCAGAAACGTAGACATGCTGCAGAGGTGACGGAAATTATTCTTTAATGAATTACTGAATAAATTGAAGAATACAAACTAAAAGTTGTTTATGACTCTGCCTAAAAGGCGCCACAGGCGATCAATATATATTCTCAATGCAATATTGTCAATATTTATTGACAAATTGCATTCGCCTCGCACGTCCAATACACATTGACAGTGCAGTCAGTTTCGAGTTGGCATTCAACGATGTCTGATCAAAAGAAAGCTCGTGCAGCTATTATTTTGGCATTATCGATGAAAGAACCTAAGAAGAAAAGAATTTTAACAGGGGAGTGGCTTTTAAGAAGAAAAAAAAAACGTTTTTCTACGTAAGTTTGTTAAACGAAGTTCGTATATCCACTCCAAAAGATTTTGGCACGTGTTTCAAAGATTTTTCTTTTTTTTTTTTTGTATAAATCTCCTTTAGTTATGTACCAGTCTTTCTGTTTGTAGACTTTTTACATTATTTATGTTCCCTGTTATCCACGCATTCCATTAATACACCCCCCTCATTCATTCCACTCTATCTTTCCACACATTCATTTATGTTCATCCCTCACTTTCAGCAATGTTCCAGTGAAGGTACTGAACGATGTTCCACGTAATCTTCTTGATATTGCTATCGTGCAGTCTTTCATCCTTTGATTCATCAAAGAACTGTTGAATCTAGTCCCTCAAACGTAGCCTTCGTAAATGGAAATCCGACTCTGCTATATCCTAACAGAGGTATTGTCAACGATATCCCTCAGACGATCAATACTTATTGTCAGTATCTCGTCAGTACTAAAAATATTTTGGATTTCATCGAACCGCCTCATCAATATTTTTAATATTAAAAAAATATTAAACATTATGTAAATATTTTTAGTTAACACGTAGTATAAGTCTGGCGCCGACCTTTTTGAACAGCCTGTATATCGTCAGTATTATTGAACGCGTGAGGGGACAGATTGTGAATATTAAAAATATTGATGAGGCGGTTTGATGAAATCCAAAATATTTTTAGTTAACACGTAGTGTGTATAAGTTTGGCCCCGACCTTTTTGGACAGCCTGTATATTGATCGTCCGAGAGCTACTTTAACCCCTTGCCTTATAATTTTTCTAACAGCTATCTGCGCTGAAGTTTATTGTTCGAGTGTTCTGAGAGTGAAATCTAGGAAGAATATTGATCAACATGCGGAGATAGCTTTAGATGATCCGCTAAAAGTTTGGGGCGTTGTAATACACAATTTTCAAGAATTTATATTTGAGTGAAACTGATATTTATAATCTGTAGTTCGTAATCTACATCACGAGTGAGACTCGTTATTATAAGGCAAGGGGTTAACCCTTTGCGGACGACAGACGTATAAATGCGTTCAAAAAGATCGATCACCGTGTGCTACGGGTCACCGCACTGGCCTGGGCACACGCGTTTATTGTACGCTTTCGACCTATGTATTTAGACGAATCATCATCTTTGCTTATTTCATTAAAATATACATGTCTCGTTACATATTTTGCAATTTTAAAGGACTAAAACAACTGAGCGATCGACATCAAATATATAATTATAATTAATTATTAAATGTAACACGTGTTCCAGCACGGAAAATTTCAGCATATGGTGCACGATTTTTCCCGAGATGTTCCGGCCTCAAAGGGTTAAACCGATCCTGTGGCCGTAATCGAAACGATCGCGTGGCTGCGGGCGCACCGGTCATTCGGCTATGGTTGCACCCGTCATTCGACTGTACTTACACGGATCATTCGACTACGGTTGCACCGATCGCGTTACCCTCGCGCCGACGTTTTTCGCCGTCGTTTGCCCGCGTTTTGTGATGCGTCGAGTCGCGTGTGCACAGTGTGCGGCAATCTTCCGCCGTTGCCTCCCTCTTTGTGACTTCGCTCCAGATTTGCGTTGATCCACCGCGCGCACCGTCTCGTCTCGTTACGTTCCGTTCCGTTCGAATATCGGCGCGTATCGTATCGCAGTTTATTTCACGCACATCCAATAAAAACGTCCCTGGAATGGTCAGGATTTCCCCGATCGTCTTGCAGTCCCAGCTGCGAGACACATACGGCACATTCGGTACGTCATGCTGAGATTTTCTTATCTTCGATCGCTCCGTTCACGTTCGATAAGGGGGTTTCTCGGGGACACGGGGGTGCTTGGTCCGGCGCAGAAGCAACGAGCCTGAGGAAATTACGATGTAGCAGAGATTTCAATGCGTTTTCAGTAACTGAACGTTTTATGGCAGAGCTTTTGTTGTTCGTTCAATCGGTGAGCTTAATACGCTTCTTGGTATATTGGGGATTTGTTTGGGATATCTCAGCGTGTTTTGGGTAATACTGTGTTATATGATAGAATGTTTATTGTTGTATATAAAATTGACGGGTGCTTTTCAGTAATGAGACTCGATAGTAATTTTAATACGTACTTTAATACATTCAGGATTTGTTTAGTATATATTCAAGTCTGTTTTGAGTAATTGCGAATTGTACGTTTGAATATTTATTGCACGAAACAATTGCGGTTGTCGGTAACAATACTTTGCAGCATCTTTCATATGTTGTTTGATGCTTTGAATATATGTTTAATAAATACTTCAGTGTCCTGAATAATAATTGTATGTTATATCATAGAGTGTTTATTGCATATGAAAATGGAGCCTAGGATTGGACAATGCGTGTCATACAATTTTGTATAAAATTCAGTGAAAGTCAAGCAGAGTTTTACGAAAAAGTGGAGGTCTGCCAAAATTAAAATATATGACAGACTAAGTTTTTCATAGCACGAACTATGAAATATTGAAACCCTGCAATGCACCTTGCCACGCTGCACTATTTATATTCAAATATTTAGTATTACGATCACCTTTTACTCCGTCCTCGTCCACATGGTTATTTTCAATTCCCAAAATTACAGAATCTACGAGATGTCCGTTTTAAAACAATTAAACACCTCGAGAACCTTCACGAACAGTGTCGGATCGTAGAACAGAATTCTTAATACCGTCTTCAACGCTGGAATAATCTCCTGAAGTAATATATTACTTCTACGGTATCAGTCGTGTTACAGAAAGAAAATATACAAATTTTTCATTAACCAGTCTCGTTACTTTTTTGACAGATCGCTCGGCTGTATTTCGATCAGTGTTTACCATTACGGATACGCTGTTATCTCCCTGGCGCCTCGGCAGTTACGTAAATTATGCAAAACAATAATTCACGGAGAACGCTTCGCTCTCATTCTGTTTTTGCCGATTTCATTCCGCGAGTTCGTGCCACTTTTTCGGTCAGTTCTCTCCCGATCGTTCGTCGTAAACGACGCGCTGATTTCACGCGACACATTCGCCAAGCGCCAATGGAAAAGTCGGTGAAAATTCGTGAGAGATTTCAGTGAATTTTAATCAGCTGCTTTCAGTATGATCTGCACGGTTACGAGAAACGGAAGGTAAATTTACGTTTGTAAAGCGCCAGCTAGACAGAATTACAGCTCGCTAACTATATTTATTTTGGCATTGAAAATTATCTTCCTTCAACGCGTTCCCTGCCACGTGTACCGTTTTCGGTACACGCATCAATTTTAATTTCGGTCACATAAGTATCAACCCTTATGAAATTTTGACTAACATTCGCGTTAAAGTGATAGTAGAAATAAAAAGAGTAATATGAAATACACTAGATCCTTGATTATCCGAAAATTAGTACATCCTATGTCAGTTACAAGCTGGAAATATCATTAACGATACTGTGCACTTAATTTTGCACTACTGTTGGATACCGCTCTAAGCTAGGACATATTTTCATATTTATCATTTAGTTTAAGATAAGTCACACCAGAATTTCCATCTATCTTCCGTACACAATTACTCATCAACCCCGAATCATACGCTTGAACCTCTCACTCATCAACCCCGAGTCATACGCTTAAACATCTTACTCATCAACTCCTGGTAATATCCAAGAATGCCTATTGGACCTTTTCCTTCTCCCACTACCTCCTAAATCAAACCTCCGAACCTTCGTTAACAATACGCTAACATTAATATTCACTTACGTCTAAGATCCTCAGACAGACACACAGAAGAATTGCTACATCCAAACAGTTTCTAGAAACTATAGTCCAAGTACTTTTACAAACTTGTACGATTTCGTGTACAAAAGTTTAGTAGAATAAAATTATTGTTTTTTTTTATTTAAAATACTAAACATCGGAATCTAACACTACTCCGTATTTTATATTCTAAAATAAAAGTATCATTTTTATGCGAAATTTAGTTGCAGCGCGAGTCCTGCTGTTACGAATCGTAGTTAGGATAATCGAGGTGTTACTGTACATAAGCATTTGTACAGTCAACCTCTTGTCTGTCCGGTCACGGAATTTTCTACTGTGGCGGGGAACGTGTTAACAAAATTTAGGATAGCAGAAAAAAATGATGTACTATGTGTAAAAAATTGCACTCTGATACGTCGCGTTATTTTAGTCTTCTATAATTCTGTACCTTCGTAGAAAGGGGGCCAATGTCCAAAATTATGGCATCTGTTTTATGCACCGTTCGCAGAAAAATCATGAACGTTATCATAGAAGAAGGGGCAACTGTGCTTCCACTATTAAAAGCAAAATTACATACATTCTCAGGAGGCCAATGTGTAATGTGAATTACAATAAAAAGGTACCAATGTGTGCGGTTTTTCTTGAAAAATTGCAAATTACACATTGGTCCCTTTTCAACCGAGGCACAGAGTTATAGAATTATCGTGGGATTCAAAAAATGACTTGAAACTGCGAGACGTGGGTTGATATATAAAACTGTAGATATGTATTAAAATAATTAAGAACACAATACGTATCTCCTCGCAAACAAACTTCACGCAACAGTCTCCACTCAACTGCTCAATCAGTTCTCTCCTGCTCTCTGGCCCGGAGGTCCCAAAAATCTATACACACACACACACATAGTCTACACGCATTACCATCCAGATTCATACAGAGGAGATTCATTCCCAGAAAGTCGCACGATCCGTTCGTCACGGATGCATCACACCATGCATCCCATCAATCCTTCCACGCTTTTCATTCATACGTCTAAATAGTTCGCCTATCTAGACCGTCCTCAAGATTAGACGACAAACTGTCGGGCGCCGAATTTCTCGTCGCCTGAACGCTAACATAAGCATACAAAAGTATCCACCAACTCCGCATCATGTTAATACATTTTTCAGGTAATTATAGTGGGAAGAAGGCGGAACGTACAATTTTCTGCCATTATATTTAATAAATGGAATAAAACAGCATGCTCTGTAATCTCGGCTCTTACTCTGGAGGTCTGTGCGATACTCTATTACAAGCTAACAGGGTTAGTGTAATGGAACACCGTGATTTATACAATATTATATTACTGTAATGGGATTAGTATAACAATATATCGTATAATGAACAGTAATTGACACAGTGGTTCTCACAACGTAAAGTGCCATATTTACCGCAACATATTATAATAAACTCCTTTCACATTAATTACAGGTGCAAGAGTATCAGACTTGTGCTGTTATACCATTACTATAAAACGTATAAAATCAATTATCATTAATAAAATACGCGCTATGAAATCACCGCGAAGAAAAAGCTATTTCAAAATTTCCAAGAAAATCATCGCTATTCGGTCGAGGCTTCAGAACGAAACTATGCTCTCGACGCACAGACTCCAAAGCGTACCATACTCATCCCGACACTTGACACTTTCGTTTTCCGTCACTGACCTGGGTCACAGGTTCTCGACGAGGACGCATACGGTGCCTTTCACCTTGAGACGCGTAAAGCTCTAGCAAATTGGGGGATTTCTAGTATTCGGTGAATAAATCCGGTGGTCCGGCGCTCGCGTGCGCGGTCGGCGGATCAGGAACAGGCTGGTCACCTTCGAACAAGTTCGTCAGGTGATAGAAAGGCGTGTATGGACGTTCGCGGTCGTGATTGGCCGGTTCGACGATATTCGAGAAAGAAACAAGCGTGTGACACGGTCGAGAGGCGCGACGATAACGCGATCGGTTCGTAAAAGTCACCGTATAATTCGAGTAATGCGTTGCTTGAGCAACGAGCTGCTGCTGTTGCTCCGGTTGCATACGGTCGTGCGCGTCGCTGTCGGAGATGAACGGTGGACAACCGAAGGGTACGTGAATGAACTCGATCTTCGAACCGAGACGATCTTTGGCGCATGTTTCGAGATAACTTTTTCGATTTCATGTACACTTCAGGCGAAAAGTTTTTCACCGCTCCGACACTCGTGACGAACGTGTGAGTTGATTCGAACGAGGAGCTGAGTCGCCGGGGATTTATATTTCTAGTGGAATATTGATACATTTTATTGAGAGACATAACAACGAATTGTACTGTGTGCGTTTTGTTAGTCATGAGAATTGTAAAGATAGTGTTAAAGGAGACATCATCTCAATTCATTTTAGCGTTGTCCTCGAAGAGACATTATTCCGAGCTCAATGACTGAATTTACTTAGAAAGGACATTACCCAAGCGTCAATCGCCGATCTTAATGAAATTTTTGTGGGTAATAGTTCTCAAACAAATGTTTGACCCATATTTTTTTTATATCGGCAATGGTCCATATCTAGGGCGCGAAGACGGCCTCTGAAGTTGTGGTCGAAAAACATATTTTACGGTATATCTCAGAAACTGTTGGTCCTAGAAAAAAAGTTTAAATGTACGGTATGCCTATTTTTTAATGCTGAATCGAGCTGTATAATTACTTAGTTCAAACGGTTTACGACCTGGCTGGTCCTCTTATTAATAGAACGTGTATATTGGAAGTTAACAAATCTATTGCTTAGGAAGTTTAGCATTTATTATGATTGAGATTCTTTTTTCGATCGAATTATAAAATACGGTATACGGTATACATGGCGTTGTTTTTAATTGTTTACTAAGTCGGCTACGAATTGAGTATATGTAGTAAATTTCATCATTTTTTATAAAACTTATAACGTAGCATTTAAAAAACAATCCTGTATAACGCATTTAATATACAGCGTACACAGAAAATTCTAGAATTTTGCCAAGTTTTCTGGGTTTCCGGAAAAGGACCCGCACACGTGGATACCACGTGCAGTAGACCCAACCGAAGAGAACAAGGTTCACCCACGAACAATAGCCAACCTTTCTCGGGTTTCTGAAGCACCGTGTGACATTCGGTCGCGGAGAGTCGCGCCTGCATTTTCCAGCCGCGCGTGTGGAAACTGTCCCATAAGCCGCAATGTATTTTAAAGTCGCGCGCGGCTAGTCACAAATGGAAATGAGGCCTGAGCGTAATCCAGATAGAACGTAGCGGTGGTCCACAAGTTGCTTATGTATGTATGTACTCAGGAAAATATTTTGACAGTCTTCAGTATTATATATTCTAGTATTAATGCATTAGATTGGAGTACATGAAACGTCTGATTCCTTTCAATCTTCAAGTATGATTGGACTTTTTTGGTTCCTCGTCGTTCTTGATGTACAGTCACTGAACAATGTACTTAGACAACATGTAACATTACAGTATATTCTAATATTAATACATTAGATACTCGTACGATCTTCAAGTATGGTAAAAATTTGTCAACCATCTTATTATATCAACAAAGATTTCCTTTTTTCTTCTTGAATCTTCTAGTTCAGATTGGACATGGCAGTGTTCGATTTCTGCTGACGTAGCCTGCGTATTACGTTCTTTTTCGGCGTCCAAACGCTTCCGTGAGCAGCAGTATTTTCTTCTTGTTTTTACCTCGAAAAATCCTTATCATCGGTGCGCAGTTAGACGAACGCTATAAGGAAATCGAATCTTCATAAACACCGAAATATCTAATCCAGTAAAATTTATTTTCCTGACTGCGCATGGATTTTCCTGTCTTTTCATCTTGAGGTGGCTTCGCGATTGACGTGACAGCAGCCTGTCACGCAGGAAACTAGGATGAAATATTTATGACTTCCCGGTGAAAACAGCTTTCATATGCAACCTCGAGGCTATTCTTCTATCTGAAAAACAACCCGTGATTTTCAGTTTATTTCCTTTGCTTTCGTCAGTGAAGGAGCCTAGCAGCAATGCTGTTGCACACCAATTTTCAAAATTGCATCTAATATTTATTAACCCTCTGACTACGGGCTACTTGGAAACGAGACGAACGTTGCGTGCGGCCCAACTGCAGCAGCATGTAATGAGCCATTGCGCCAAACGCCCATAGGCGTCGACAGTACACGGTGAGCGGCTCTGTCAGGTTCTATAGGCGTTGGTAGCAGTCAAAGGGTTAGAAAGCCTCATAGATAACGTCTTCAATACATATTCTTGGTATAAAACGTGCAGTCACCGTGGTATTCCAGGAATCCGGCAAATAAACGCTGGCTCACGAGCAAGGTGATAGAAAGGTGTGTCTCGACGTTCCGTAACGCCATTGGTCGATTTCCTATTCATCGAGGGAGTGTAACTGTCGAGAAAAACGATAACGCGATCAGTACACGCTGAAGTAACGCTAACTTCGATTTACGCGTTACTTGAAGCTTGATTTTGAACAATCACCAAATGACGGAGGGTCACCCAGAAGATTTGATCTTGAACGGTCGCGATCGCAACCGCAACGTATCCTCCACCTAAGTTCATCTCAAACCGTTAATTTAATCATTTTCTTGTTTTCCTCGCAAAATTATCACCGGTGCAAGGTTAGAGAAATAAAACAATTCCGAGAAAAAAGTGTCGATCTTGCGTAAATAAACTACTATCTAATCCAATGGTTTCTATTTTTCTGGGAAACTACGTTTCCTTTCGCAACAAGCTTCCATAGCAGCTTGCGTGCTTTTCTCTGACTCCACTTACTCCCATGTAGACCCTGTGAAGTCTCAAAATCATGTTAGACCGTAGGTTGTAGATTTTCAGAGTTTTAGAAGCTTTTACAAGCCTCGCAAGCTTCAGAATTTTCAAGAGTTTACTCACGGCCGCTCGTAAGTCCAAGATTATGTTCGAGAGTCCTGTAGAAGGCGAGCACCGTGAACCTGTGTACAGTTTTTCACCATTATCTTGGCAAGCTTCTTCGTGGCCACGGAGAAGATGAATCGGCCCGTTCCGTTACCAAGTAAAAGCCCTGGACTCAACGAGCCCGCAGAATGGTAGATTGTTTCGAGCCTGGAGATAGGTGGAATGCATTATTCAGAGGAACGATGGAAATTCCGATGAGGGAATTTCTCAGGTTACCCGAGAACTGGGCTACCGATAAAGAACGACCATTCCGGTTAAAGCTTTTATCTAATGAATCGAAGAACAAAGAACCCCACCTATGCTGCCTGAAGCTCATGGACTTACTGTTTTCCGTGCAACGCTTGTTTTATACTGTTCAGCTCCATCAACAGGTGTCCTTGGTCGCGAGGAAACTGGTCCCAACGGTTGAACGATGGACGAAAAATGTTAAAAATACATTGGATGATTCAAACAGGGCATAGTTCATCTGGTTGTGATTTTGAGGCTTGATACGGGAAGAGAAGTAATAAATATTAGAAAAATCTTCATTTTTTGAAGAAATTATACTAGACTATTAATCTGGCATCTGTTAGGTGAAATTTTGTACTTGGAAGTATCAGATGGGGTGTGACATACCCCATCCTTTTTAATTGTTTAAATAATAACATAAGGAGCATGTTCTATATTTGTTGTATTCTTTGGACACAAGTAATATTTAGTTGTGTATGAAAGCTAATGCAAAAGTATCTGTAACGTAGCAAACGACATGCAATTTAATTTCATTGAGGTAGGTAATACCTCACCTGACAGATAAAAGGTTCCATTTACATTTTGCAGATGTACCATTGCACTTGTGAAACAAGTGTGATCATTAGACAATAGATCTCGTCAAATCGTTCAACCTTCTCCTTCAAAATTTCTTGCAATTTACATGCATAAAAGATGCTGAATACTCCATACTGTGTAAGGAAAGTTGTTCATTGTCAAAGGCACGGTTCTTGCAACGCACGAGCTGACCAGAAAGGAGCAGATTGGCAGGAAATGCATTCCAACGGTAGCCCACTTGCAATTAGCAAAGCCTCAGGGTCATAAATCTGCCACGTCAGGGTACCCTCTGGAAGGTCGACGCAGACCTGCAGAAGTTCACCTCGTCGACCTCCCTCTCACTGTCTTTAGCAAATAAGAATGATGCAATCATCCCCAAACAAAAGAACAGTTCAAGTTCACAACTCTGCGGAAAAAGACAAGCTTAAGAGCAGACAGTCAACAGAATCCAGAAATTTCTGGCTTCAAATCCAGAAAGTCCAAAAGTAAATCTTGCTCTATGTTGACATTTTTCCTGTAAGTACCTTGCGGAATCCATCAAAGAGACACGGCTTGTTCCAATTTCGTGACTTGACCTGAACTGGGACCATCGTTGAGAATAATTTCCATAATGGTTCCTGTGGGTTAATAAATAATAACAAGAGAATTTTCTTGGGTATGTTTCAGGGACGATGTCGAAGTCGGGAAGCATAAAAGATGGCGAGAAGGGACCCTACGACCCGGTCCCTACTGCCGACAAGGGCAACGAGGAGATCAAACTCGAGGCGAAGATGTCCCTGTTGAACGGTATCACGGTGATAGTCGGCTCCATTATTGGTTCTGGCATATTCGTTAGTCCCACCGGTGTCCTCAAGTACACCGGCAGCGTGAACGCGAGTCTTCTGGTGTGGACAGCATCCGGAATCTTCTCCACGGTACGGCTGTTGCTTTCTTTTCTAGTTATCGATGCTTCCGCGTCACGCGACAAATGAGAAATCCAATTTTCTGAGTCGATTCTGGGCTGAAATCAATAACAACGGCGTTTACACATATTTATCTAAGGGCTAGTTTAATTTTATTTAATTTACAAGATAGACTACGCTATATTGTTGCAAATTTGATGGGTCTTTGGTACTTCTAGGATTACCTCTAAATATTCCAGTAAACAATTATGATTATTGTAGAGACACAGACTAGGCAGCTCAAGGCCACTTTCTCTCTCCCTATTAATCTCATTAAATGTTCACTTTGTATCCCACAGTATGAAGTCCATTATTGTTCACTTTCATTTCAAGTTTCAAAATGATAGAAGCTTCAGACTGGTAGACTAGATGTGACCTTGAAGTGCCTATTTACAGTCTTACCACTTTTAATCAGATCTTCAATTTTGATCTCATCAGATCATGCTCTATTTATATGTGTATGCGTTTTGTAGTTAAACAGAGGGAAATGTCCTTGAACACACTGTATCCAATATTACTGACACCACTCTATATCTGTATCGAGTGGATGATCGCTCAGACAATTGGTTTCTCTGTAATTAGACTAGAAACTCCGTCGATTCCTTAATGAACTGATCATTGACGAGAGATAGTACGTTCAATCGGTTCGTTGATTTCGCTCGATCGATTCACAACTGAAGAAACATCATACCTAAAAGTGAAAGTACCCTCATAAACAACGATCCAATCAAATCGAATCTTTGCATAAATCTACGAAATTCCACTACAGTAAATTAATGCACAATTTGCATACTTTATGGGCCACTTCAGACTCAGTTCCTCATACTCTGCTGAACAACGACTTCTGTGCAACATATTTTATAATATTTTATATAACGCTCTGACGTGTTCGCCGAGTCAAATTTAACGCTTCGAGTACAATTCTCCGTGGACGTGCAGCGTACAAGCGTGATTTATTCGTGAACGGCAGTCGACAGCGTTTCTTCAGGGTCGATCGAATTACCCTGTACGCTTTTTAAAGCACCGTGAAACAGCCATAAAGTATCTGCCGGTTTGTTGCACAACAGGTTGGCGCGTACTGTTACGCGGAGCTCGGCTGCATGATCAGAAAGTCGGGCGCCGATTACGCGTATATTATGGAGACCTTCGGACCTTTCTTGGCATTCATCAGGCTCTGGGTAGAGTGCATGATAGTGCGGCCTTGCAGCCAGGCCATCGTGGCCTTGACTTTCAGCGTTTACGTGCTGAAGCCGGTGTTCCCAGACTGCACGCCACCGGACGATGCAACCAGAATACTCGCTGCCTGCTGCATATGTGAGTAGACGATCCTTTCACATGCCGATTCTCTTCAAAAATGGTTCAATGTCTGGTCCAGAGGTCACAGATCCTGAAAAACTGTTGTACAATTTAGTATGGAATTTTATTGAATTACAGGAATCATACGAACTGCAATTATTAATCGGATGACCTACGTTGCAACTATGTGTTGCACAAAAATTAATACTTTATTTTGAAATATAAAGTACACAGTGGTATACAATTTAGTACACTGTGTCACAGATTATTTATGACGAATTTTGTTGGTTGAAAAGTGGAGCAGTTACGAATGATACAAGATAGTTGGGTAAATAAGTGTCTGCACAGGTAAACTAGATTTGAAAAACCACCGATTTCAACTAAAGAAGAGAAAACGTGAATTTCCGGGACGAACATACATTTTAAAAGACACGGACAATGTATGTGTTCATTAATTATATTAATTAGGAAGGCTGCGATTGTTGAAGACCCACCATATGGACAGATTTGTTAAATCGGTATTTAGCATAATTTGAATGTGAAAGTTCATCGACTAAATCATTTACAAAGATAATTTTAATTGTATGTGAAAAATTTTGGATAAGCATTATTTGAATCATGTTCGTCAGAAGTGTGAAAGAGAAATTCAGATAATGCAATCAGTTCCTCGAATGAGATGCAGCGTCGAAGGGACGCAGTTTTTGTTTAGTCTCACGGAAATTAAGCTCATCGGTCGATTAAATGTTATTTTGGGCATGTAATCAGCGTCCATCGTTTCATCAGAAGATCCCTTTGGAATTCGTCGTTCTGATTGGTCCCTCAGATTTTCATGCTGTTCCGAGAACTGCTGCATGCCGCTGTCCTTTATAATTGAAAGGTCGTTCCGTCATAATTGATGGCCGCATTGTCACCTAATCGAATTACTTTCTCCGCTTTATTCTTGCTCGTCTTTCCTTTTCACTTCTATTCATTCGGTCGTCTTTGATCGTTTTATTCCAATCGAACCAGAGCATTGGGATGCTATAAGCAACATATAAAATGTTACATTAATTACAAGTCTCAGTTGAAAATGTTCTTAGTCATTCTGTATGTCCATTGAAGCTACTTAATGCTGTCGACACTGTCCAAAAGAGAAATAGCATATTTTATTTTGTATTATAAAAAAATTAAACATGTAATCGCTAGACTGCTGATGATTAAGCAAATATACATTTATGGAGTTCACTATTTTGTATATGTTAATGCAGTTACAGAAATGAAACTGACAAAACTGTATTTTGTTCTGTTAATGTTAAAAAAAACTGTACTTTTTGTTTATTCACGGTTTTAACTCTTTCAGCACGGCGGCGTCTGGTTAAAAATCGATAATATTATAAAAAATAAAATAACATTTACATAACAAATATAACTGAATAAATCATAATTCTTAACAAACGATTTTTATTCTCTCAGCGATTACAGCTGGCGTAGGTAGCCGTGCATGACTTTGCCGAAGACGACTATAGTCGACGTTAGTAGTGAAAGGGTTAAATGCGAGTTTCTCAAATGCTTCGGTATGTTAATTGCATAAACAAGTCTAGTAATCATTCATAAAGTAAAAATACCATAAACTCTCAAGATCGTGACCAAATATGCTCCAATAATTTCAAAGACTATACTTCCTAGCTACCCTTGCTTATCCAAATTCAACATTGCGTACATAGCTCTCTCAGACTCCTCATTCTAAGTCAAGAAGTTAACTATACACTCCATGAGTATTTTCTCCACAGCGTACTATTTTCATCTTCTTTTCCAGAGAGCAAGTCATAATAAACTCTGAACAGTTTGAACCATAGATGATTTATAAAATCCCTAAGCTCCTTATGACTCTCCAGGAACTGAAGAAGTCCTTGGTCCCATTGAAGATCTGCAATATCCTAATGGTTCATGGAATCGCAGCCACTCATTGTCCTGGAAATTTCTCTGGTACTTTTCACAGAGAAAAGCCGACTACTTTGTGTCCCAGTGTCGGAGGCGTGGGTTGTCTCCAGCGTCCTTCGTCGAGCTTTCGCAGTTAATGCTGCCGCCTCGTTACGAGAACAATTTGTAATTCTCTCAATAATCCTAGCCTCGGAGTCCTACTTTCCTGTCTTCTCTGCGATAAAAGCCTCTCGGGATGTCCTGCGACGAGCAACTCTCAGGATCTGATGAATCCTCCATGGAATCGATCGTGGTCGAAATGAATCTCCCTTGCGAGCCCTAGATGAATCGGAGAACACTGGTTTCATCTGGAACAAACGATCTTCATGAATCAGTGTCTCCTTTTATCACAGCCGATGGAGCAAGACGTAAACTTACAATATCGGGGTTATTTCTGTAGAACCTCATTTGGAATTTCCGTGTGCACTGATTGTGTATCGTGAGTCACAGGAAACAGAACAAATCTGTTTGTTGTTTTTAAAGACTGATACAAATATCTGAAGCGAATGTGACACCGATTAATTCCTTGTCCTGCAATAACAAGATTACTCATGATACAGAATCTAATTCGTGTGTGACCGTCGACTTTCAGAATGTTGATATAGCCGCTCACCGTGCACTGCCGACGCCCATGGGCGTTCAGCGAAATGGCTCAATGTATACTGCCGCAGCTCGGCCGCACGCAGCCTTCGCTTCGTTTCCATGTAGCCCGCAGTCAAAGGGTTAAGAGCGAATTTTGCGAGCTGATAGACGGTTTTCATTTATCAGTGCACTGGAAGAATTGAATCGTAAACTTTATCGGATGAAATCAGTAAAAAAATCGTAGAGCAAGGGGCACGGTGATCTAAAAAAATTCCCAAGGTCATGGATATTTTCTTTGTTCATTGATGTTCTGCAGTTTTGATTTGATACCATCGCAGCCAGGTGAGTCAGGTTTATCCTATTCGATGCCAATGACGCTTCAGATGCATTTTGGAAAATGTTTATATTATCAGTCAATATTCAAATAGCTGTCGGGGAGATAACATCGTACCAAAATGAACTAACAGAAAAAACCGTGTAAAAATTAAAATTGATATTGCTCTCAAGGTAAAGTAAAAAAGTAGTAGTCCTCACCAGGACCGTCGTTTGTCTGTTTCAATACATAAACAGAAGAAAAATTCCGGTTCCTAGAGATGGTCTTATATGACAAGAGTTTAGCTTCGAATGGGTTAATGTCCTACGATATGTTTTGCTCTGCTCAACAATCGACTTTAAGAATCCCAAATATGCTTCCGCCGTGCACCGGCTGTGCCACCGGAGAAGCAACAGCAAAAGTATTTTATGCAACGTATGCAGTTCCAAGGAAATTCCATTCCGTATCGAGCAGGCAAAAAACGGCGCAGTTTGTTGACTCATGCGAGTCGATGCGAGACTTCTGCGAGGAAGAAACGCAATTTTTGGGGTCCTCTTTTCCCGGAGGTAAATACCGCAGAGATATCGTGTTCCTGCGGTCGGTTCCACGGCTCTTCCTTCTGGACATCGAACCCTTTCGCGGGGTATCGTTTTACAGAATCGAGGGTTGCAACATGAACACACGTGCCTGCAGAAATATTTCTCGTTAGCCGGGAACTTGTTCCGCTGTTGTCCCAGGACACTGCGTTTCAGTCGCGCTGCTGAGTGAATCATTCCTGCGATATTTCTTCCGGGTTCAATGTGGCGCACTTTGTCGGCGATACGCAATTTACACGGCTCCTGTGTCAAATATTTTGAAAGGAGGAAGCATACGCTTCGTATTTCTGCCTCGATGCTGTGTTTCATAATCCTTCATTTCGCGTTTCAGTTCCATCGCGGAAGTTCGTTGAAGTCACTGTACATTTACATTTATCGATGTAACGAGAAGTTGTTGAAAAGGCCTTTGCTACCGAATACCGATCTAATAACCCATTTATGTAACTTGTTCATGAAGAGAACTGCCAATTATTCAATTTCTTTCGAGCAGCAGCAATGCTCAATGTTTGAGGAAGTTTGTGTAATTGTCCGATTGGCTGGAACTTCTTTAAATAGGTACTCTGAAATTATAAGAAAATATTAATATTTCATTTGGATTGGAACGTTCAAATATACTTCTCAAAACATTTAGGGGACCTAGAGTCTGGATAATTTTATATAATCCTCAAAATACAAGGAATGATAGGACTCCTGCATATCTCATATTATAGTACTTTTTTTCATTGTTTCTATTGAGCAGAGTCATAAATAATTTCCAATTTGCCTTGTTAAACTTATTCGAGTATATATTCAAGGATGATTGTTGTTGCATATGCAGCATGTGTAAGTAAGTTCCACAGATGCTTACCTTCTAATATGATGCAACAGTCTCAACCCAATAGTTTAAATACTGTACATACCATACCAACCATAAACCTTATCCACTACTGTTTTGAGTAAACCGGTACCTTCGTTTCCATTGTATAATATCCAACTTAGGAGCTAAATACTTCAAAGGATTAACACCAGACTGTCCATGCAATGAAGATTCTAAAAAAAAACATGTAAAAATAAATAAGATAAGCCTACAATCTTCAGATTGAAGTCATCGCATGAATCAATCATTCGCCCATTCTGATGACTATTATTATGGTGCCACACCGTTGCCAGTCACGTAATCCTCTTGCACGGCAATCTTCTTAACACATTCTTCTCACAGATCAATCGATGAACGTTGATGAGAGTCTAAGAAGCATACGGGTAATTTACTGGCAACGGGAAGTGCTTTCGTCGCGGCGCAAACGTAATAACACGTTGAAAATCCCGAGCTGGAACTCGTTAAGAGGATTTTCCAATGCGCGAAAGAGCAGAGCGTCCGGCGGAAACGGGACACCACAGGATTCCGTTTAATTTCCGATGAATCTTACGGCGGCACGTAGCTTCCTGCGCGGAGAACGAAATGAAAGCTTTTTTCCGATTCTTCTGATCGGTGGCGTGAATAGATTCCTAGAACCGTCGAGAACATAATGAATTTCTGCGAGTTTTGTGCCTCTTAATACATTCTTCTCTACAACGTGTACCATTTTTCGTAACACATTGAACTTTTTGTTCAGGCCAAGCAATACTCTTACGTTTCTTCTATATTTTTACGTTGAAATAAACTTATTTCTCTTGCTATATTACGCATTTTATACTCTGAATGTTTACTCTACTAATAAATGAATTTGCACCTCACAAGAAAAACACGAAACAGATTATTTTTACACATACATCAAACTTTATAACGTGTACTGAAAACGGTACACGTGGACTGAAACTGGCATCGTTCAAGAACGACCTGGCAGGGAATGTGTTAAACGTTCATGCGAGCCCGTCATCAATCATCCGGTGATTTTTCCACAAATCGCCAATCTGTGCAGACTCTCCTCTGAAAGGTGAATAAATTTAAGCAAGATTTGTGCAGTGAGAGGTGTTAACGACGTTCGTAATTAATGTCGTGTTGCTAGAGTCTAAGGATACCTGGGTATGGTGGTAGAAGGGGAAATTAGTTCCTGGAACGAGTTTCCAGTGATCAAGCTCAATAATTAAGTCCCAAGGGGAAACTAATCTGCTCGGAGTACGGTTGTCCATCTAAATATTCACCTGCGAGAAATTGAACAAACATTGCGGTAATGCTAATCAACATTACTCACTTTTGTGCAATTGATAATTAGAGACACATGATATTTTCTGAATTTTTTTAAACGATAGTGAGACCTTAGGAAAGACTGGTATAATTGCAAATAACTTCTCGGATGCAGCATATTTACCCGCGCTTAACATAGACGACAATTTGCAGTTGGCATTGGAGGCAACGTTCATCACATACTAACTCTTAGCAGTCTGAGACATTTTTAAGATGAGTACTCCAGGACATTTTGTGGTCCCCTTCTGAAAATTGAAAGTGTTATTCTTTCAACAAACATTTACAAATGCTTATAAACCTAAACAACTTATTCATTTATTTTGTTAATTCAGTTCGTGTGACCCAATAGCCAAGATTCTTAAAGTTATCGATAATAAATCGTGTCCGGATGAAGAGCGCAGGATACAGCAACGGGTGGGCGTTTACAAACTACGCAAATACTCTTAGATAACAATGTGTTTGCGTGAATGCGCTGCCCAAAATCCTCCGTGGCTTTGTTACTGTTGAACG
This sequence comes from Macropis europaea, assembly GCA_916610135.2. Taxonomy (NCBI): domain Eukaryota; kingdom Metazoa; phylum Arthropoda; class Insecta; order Hymenoptera; family Melittidae; genus Macropis; species Macropis europaea. The sequence goes on from OU744346.1 coordinate 2,453,258, forward strand.
CCCACGAGCGTCACCCTCAATTGCGAAGGCAGGCGACGCTCTCCAGACAACGTGTGCGTCGCATTTTCCTACAACAGATTATGTCTAATTGTTACGTAGACAGCTTGAACTCATTGTTTCCGAAATTTACAATGCCGCTCAATATTGTACGCCTGTAAGATTCGTAATAAGATGGTATGTATATCAACATGCAAGAGCTCACTAAAATCTGAGACACGACCACTTTGAGTGCTCCCCTTGTAAGCTACATCTCTATACTGTAATTGCTCTTGAGACCCAGTCGATCCAAACCATCTACATACCTCCCCCTTTACAAAATCTAAACTTCTCCTGACCCAATAACATTCTTAAAGTTATTGACAATAGTTCTCAAATCAATAGATCATATTCAGACTGCAGACGTTCACGATGTTCATGCAGTTTAACATTTCCTAATATCTGAAAAACGCACATTCAAAACCGTGAGGAATCAAAAGGCACAGTTTCTCAACATTTACAGATCAACATACAGTTCTGTCGAAGTTTCGTTTCTATAACTGCATTAACATAGAAATATTGAACTCTATGCAAATGTACATTTTCAGAGATTAAACATCTGCAGTTTAATCATATTATCTAATTGCAACCGAGACAGCTGGGACTCATTGTTCCTGTGAGAGTGACTTACGCCACTTTAAAGATAAAGGGCTCGCGTCGCCTCAGCCGAGCGTGTAAGTGCGTCGAGAAGTTAATGGCAGACCCCTAGGGAAACGGTGGCATCGACCACGCGACTATTAATATGTACTCATCGGACAGTGAAAACAACACAGACAGTCCGATCAGTGTGGCGTCGGGGAGACTCGTGTCAGAAGACTGCGGCAGCAATCACGTCCTATTGCGATTAAATGTAATCTTCTAATAACGTGTCAACTGGCGGCCACAACAGCATAATTCGCCGAGGGGGAGCGAGAAACGAGACGAAAAGTGCGAGCGGACGAGAAGGACGGAGAACGGGCAAGACGGTCGGCTGAACGGAGACGGAGAGAAACGAAAGAAGGAACGAGGAACACGAGGGGAACGGTGGAAAGAGTCTCGCGATATTCTTCGAGATGTTGCGTCAGTCGACATTTCTTTTCTTCGACGCTGCCAGCCGATCCGCCAAGGACATTTTCGCATGGTCCAACCTCCTCGGTTGCAATCCTCGATTTCACACGGTGGAATCTTGTTTATTGTAGCATGTGACTTTAACGAGCAATGAACTCTTTCGGCCATCTATGCAGAATTGGAAATTATCACCCTCTCGTCGTATCCTAGAAAAGGATGGACTGATATTACCACTGTTAATTAGAAGTCGGGTAAAGAAATTTGAATAGATTACATTTATAGTACTATAATTAGGTAACTGAAAATCTATTGTTTTGAGATGACCAGGTTAATCGGTTAATTTGTCGGCAACAAAGTATTGTACAGTTCATTTGTTTAATAAGTCTAGTTGAGGAGATCATAGCGGATCTCTGAGAACAATTTTTATAAAAATTTGATTTACTAATTAGTTATAATTAATTAAATCGAGATACCTAGTTTTACCACTAAAATTCGAGTTATCTAGTTATAGCACTGACCCCACGATATAATGTATGTCACAAATACATATATAAGTTTGTTTTTATAATAACAAAACTATTCAACGTGGATCATATGTAAATAGAATTTCGTACAACAATGGGTAGGGCAAAGGGTAAACGCTTGAAGCGCCATCTTTTGCAGCAAATATTTACAAATGTAAATGTAAATCTCTAAAAGAGAAAATAAAACGATACCATCCCCTTCTCGTTGTTCGCGTGTCTACAAGATATTCTTGATGATTTTAGGATTCACTTTCGGTTATATTGAATAATATACTTGAAACTGACTCTGAAAGAAAAAGAGTCAGGCTGTATTATTATAGCAGAAGATTATACAAAGAAAAAGTACTTGCTTTGGGGCGACTCCAGTTCAACCTGAAGTTTTCTCTTTCGAACGGAAGTTCGATGTGAACGTATCTACGTGTCACACTCGCTTCACGGAGACACTCTAGTGTGTGATTATAATAAATTTCGTCAAAGACAAGAACTTAAATGAAATGTATTTTGATAAAAGTGAAGTAGTTAATTGAAGTTAAATATAGCGATAATTCTGCTGCAGTTTCATAAGAAGTAATTGAAATTTCAGGTTGCGAAGAGTGTTCTTTTTGAAAAATGCTTGACCGTTCTCCAGTACCACACGATTGAAGGGTAGAAGGCGCAATTTCGTTGTTTTTTAATATACGATTACAGTGCCATCTGTTAGAGAATCACTGACCTTTTCGAAGTACACAGGGCTGCTGGGCATAAAAACGCAGGGTCAATGAACAAAGGTGGTTAAATATTTTTTATACGAACTGGTAGATGACAATTATTTACATTCTTGTACATAATTTCGAATATTCGTAGAATTCTGCTGTATGGAAACAAAACAACCACCGCACGAACAGCGGCACTTGCTTAACTACATTAAGTATTGTCAGATAATCAAAGAAAGTCGATGAAACTTGTTTGATGCTACTCTTCAATTATGAAATTAATATTCCTCCGACTGTTTTGTTAATTTTATATTCCCTAGATGTAAGAACTACAGTAAGCCTGTAAGTGATACAAAATATGGAATTTTCGGATCATTATTGTTCGAAATATTTATATTCCCTCTGGTGAGTAGCATACACCTTAACTCTGAAACCGTTGATCTATCCTAACCCAACCTTATCCTATACTTCCAGACGATCGACGCTGATCCAATTGAACACGAAATTTGTAAACAAAGCGAATGACGTTCCACTGAAAATTTTGTAACGCATCGTACAGCGAGTAACCGTGACACGATCGTGCAAGCTCGATTTCGTTGATCTGGGTCAAGCTTGGTCGACACGAGTCTCAACGAGCAACCGGCGCTTTCTACCAAGAGATTACAAGATTGTTCCGGTTTTCATGATGACGACCAATCGATCCATGAAGTAATTAAACGTCGATTAGTCGCGTCGCCCTGAATTCTGTACCTTCCACGAGCAAATCGACGATGATAAAAATGTACAATCTGCAGTCTGTTACGTCAGAATGTCCACACGTGAGAGAGTCCATGACATTGGATCTGCACGCAATGGTTGCATAACAGTTGATATCGCTACAATAAAAAGTCTGGATAAGCTTTTCAAACTTATTGGTGGTCAATTTTTTTTTCTAGCGGATTGAGGTGGCTGCTCGCCAGGCATATGATACGTTCGTTTGATCTTCGACGGTTCATCTTCGTACACTGTGGTGGCCTGGATCGTTCCAACCACCCGTTTTCCTGTTCGTCAACGAACAGGTCGATAACCACACTCGTTTCTACCCCTACCGTCGTTATGGTTGGTTGGACTGGTGCCAGTTAGTCTCAAACGTTACGCTGCAACGTATCTGGAACCGGTTCCATGAAATAAAATCTCTATCAACGCCTAATGATACTCATTTATGCGACGGAAGTTTGCAAACAAACGGACGGTCTGTCATCGCTTAATGAGCGCTCGAGCTTCCGCAAAATTATGACCGGAGCGATTGGAAACCAGATGGTACTCCTCTTGGAACAATCGTCCCCAATTTTTGAATGTGCTCAGCTGAGAACTAATTTATACCGATATCGTCTTTAAAACTTTTAACGATTTTTTTTTAGATAGCAGCGGTTTTATAATTAGAATCAAATTGATTATGTAAATCACTCGCAGGAGGAAAATTTATCACAATTCCTGGCTGTTGTTTTATCATGATTGATGAAATTGTACGTGCTGAATCGTTGGGATTGCCGAGTTCCTATCATCAGCAATTATCGAACGCTGCCGCGAAGCTCGAAAGAGGACAAGTTGCATGATAAAGATTTCAATTCTCTGCTTTCACGTTATCACGTGGCTCGTTAACATTTGGTAACCTTTGCGTATCGTCGCCTGCAACTGCAACTGCTGTCACGTGAAAAAAAAAGTTTACAGTTAGTTACTCGCGTGCCATCGTCCGTCGTTGCGTGCCACCGAGCGCATGGCGATACATCATCAGCTATCTCGTTGTACCTACGAATATCAAACGCGATCACGTTGATAGGTTTCTTTCAGTTCGTTCCGACCGGCTAATGAATCTAATTAACGTGCACATAAATTGATTAAGGCTCTCGTACGAGACACGATTGTTGAATAGGTTCTTGAAGGACTCGTTGAGCTATTACGCGATCTACTATTTAGACCTGAATTGCTGCCGAGGAGTAAATCACCATCTCAAATTGTACACAATAGATTCTAACAGTTTCATAATAAATTTTTTATTCTGAATTTCTGGTGAAGAAACCTGACATTCAAGGAGAATCTAAGAAATCTCAACGTTCATGCAACAGGTATGTTATTAATGTATTCTTTCTATTGTCTGTTACAGGCATCCTGGCATTTATTAATTGCTGGGACGTAAAATGGGCGACGAGAGTGCAGGATATCTTCACTTACGCGAAGCTTCTCGCGCTCTTCATCATTATCTTCGCCGGAGCATATCAGCTTTTCAGTGGTGAGTTCAACGACACAAATCCTAGCGAGTATGTACTCCCCTTCAGTTTATAGAAAATTAATTATCAGAGGGTGTACTAAGAAAAATAATGTCAATGTCACATAAAAATCGTAAAATGAAGAACGCTGGCAGGACCTTCTTTGTACGTTCAAGTAAAATACAAGCATCGACTAATGAAGATGATAAAGAATATCGCTTATCAGTATGGTGAAGAATTAAAAGCTCAGTAATTGGTACTATACACCAGAATATTACAAAATTGATTGCATTACGTAATTACAACCTGATCAATCAATCTGACATTTCAGCTAAACATGTCTCCAATGCAATTAAGATCGGAAGACCAGAGAGAAGAAAATCTGCAAATTTAACCCTATAGCAATTAATGAAACAAACTGAGAGTAGTTCAGGACAACCAATGAGTATCTTCTGTAAGAATTCTTAATCTTTAACAACCCAATTCGCTGGTGAGCAGTAGAAGGACCAATTTTAATGGAGAAGTCAACGAAAAAACCTAAATGGGGCTGGGATTAAAATCATGCCTTCATTCCACGTTTTTGTCCGTCACGAAACTTCTTTCTTCTTTGTACCGTTCCCTAAGATTTTTTTACAAGGCACGTGACAGAAGGGAGAATCGATCTTGCATCAGATCGACTTTCTCTGGCGTGTAGACCTCTATTCCACGCTTATTGATCATCGAAGTATGCCCGGTGATTGTTCACGAGGCAACATCGATATGCGACGTCGTTTTTTGCTTCATCATTCTTTAGAACTCGGGGCAAAAAAGGCACGGAACCCGAGTGTTCCTGTACGCTACTCCGTAGAAACTCATTCGACGTCTTCGACGTTCTTGCTGTTGCTTTCGAAGTTAAAAGGAAATTGCTCGGATAGTCGGAGTCTTGCACGGTGCATTTAGCTTTTTTAAAAACATTTTCCGGTTTCTTACGGTTTTTGATTAAATTCCTGTCCTCGGCGACGTTCTCCGTGTTTTATGAACCTTCCACGAGAGGTATAGAGGATTGTAATCTTCCATAAATTGCTCCTCGCATTACGTCTTGCGATGTGACGGTGCATTCTCGAGGAGACATTCGCAAATTCTCACAAGAAACGATTGATCTCAATTTTTAACCCTTTGACCGCGGGCTACTTGCAGACGTGGCGAACGCTACGTGCGGGCGAGCTGCGGTAGTACGTAACGAGCCATTGCACCGAACGCCCATGGGCGTCGACAGCACACGGTGATCGGCTTTGTCAAACACCTGTGAGCACTGATAGCAGTCAAAGGGTTAAATACATTGAGACGTACATCGTAAGATATTTGGCATCGAAAGAAACATCAGATTGATCGCCTAATATTGTCATGTTCTCCCGAAAATTACATACTATTTTTTATTATTCTTTCAAAAGGTATAAAGAAGCGATATGACATTGAAGATAGCCGTAGAAATTCATGGACAATGTATAGGAGATTAACTCTTTGTACTTCTAATCTTCTTTTTAATTTTCTTCTTAATAACTCCCTATTATTGTAAGTGTTTTATTTGAAGTGTACTTCAAAAGACAGTCGGTTGATAGGAATCAATTAGGTAGAAACAATCATGTACCTGAACACTTGAAGGACTTTTTTGTTACAAAAAAGGGTCATACACATGTAATATTGCTTATCTAGGTAAAAAGAAAATATTGCGAAATGTAATACATATTTAAATTGGCAATTTAAAAATGTCCAGTGTGTCTCGAAATAGGAGTTGAAAGGGTTACGAAACAAATTGAATTGAATAATAAGAAATTGACCTTGTTCTAAAACACCCGAGAACATTTTCAAGCTGATGGAATCGTATTATCCTCTGTTGTTGTCGAGTGTCTTCTGTGTGTGTCCGCGTTGGAGCGTCTTTTAGCAATTTCTTCTTGAAGAACGAGGAAGCTCGCGTTAATGTGCCACCACCCACGCCACCCTTGAGCCAGTATAAGACTGTTAGGCGTCTTTTCACTTACCGGACGAGACAATTTGCCCAATCAAAAAGGTGGGTTAAATACGGGAACGATTCGATGTGGCCGGCGTGCGTGCGTGCAAGAAATCGCTTAAATTGACCTATTCAAGCCGTGTACGAGTGATTCCTTTATCTGTGAACGCCGACGTGAGAACTCCTTTGATTCCAATGGATTTATGCCTGCAGCCTCTTTTCACTGCTCGTGAGAGTCTGTCGTGAACCGTCTCTATGAGACGAATAGACGATACGTATGCGTCCCTTCTGAGAGCGAATAACGATTCAGCAGAGATTCCGTTGTTTAAACTAGAACAAAATTTATGCTTCCCCAAACAGATGTGTAGGATTTTTCATAAGCTGTGCACACCGGTCCATTCATGCGTTTCACTGATCATGTTTGTCGTTTTCAGGGCACACGCAGTATTTCACGTTCGACAACACGAACACAGAAGTGACGTCGATAGCACTCAGCTTTTATTCGGGATTGTTCGCTTATAACGGCTGGAACTACTTGAACTTCATCATTGAAGAACTGAAGGACCCCGTCAAGTAAGCGACTGATAAGTCACTTCGCTGGATGTTGAAAAGGATTCGTCGATTCAACTGGCCGTTCGTTTATAATGACATTTTAAAATGTCGATGCAATTCTGTCATTTGAAACCAGTAATATATTTTACATTTCCATGAAATGGAGAATTCTATAACAATTAGGAAAGATGTATTTATGTATTTCTAGGAAAGATGAATTCTTTTTTGCATTCTAACGATCCGTACTCTTGAGTCGTTGCAACATTCGAAACGCGAGAATGCGAAAAATCGGTTTGGAAAGACTGTACGAGGGAAAAAGGACGGTCGATACTGAAATCTCGTGCAACGATTAATCGCGATTGCAACAGCCGGTCTTGCGTATCTATTAATTAAAAGAGAGGGTCGCAAAGCCTGCCTTTATTGACTTCGACACGAGGTCAAGCGAGGGCTCTTATATTTCACGTCCTAAGCTTCTCAAGGTCAAACGTTTTCGACACTCGATCCGGCCCGTTCCGTCAAACTCGCGCTTTTTCGTTTCACTTGTTGCATCAGCTGCGGTATACAGCAATACTTCTGCGAACCATCACGTGAAAAGGTATTAACCATTCTCTGTTTCTTGCAGAAATTTGCCAAGAGCCATCGGAATCTCATGCGTCCTCGTCACGCTCGTTTACGTGTTCGCCAATGTAGCTTTTTACACGACTCTCAGCCCCATGGAGGTTCTTGGAAGCGAGGCTGTGGCAGTGGTAACTTATTTGAAAAATAATTTATACCTTCTGTGCAATGTATTCCAAAGGATAGAAATTATGAACCGCTTAGACTTTCATGACAAAGTTGAGAGGAGATGAAAAAAATAATGCTAGACAACAGACAGTTGTTAGTGGACTGTGGATGTGTATGCAATTATAACATATCAAAATGTGCAGAATGGTTACAATTTTAATTGATGAATCATTTGTTTCGCAAGGATAGATATACATGAAAATTGCATGAGTATATGTGACTTGAAAACCCAAAAAGAAATTCGAGAAAGCTGGTAACAGCTTATTTGTCAATTGTTTCATGGCCTGATTTTGAGCGTTGTGACCAGTCAGCCGAATATGTATGAAATATGCGAGAAATATGCACCATGCAAAACATATGCATTATACAAAACATGCAAGTTAAAAAGTATACTTTTAGAACCGTCTAATCACAAGACGAATTTCTGTCCAGGCCCCATTTCTCTCCCTACTGTCTAAAAGAATATCATTCGCATAAACATCCACAGTTATTAGTCGATATTTTTATTATTATTGTGCAATTGGAATTGTACAAGCAAGTAAAAGTCAAGCAATTAGTTTTTTCGTCCGACAAAGTTCTGTGAAAATGGTGTCGCTTTTTATTGCGTCGTTATTACGATATTTTGTTACATAGAATTATATTTCTGTTTCAGACGTTCGCCAATCGTCTGTTTGGTGTATTCGCATGGACGATACCGGTGTTCGTCGCGCTTTCGACCTTCGGCGCCGTGAATGGAATTCTCCTGACTTCTTCGCGGCTTTTCTATGCCGGTGCTTGCGAGGGACAAATGCCTGAAATATTGACCATGATCCAAACTTCGAGGCTCACGCCGGCACCGGCCGTCCTCTGCATGGTACGTCGGTATTCCGAGTATTTCCTTGATTAAAACGGAGAAACCGAGAAGAACTTTGAAAGGAGACTTCAATATACATAAACCACTTAATTGATGATTGGAGTAGGTCCAAAATCTCAAGGAACGGTTTTCACGTTGGATGAAGAAACAGGAATTTTAACACGTTTCGCACTTGCAAGACAGTTCACATAATTAGTTATGACGAGCAATTGTATTCTTGAGACTGAAGATATTCGCAAAAATATTGTAACGTTGCCTGACAGATCTGTACAAAAAAGCGTACTTTTATGTGACCGGCGAGAAATGTGTTAAGACACCATGGAATAATAGTTTTCAGTGATCTCTGAGTTTCTTTGAATTGTCGCTCGTAATTCTTTGCTGTGATTGCTTTTCCACCGCTTCAAAGGAACCAGGATTTCTATCGTCGTCGATAGGTCAAACACGATTTGCCACAATGCTCGATTCTGTTAGTTGCGATAGGAAACACACAACCTCGAACGATAATTGGAATCTTGCTCTTCAATTTATTTCAGGCCCTGTTGTCCATGCTGTATCTGTGCTCTTCCGACATCTTTGCTCTGATCAACTACGTTGGTTTCGCTACTTGGGTATGTGCACATTGCAGCGATTATTATTATTATTATTATTCCAAGAACCGTCTAAAGTAGATTCACCAAATGTTATTTCATTTTACAATTAATGATAGTAATTCATTTATTTACAGGCAGGTGTTTATGGTTCTTTTGATACAGTCTAATCATCAACTTTTATTGCAGTACTGGTTTCCATGATTTGTTATAACGACCAGTCGCATAACTTTCCTCATTAGGTTCCAAGAAACGCATTCAACATTTTTGTACTCTATAATTTGCAGAACGAGTACCTGCTGATTTGTAATCATTATACTAACTGAGTCAATGATAATTGTCTAATTAGCTGATACTGTTCCGTGTAGTTCCATAGTACTGTTCGATTTTATAGTGGACCATAGACCTTGCTGCATACTTTTACAAACGTTTTTCATTAATAAAAAAATACATATTAAATCGTTTGAAATTCTTTTCTATAGTTAAGCATAGGAGTCTCCGTACTGTGCGTGCCATGGCTTAGATGGGCTCAACCGAATCTGCCTAGGCCAATTAGAGTGAACCTCTTCTTCCCGATAATATACATCATCGCCACCCTCTTTGTTACTATTGTACCAATGTACGCCAGTCCTGTTGAAACAGGTAGCAACATCACACATTTAAAGCACCACGAGTATTAATCTTCATTCATTTATATTAACAGAATCGATTTGAATATTTCCAGGATACGGTTGTCTGATGATTTTCTCGTCCGTACCTGTGTACTTTGTGTTTATCGCGTGGAAAAACAAGCCGAAGTGCTTTCAGAATGGAGTCGGTAAGTGGAGAACATTAAAAACATTGATTTACTGAACAATCTCACTTTCGAGTTTCGTTTAACGTGATTTCACGATTAATCATTCAGTTTACACTATCGTTGTCGTTGATTTGTTTACTTTATCGAATATATTATAATTTCGATGAGTACAAGTTGATCTTGATGGTGTAGATCAGCTGAAGACAATAAGTTATTCCGTTCTGTTTCTGTTTAACAAATTTGTTCCCGCAGGCGCCGTTACCAAAACTTTGCAGAAGCTGATGGTAGTCGTCGGACCAAAGACTAAGGTTCAGAGCACACTATAACATAAGTTTACTTTTCTCATATATCACGCATGCTTAGCGTTTGTTGATTTCTGATCATCAGTCGTCATTGCAGAGAGCTTTGAGATGCTTCTTGATCGCACATTTTCATTGAATCATTCACTATTCTTCTATCTATATTTCAATCACATTGCATGCTTCTATCATATTATTACTTTGATATAAAACACAGTAAAGTATTTATGAGTATTTCTTTATACTTCAAAGAAAGGTATAGTGATTGATTATAATTTGCCACTCATCAAAGAAATTTTCAGTTTCAGCTTAAAGAAAAAATTCTCATTTTCTTGGACTCGAGTAGCTTCGATAACGAAAATCAGTACCGTTGGAGATTTGGTGATAAATAATTTGGAAGCTTCATTTACCGGAAATCTATTTTGTTATAAATAAGACTTATCATCCTTTGCTTCAGTTCGCCGTGACATCTTTAAAGTTTGATTTTGCATGTGGCACCTACACAATCAGCACCACGCACACTCACTTTAACAGTGATTAACAGACACTGTGCACAGTAAAGATTACAACTGACTCATTAACTTTAAATTAAAACTGTATAACAAGTGTGGTGGTAAGAATATTTAACGCGAAGTGGGGAAAAAGCGTGAAATTTAATTTCATTGATGAAGTTCACTATCCGCTAAAAGATGCAACTAACAATGTCTCTCTCATATTATTCTCATCAGAACACAGAACAAAATAGCAAAGCGTTGTCATTGTTCTTTTGCAGTAAGCGTCACGAAGTTCCTGCAGAAGATAATGCTGGTCGTCGGCAAGTCGAAACCCGCTCAGGTTTAACCGCAGTCAAAATGGATCCTCAGCCTCCACAAGGATGTCTTCCAGTTTTATGGCAACGAGGGATGGGAGAGTTTTCAAATTCGCTCGGAGAACGATTCTTCTTTCACCGTACTATTCATCAAATTAGAATCTCGAGTGCGCTGTACGCACGTAACAAAAATCGAATAGGTCTCCAGGCAGACTCATTTTATTTCTGACCGGAACGGTATGAATTTTAATTTTGAGCCCCTTCTCGAGACACGATTTTCCAAGAGCGATTGTTCTCCGAGCGAAGAAAGGGCGTCCTGACAAGAGACAGCCATATTGAAGGACGCCCAAAAGTTGCTCAAGGATCCAAGATCTCGTTTCCTTGTCTGGACTTTATCCTTGCTGGCGTCAAGATTTTCACGGTGATACGTTACTGAAGCGTTTCCAACGGACGGACAGTGTCTCCGTTACAGACACGATGATCACGAAATTAACAGAACCAAAAAGAATCATTTCTTTAAAAACAATCAGTCGTAGAACGATCAACGACGAACGAGAAATTGTCCTACGGTAGAAACGCGATCAATTCTCTCCCATGAACTTTGGCGAAAAGTTTCCAACGGTATTACTTCCTTTCATTCCACGTTGTATCATTTCCATTCACGGGATTCGACCCTTCGTTTCGTATTCCATTCGCTCTCAAGCGTTCACGTTCACCGAGTCTTCGGTGGATTTCGTGTTAGATTGTCCAGTAGGATCACGATAATTTATTGTTGATTCCGCAGTATCATCTCCTCTCTTACTTTATTTAATCTCTCGCAATCTTGCCATTCTAAAGACTTTTTTCCGCCTAAAAGGGCCTTAGAAATGCTCGAATTTCGTCGACTTCGAAGAGCAGACCTAGAAACGAAGGGTGAGAACGCTGTACATTCGAAGGAAGAGATATAGGGAAGTTACAAACATATACAAAAGAGAATAAGATCCATGCAAAGGACCTGAACTTCACCCGAGGCCTATAAAACACTGCAGTTCTATGTCCACGTTTACAGTTCATCATCAGCTGCCATTTGTTTCTGAAGTTCTGGGTCCTTGTGATGAACATATGATTCTCTTTGAGGTCTGATCGTATTTGTGATTCCGCTGTATCGCTTCCACAGACAATACGTATCGTTGCATGCTGGCATTCCATCGTCAACGTCGCATAATAACGCTGTATCTGCATTTCTCTACCACTGGTGCGTGTATATATGCGTAGTGTGTATATGTATATGTGCTCACCATTGAGAATGATTCGAAGTCGCCCTATGGGGAAGTTCGACGATGATTCTATTGATCACGAGCAGAAGGAAGTTGCGAACGGAGTGATTCCGGCTGTTGATATAACACAATCTCAGTTCAAACGCGATAGCTGAACAGGAGAATTTGTAGGTACGTTGAAAACGGTACAATGATCGCGGGCAAGCTTACGAGCGCGAACGCACGTTTTTCAAGGAGTTCCAGGGCGTTGAATCGCCTCGTATTTTAGATCTTTTACACTTTTTTAAGCGAAGAACGGCTGCGCAGGGATATTTTAGACGATTTTAAATCTATTTCTTTTCCTCGTTTCTCGAACATTCCATTTTTTTTTTTTTTTAGTGTATGATTCGTGTGCGATCATGTTGTCGGTGAATGTATTTTTAGCGTTAAAGGAATTTGTGTTAAGATGTTGTGTGAAGCTCGAGGATTTTGCTTATGTAGAATTCATGGAAAAGGGTGTTTCACACGAGCAGAGAAATTTGTAAGCCTTTTCGATATAGGGCGCACGATGAGAATCTTAAATAGAATTGCAACTGATGTATCCTTCCTAAATTATTAGCAATCCGTGTAATTGTACATATCAGAAGTTACTACAGAATGTAGTAGAATATGATTGATATTTACAATTGGTAAAGAAACTCAAGTGGAAGCGGATCGTTATAGCCGGACCATTGTACAGTCGCTACGACTGAGACACTCACCTTTGTGATGTTATTTCAAACATCGTTTCGAATGAAAAAAAAGTGTACGTTATTTGGCAGAAATTCTATTCAAGATTCTAATTTGAACGACTGAAATCTTCTTTGTACTATACGACATATACTTCACATCAGGCATTTAAAAGTATTTAAAAATCATTTGAATATTCTTAATATATTCTAAACTCCTAGCGGGACTAGTGAAACACCCTGTATATAGTGTAAGAATGTTTTTATTGAATTTCTGTAATAAAAAAAAACACATTGATCTGTAGAAGATTCATATCAGACAGCTCGTAAGATTGCCCTATCCACATTTTCGAATCGTTTTTCTAGTTGATTCGTACAATCCTCCGACGTCGTGGCAGTGAGTACTGTGCTGTTTTTTTTTTTACCAACAAAGACAATGTTTTATCTCGCCCCGCCATTCTTCATCCCTTACGGTGATTTTATTTATCGGTAAGAAAGCAAATATTGGTATGATTGATTTTGACGGGACGTCGAATTCAGGAAACGACTGCCGACGCACGGACATTTCGAGACAGCTTGAAAGACCTCACGAGTGCAATGAGATCAAATTCTCTTTAGGTAATAACTAAACTGCGGATATTTATGCAATTAAAGCTTTTAACTGCGGGCTGCTTGAAAGCGAGGCGAACGCTGCGTGCGGCCGAGCTGTGGTAGTACACAGTGAGCCATTGCGCGGAACGCCTATGGGCGTCGCCATTACACGGTGAACGATCGAAGGGTTAACGTATCCAGATGTCTGAAAAACGCACAATTAAAATCGTGAAAAACTAAAAAGTACATTTTTCAAACATTCGCAGAACGAAATACAGTTTTGTAAAAGTTTCATTTCTACAACTGCATTAACATATCAAATATTGAACTTTAAAAATGTATGTTTGCATAAACATCCGCAGTCTAGTAATAAAAAATGACAAAGGGGTGAACGTACCACTCCGTGTCTTCGCGTTTGATTCCGTTCAGACAAGGAGGGAAAGTTTGTAAGAAAATTTGAGCATATCCATTGGGAAAATTCTCTAGGACCAAGTATTTTCTACAGGGTGTTGAAAGAACATGAGACATCTAGTTGAAGAAACGTTCCGTTGTGTCTCGTAGAAAATTCGAAACGATTTGAAAAAGTTCAGATTCCTTGACTCCTGAAAGCCAGCGTCGGCGATTCGTCTGAACCGGGATTGTTCTACCTCGAAGAATATGCAGGATGTTTCAGAAATAGTATTATGAACTTTCAGGACTCTACAGGATTTTCCGTTTATCTTATCCACTTTAATATCTCCACTATTTGCGCTGTGTTCGGGAAACGATCATCCTGATTAACAATTTTTACCCGCAAGGTCATTCTTTTCGACTTCTCAAGGTTATCGATACATTTGTTTTGTAAAGCAAGGACAGATTTTTATTATCACACACTGTATATGGTCTACGAATTAGTAATACTTTTTCTGAAACACAAATCTTAGCAAGTGTCGGTAACAGTAGTCATCCATTAAATAGAAATCGTCGAACCTAACCTAAAAATGAAATAGAAAGACAAAACGCGGTTTATCGAACCGTTGGATGCTCAACGTTGGTCTCGATCACTGAAGATCGATACGATTCAAGACAATACATAGTCTTAATTTTGCACAATCTCTTATCACTGACGGACGTATCGTCGATGCTAGTATCGATCGCCATAGTTTTTTGTTTCAGCTGTATCTTTTACGCGTTTCAACGTTTCATTCGATATCAGGGTGTCTATCGACGACCTTTATGACGATTGTCACTATTTTCCCTAGAGATCGATCATTTAGAACCGGAAGTAGATTGCCAATCGAATGTATTTTCTATTATCCATTTCAGCCGACTTCAATTATCGTTCAATAATCGATACGAGCTGATGATGGTTGAACCTTTGTACTCTCGATTATTTATCGTAATTAAAGGCTGTCGAAGGAAAGGATAAAAAAGAAGGAAAATTGTAAAAATAGAAGATGGCTGCGTCTCGACTGATGGTAGGGTTAGATTTGTTAGATACGTTACATTTAGAGGATAAAGATCGTCTATTTTTACAATTCCGCATAGTCGAATAACGTCGATAGGCATTCTGACACACGTGACAATAACAAATACAACCGATTACTGATTGTAATTAGTCTGAACTTTGGCCTCTGAAAGAATAAGTAAGACAGGAAAGAAAAGGATGAGAGAAAATGTTGCCAGAATTCTATTGCGTTTTTGTATTATCTTTTTTATGTTCTGGCTTGCGAGTATGGGAGAGGCATCCAAGAATACGTGAAATGTTTGAAAAAGGGGGTTAACATACTTTGCTCTCTGACCACGTGATTGCATCGATTTTTCATCGCAAAAAATTCGTTTTTCATATTACTTTTATATTGTACATACAATGATGTCTTTTGCATGAACAAACATGCGACTTAGCTCTTCAAAAGCTATTGAAGCAAAAGAATTGAAGTATTTAAAAATTGGTGACAAACTGAAGTACCAAAAATTGGTAGAAAAATTTGGAATTGAAGTTGATGGAAAATTTATAACAATTGCGACTGAAATCGTTGCAACCATTGGTCACGTTAATAAAACTACGTGGATTCTTGTTCAACGCAAAGACCAAAATGGCGACACAAAACGCAGTAGCTTAGGATCTAACAAGTAACTTGGAGAACCGGAAACGGAAAGTCTAAATGATAAGCGAACTGTGACAATATATTCTATTGTATAAATGTTGTGTGTTACTTCTGTAACCCTTTTAACTTGTAAGATATATTTATCAAGTACATCAGCTTATTGTAAAAAAAAAACAAAATCGGAGTATCGTTGAAAATACAACTCCTCTGCCATTTTGTGAGTTACCAATGTATATAAAATGGAATACTACAAAATATAAATATGAATCGTTAAAGCGTGTTTAAAAAATGATCGTGTGCAAACTATTATATTTCGACGGACATTATACTTGTCAACCCCACTCCTGCCATTCGAGAGCCGCTACGATACACGGCATCCTCATCTATGATGCGAGGTTCTGTGACGCGCCACAGAAGAAGTGGCGCCATCTCTGACAAGAGTCCAGAATTCATTACCGACATTACAGGTGGCGCAATCTCTGACGGAGACCCGGAACTTAGTAGCGAAATTCCAAGTGGCGCAATCTAGCGAAAGTGACCTGATTATTTACAGAAAAATCCGCCAGGGGCGCCCCGGACGTCACGTCGCTGCTTAGTTCCAGATCTTTGCAGCAGATGTCGCTGGTTACTTCTCACTGGCACAATCTCGCAATGCATTTATAAACTGAATCAAGCGTCCACCGCGCTACTCCCGTCAATTTCGAATCACTGGATTCCGAGCTGGAAATTCTTAATCGACAGATGTTGATCGGCCGGCCAGATTGGTCTGATGCAGCCCTCCACAATTCTTTAGTTTTTGGCGAAACGAAAAGAGATACGGCATTCTAACAAAAACCAGCGCGTTCGGCATGAAATTCTGCGTAAAATATGTGACTCTCAACAATTTCGAATCACTGTACTCCGAGCTGAAAAATCTTAATCGACATACCTCGATCGGCCGGTCAGACTGGTCTGACGCAGCCCTCCACAATTCTAATAAAAACCAGCATGTTCGGCATGAAATTCTGCTTAAGCCAGATAATTGGCATCAAACTGAACCTGTTATGAACTAATAACGCTGGCATGCAAAGCCAGTCCCATCCGATACAATAGGATATGACACGAAAATGGTAATGGGGCTCCAGAGCCCTAAATCCGTGACACAAAAATACATTGGACGAATGGTCTATTGTATACCTCGTCTGGGCTCGCATCACAATTCAACGACAGATTAAAAACAATTAATTTGGGGTGGAAAAAAAATCAATCTCTCGAGGACACTGTGAAAGAGCAATAAATAAAAAATTCTTGATTATATACGCGTCTATATTTGTATGTATAAACATATAAGTTATAAATACATAACGCTCACATATTTATAACTTATACACGGTATATATATAATATATATTTATAATATTTATAACTTTGTCCACAGCAGTTGTACAACATGCAGAGGTTACAAAAAGAAAAGAAGTTTCATTTGGCTTCGTCGGCGTGTCAGGAACAAAAAAAATCTGCTTTCTTTTCTCGTTCTACGCGAACAAAAAAAAAATACGAAGGAGAAAACCAGCTCGAAGTGAATACTCGAGGACGATCTCTCGGTTGATATTTCGAAAAGAGAGCCGCGGCTATTTTGTGCGTTGTTTCTTTGGAAGATCAAAGTATATGAAAAGAAAAAAGGTACAACGACGTTTAAAAAAATCATTTTCGACTGTTGTAAACGCGTCGAAGATTTTAGTGCCGTTTGTTTCAGGAATATAATGGAATATCGAACACGTTTATCGCTTCCAAAGCGACGAAATCACGATCTCTGTTTCCATACCATAGCAGAAGCATGAAATTTAGTCCGTTCAAGGTCATCACCCGCTACCAAACAGCGCAGGCCATTTTTACAATCATTATCGATGCTTACGTTCAAAAATTCTACAAGAAAATGAGAATTGCTCGAGCGCACCGCTGATTTTTTTCGTAATTTTTCTATAAAACGTTTTCCAAAAACTGTCTGTAGGATGTTGTCATTTTATTCGGCAGTATAGAACACGCAGACAAGGTTTCTGTTAAAATGCATTGAGGTAGCGAAGTGAAACGGTGGGAGATGGCTACTCGGTGACTTTGAACGGTCTAAATTAACATGCACTGCTACACGATTTAAGAAAAGCTCGAATCGATTCGAATGCACGCCAGACTTCGTTGATAACACGAATTTAGGCAACGAGGCTCGCAAAGGAAACCGAGACGGTCGCCGCGGGCGAATGGCGCGAAAATTTCAATCGCCGATCATCGCGCAACCTGTGAAACCTACGTTTTATTTTGAACTGGCCTCGATCCAACGAGGGTACACGTATACCTCGGTTTAAATAGTATTTGTAATAACGAACCAAAGCTTAGAAACATTGATAACTCATGATACATTCTTTGTACCGATAATCTATCTTTTATTCGTTTCAGGCCAACTGAAAGCGTTAAAGAAAAATTCTGTCGTCTCCAAAGAAACATTTTAGGATCAAAATTTTCATTTCTTCTTATTTCAAATACTATTTGAACGTACTCCGTTCAACCCGTGGGACGTCCCACGGCCTTGAAACCTACCTAAATCGATCCGGCTTATCGACAGCCTTGCGCACGAACGCGAGTGTGGCAGCGGGTGAAAAAACAGGTGTGGAAGAAGGTGTACGATATAAATACAATGATAATCTCACGCCGGTGTTCCCGTCATCGAGCTGGTCCCCGATGATGGGACCCTTACCGCTTGTTCTCCTCCTTGCACCTATACAAACACGCATCTACACCTAACTTATTCGCTTTCTGTACCTCGTTAATAGAATATTAGGTATCCTTTATATCGTTACTATCGCATATGTATGTACAAACGAGAACTATCTCGCGTGCTCGCAGAGCTTTCGATTATCCCTCCGCGAACACCCTTCGAACGACGAGGGTGTTCGTGAAACTGGTACACCTTAATCGCACTGGAACATCGGTCAACATTAATTCTCAAAAATTACTAACGATTTGTTAACACGTTGAACGCCACGGTGGTCACCGGTGACCGACACCTCGAGTTTAATTTAACTGAATAATTATTGATTATCGCAAAACGCTGAGCAAACTTTATACGGAACAATAACATAGGAACAGAAGAACACGACTGAGTACTCAAATCTGTTTTTTCTTTACGATTTATATAAAAAAAAATCAATTATATAGTGTCTGATTGGGTATGGCCGTTTTCACTGTGGCGTTCAACGTGTTAACATTACTGATACAAAAGTGGATTGTAGACTTTTAAGTAAAAGGAATGTAGATTTAACCCTTCGCACTGGAGACCACTTTTCAGTGGAAATAACAATTGACAATAGGTCTTTACACAATTACAGTGTGCTGTTAGATAATGTTATAAGGTTCAGAATAGCATCGTTACAATATTGCCGCTGAAATAATGTCCTCTTTCATATTTATTTCCATCAAGAATGAAAATAATGTGGCACCATTGCGGAGCTTTTCCAGTGCACAGGGTTAACAAGTTAGCAGTCTGTATAATTTGACATGCCACTGTAAGCATCTGAAGTTTCTCCAGTCCGCTCGTAAAAGACTAAATAACAAAATTCGGCGACTCCACAAAGTGTTTTGCGGAAAATTCAGAGAGAAAATATATTTATGTTCCGGTGCTTTTGAAGGTGGCCAGCTCTCTCGCACGCATTCGAGACATTGCACTTCCAGTCGCGAAAGAGAAGGTTGAAACAGTTACACGGACACTTGCACGAAAAAGTGGAATGATTTTAATGTTAACACGCGCCGTCGCTTCCCCTCTCTACAATTCGCTGGTCGAGAAGAAAAAAAAACGCTTTCTCCCGCCGCGAAACGGACGCAGCAACACGAAACGCTCCGCTTACAAACGAAGAACGGGACGAGGGCACGTTAAATCTCTAAGGTATGCAATGTACAATGTAAAAAACAAAAAGAACAAGGACTGGCGAATGGACGAAGACACAGTCTCTTCTAACGAATAGAAGAAATCGATGAAACGCTACGGAAAATGAACGAACTATCCGACGACCGCTGAATCGTTCGGTTGAACGAGATTCCCGGATCCTAACTTCCGGAATGGGATCAAGCATGCTTAGAATCGCTTCGAATCTATTCAGATCATTTGTCGAACTGCTCATGAGCATTTACAGACAAGAAAGTTACACCTTCAGGTCGAATCGAAGTCGTGAGAAGTGATTTCAAAGCATTCAAGGTCATCTGATTGCTCTTTGATAATAAATCAAGGTGGCCTTGAACTTTTTAGAACTCCTCAAAGTTTCAAAAAAGTAACTTCAATTATTCTATGCGCCCCATTGAACGGAACACATTTTCGAGTGACGCTAAAATTATAAAAGTTGTGTTAAACTTAACTTAAAATGTTAAGTTGCAATGATTACTCTACATGATCCTTTCATAGGCCAAACCGATCAACTTCAGATTCTGTTAATTCTTCAATTTTGATATTCAAACTTAACATTTTATTTCAGGAAGTTGATCAGTCATCCGAGAAGCTCATATAATTGCAGCAAGATTGCTTCAATGATCTGTCTTTTGATTTTGCAATTCTTTCATACTGAAAATGTACTTGCTCAAATTGAGTGGAATATACACAGTCAATCGACGCTAGTTTAAAATGGTACGGTTTACATGATTGATAGTATAAGTCTATGAAATGTATCTTATTGTAACGTACTCAAACTGAGTATACGTTGAACTTGATCCCATTCCACGGAGGAACGAGTTTTCTTCCGGATCTTTTGAGCAAAAGACACGCGCGAGCATCGTCGTCTTTCCTCGTCGGACACGGCCAGCTGACGGCTCGCGAACGTTTAATAAATTAACAACGGTTGGAGGACAAAAATCGAACAAAATCACAGTTCAAAGCACTGAGAGATTCCATACGAAAAGTATCGGAAGTATTCAGGATCGGTTTTTTTTTCTTTTAAAGAGCCACGCTAAATGGGCGATCGAGATTCGCGTTCACGATCCACGAGAACCTAACGCAGTTCTCGTCACACGATTTTCTGCTTTTTTTTTGTTTCTTTCTCTTCGATAAAATTCTTTTTCTTATCTTCTTTTTACGCTAACTTACGATATACGGAGTAATGCAAAATTACGTCGCTAATTTGGAACCGCCTTAACGACTCGAGATTCAGTGGGTCCAGCTTTGTAATACCTGGACGATATTTTTAGTCTCAACGAACCAATTTCCAGAACAATTGCCCAGTTCACCGGATACGATGAGATATCGTGCGACGATGGTTCGTTCACGAAGGAAACCGGAAACTGATGCGGTTCCCGGGCCTCGAATTCGTCTCGACGGTCGAACAATGAGAATTCTATCGCAATTTGTACGAGTGACACGGAGTGCAATTCGTGAGCGATTAAAAATTCACGATTCAATCGGTAAACGTTCTCGAGAAATTTTTTTTTTTATAATCGATCGATCAACGTTTACGGGTTGAATCGAGACGAATGACAGATATGATCGCGTTCTATCGATAATAGGTCGCACCGTTATTCGTGGATTAATTAATAATACGTTTTAAATTACTAGATCGTTACCGCTTACATGGACATACATGTCGTTTACTTTAAATACGCAATAGTACATAAATATTACTGGCGAACGGGCTGTCGAGCGAAGTTTTCCAAAAACTGCAAGCAACGAATATTCTAAAAGGAAGATTACGATCATCCAGTAAAATCATATCGAAGTAAATCGAAATATGGTATTGAAATTGAATCGCTCGACAGTCTGTTCGTAATATACGAGAAATTTTGCCTCGATAATGATGTATAGTACAATTCTTTAAAAAAAAAAAAAAGAAAAATGCAAGAATCGAAGGCTAAGGCGGCGAGCCACTTCAGATTTGCGTAACTAGTGTAAATTAAAACAAAAAATCGTCGATACCGGGTTCGCCGTTAGCCCCGTATTCTCGTTTACATGTTGTAGGCTTTCATGAATAATTTTCGACAAGACAAAAAGAACGACATTGTATAAATATTTCTTTTTAAATATGTTGCGCTTGTCGTGTACGCTTCGCAGATCCGTGCGATTCACCGTTTTCCCTCGACAAGGCATTTTCGTGCCTTTTGGAAAATTTTCAACTCGCTCAGAAGAATAACACCTTCGTGCAGCGAATCGCTCGGACAGAAAAATGAAGGAATCGCTATCGTTTTGTGCGTATTTCAGGACGGGTTTCTCCTCGTTTAAAATGATTGTTAAAAAGAAAATCATAGAAGATGGAAGAAGAAGAATTATGTACACAAGCATCTGTCGCGCGCAGACGGTAAATAATCGTCAAAAAGTAAAAGTGATATCAAAACATAGATTTCTTAGGCTAAATGCATCGAGTTCCTTATCATCGGGAAGAAACTTGGACAGAAGACGATTAAATAATTCCAGCATCAATTTGACGAATACAATTGTGAGACTTGATCGACATTAGACCGATTTTATACAAATTTCATTACTGAGAGTCCTCGATCTTCATGATTGTTACTGTGACGAAGAATCGTATGGTTTTCGGACCGAAGGGAACATAATGGATCGTTCGATTCTTCCAGATCGTTCACTGTCGCGACATCGCGATTTCCACGGGTACAATTCTCGCGATATGGCGATTTCCATATGTACAAATCTCGCGACGCGACGATTTCAACGCGCAGTTTCGACGACGTCGGTGATAATCGTTGCGGTATGACGATTTCTACGCATACAATTCTCGCGATATTATATTTCCAAAGCGTAGAATAATTACGATATGGCCGTTTCCACGCGTGGTATAACCTTTGCGCGCGATTTCCAATACGTTACACAATTTCGCATCCTCGACGACCACACGGTGCTCGCGATCCCACGATCACCACGCGTTCGGTACACGCTTTTCCCAATAGCACGGTATCATTGTCGGGTCGCGGTACGTGTGCACGTGGCCGTCGTGTGCACCGATCGCTAAGTACACATAATACCTGTTACACACGTGTCGTACGCGTCTCCTCCGTGGAACGACGCGTCGACGCGCGCGTTCTCGCGCGACCCTAATTACCAGCGTAATTGCGTCGCTCGGAAAATGCATTTACGCGCGTCTACACCGGCGTTGCCCACGTGCCAACGTGTGTACGCGTGTTCGTGTGCGAGAACAGCTCGAACGCATTCCACCGAGTCGCCCGCTGCACGTGTGTACCGTGTGTATCGATGGCGAGCGTATTGAAAGACGCACGCACGCAATTAAATAAAGCACACCGTCGTACCGATAGTGGCTGAGACAAAGAATACTATACGATTTTCGTCGCGTTCATGCGTTCGATGCACACGACCATTGCACAATGAGCTTACATACAAATACATGTGTTTCTGATTTGTTCGAATTCGTAGGCGAAGCGTGTGATCGGCGTGTAACCGGACGATCGGTCGCAAACGCGTTTAGCTGAGAATCCTCCTGCTTCGAGAAACCTGAGAAAACGAGTGTGTCGGTGTTGATGTTCACGCTCGGAGCGTACGTCGCCCCTTGCGGCGGGCCACCGTCCTCGCATGGACGCACGCGACACGGGGTTTCCATCGAACGTCGCCAGCTGAATCACGGCTGGCCGTTTCTTTCCTCTTCCGTTCGTTTAAAGTAGCTTCGGGCAACATTTCAGCGCCCGTCGGCGTCGTCCGCATCGACGACGTCGCAACGACGACGACGTCGGTTGATTCAGGCTGCTCGTGTTCATTCTGGATCAGCTGGCTGGCATCTCCGAGTTCTGGCTCTGAGACAACTCCAGCAAATGGCACTCCGACAATGGTACCTGCCTTGTGCGCGCGCTCTGCTTCTTCTGAAATAAGTCGCGTTTGTACAAACTTGCTGATAAGATCCGAGGGATATGTTTGTCGGTAACGCGCGAACAACGCGTCGGAGGATTCTATGAAACGTCTTCCCGCTGTTCTCCGTCTCTACCGACTGAACGTCAAGAGCGAGCCAATTCACCTGTCTTCGGAACGGGAAACAGCCTCTGTTCTCATTATTAGGCGGAGGGTGGTTTATCAGTAGATCAGGAGTCGGTGTGTTGTTAGGACCCAAGACGTTCAGTTCCTTAAAACACTCAGTCTCTATCATCTGGAACAAAGAACAGATTTCACGGTGCGGATCTCCTCCGTTGATGGCAGAGGCAGTTCCGCGATAAGCTGGAACCCCGGTCGAAATAGCATCCTTTGAGATGCTAAAACCAGTCGAGTGAAACGAAAGCAACCGATAACGAGCCACTTGCTACACCTCTGACGCGCGTGAACACTCCGAACGGACCATATTTCTCGCTTGCAAGTGGACGTACGGTCGATTTCGGGGCACGATGATGTCAAGAACTGACGCGCTCCTCGCGTGTCTCGATATAGAAACGGACGATCGGAGGCTCACCTCGTTCTGCCAGGGTATGGACACGCTGCCGGTGTTGAATTTACTGTAGAAAGTGTCGTCGGTGGCGTCCAAGTTGACACCCTTCACCGTGGAGAATTGCTCGATGTCCAACACGTCCTTAGCGTAGACGGCGTGCGGCTGCAAACAGAACCAACGTTCAAAGATAACGATTTCCGTCGCTGGGAACTGACGAGCGATTTTCGATACGGCGAGGATCTAAGGAAAAACCCACGCGAAGATATAGGTATGCACAAGGAATTTCAAGTGCTCCGTCTGTAGAACACACGTCGAAGACTTACGAAAGTTTGCTCTTTCAGGTTGCCGGATAATTTATCAGTGTACAAGGCGTTGCAGTATTTAAAGACACGCCTTTTACGGGACCAATGAGAAGATATTCGGATGAAATGAAAGACAGTGAGAGAGGTGAATTACAAGGAAAAGTTACGACGACCTTGTACATTAACAAACTCGCCGGTGCACAGGCAACTCCTGAATCATATGCGCATGAATCTTCAGGCTCTCTTGGTCAATATCACGCAGCAGAGACTTCTGCATTCTCCTAATGCAACTTGCTCGCGATCAGGGAAACGATCGTCAGAGAAACGCGCGTTGTCGCTTCGTGAATTTCACGGGCAATATTCTTGAAGATCGAGAGCGTGACGGGACATCGACGGTAAGAGGATCGATCTGAACGACACCTACTCACATCCGGCACAAACGGCGGTTCCCACATACCGGCCTCGACCCTCTTCCAGTTCATGCACTGAAAAAACCCGTGGAGCTTCACTTCCTTCGCGCCGTGTCTGCCGCACTTGCAGCCCAGCCGATTCTTCGGGCTCTTCTTCAGCAGCTGCTGGCACAGGCTCTTCGCCTCCTCGGTGA
The DNA here is from genome assembly GCA_916610135.2 of Macropis europaea. Taxonomy (NCBI): domain Eukaryota; kingdom Metazoa; phylum Arthropoda; class Insecta; order Hymenoptera; family Melittidae; genus Macropis; species Macropis europaea. The sequence continues at coordinate 2,478,399 of OU744346.1, forward strand.
ACTTCGACGAGTACCTCTCCTGATCCTCCTTCACCCGCCTGTCCACCTCCTCCCTCTTCACCTTCTCCTTTCTCGCGCGGAACGGTGCCTGGCCTTCAATCATCTCGTACAAAAGACAGCCGAAGCTGAACCAATCTGGCGAAAAGGTGTACTTCTCATTGTCGATCACTTCCGGTGCCATGTAGCCTACCGTGCCGACGCGTCCCCTCACCATGTCTCCTTCAGTTATCTCAACGGCCAGCCCGAGGTCCGATATCCTTACGTGGCCGTGATCGTCCAGCAGAATGTTCTCCGGCTTGCAGTCCCTGTAGACGATCCCCTGGAGGTGCAGGTGCTCCAAACCGCAGACTACTTCCGCCGCGTAGAACCTCGCGCGGTTTATGTCGAACCCGGGCTCCCCGCCCATGTTGTAGATGTGAAACTTCAAGTCTCCGCCGTTCATGATCGTCAGGACCAGGCAGAGCGCGTCCTTCGTCTCGTACGCGTACGCCAGCGAGACCACGAACTTCGAGTTGATCTTCTGCAGGATGTTCTTCTCGATCAACACCATCGCCTCGCCTTTTCGTTTCTTGATGCGCTTCTTCTCCAGCTTCTTGCACGCGTACATCTTGCCCGTCGCACGCACCTGACACGCGCACACCTCGCCGAAACCACCCTTTCCCAGCACTCGGTACATCCGGAAGGTCTTGTACGTTACCGGCTGCGCTTCCAGCCACTTCCACTGGAGGTACCTGAAAGATACTGTCTGTTAGACCTGGGAGAACTTGTTGGAGATGACTTGTTATCAAGGTACTGATCGGGAGACGCGTAAGTTAGGCTCTGAATGTGTATTTCGTTCGCCCGGCCTGATCTTTGGTGTACAGGCTGAGACATTTGGATGTCTTTGGCGACTTTTGGAGATGGAAAAAGATGTCTCAGGGAACAGTTGCATCGTTTAACACTTTGACTGCCAGATCGCACATGTGTGGGTGGCACTTACATTCAGTTGTCATTACGAATGGTACTTGTAAAAATATCTAAAAAATTCTAACAGGACCAGTAGAAGACTATAAAGAATTACTAACATCATTGATTAAAAAGGGCATACTTTGAGATTGCTGTCATATTGTATCAGAGTCTAGAAAGGTATATCGTTTTCAGCTTACTAGCGTGGCAGCCATCGTGTTAAAGGGGCTAATACCGGGACATAGAGATTCAGCATCAAGGTACATTTTTCCGTTGCATATTTTAGACTTCATAGCTTCCTAGTCTCTGTCAGAACGAATTCATACAACTTTGAATTTATAAATTTAGGGTTAGAAACTTTAGTCTGTACAAATATTATACTTCAACCGTGTCAAGTGTTCAAACTGACAACCTCGTGACATCTTCCATCTCCACGGAATAACAAAGACGTTCAGTCGTTCCACCGCGCAACTACCGAACTCTCGTATTCCACTCGAGGCTCTCCAGGGTCGCGACAATAATAAAGTCAATACACCATGAAAGTTCGAGCTTCCCATGCAAGCGCTCCGATCAGCACCGGTCCTATCGTCGCCGGAGCGTATCGAAGTGTTCGCAGGGAAGCTCGCAGGGTCGAAAAGACGTTACCCGGGGACGGATGGGTGTCCGACAGCGCGAAGGTACGGGACGCGCTGTCTGTCATCGGGTTCGGTTCATTACCTATAGAAATAGAAGCTAGTTTGGAAAGCTGAAAAAGGCTCCCCGGCCAGGAAGTTCTTCACGGTCTGTGCGATCTCGACAAAGAGCTCCTTCCCACCGGTGCCGAGCCGTTCCTCGCACTGGGAGATCAGCGAGTCGTTCAGGATGTCGACGACCTCCGAGCCCTCTCTCTTCAGGTACTGCTCAAACAGGTCCTTCGCCAGCTCGGTGCGATTCTCGTCCATCTCGATCTCGTACTTCTCGATCGCGTCCAGAAAGAGATTGTACCGATGATAGGCCGGCTTCTTGTCCTGGCAGAATTGCCTGAACAACAGGCGACCGATCGGCTGCTGGTCCACCACATAGCTGTACCTGATGTCTGTACAAATCATCATACATCATCATCGTCGGACGCGATTCAGGCCGATACACCGGCGACGCGCGTCTCATTTTCACCGGAGAACGGCGGGAGACAGGTGAAAATGGTAAGGAGAGAAATTTATTTAACCCTTTGACCGAGGTACTTACACTTCCGATGAATGTCATTCTCTGTATGCGGAATAATGATAGTTGTGCGATAATTATAACAACGATCGATTCTTTCATTCATTTTTCTTATTGTTTCGTTGGCCTGGTAAACGCTTTGTTTAATGCCTGTTAAATGTGTACACTTTCGATTATTATTTATTAATTATTTTTATCTTCTGAGAGTGAGACTGTCGGTTCTTATACATTCTTTGGAACTGACAACTAATCCTCAAAGCCACTATAGTGGCTTTCGCAGTCAAAGGGTTAGTATGAAGAGATGTACTGTACAATGACCTTGAAAATTATCATTTCTAGGTTATGGTATCTAAAAGTTTATTAATTTATATGGAAAGGTTTACATATGATTATATACCCAGAATAGGTTATTTTCAAGGTGATCAACCCTTTGATTTAGATAAATTTTCAATCAGAGTACCTTTGTTCTTTTTCTAGCCACTGAGATTTTAAAGATATAAATTGTGAAATCACAGATACGGTGATATTTAATATTCTTTTATGCTACACAGGGTGAGTCTCTAGAAACTGCAATCTAAAGCGACAATTGTCGTTGTTGGAAAATAATTATTTAATTAAGTACATATAGTGTTTGGGATTTCTCGATAATCACGGAATCACGTCGAAGCAGGAACGGGGCGAGGATCATCAAAGTTTCTCGATTTCTCGACGACTGCAGACGCCTCGACAACAATGCTCCCCTGCAACTCGAATTAATTCTCCGTGTCTCGAAATCCCACGGTTCTTCGTGCAGTCGTTCATAATTGAGAGACGATGGGATCTTCGGTCTTACGGAAGTCCTGCGAACGACGTTCGACGAGAACGAAACATGCTCCGAAGCAACAAAATCAACGCTTGCTTTGCGCTGAATGATTTCTATTAACGGAACAGTGGAAGAATACCGCAGATTTTTATCAATCGCTGAGAACTTCGTGCGACTCTGTTAAGACACTGTTGACTGACAAGTATAGATATACGTGTTTGCAGATGCAGCAGCTGCTTATGCAATTGTTATTCCTCATCCATCCTTCATTTTTCTAACAATCCTTTCGATAGTTTAGAACGAAACACCCCTATTTCTTTCACGAATTGCGTCAAGAGATTCTGGACAGCTCGTGCTAACCAATAATTTGTTTAACTTTTTTAATACCGTTCAAAGAGTACTTCTACGATACGGACGAGAATCGCGTACTGTCGACGCCCATCGGCGTTCAATGCAATGGCTCGCTGCGTACCACTGTAGCTCGGCCGCACGCGGCGTTCGCCTCGTTTCCAAGTAGCCCACAGTCAAAGAGTTACTGTCCAATTATTTAATTTAATTCCATTTCATTTCATTTATTACAGTATACGGGAAAATCCCTTTTTGTACAATCATTGAAATTGATTGAAAGAGACGGGTAGCATACACAATACATAAAAGAGACTGTTACAGCATAGACTAACTCATTTTAGGCATACCGCAGTAATAGTGATACACCAAAGTAACGTAGTTTGAGTGTTCAGAAACTGACCTAGCGATCTATGAACACTGTTTTTGAAAGTGTCAGGAGAGCCGGATTTTATGAAGGTATTCTGTGTCACGCGTTACTTTTGGCATAAAACAACCGGTCAACGATGCGTTAGAACTTTCTGTGCACTGAATTATTTCTACCGAACGAAGAATGGAAGAAGATCGAAGATCGTTTTCAATCGCTGAGGATTTCACTTTCGAATTACGCCCACGTTTACGGGAACGGTGTAAATATCCGGCTGCCGACGTGTTAACTTACAAAAGGACGTAATGGTACGTGATCGATCGTGAAAGTGTTAATAATTACGGGTCGTTCGGCGGCTGTAGGACGATGCCTTCGGGCGAATTCGATCGAAGAGGCTGTCGAGCCTGTAAGGAGACGGTTTCGTCGCCCTCGGCGACGATCGAGCATTACGGTTTAATTAACTGAGACAACGGAGCCCAATAGCTTCTTATCTGAGTGGGTGAAGCGTGTTGTCTCTGCTCGTTTTCGTCCTCTATCCTCTCCTTCGTTTTCTCAATCCCTCTCTCTCTTTTTCTCACTCGATCCCTCGCTCTTTCTCTCTAAATCTCTCGCTCTCCGACTCTCTCGCATTCTTGCTCTCTCTTTTTTTATTATTATTCCCGCCTTCGACACAGGATTCCCGACGAGATTCAATAATCCGTGGCGAGGTCAGCGCGGAGGGGTCACGCGTTGATTAACCGCGAGGATTCACGGGGGGGACGTTTGCTGAAAGAAGCAAACTTTATCCGACGACGGGGAGAGATATCGCGTCCCACTTTCGAAAACGAGCCACCGGCTGATGCGTCGGAAAAATTGCCGGTCGCTTTTGACCCGATTAAATTCGATTCGGATTACGCCGGGGGTCGATGTCGTCCCGTTGCGTAAACTTTTCCATTCGCACGCCTTTTGAATTTACTCTCCGTGTTGGTTCAATCGTGCAACTGGTATCAAACGTTACAAGAATCTTCATACATCCCTGATAGATTAGTCTATGTTGAAGGTCGAAGAGAAAAGCAGCAGTGGGCAGATAAAACAGCTTAGCCACTGAAGCGGCCTTCAGCGCAAAAGATACGATCAAGTGAGTGTCGCAAATTGATTTTTAGCGTCGCGGAAAGACCAGACATGTGTCACTGAAGAGGCTTTCAGCACACTGGGTGTGATGAGCTGTGTGCCACTAAACTGGTTCCTAGCATATTGGAATGGCTGAGCAGCTGTAACTGAAATGCCTCTGAGCACGGTGGGAACAACTAGATACGCGCCACTGAAATGGTTCTAAGCAAACTAGCAGTGAGGAGCAGCTGTCACTAAAGTGGCTCTCAGCAAAGCAACATTCAGGAGCAGCTGTCACTAATGTGGCTCTCAGCGAAGCAACATTGAGAAGCAGCTGTCACTAAAGTGGCTCTCGGCATAGCAACATTGAGGAGCAGCTGTCACTAAAGTGGCTCTCAGCAAAGGAACATTGAGGAGCAGCTGCCACTGCGGTGGCTCCCTCCACAGGGAGAACAGTTGAGCGATTCCACCAAAATGACCTTCAGCACAGAGGCCACCACTGGGTGTGTCATTGAAGTGGACCTTAGCACACTGGGTATGGCTTTCAGCGCAGTGTAGCTTCTAAGCAGTTGTCACTGAAGTGACTCTTACCACACTGAGAACTATTAATCATATGCCACTAAAGTGGCTCTCAGTGCATCATGTGACTCCCAGCGCGAAGCAACACGACTATTTGCATGTGTCAAAGTATCTCTCATCGCAAGGAACACGACGACTCACTAAAGTGGCTCTCCGCGCATTGGCTACGATCAGTCTCAACCGCTGATATGGCTCGCAGCGCAGGAGCATCGAACGGAACAGAAAAACGGAGTGACGTGGAATTCTCTCCGCGTGTCCCGCGAGGAAGGGGTTTAAAGGGACCGCCATTATCTGGATCAGCGGAGCGGTTATTGTTCCAGCTAAGTAAACTAATAGTTAGCACGGTAAATAGCAGATACCTAGGGAGAATCTGATTCAGCTTTCAGTTATTTGCGCTGATCTTTAACGAGCGTAATGCTCGCTGAAACGACACCCATCGCAGCGTTCGTTCGCTGGAAACGACTCGTATTTCCAGCGATTTTTTGCGGAAATCGATTCCGCTTCGATTCGACGTGCGTCGCTACCGAGACGTTCGATGCTATCGCAGCATGCGATCGAGCGTATTGTTTTAGAGGGAATGTCTCGCTGGTAAAGAAGGCGAAGAGAATGAAAGTATTGCGATTGGAAAGCACGCTGACTATGAGGTGAAATAGCTTTCCATTGTATTCCTAGTTTGGGACAGGTCGCGAACGATTGTTAGCGGGAATCGAGGTTTTACATAATCGTTGCCTGCTTTCTACGATAGAGTCGGCGTCTTGGATGCACGCTGTGTATTTTAGTAATACTTCGACCGCGGGAGGGTTTCTCACTTAATCTTGATGCACGGTAGGATACCTCGATCATCCGTACTATAATTAGTGACTTATAACTGTGTTTCGCATGGAGATGATAATTTTATTATGGTATGCAAAATATACAGTGATGAGCAATTAGGTACGTAGTGTCACCGACGATCATTTTAGATTGCAATCGATACAAGATGAGCAATTTTTCTATTGCAATTCGAACGATGCATTGAATTTCTAACTTCTGTCGAACGTTCAAAAAACTGAAAACTTCTTTTCTTAGAAGTTACAGGATTATGTTTCTAAACGATCCTGTCCAAATGATGGCAGCGTAATGCTGCAACTCGACGATGTAGAAAATTTGGAAATTCGTCTGCCAGTGACGACAACGTTACACCGTCTGCCGGTGGCGAGAAAGGTACTATGTCGCTTATCCTCCTTATCACCGTCATCTTATTATCTCTGTCGTTATCGCGAGGTAGATTATAATAGGAGGATTAAATAGCGTGGCGTCTGGTTGGAGAACGAATCACACGGACTGGCCGCGAATAAACGAGATGCGAAGACTTACCGAGCTTATCTTTTAGGCCGATGCACTGGGAAATGTGTGGAAACTGAAGTATCTTCCGCCATTTCTTACTCTTTCCCTTGTTGCTGTCACCACCGCCTGAAACAGAGTTCAAACAATTTCCATAAACAAATCGTCGAAGATCTTTTCAATCAACAACAAAAGCTTGACTTTTCAGGTCTACGTGTCACGAAATGCGATACAATAAAATGTTACTGCACACGATACGCATAATAAAATCACGTGTGCGTTAGAGCGACCATCAAAGTGTGCTACCTCGAAACGAGGCGAACGCCGCGTGCGGAAAAGCTGCGGTAGCATACGGAGAACCATTGTATCGACCGCCCATCGGCGTCGACAGTACACGGTGAGCGGCTTCGTCAAGCGCCTGTATCATTTTAAGAGTTAAAAGCTCACCAGAATGTTACACGTTTTAGAGGACAAGCGTGCGCCTGCTAATTGAAAAAGGAGAAGTCGTCGCGAAGTTAACAATTCGCTGGTTGGATCGTTAAATCGAAAATGGTTGGAGAGGGCAGAAAAAAACTGTAAAAGAACACGCAGGACATCGATTAGGATGTGTTCGCGTCGAAGTGGCGGTATTTTTGCACGCTTTAAACGCGCGAACCTGGCAATGGCAAACCAATTAAGGGAGTACGTAAATAGAGACGCTTTTGCCAGCAATTTACGAAACGATCGTCGAACAAATATTTCGAACGCGTCGCTTAGCCGTTTGTAAATTCATAAATATCGCGGTTCGATTTACACCCGGTATCGGTCCGGTGTTTCGAGATATTTTCGACGCCACGGCACACCCGTTCCGTCACGCGAAATTTATTTATTCATTTGTGCGGGGGTCGCGCTGCATTTGAACTTATTTTGGAGCTTGTCGCGCGAAAAATCGATGGCTGATTTACCAGAGAAAAATCTAAGCTGCGCCTAAAGTTTATTTTCTTTGCATATTTCTTTCACGCCGCTTTTTTATACGATCTATATTCTATGACGGAGGAATATTCCTTCGACAGCGACGGTATTTCTTGATGGATTCGTTGGGAAAAAATCCGACGCCCACGCAATTACGCTTTTGACATGTAGAGCCTTTTTACACGTCCACCCTTCGATGTCACTCGCATCCCTCACCATTTTCACACCCTCGTGCACCCTGCGCAATCTATCTCCGCCGACCCACCCCCTTTTTCTGTAAACAATGTATTGAATCAAACGTATCGCCGATAAAATTCTAAAGCGACATCGACATCGACGCGTCGGTGTAATCAACTTATCGATTCACGTTTAAACGAACGTTCATTCCTGCAGTTAGAAATATCTCTGTGGAAACTCTGTTCGAATCTGTCTTTCAAAAGAGTCATTTAGACAGCACAATGGCTTTTTGCAGTGTCGAAATGATCGTGCGTGTGACACAGAAGTGGCTCTCAGCACGGAGAATATAAATAGGCGTGTCAGCGAAGCGACTTTCAGCATAATCGACGTAACGAACTGCGTATCGCTAATATGACTATCAGCACAGCTAGCACAACTAAATATGTGTTACCGAACTGACTCTTAGCGCGGTAGGAATAAGAAACCGTGTAGGCTATCAGCACTCTAAGCACGACCAGAGATATGCGTCACAAAAGTGGAACTCAGCGCACTGGGTATAACCAGACGAGTCTCACTAAAGTGGATTCCAGCACATCGGAAAGGCTAGATATTTGTCATTGATCTGGCTCTCAACGCATTGGATGTGATTAGCAGTATGCCTGTAAACTGATTCTTACTGTAATGGAATTGCTGCCACTATCGTGGCTCCTAGCGCAGTGCGAACAACAAATCAGGTGCCACAGAAGTAGCTCTCAGTACAGCGGAAATGATCGAACGGTTCTCACCAAAGTGACTTTCAGCACAGTGGACATGACTAAATGTACCACTGACAGAGCTCAGACTTTAATTCAGCCAACTGTTTAATAAATATGAAATAAATAATTGCAATATAATCATAAAAAATTCTCAAACGTGTCTTAAAATGTTTATTTCAATCTTCCAAATAATTTGCAGCACACAACAATTGAACCGCTCAGAAGCCAAACCGATGAACTCCACTTTTACTCAATTTCTCAATCTCATTACCCGAGTACATGAATGTTTGTAGCATCATCATTTTTCTCTACTTTTCATTTTGTAGAGTTCATCAATTTGGCTTCCGAGCGTCTCAATTTGGTTAGCTTGTTTTCTTTTATTCTCTTCTTCTTTCTTTCTCAATACGTATTCAAGACTGTGAGAATAAAAAGTATCTATTATTATTATTATCGTTTGATGAAGACGATCGACATGTTTTTCCCATTTAGAAAAGTGGCCCGATAACAAACGATTGTTTTCAGTGGGAGATCGATGAATGGTTAATAAGTCGACGCAGACGTCTCCGGCATCGGCGAAAATTTTCAGATTTTCCGTTTCGACGCACGAACGGAACGGTTTCGTACGGATAATCGATAACAGGCACGAGAAAGAGAGAGAGAGAGAGAGAGAGAGAGAGAGAGAGAGAGAGAGAGAGAGGGGGGGTGGTTGAAATAGTTTCCGGGGTTCCATTAACCGCAGGTGAAGTGGCAGGGCTCCCGTAATTATTAGTTTTCCGAGTTTCGACGCGGCCGAAAGTTCAAAGACTATGGATTACGCAACGTTTAACGAACCGACACGGTGCTTTCGAAGCAACCGAATTCGATGGGAAGATCCGGAGCAGAAATAGAATCAGGATTATTATTAGAGATCGAAGTGTCGAGGGCTGGGGACAATCGAACGCGATAAGAGATCTAAAGTGACAGCGACAGATCGGGATTTCGAAAGGAGAATCGAGAGCTGGAAGGAGAATCGGAACGATTTCGTCATAAAAAATGGAGTGAATTCAAACTGTAGGATTATTATCGAAACTCGAGTGGAAGGAGTGCTTTAAAAAATTGCATCACATTCGATGGATGACACGAAAGCCTTACATAATATCTAGAATCAGGTTGAATCATATGATCGAATCTGATAATCGATTCTAAAAATCAAAGTGAACGGAGCAGAAATTACAGAAACGCATAATAGCAGGACGATAAGGTGGTCTGTGACAAAATCAAGTCACAGTGATTCATTGACAATTTTTCTTCATTAAGCACTACTCAGTTCCCGTAAAATTCTCAGAGCTGAAACAGGAATAGCAACTGCAACAGAAGCTTCCACCGTTGCGGGATCCTGAATATCAATTTAACATTTAAATGGACTTCGAGGGGGTAAGATTGAGGCAGGAGAATCGGACACTCGAAACGAGATCGATACAATCATCTGGTCGGAATTAATGTCGCCGTTCGCTCGAGAGCGCGGGGCCTCCGATCGGCCTTCGGAACAATTTCTGTGGCGACTCTCATTCGGACATTAAAACGGCTTTCAGCACTATCGAAATGATCGTGCATGTGACACAGAAATGGCTCTTCGCACGGGGAGCGCGAACGGGAGGATCAGTGAAGCGGCTCTTAGCACAGCCGACGCGACAGACCACGTATCAGTGATGTTACTCTCAGAATGACTGGACATGTCTCATCGAAGTGACTCTCATTGTCAGCGCAATCGACAGAATAGAGTATGCATCACTGATGTGACTCTCATCGCAGTTAGCACGACTATGTGTCACTGCAATGGCTCTTAGCACAGCCGACGCGACAGAATAGACATCACTAATGTGACTCGCAGCACAGCTAGCGCGATTGGCCTACGTGGCTCTTAGCAAACAAAAATAACACCTGCAAGAAAGTCCTCCGCCTTTGCAGCATCCTCGACTCCGATTCGACATTCAAATCGAGTTCGAGGGAGCAAGACTGAGGTACGGGAATCGGATACTCGAAACGAGATCGATACAATCATTCGGTCGGAATTAACGTCGCCTTTCGTTCGAGAACACGATTCGAGGCCTCCAATCGGCTTTCGAGCTTCCCGACAGACGAAAGAGGGGAACACGAAATCTCCCCGAGACGCGTTCGTCCGTCATCGATCGTCCCGTGCAGCCGTCGAGGCGCAGGAGGAGGACGTGGAGGAATAGGAAGAGGAAGAGAGGAAGGAGGAGGAGGAGGAGGAGGAGGGTACCGTCGTCCGGAACGCGGAAAAAGCTCGAAGGGAGAAAGAACGACCTTCGATATCTCGCTTTTCTTGCGCCTCCGTGAACAACTGATTACATTTCCGCGACCCGGCCAGCCAGCCAGCCAGCCGTTTGATCCGCGGAACGGAAGTTCCCGAGGGTTCGACCCGTTTCTTCCGCCTCGATCGAGTAGAAAAACCGGAGGGTCGCCAACTTGTTCTCCGGCTGCTGCTGCGAACCGAACGATTCACCACGTCCAGCCGATAAATCACCGGACACCGCCTCGATAAAAGTCGAACGTCTCTCCGATTCCTCCGAGCGCTGAGTTCGTTTCGAATCGAACGGCCCCTGACACGATTCAGTTTATTTCCACCCCAGCTTTCGTAATCTAAAGTATTAAAGTTTCAGGGATTCTTTGGGTTATTAGACACGTTATTTGCGGCTCATGGAACACTCTATAGACGTGCTGAGAGGTTACGCAGGGTGGTGAAAGAAATTATTTGGGAGTCACAGGGTGGATTGTAATTAACGAATTGTAAATATCGTCAAGTTATTATTGGACTGGGTTCATCGACATTCAATAATATAAGAGAATTAGTATATTTTTCAACCATATGAAGTACAAAGTACAGTTACGTCGAAATGTAATTTCTTCGACTGTATTAATATAAAAATTGTTGAACTCTGAAAACCTATATTTGCATGAACCTCCGCGGTCTAATTATGACTAATTTTCTGAAGAATTGTTGCTATATAAAATTGTTCATGACTTGGATAATATTTTTTTATTCAGCTTGTGTACTTTTTGTACTGTCCTGTACTTCAGAAAATTAGTCTTCCTGATCATGATCAGTCACTTGAGATCCTGTATCGAAATTGTTCGCAACTATTATTTCATCGAAAGTCAGTGAACACGTTATAATATTTTTACCATTTAATTTTAGTTTTCTTAATAAAAAATAGACACAGCGTCTTTTAAGCTAGTCAAACTTTCTTGATTAAAAATTGTCTAACAGATCCATGGTCTTGGACGGTTCTACTTTCGAGAAAGGACGCCATCTAGGCTCCAGCAAATGTATTAAAATCCGTGCTAAGATGTTAGGACAAATGTGATAAATATTTTGCAACATTTAAGGCATAAAATACACTTTTGCCTTCGTTCTACTTCTTTAACTACATTGAAACAAAAAATGTTAATGTCTAAAATTGTATATTCGCATAAACATCCACAGCCTAGTGATAAATAGTGAGGAACGGTTAAACCGCTTTTTACTTGAGGAAACGATCAAAGACAGATCGATATAAATTATATATATTAACAAATATCGCGTTGTGCGATGACGAAGCGCTATCTATAGATGCTGAAGTAACTTCGAAACTTTCGCAACGAGTCGTTTTACTGAATTATTGCTGTAAACACGTGACGTCGAGGAATCGCTATTGGAAGGCATTCGTTTAATCGATTGCAATTGATTCTGCACGCCTGAAGTATGGCAGATTGAAATTGATAGAGACTTCAGGTTCAAGAGCAGAAATCGAGTCCACTGTATGACAATAGACATCGAATGCAAATCTTTTCAACTTATACTTGTTTTGTACACCAAAACTGATCTGTCTTGCATAATAAACAAGATCCGGATACGTTAACAGTCGCCAGAGAAAAATATTTCAAACGTTCACAATTTTTACAGCCACCCTATAGACACTGAAGTTGTCGAAGTTGAAGATCACCGAGCTCGCCGAGCCTTGAAGAAAACCTTCAAATTAATTTAACCGCGTATTCTTGTTCAAGGTCACCCACAGCAAAACTGCATAAACATCTGCTGTCTATTAATAATCGATAATAATAATTACGCCGAAAATATCGCCATTAGCTGAGAAACTTCACCGGTTTCTACTTTACACCTCAACGAATATTGTTAAATAACAAATGCCTGAAGAATATTTAACATATGTATTGTATTTGTTTTTCAAAGACATATTGCTTCGAAGCACTTTCATCAAAACCTGAAACGTTCTCGAATTATAAAAATGCGAAAAAGTGCAAAATATTTCTTAAGATATCTGCTGATGAAGTAAAATTGAAATCGATGAGGAGCTGGTGTTCAAATAAAAACTCATGTATATTCTGTAATTTGTTTAAAACATTTAGCGGCGTGCGAAGTGGGTTAAGGGGACACAGTGTGTCGAAGATAAATTATTTTTGCAGACACCGTGCGACCGTGCTATTCTCAGTTTTATCGACGAACATGCTGCAAACGAACAAAAGGTAGCAGCATAGATAACAACGGTCCGTTGCGACACAATAGTATTTGTTCGATTCGATATTTCTTCTGCGCTCCAACGTGCGTCAGGAGGGACGTGATCTTTTAAAATAATTGTCGCTCCTTTTCGAACTATAAATGCAATCGGGTCACGTTTGCGCCTAACGGTACAACGAACCGTATCACTGATCTTTTATTATTGCACGCTATTATGTTTGGGATCGTATCGAGATCGTGGCACAAGATTTCATCATTCGAAGCTACACGCCCCGATCGATTTCTTTTTTCATGCAAATCAAACAGTTCAAACATTTCAACTTTTAATTTCTCCAATTTTTACAAGCCCTATAAAACACAGACACAGTTTCTGTTTTACTTTAAAGATATATACACAATCAGCGATTAAAATTGAGTAGAACCAGAGCTTCCTCTAAAATATTGTTATCTTGTGAAGGAATGTTTATTCGAATCTTCTATTGTAAATATATTGGTAGTTATCGATTTTACACTCGGCAAGTGATAATATTTTCTTTCTCCAGCATCCAACGTTCTGTCGATTTTTAAAAAAATATACTGGATGCTCAATTTAGCTTCTTCTTTTAATTGAAAGATTATTGACAAAACTGTAATGTCCAATGGACAGAAGTATGTATATTCTTCTAGTTTCGAACATAACTCGATCGACCACCTTATAATAATCATTCTGTATAGAAGAACGATATTACAATATGCTGCAACGGTTACTATGTTTTTTTACCATGACAGTCAACGTGTTGAACTAATGAACGCACTAACCGCCACGTTGCATTAGCTGAAAATTGCAAACGTTCTAAATTTCTACAGAAAATACATATACCCACATCTGAAACTGTAACATTTTTTATTAATAACATCAGTAACTTTCATGGTTTTTAGACTAGCTCTATTAGACCTTATTAAGTATATTTATTAACCCTTTGGCTCCTACCATCGCCTATAGACGCTTGTTAAAGTCCCTCGCCGTGTGCTGCCGACGCCCATGGGCGTTCAGCGCAATGACTCCCTGCGTACTACCGCAGCTCGGCCGCACGCAGGTTCGCCCTGTTTCCAAGCATCCAGTATTCAAAGATTCAATACTGTATACGATCAAATAAATTTAATAATGACTAACTGGCATAGCAGTCAAGGTGTTGAAGAGATTTCACGCACGTGTCCGAGGGTGCAATTAAAATAGATGAAGAAATTTGTTATTCTGTCGGTCGGAGAAATTAATTTCGTTCTTTCTCGTGTACCTGATTTCTCAGCTGCCCTTATCCCGGTCGTGTTTACGATTACGTTGGAAAACGTCACCCTTGCGCGCAATTAACCCGAGAGAGCTCGGCTCCGCGAGTTTCTTACGTAATTTTACAGGCGTCGCGCGTTTACGCTCGTTCCACTCTTATATTTATAAAGTTCACCGAGGTGATGCGATTACAAGCTCATTGACGTCGTTGCCGCATCACGCGAACCCATTTACCTACTTTTGCAGCCACGCAACAGGCTTTGCACTCTCTTCGACAGGATGTTAATTTCAATTTCCGTTTTCTTCTTCTTCACTCTGTATAATTAAGCATCGACCGATATGATCATTTGATCAGGTACCCACAGTTTTAGGCGAGCCATGCGGCAGCAGCGACACGGAAGCTCTGAAGAGTTAACGTAACTTTAATTTTCTGCTGTGTACAATGTAATGTATATTGGATCGCATAAGTTGTATCAATAACATTTAAATTTAAAAAATAAATATACACATATGTGTTTCCCTCATTTTATTGTTTTGACGTCATCTGCTTGATATAATGTGTTTATTCTACCCATCTGAATACGATAAGTTGCACAAATATTCATAGTCCAGTTAAGCGTTTTAATGAACGTTTGATGAATGACCCTGTGCTGGAAACGCCCATCGGCGTTCAATGAACGTAGTGACGGAATGGGTGTACGAGCTACTCGCACGTGACGCGCGTTCTCCGAATAAATTTTACGAAAATTTATTAGCTGTGTCTATAGTCGATTTGTATTCGTTTAGTTAAGAATATAATGAAGGATTGGAACGTGGTGGGTAATCAGATTTTTGTAAAAAAATTTTGTAGAATAATTGAACGAGAAAAAGGCAAGAAACGTGCAAGGTGAATCGAAAGCAACGAGGAATCGATTTTACACAGTCGAGAACAATGAAACTGGTTTCGTACACGGTCTAACACGCGTAACGCGGTTCGTCTTGCGGTCGTGCCTATTGTTTTGTAATCGAAAGGACAAACGATGAGAGAAGCTTTCATAAACAGTTACATAACTTCGATAAACGCCTTCCACTTCGATTACAGTTCGAGTGGCACAGATTCCTCGATCCATCGGACCAATAGTCTTCAGCTAGTTCATACATTAAATTATTATTAACTTGTGAATTGACACTGAAAACGCCTCTGTGATAAGCAAGACAAGTAACCTCTTTTTTAAATTAAAATAATCAGTAGACTTTACTAAACAAAGATTGACCCAATTAACAGGTCAATTCAACTATGCCTTTGCACATTCTTCTGATACATAATAAATATCAAGTTTCCCCAAAAATCAAATGGTTCACCCAGCCTATTAACTTGTATTCTTATTAGGAATCATCCCTGAAACTCAGACATGCCATAGAAGCAGCCACAAATTATCTTTTAACAAATTGACTAACAAACTTAAGAAGACAAATCAGAAGTTATTCATGACTCAATCCAATACCTCTAGAAAACTCATTGGTATTGCAAAACATCCAAACACAATGACTGGAAACACTTTTCCTATAAGAAACACCCTACAATACATTCTAAAAAAAAACACTCTAGCCTCCGAAAAAGCATTCAGAAGAATTCTCGAACGTAAGATCGTTCAGTCTCGAAAGTCGAAAGAAATTTCCTCGGTGGAAGGAAGTTGAAGGGCTGCACCCACCGAGCCATTAAGGATTTGTGTGCTCGGGTCAGACTTGCTCAAACACGCGATCCATTTCAGACAAAAAGGAGAGAACAGAGGCGGGTAAAAAATCGGGTAAACGATCGGGCCAGGGGCACGTGTTGCGATCATAAAACTGTGCCGCGGTAATCCGAGCGAGGGGTTAATTACGAAGGAATAGTTGGCCGATAAACGTCAGGGGAGGAAAAGCGAGTACAGGCCGAAGCGATTGCAACGGTGATGCTTTGAGGCGCCGCAGAGAATGCCGGTATTTCAATCCGACCGTCCAATATATCAATTAGGATACGAGCAGAAGACGGGAATACGATCGTTTCTTTCTTTTTTACGATTCACTTCCTCCCCCGTGGTGTACGCGCGTGATGTTACAGGGTGTTCGGAATCTCACAAGTTCGCTGATCACAGAATACCCATAAAAATAGTTACGCACGAGTTAATATAGTCGGATATCGTTAATTGTTATTTCTAATTCAAGTGTAGCCATATGTGTTTGTATATTATTTTTCTTCCAGATATTTGTGAATTTTTTCTTTTTCTTTTTGTGTGCAATAGCTATGAATTTATGTCGCAGAGATTTTATAAATTTGTTACTAAGGTTACAATCATTTTTTTTTAAAGATGGAGGCTGAATATTAAAATTCCGAAGTTGCCAGATCAAACGAATGTTTCTCTTAAACAATATTTATGACAAGAGAAACAAAACATCTTTAAAAATTAATTTTTCTGTCATTTCATAGAATCTTATATTTCTGAGAAAATTAATAAAATCGTTTATTATTTATTCATATTATTCTTGATAAAATTATATCTGTTAGTGGTTAACACATTGACGAGCGTAGTCACGTATACGTGACCTCCTTCGTTCGAATAACACCGATGTAAAACAAAGAAACTTCTCAAATACCAATAAAGTGAACTCTGTAGAATATTCAACCGAAAGACAATGATGTAAAATGCTTGGTTATTTAAGAATTCAGACAAAAATGTCCAAAAATAGTGTGACGGTATATTGGCGGTCGTCAAAGTGTCACAAACAACCACACGCTGGCTTGTGTGTGTATCGATTCTACGTTGCACACGCTTTATCGGGCCCGACACAAACGTAAGAGCGTAATAACGTAAAGTATGCAGTTTAATTAGGGTTCTGTACCGGCGCGCGTTCTCATTAAGCCATTTGCATACAAACCGATGGAGCTGTTAGAGCTGGACCAGACCCTCCAACCTTCTAATGAGCCACGCAATTTCCAGCGTAACAAATAAATTCGCCAAAATATTCGACCCGCGTGACTTCTGCTCCACTGATTTCTCCTTCGATGCAAAACAACAATCTTATCGTCTCTGTAAGACGTGGACTACGTGCAATTAATTCGATAACTGTTTTATTTAAAGAAAAATTCAATGAACTCTGTTATCGAGTCGCGGATTTTAATCGTTATGCGATTAGACATTAATATTAAGCACCTGGGGCATATTCGGAAGGTGAAAGAATCTACATTTCTGATACGTTTCGCTGTTAACTATTATTTAGGCGAACTTGTTGTTCGCTGGTTCTAAACAAAAATCGTCTATGACACAATTGAAAAGTAAAAGTATCGAGGAGTCCTTTCACATTTTATTAATACACTTTTGAAGTCAATAAAAACATTAATTTTAAATATTGCATCATTCCGAAAAGAGTATCTTTTTATAAAGATGTTATTGTCGGAACAACAGGGGAAATCCTGAAAGAATTGATCGAAAGTGCTCTCTGATACCGTTGGAAACATAATTCACAAGGTTGCAGTGTTTTCGCGAGGCATTAGGTTACTCTGAAATCGCTTACGCGGATCACCGGGACAATTTCGAGCGTATTTTGTGGCAAATTATGTGCCATCTGCGCGTAAAATTCCGAAACGGAACCGTTTCATGGAATCCACTTCATTCGAGTGCACACATTAGAATGAAATACCGTTTCTCTAATCAGGATACACAGTCCCAGCTCAATGTCCATCGTTTGTACACCGTATTAACATTATTGTATTCGAGGATAATTTTATTAACGTTGAAAAAAAAAAGAATTCAATTTTTATTTTCAATTATATCTGTTGAGTATAACAATTAGAATTAAGGTACACGTACGTGTCAGTAATCATTTGTCATGTCAACTGATCAAAATAAACGATTCCGTATTGGAGCATGGTAACATAGTTACTGATTAAAATATAATTTTAATTACTTGGAACAGGCAGCGTTAGAGAAAAGGACAATTAAGGTGCGTGCGAGTGGCATCCTTGTAAATGGGAATGATTGAAAATGATATAATAGTTGAACAGTGTATAATAAGAATTAAGAAACTAAAGAAGTTGTTTCATTAGAAAGCCTCAAGGTATTCAAATGTTAAATAATCTGAAACTCCTAAACGGTACGTACACGAAAGCTGAATGGAATCCTTGCAATATTAGGTCCATAATATTCATTGCTGGTGTTTGACAGATTGCTCGAAAATTATTGAACACGTTGCGTTTCTAATTAAACTGGTACGTGCAAAGTCTTTGTACCCGTCTGTTAGACTTCCTTATTGCTTCAGAGCCGCTTGACAGGCCGTTTCTAGTATTTGCCGCGTAAATAGCCGGTGTTGGTGTTAGCTAATATGCAGCATTACGAGCACATGGTAAACGAGCACGAAAGAATTGCCGTTCTATCGCAACAATGTGACGATGCAACTGCGTAAGCGGAAATGAAGCGACGCGCACAGGCGAAAACACGGAAATTAATGTCGTTCAGGATGATCCGTTGCGATGAACGAGCTGTTACGCTTGCTACATTTAACACGATATTTCTTGCGAGTAGGACCGAATTCAATGGAACACTGATTAGTCAGATAAAACGTGGAACAATGAATGGATAATTAACATACTTGGTGGATTAATCGGACGATATTCTCAGAGAGAGTGGAAATGCCTCGAGTCCTTTCGAGAATTCTGATTTACGTGTCCAGAGAATTATCGTATAATCGATACTTAGGAAAACCAGGGATTTACTATGTTTCACTGATGTTACATGGCCACTCAAGGTCGCATTTCTTTTATGCACATGCACACAAGAGAATAATAGAATAGTAAATTATTTTAATGAATAAAAGAAATTGCATACTTCAATGTCATTTAAAACGCAAGCAAAATGCTACCTTGAATTTTATCTGCTTATCATTTTGAAAATTATAAATGAGTTGAAGTAGGTAAAAAAATACAGATCACTTGAAAACAATTGAAAAAAGAAAGTGGCTTTTAGTAACTTAAAATTATTATTTCTGATGAAATTGGCCCAAGTCTGTTGCAGGTGTACCTTCACTTGCACAGTCACAAACACAATGTCTTCAGCTTCACAATCTAAGACATAGTAGATGAAAAGATCCCACTCTGACTCCTGTCTTATGCACAGTTCATCGCTACATACAAAACAGATGGAGCAAGTAGGCCCAAGTAGGCGAGAAAAGAAAGGGAATACCCTGCTCAAAACAATCATGGAATCAGGTCTCTTCAATAGCCCTGAACAATCTATCAACTTTCAGAAATGAAGCAGTCATTACACAGATTACGTTACATCCTTACTGAATGTCTACTGTTCATAGTACATACAGAGATTCCAAATTGCCTAACGTATCACTGAATCATGCGTGTCATCCAACCATCTGATCCTCCAATTTTTGAGAGCAGTGCAAAAATGATAGAAAAAAGGAAAAACTAGACGCAGCGAGTTCTGTTGCTTGCGAGTCAGAGTAGGATCTCCCTATGTCTCTCGTTGTAACATAAGAAGCTGAAGAATGGTGTCCTTGACCGGCCAAGTGAAAGCGTTCCTACAATAACAATCCATTGTCATTACAGTGAATCTTCTCAGGATAAAGTTATGAAGCAACACGTCTGTAAAGGTAAAAACATGATCAGCCACTCACCTTCTCTCGCTTTTAGGTACACAGTGTTCGCCACGATGTTCTCCAACTCCATCAATTCCAGCTTGATCGAGTTTACGCGTCCGAACGGGGGTGGAGAAGCCTGGCGGGCGACGAGCAAGAAGGGGAAGAGCGATGTCCTCGAGCGGAAGTCCGTTCGGCTGATGTTTTCCGGGGTTAACCACCCTGTCGGGCTCCGGCAGACCAGTTCCCATCTGCGGCCCCGAAACACCACTAGGGCCCCTTTCACCGAGGACCAAGGAGAACAGGAAGGACCTTCGCGCTTCCCTTCGACGACTTCGAGGTTCGAGGACGTCCTCCTGTTCCGTTCGCAGAGAACCGAAGGAACCTGAGCTCGAGTCGACTCGAGTTCTCTGTCGATCGGAGGATTCTATCCTTCTTTCTTTCTGCCGTTAAATAGACCCGGTCTTTGCTACTTTTAGCTCGATCTCTCTATGTAGGGTGGTCCAGGGGATCAGATCGCCGAATCGGTCGAAGGTCTTCCGTAAGGATAGCGAATGATCGCATCTATTCTAGCCGTGGTGTCTGATCAGCTACGAATCGTTGCTGAGAATACTTCATGAGGTGGTCGATGCGCTTCGCGAACAGGTGCATCCAGAATCCTCTACGTAGGCGCGTTTGAATCAGCCAAGTGAAACGAACCTGTGCGTCTTAAATACCGAGAGATCGTCGCTAACGATCGGTTCCAGTGATCGTTACAGAGGATCCCGGGTTTCAGCGTGGCATCGTAAAAATGTCACGCGTGTTCCGCGGATTCGACGACGCTCGCATGCGAGTTAACCAGCCTTTCACTTCTCGACACTCTTTTAATGGCGACGGAGATGCCTGAGCATCCGATCCTTCCAAGCGGATCGTGACTTCGATCGAAGGATGCTTTTTGCGCTGATCGAACACCCACCGTGTTCTATCGATTCGATCGCAGACTGCCCGTCGAGCTCAGGATATCCTCGCTCCCTCCGTATTATGACGAACCAGGGACTTGCTCTTGGACTTTTGGAAGCTCCTTTGGCTTTCAGTGGACTCCTCTTCGCCTTGACGTATAGTCTGGAATGAGATTTCAGATTGATCGTGTTAGAACCGTGACCGGCCAAGTGTGGACAGTGGCGTAGCCAATGTTTTATCATCCGTTTGGGTCTTCTTAGAGGATTACTTGAATTTCACTTTCAAACTTTGACAATGATGACGCTATACGGTTAGGGTATTCGAACGTTAGGCTACGCCACTGTACCTTATGGATAGCTATCGCTAACGCGGTTTGATCGACTTAGAACATTTTAGCCGACTGAGTTTCACATTTAGTTCATTTTAAAAATGAAAACTCCTCCGTACAAATATTTCGAGGCACCCAGTGTTCGCCACAGCGATACGGTCAGGGTAGGCGAACGTCGGGCTACGCCACTGTTTCTGAGGGACAAAGGATATCTCGGCGGTTCTCCTCTTCCCATGACGTGAGTGAATTTTAAAAACCCCCGTGCTTTATCTGCCGCGAATGAGACGTGCAGTTATCGAGGTACGCGCGAAACTGCAGACGCACATGTGCGTGAACAGCAGGTGCGCTACCGGGGGATAAAGATAACGGCTGTGTATGCGAGTGACCGCACCGTCGACGTAATACCCGACGCGGTAATCTAATAACTTTTTTCAGGCCTCCGTTCCCACCGACCAACCGGCCGTTTCGCTACAGGCTGTTCCACAATTCAAATCGCGCCTAAAATCGTCGGTAAATAAAACGGAGACAAAAATGTTACGCAGACTGCATGTAATGAATAATATATTATCATTACGACACTTTTAAAAGGCACGGCTACCGTCACGTACGTGGGACTGCAATCATTTGTACAGCATTCAAATAAAAGGTACAAATAAAGAAACCTACCTCCGATCAAAAATAGATACTCAAGTATTTATCAAATGAAAATGGTAAAATATTCTTAGCAAATAAACAAATATATGGAAGACACTTCGAGGTTGCATCGAGTACTTGAAAATAATGCAATAAGTTACATTAGTATATATTTGAAGTTGTCACTGTGTTTGAGGTATGGATAACTCCTAAAAAGACTTACAGATTAAATCTAATTTTTTCAAAAATACAGACATACTGTCTGATGTTAACATATAACATTATAGAAGAAAGAACAGATTTAATGACTGGATCATATACGTTATTTTCTGTTACTACTGCAACGTTAATTTATCCCAGAATGTTTTAAAAATTACTGGTTATTAAATAAAATTAAGTTGAAGACTTGTTCGATCATTAAAGGATTACAGAATATTTCTGCAGTTCTCTCCAGTTACCCAGTTCAAAATGTCACGATATTCACCAGTTAAAAACTCTGAAATACCAATTACCGAATAATCTGCAGTTCAAGCATTCCGAAAAATCCCTTTGCCGTCCGACAACATAAAATTCAAAATAAACTGTTAGAACGTTAACGATTCATCCGACGGGACCACTCGGATACCCCACTATGATGGTAGTTAGCCAGGATTTTTATCAGCGCGGAGTGGAGAGGGGGACGGAAAAACAGCGACTATCATTGTTTCCTTCGTGGCTACGTTATTTTTTCCTGTTTTTACATCGTTATCGTCGTTGCTCACCGCATCCTAATCCGGTTTCGCGAAACAGGAATCGCGTCATCGAGAAAACGCGTTTTAAAACCTTTAACGACCCTCCTTCCCGCCCACCGCCCCTTCCTCCTTCCTTTTTTTTCGTTCGTTACTTAATTTAGAAGCCGCGTCGGGTTACCCCATTCGTTAGCCGTCGCAGTTTAATAGGATTTACCGGTGTAACGCAGCGAGCCATAAGATCCACTTTGATGAGAATCCATCTAGTTTGAATCTAATTCCACGGGAGTCCATTCTGGCTGGATGCGATGCTCTCTCTCTCTCGTGAGTGGGTCAGGCCGAAGGGGAGTCATGTACAGGGTGTCTCTAGGTGTACGAGTGACGTTGTTAAACAGAACAAATGCTTTTAAAGGAACGACAGAAAATTTACTGATATACTCTGTGCTTCAGATCTAAGAGAAAAGTCCTAATACACGTTTGGTGGAAACACTGTAGGAGCTCCATTATCCGAACACCGATCATTCAAAAATGAATCGCGTGCGAGTGAGAAGTAAAATAAAATTATGTTACAATGCGAGTTATCCTTTTACAAATTATAGTTCGGATAATCGAGGTTCCACGGTAACACCTTATAGGAAATATTCAAAGCGGTCTCGACTGTTGTTTAGTGTTCGTACACCGGGCCGATGTGCTTTCTTCGTATTTCTGCTTCCTATACGCCGTTCTAAGAACTGTCTCACAATTCAATCTATAACTCAAACCGGTTGCACCTCGCGAACAAGCGGATTCTGAACCCATTTGTGCTATTTTAGGACTGTTATTGTTTCCTTTATACCGGTCACACTGTACGTAAAGAATTACGAAAAAAGTCTCCTTACAATTTTTTCGTGTCTTCTAATTTGTAGCAGTTATTTCTGTATATCTGGAGACACCCTGTAGAACGGGAAATCGCGATACCAACCGGAAGCAGGGTGTTTCCCCTATCAAGGAAACAGCTTCAAGGCGTAGAATTTTTTTTTCTGTACTTCTTTTTCAGTCGATGCTTCGTTTGAGCGAAAAGCTTTGAAAAGTTGCTGGAGCTCCCAGTACGTAAGTAATAAGGAAAGTACGTCGAGTTCAAATGCTTTCTGGTCGATTGACCGAGCGAGTTCCCGAGTTTTTATCTGGGGACTTCGAAATAAACTGGTCGGGGATTTTGATGAAATTTCGGTAAAGTCTAAACGTGGACTATTGAAAATTATTTTCTGATGTACGTCATTTCGACGATTTTTAATAAAAAGCTACTACGCTTATACGTCTGTTCAAATTATCGAATCGAGAGTCAATTACCGAGTCCGTTCGACTGTCTCCGGCCAAAAAAAAAATCACCACGTTTTCCGCGCGAACGAACGTCGTCTCGGGAAACACGACAACCGCATTAATCACCGGACAAACTGGATGCTGCTTGTTTGTTCGAAGCAGGAAAGAATCGTCGGTATTTCCCAGCTCGCGAAACGAAAATCGCATCGAAACGAGTCGCATAACTCATAAACAATGGGCTCGAGCCTGAAATTCGCTTCCACTCGCTAGACGAATGGCAACCTTTAACCGCTTCACCGATGCGGTCGTTTCGGAAGCACTCGGTGAATCATTATGGCGTGTTTCTAAAACTAACCTGCCTACACGTTTCAAGCTTTAATTTATCCTAAATTAACTGAACCGATCGCCGAGTCGAAAAGAAACTAGTCACTCGACACTGAATGTGAACAAGCCAAGAGAACCCGCACGTACTTGTACATTTAATTGAACAAACCATATAAATATAAATATACTTTGCTGTTAAACAATAGATCAGTAAGCAACTACACAACTAAAAAAACAGTTTTGCACCATTTGGAGTGCAAGTCCTAAACTTTTACAGTTCAACGACCCGTGGCGCGATCTGGTGACGTAGTTTTACATGTAAAAACTTCAGAATAAAATAAAACATTCTTTCGGAAGCTTATTAAAAAACAATCATTAATGCAATGTAAACCTTCCACGAAATCCTTAAAAATTAGTTCGACACGCTTTCTCATGCAGCGAATAATTACTAAATATACGGTCCATACCGGGTAACTTGACGATCTGAAATTAACCGCAAACAGATCGTTTTCTGAAAAATATCAAACAGAAAATTGCATGATATTGAGAACATTTAATAACACGCCTTCGTTGCGGCAATCTAGAATACATAAACATAAAACACAAGGGAACAATCGACAAAAATGATAAAAGTTCCCCTAGAAATATTAAGTAGACCACAATTCGGAATAATAGCTTGGCGGAACAATAGAATTTCAAACACGCTAACAAGATAATATGTCATAACGGTGATGCTTGTGAATTTGGAATAAAACGATTCCAAACACGCTAACAACATAATTCGTTATAACGGTGAAAAGCTTGTCCAAACAATGCCGTGGGTGACCGTAAAAGAGAAACCGCGGGATATTTGTTTTCCGTCGCCTGGCCAGCGGCAGATTATGCGCGGAAATAGAAACTGCCGATAATCGATCAATCGCGGGCGAGTTGAGATCCGTTAAAAGCAGCCGCGTACGACGTGACAGTTGGTAACGCGTTAACGGCCATCGTCGACGATAGGAGAAACGGAAAAAGACACTAGACACGCGGATAACGAAGCGAAAGAGAGACGGGAGAAACGAACGGCGAGTAGATCGATGAGGAGAAACCGGTGAAACGAAGCGAGCGGGTGTATTAAACGAGAAAACGATGAAAAAGAATAATAATGAGGGGGTGAAGGAGAACGAGGGGAGAGAGAGGAATTAATTCTTCCGTATCAGCAGGAATAGCTGTCGGTCGAACAGGAAGGAACGATCAACATGCGACAAAAAAGCAATCACAAAAGTTCCGATGGCACGTGACCAACAAAGTAAGTAGTCTCCATTGTTCGACGGTGGACGGCAACCTATAGAAATGGTCGTTTTGTACTTTGTAATTTTTTTTAATTATTAATTCCTCGTTGTCGCTCTCACAGGGTTGGGTCTTGCGACGGTAAAGTACGGCGAACCTTTCCTATTCACCGTATTTGCCATTCCTGATAAACATTATGCAACAAAATCGATATAATAATCGTATTTCGATCAACTATCGGTACAGTCAACGTATGTTTCATTATTTTGAAACACCTTGCGCGAAGAAGCCAAGTTCAGAGACCCGTTTTTCGAAATATTATTTTCAACCGTTCGACTGCTACGCGTCACCATAGTGGCTCTCTGTTAACAAATCGATCCATTGGTACGAAACGCCGCTATAATGGCTCATTACTTTCGCGCCTTGCACTACACGCTATTACGTTAACAGTTCATTAAATATCGATAAATTTTAACAAGTCGTTTAATGTTTTTCGTGCACCCAGACCTCGTGAAAAAATACTTCATTCCAGCGTTCAGCTTTCAGGATTCGAGTATTGAGAACAGAAATAGAGTTTCTCTCGCAGACCCTTTTCGCGTCCTCATGTAACTCGACTATTTACGTACTTTCGAACCGCAATCGAGAATCGTTATAGTGATCGCCGGAACGAGCGAAACGTTCCGAGAAACGATTTTCGCCGATGTTCCCATGGACGCTCTCGGGTTATCCGCGGTGGAAGACACAGATTTCGCGGAATATCGTGCAAACACGCGCACGCTTACGAGTGTACGCAACGAGATAAGGAAATTGGCAATTCAGAATGAATGAACGCACCGCACGATTATCGGAACCATTGATTACTCTACATGCAATCATCATTTTCTTTTTCCCGAGAGCCATTCGAAGTTGAACGCGCAGTTTCTCGGGGAAAAACTGTCGAATCGCGATCGTCATGATGCAAATTATTTATCTATATACCGGCGGCCTGCGTCAGAGTTTATGGAGGTAAATATCGAGCGACGCGGTTTCGACGAAACGTCGAAACGCGAGTACCTGGCCGTCGGGGAAATCTCGTTCGACGACCCTGGAATTCGCTTTTTCCCCCAGAACAAAGCCGAATTTTACGGTAACGGTACCCAGAAGGGGAAAGGAACGTCGAGAAACACGGTGAAACCCCTTTGGTAGTCGTACACCGCGTTCCTGGCAGCCCACTTTCCAAAATATGTAGTCGTACTTCCACACCGTAGACACGGACGCATGCCAAAATCGGTGGATAATTCAGTTTATCGATCTACGTTATGAGACGTTTCGACAAAAGATATAGTCAGTGGGAGAAATACTGTAAACTGTTCGTACGCTGAAGCAGCATCATGGGTTCTACGTCTAAATATCCTGATAATTATCGATAATTTTATTTTTGATACCAATATTCTGATATCATAATCGATGATGAATAAATTATTTTCAGAATGCTGTAATGTGACATTGAAAATGATAAAGGAGGGTTCTTCAGTAAAATACATTTCTTCTTTTATATACTGCACTGGGTGCTTGAAACAAATTGATCGAAACGTTGGACATGGTTTTTATGTACTGGGATAAAGAAGAAGGTTCGCATAAAGATGTGTTCGATTTGCTTGTTGGGCGATATTGAAAAGGAGGAATTTACAGTGAGCGATCAAAATGTCCTCCGTGATCCTTCGAATCCATCCGAAGGTGTGGGTTGGTTATGGATATTGGGATAGGCCTCCATAACACACGATGATTTGCATACAGACATCCAATGTTCGCAAACAAACCTCCAGGAATTCAGATAAGCCTACAGATCACGGCGTCTGTACAAGATACTGTAAGTTTCCACATGGAAAATCGCAAAAATAAACGATATGTATCTAGCGCTGATTACAGAGCTATGGCTGTTCTATGAAACTCATTCGTCCAGAGAATTATTCTGAAAGGACTAAAGAAAATAGTTTTTATTTCATATTTTCTCAAAGCATCGTCTTTTTTCTTCGGGAACTCATTGTCAGTTGTGCCAGCCGAGTACAGTTTACTCCGAAAGACCCGAGACCCTCCGTATTTATTTTACAGATCCCCGAGTAACGAAGGGACAGCACCAGGGATCATTTTCAAATGTCTGAATGCACGACCGCATGGAAATCTCTTTTGTCTCGGTGGAACTCGTTTTTAAAGCTTTCCGAAATGGCCTGTGCAGGTGGAAAGTGGTCGAAGGGTACGACGAGCTTATGGCAGCGCGGGCGAGTTCATTGAAAGGGGACCAACCGGCGGGCGAACTTGAGCCCGCGAACGTCGGAATCGGGAGACATTGTGGCGAGTGCACAAAACGGCTGTTGTGCGGGTGCATGAAATTGAAAAAAGTCGCACGGGAGAAGTGAGGGAGCTCTTTGTCCGGGGCAGACTGGAAACACTTGCGTCGCTGCACTTTCGACGAGCTTAATTCGATACCGACATTGACACCCACGCTTCCGTGTTACACCCACCCCGAAAAGAAGAAATTCAATGACATTCGCAGGCCGGTAAGCTCGTGCCGTCCGTACGGGCTCTCCCGTGCAGCTTACCCCCACTCCGCCACCGCGTTGCAACTGCATTAAACGAACGAAAAACATTGAACCTCGGCATTCTGTTTAACAACAGAACACGGTGGCAGAGGAAAGCCGTATCGTTGTGTAAACCGGAGCAAACATACGAAATATCGTGACTAGGAGAGACTTTCGACCGTGAACTTGGGAATGGTTCGACGATAAGCAGCTCGAGGAGCCCGCCTAAATATTCTCGTGATCGAAACGTGACTCGAGCGATCACGAGACGCCGGTCGAAATCCGTCACGCGAGCCAACACGCGACGAATGTATCCGAGAGCCTGGAAATACGCGGTCCGACGTCGCGTGGGCGTGCGGTCGAACGTGCACGCGCGTTATCGAGAAGGTTGAACGAAAACGAGAAAAGAAACGAAGAGAAAGCACGGACGGAGGAGGCACGAAAGGGGAGAGACGCCGTTACCGACGGAGCGTATCGTGTCACGGGCACGAGTCGCAGCGACTCGTGAAACACGAGACGGGCGTAAACGATCTCGCGACGCTTTCGTGCGCGAGGGCACGGTACCGATCGGAAGAAGGGAGGCACTTACGGTTTCGGTACACCCGGTATAACGTGACACACACATGGACACACACCGATGGCAGAGAACCGCGCGGTCGTAACGTCGTCGCACGAAGAAAGCGCAATGGCCGACTGCACCTCCGTTGCTAAGCTTCGATCCTTCCCTGTCTCGTCGACCACGAGGATATCTCACACACTGTACCGGTCGTACGTTCCGTGGAAGCGGCACACGCGTGCGTCACGTAGCCGGTGGAGAGACGTTTTTTTTTCTTTTTTTTTTCTTTCGAACACGCAGCCAGGGACGGTTCGTACTGTCCGATCGTATGAACCCGCTGCCACTCGCGCCAGACCGCCGCGCACCGTCCCGTCCGCTGGATAAAAACCGACTGACTGGCATGCTCCGTTTCGAGCCGCGATGCACCGCCACGGATGAAGAGGTTAGGTGGAGGGGGGACACGTTCGGACACCGACGCCTCCGAACCCGTTGGTGCGACAGAGACAACGATAGACGCGCGGACGACTCCGATTGGGCGTGGTGTGCGGAGTCCCTAGGCGAGCATCTTCGGAATACCGACCGCGTACCAAAGCGTCGCCATCTTTAACGCGCTCCCTCGCGCGGCAAATTTAAATCTGTTTCCTGAGTAAGAACACTTCTGACGATTGTCTTTGGGTTTCTTCTGTGCTTAGATTAGTAAACGACAGGTAAATGGGCAGTCGTACTGCTTTATATCGTACTACTAATAACGGACCTCTGTATAGTGTTCTAACACAGATGGTGTTCTAGAAACATTGTGGAATATTTATTTTGTAAAGAACTTGATTTTTAAAATTTGTTCGCTCCCTTTGGATAAGACCCATTGGTTTGAAATAGAAAGTTGTAACTACTGACATTGAGTATATTTACGCAAGATTTTGTGAACTCTGACACGGCTTATTCTTTGTCTTTATGATTTTATGATTAGTTTGCAACATGGTTGGATCGATAGTAGAACAGATCCTCTGCTTACATTAGTAAAAGAAAAGTTAAATGGACGGCTGTACAGCTTTCAGTTGTGCTGCCAATAACGTACCACCCTGTATAGAGTGTTGTAGACTAGCTGGTATTCTATAAAAACTGTAGATCACTTTTTTTCGTTGTAATTTGATTTTCAAGATTTATTTAGTTTCTTTATGTGGTTTTTATGAAGATTAAACCTTTCGCCACGGCGACCCTGACGTAAAACCACACAACGTGGGCGGCGTACTTGTAGCAGCAAACAATGCAGCACGTAGAAGACTTTTCCACGCACTATGAAATAAAAATTAATTTATTTACGAGAAATGATTCTCCGAGAAATTTTAAAACGAATGCTGAATGCCTGTAACAGCCTATACCAGACAATGAGCAATTTTATCAAACGCCCATAGGCGTCTGCAGCATGCGATAACTTATTTTA
The DNA here is from genome assembly GCA_916610135.2 of Macropis europaea. Taxonomy (NCBI): domain Eukaryota; kingdom Metazoa; phylum Arthropoda; class Insecta; order Hymenoptera; family Melittidae; genus Macropis; species Macropis europaea. Next base: position 2,508,385 of record OU744346.1, read on the forward strand.
CCAAGCGTCAACAAGTGCCAAAAACAGTAAACGGGTCAACAGAAATGCTTTGATTGGAAATAGGCGATTGAAACTAAACATTTATCATATTTGTGTTGTACTTTAAACAGACTTTCATGAACTCTAACACTCGATCGACACGGCTTGGTCTGTGGTTTCACGATTTTCTACTCAATTTGCGATATACTTCGATTAATAGTAGTAAACTATTGAAGAATTCATTAAAATCGTCAAAATCTCTCTCCTTCCCATCCCAATGTAGACATCATTAGTTCCTGTTTTTAATTTCACCCTGAGTCTACAGGAGGCAGGGTACGAGGATCTATAACAGCCTGCAGACCGTCTATGAAAGTAGGCGCATAACTTTCGAACGACTCAAAATACATTAATGGATGTTGCCTTAAGAAAAAGAAAAACTCATAGCGGACTCGGAGAGAACTTCCTTGCCTTGTTAAAAACATTAACGGCAGCACCTGGGATATGATTAACGAACGGGTCGGGTTCCACGGATTTCATTATTCACGAGGATCAGCCTGTTGGGAGAAATAGAAAAGTACAGGCAGAACGTTGATGAAACGTCTGGTGAAACGATTTTGCGGGAATGTTGCGAGTCACCGCGGTTCGCGGCGTTTTACAAAATGCTTGCTCGATCGCGTTGCGTTTTCGCGAGCGTCTATATAGACGGAAAAAAGCACTGGAATCATGGCAGCCCGCTTCCAGTTGAAATCTCCAACGCATGATGACGCGGCGAACGAAACTCGCCAGGCATTTTTCACGCCTCTGCACGGACCGATTTCGATTGTTGTACAACGCGCGCTAAAATTACCTCTCCCGTCCGTTCGGCTAACGCAAAAACGAGTAATCCAAAGAACGATGGGTGCAACAATGCATCTGGAGTATCAATCATGTATGTCATTAATGCCTGCGGTTGCGGTTAGAAGGAATCGAGAGCTATAATTCACCTGGCCGGGTACAGGGCATTATGCGAGCACCGCGACGCCCATTGTCGTCGGCGAAACAAAAACGCTGCTGCAAAAAGGACTCCGTGATCTACGGCGGAGATGAACTTTTTTTGGAAATACTCGATGTTCCTCTCAGGTTTTTTCAAGGTGTTTCGCTCGAAGTATAGCTGATTCTGTTAAAAAAGTATCGTTGAACTTCGAATGATAGATTCTTGAAACGTACGAATTCAAATGGGACGTCGTGTATAACTTCAGCCTTCAAATGGGATTGACCACTTACATCTATTAACTTACCCTTGTATATTTTTTACACAATTTTTTATTTCAACTTAGACCGTACAATTTCAATCTTCAAATGTCATTCACCTTGAAGTGTCTTTCACCGCTTCCACCCACCGCCTCGCCCTTTCATATTCTTTCACGCAATTGTTCATACGAAGTTGGACTCTGACACGTATCTAATTTGTCAATCAAAATAGCACGCTCCGTCGAACTTCAGGCTTAAAATCTCATCGACCCTCAAGATGTCCTTGACCAACTTTGCTCATCGACTTTCCCACCGTGCGTCTTATCACACAGATGTTCGAGACAACGCAGTTTCCGAAATGCAGCCGATTTATGAATTAAAATGGATCAGCCCGTATTATTTCGGAGCCAGCGGAGTTCTGGGACGTTGATTAACGAGTGGTAGCAGGAAGTTTCAGCGAGGAGCATTCCGGACCGAAGACGGAGCTCGCTTTCAGGGCACGTGGCGAAATTTTGCAGCGCGTCGTCGAACGTGGAATTAAGAGAAGCTCCTCGTGGCCCACCCTCCGCCGCCGGAGCCGTGGGTCACGTCGGAAGTATGTCAAGAATTTCACCGTGGGCCGGCAGTCTCTAATAGCTGACGATAATTGGTTCGCCGTGTTTCGTTGCGGTTACGCCACCGAACGAACCATGTCAAAAGCCGCCTGTTACTTGAATTATACGATTTTTTGCCGCGTCCTCGCGCGGCTGACGTTGCTGAGGTCACGATCAAGTGGAGAACGGCGAAAAAATTCTGCCAGGCATATATTCATGAGACGTATGTACGTACATATGTGTGCGTGGCTAGAAAAGTTTCCTCGCCCGCTTTGATGTGCTCCACGCTCCCGTCACTCTTTTTATGGATGACGAAATTTTACGATCGTCAGCATCTTTGATCCGTGATCATTCGACTGCACGCACGGTGTCTCTCGCTTTCCCTTAACGGTGATGGCAAACATGGCGGAGGTTAACTGAAATGGTCCGTCAAGGTCGCAGATTTACCCTCAAGTTGACGAAACTGAATCTTTCAAGAGACTCATCGGTACCGATTTAGTCTTGTATTCATTTTTGCATTATCGAATTAGAGATGGAATTCTATTGTAGACGACAGAATGGCCTCGAGAAGACTAATTTGAATGGGTTTACATTATTTTTTGTTCTGTTTGTGGACAGACATCGCCGCAATATTACCAAAGTTAGTTCGAGTCATCATCGTGAAACGGAGAGGGTATGCTGCTGAGAAAATTAAAAAACTTATGTATATAATTTTCCATATAATTTAATATTTTAAAATCGTATTCAGTGTAAGTAATCAGCAAGTAATCGTTTGATTTAATACGGCGGGTGTTTAATAGCCTTCCTTCAAATGAAAAGCTGAAATTAGTAAGTGTCCTATGACCTTTCGACGGGGATGCGCACATGACGAACCCATCGATCGGAGAATGCATCGTTCGACGAATTCCTTCGCTGTAGTTACCTCGAAAATTTTCTATCGAGCTTGACGATCGTTCGATTAAATCTGAGCGCGTCCTCTGTTCTCGATACTGGAAACTTCGTTCGAGTCGATTAATTCTCGTTTAATTCGGACCGCCTCGGCGTGCCGTCCTATTAATCCGATTCAACGAGCCCTGGTCTCGCTATTCCCGCCGCGTCGCGTCGGCCCGAAATCTTATTAATCCTCTCGTTCGCTCCGTTTTCATTTCGCCTTTTAATCCGGCCGGTTCGACGGGACCGTAACTCCCGATCGTATTTTTCGGTTAACGCGTAAACGATTGTGCAACGAGGAGAACGACATCGAGCCGGTGTATCGGGTAACGAGAACCACGTCCGCGCTCGCCGCAGAGGCTTTCTAAGCTACGGGGATACTTTTTCTTTCAGATCGGATTGCCTCTCGTTCGACTGACGACACTCGAGCTCGTGTCGGATTCGTCGATCGCCGATCTCCGGAAAAAGCACGCGCCCCTGCGACTTCTTTCGGCTCTGCCATCTCGAAGATCCTCCGCATCCGAGGATTCTACGATTTCTTCATGCAGAAACGAGTCATACAGCGTCATATACGGGACGGAATGTATCTATTACCAGCACACTCTGTAATGCGGCTTCGCCTACGATTTCTCTGCGTATAAAATTCGAAATATTATGTTTTTTTCCGTTGTTTCTTGTAGCCGGGCGAATTCTCTTTCGAGCGTGCGGCCGCTGAGCCTTGCCACCTAGCGGCTGTGCGTGAACTGTGCCCCCGTGAACGGCTAGTTGGCATGCCGATAAATAATAGTCCCATGTTTTTTACTTCGATATATAATTTATTTCGCGATAAAAAATAGCCTACGACACACCGAGAAATGTAAAGAAGCTATTGTGAAAATTTCGTAACAATCGGTTTAGTTGTTTTTGAGACTTTTGCGAATATACAAACTCTGTCTCTTTATTATAATAGTGAGATATACTGTTTAAAACAATTAGAGGGTCGACTATGATTATCAATAACTTTAGACAGTCTATAAAATATTACTAATGAAAATAAATTGTATATTCAGTGTTGTAACATTTTCCTTCAATGTTTACTCTGTACTATATTTGGCGCCATCGTAGTATTTGATGCCTAATGGAATAAATAATTTAAACGGGTGATCCTCTGATTATTTTTTGAAAAACTGAACGATATATCTTTATGAAACTTTGCAGATTTATTCAATACATTTATGCTACGTCCATGAATTTTTGTACATCCCTATCATTTAAACTGTAGTAATTATTCACTAGGGGAGTGGACTGGTTGAAGAAGCCCTTGGCCCAGTGAACAACAGAAAAACAGAACAGGCTAATAGAACCATCGAAAATTAAAAAGGCAAATTCTAACACACACACACACATTCAAACGAAACATTTTATCGTACAAATTCCTCACGAGTTAGAGGTCTCGAATCGAATGGCTGAGCTCCGAGAACCAGAAAATCAGCCACTCCAGTGCTCGAGAGCGAAGCAGCAGAGCCTCCGGTTCTCTGCTGGTCGTTAAAAATGATCGTTGGAGAGCTGCTCCCTACGAAAAACAGCATCCGTGACAGTGTTACCATTCATGTGAAATCGCGGAAAAAATCTGGTCTATCGCGCGTGGGTCGCGCGGATAGATCGTCGTGGCTGGATGCGTTCTAACGGGCGTAAAAGAAAAAGGAAGGGAGGATAGAAAAAGCGATCAGCCGCGTCAGAAGATCCAGTGTGAACGCGTTACGCACCGGATCGCGAATGCTTGCCTCGCATACGGAGCAAATCTGTTGCATGCATGTTGCGCGATCGACAGAACGGCCGCCAGTGAGCTGTGAAACTGTAAACGAAATACACGTGCCAGAAATTCTACAACCAACAATCTTTCTCTGTTGAGAAAACCCAAAACTCGAAGAAGATACTCCCTATCAGACCCTAGAATTTCCTTAGTCGCCATTTGAGGGGGAATTTCAGCATAGACAAATTGGTCCGCAGTGACTTTTGATGGGTACATCTGTGAATACAGTTGAATCTCGATTATCCTGAGAAGAAGACTGAAATTAATAACAAGATTACTCACATTTTCACTATGTTTCGTGAAGAAATGATAATTTTATGATGGTATAAAATTAGGTGCACAGTGTCACTGATGATAATTTTAGCTGGTAACTGACAGAGGATGATCAATTTTGGGATAGTCGAGGGTTTACTGTATTCGAGATCAGAATTCTGTACCCCATCAGTTTGTAATCGATCGAATTTTAGAATTTTTAGTGAGCATGGAATGACAGTGTTTGAGAAATCGAACGAGAAAGGAGACTGAAGATGAATTGGTTGGTTGTCGTGCTCGGTTTGTCGATGATGCTAACGCTGACGGACGTTCTGGCGACGAGGAACAACAGCTTGGACAAAGTTCGGGAGAAGAAGGCGCGGATGGTGAAGAAGCTTAAGAAGGACTTCCGAAAGCTGAAGAAACAGGAGGGAGCGGTGAAGCTGGTGGGCGGTGAGAACGGCGGTCATGAAGGTAAAGGCTTAATGCGACTGACGCTTTCGAGAGCCGAAATTTCCTCGTTGAAAGGACCGGTCCGCAGCGTGTCTGACAATAAGCAGTCTCGAAGTTTCGGGGGCGAAATTTCCGCGTCGTGGAGCGAATTGGAGGACATCGAATTTGAGACTCGATGTTTCTGTTGGGTTTAATTATAAACAGACTGTGGCTGTTTATGCAAATATACAGCTTTAGACTTCTGTATTTCCAATGTTAATGCAGTTAAATAAATGAAACTTCAACAGGATCGCGTTTGGTCCTTGAAGTGTTTAAAGTATGGAATTTTTATTTTGCTGAGTTAGTAAGTGTCCATCATTCACTGATTGGATGTATGAAATTATATAAACATCCGTTGTCTAGTCATAAATAATTTATGATTTATTGGTTAATGTTTTGCTGCTGCTGCAGCATGATTAAGTTACAGAAATATTTATTTCTGAGATAAACCAAAATTAACCCTTTGACTGCGGGCTACTTGCAGACGTGGCGAACGCTGCGTGCGGTCGAGCTACAGTAGTATGTAGTGTGCCATTGCACCGAACGCCCATGGGCGTCGACAGCAGACGGTGAAGGCTTCGTCAAGCGCGTATAGGCGCCGATAGCAATCGAAGGGTTAGTCCAGGTGAACCATTTGATTTTTTAGAAGGAAAAGATAATTCTTATCTGTTAGAAATTATTTATGACTCAATCTAATAAATTAAACAGAAGGTTGATTAGAATGTTGTCCTTTGGTCCACATGTACCTATTTTTTTATTTTTTTTTTATAATTGACATCATCTCTGTAAAGATATGGAACAATAAAGTCGATATTCTTGTTATTGTTACTGCCATTATTGTATGGTTCAGAGCGATTTCAACACTACAGCCTGTGAAATTTTAATAATTAAATACTTTCAAAGTTCTACATACTATGCATAATGGACATTTAGAGAAAATATTATGATATGCAGAGTACAATGTTCCTTTCATTCTTTATACCTTGTAGATTATAGAAATCTGAAACCCTAATGATTTTCATCAGCTTATATAATTTATATCATTATACAATCATCAGCACAAATTCCTTGGAACCGTATTATATTTTTCAAATAATCCTGTGCCGATCATTAATGATGATCAATGCTGTCAGGTTTAAATTTAATGTTCAAATAAACTTTCTTCAACAATTCGATAGTACAAATAGGATACTGAATAATAACAATATCATCTAAACATATTCAAATTCAATAGGAAAAGTTTGTTCATGATTTGAGTTACATATTAAATCATACGAGTTTCACTTTGATTAAATTCCACATAAATTATTATTTTGAGCTATGTGTGGATCATTGGACGCTGACGTAAATAAAAAACCTAAAAAATTTCCTGTTTAAATAAAATAATGAATTCCGGAGAGATTCGAGCCATGAAATTCGAGTTGCCGTCGCGAAATGTCCGCCGTACGGGAAAACAAGAGCGTCGTACGAGATCTACGATTGTTCAGCGTGAAAACGACACTTACGTGAAACGACGCGGTTTTATCAGGCTTCCTCGTGCGAGTTGTGCAATGACGATTAAAAAGGGGTCAACTCGAGGATGATTTATGTCAACGACTATGTGTCAGCGTGGCGAACGTCACCGCGCAGGCAAGGAATCGCGGCTCTCGAGACGGTCACCGTCGAATTGGACCATAAAACAGGATCGATCCCGTCCCGGACGTTCGAATGTCAATTTTTATTACCCTCCAGTGGATATTACGTTCCACCGATGACTTATTCCGCTTTTCAGGGATTCTGATTCTCTTCCTCGACTCCGCCCGGAACGTTCTCCACTATTTTACCCGATGAATTCGCCCGATCCATAAATAATTGACAATTTGACCTTGCGACATTTTTTTCAAAGTTGAGAAAAATTCTACCCTCTGTAATCATTTCTCTTACAGCGATACTCATCTAATTATGTAATATTTTAATTTTTACACTCGAATCGCACAGAGTGTCCGTGCTTAAATTTTGCAAACCATTATTTCCAAACATGCTGGAGATACAGAAAAATTGATTACCTGAAAGTTGCATTTTCTTTCATTATCAAATGATTTGAAAAATGAATACATAGTTCCATTAAAGAAGTGAACTTGACCTTCATGTCTCTTGAAAGAATAATGTGAAAATAATTCGCCTTCGACAATAAATGTGCCCCCTTGTATCATGCAACTTTCAAATAAATATGATGACTTGCATATAATTGTATATGATTTGTAGACAGTCTGTAGAATTTCGCAGAGCTAAAATTCTTCCTTAATTGCATGCAGTAGGTATATAAATAAATATTTGTTCACATTCTTCTCTCTTGATCTCTTGTCCCCGTTTGCTTTGAGTTATTTATAATAGTGCCGACAACACATCTTTATATCACATATTGCACAGTCTGCTTCATTTTTCTGAAATAATCATAACAATGGAGTAGCATTGCCGCCCAAATTGGTCGGCAGAAAAAATTGTCGTAAAAATCGCTGGATCGTGATCGTAAAAATCTGCAATAATCGCGATCGTTGTTACGGAGTATAATAAAAGCAGTTTGCCCCAATTTCTGAGCCGAAATTCATGAGAGATCGCCGAGAATCGAGCCGCGCAATTTCCGCGGCGCTCCCCGAACTACTAAAAGCTCACCGGACCCGGAAAACTGTAATATCGTAATTCGATTGGTACGCAGGAAACGTGGAAATACTTCACGACGGGAAATGGGGCAGTGTATGTGACGACGAATGGGATTACTTGGAGGCCAATGTGGTTTGCAGGCAATTAGGCTTCGACGGTGCAATTAAACCGACGACGAACGGTCACTTCGGTCAGGCCAGAAGTGAGATAATATTGCCACTTCATTCCACAGCCAATACTTCCGCCACACACCTTAACCGCTCATCCCCGGTACCATGGAAACTATGAAAAAAATTCAAACATTTTCGACGATTAAGTATAAACCTTCCACCCCTTTTTTCATATTTCTTATTTATTTTTCTTCGTTGGCGGTCCTGCGTCGGGGCAATTTTTCTGTTGGCTTAAAAATCCTCGTTTTTTTTTGCATACAGAAAAAAGATTAACGAAAATGCTGTTGATATTTGAAAAATTAATATCGAATAATATTCTTCAGTGTGTTTACGGAGATGTCACGAAATTTACCGATATATTTTCAGACGACAAACTTTTGTTTCTGCTCTGAACAGTACCAAATCAATTTCTCAGTCTCAATGTTGCCGAGCAGCAGCTTGAAAAGTCTCTGCCAGAGCGCAGCAAATTGCAGCTCAACGTCGGACCGCAAGGGGTTTCCTTGAAGGGAGGGTTGGGGCTAAGAGATGCGACAGCAAGAAACAGCGAAAAAGCATGTCTTTTTAGGGAGATACTGGATGGACAACGTGTATTGCGACGGCAGCGAGGACGAACTCTCTAAATGTCGGTTCGACGGATGGGGCGCTTCCGACTGCGAGAGCAGCGAGGCAGCTGGTGTAATTTGCGCCCGCGATCAGCAGGACGAGGAAGGGGAGACGATAACGCGAAGGAAGCCAAAAAGGAAGCCGGAGAAGTCGAGGATCAAGGATATCCATCAGCAGGGAGTGGCGATAAGGCTGGCCGGTGGACGAGTCCACAGCGAAGGCAGGCTCGAGGTCAAACTAGGAAACGCAGGTATTCAAACTGGAACCTTCCTCCTTTTTCGTGCCTCCTCGTTTCTTGCATTCTTCGGCGCTTCGAGGCTCGCCGCGTCTCTCCCGAGACCCTTGCGCCAGCCGCAGAAATGCACGGGGAAGGTGAAAACAATGGGGACAACTTTAGGGAGGCACGACAGCGTGTGAAGGTTTTTCGGAGAGTAAATTTGTCAGTGATGCTTTGTGGAAAGATCATGTCGACTTTTCTTGGTAGCTGTACTCAGAGGGGTATTTCCAAATCCCGGTTGATCACAGCGAAATCGATCACAGAACTGCAGAAAAGTTGTAAGGTCGTCCAAAGATTCTCAAGAGTTAGAGCAGGGAGTGAAGAGACATCTTGTGATCCGCAACGTGTAGAGCGACATTAAATTGAAAAGTAATACATAGAGAGGATCAAACTGAGACGTCCTGCCTGTCACGTATGAGGATATTTTCAAACCTCACTTGATTACCGCGAAATCGATCACAGAACAGCAGCAAAGTTGCAGGATCGTCCAAAGATCCTCAAGAGTTAGAGCAGGGAGTGAAGAGAAATCTTCTGATCCACAACGTGTAGGCGACATAAAATTGAAAAATAATTCATAGAGAGGGTCAAACTGAGACGTCCTGCCTGTCACTTATGAGGATATTCTCGAATCCCAGTTGATCATAGAGAAATCGATCACAGAACAGCCGAAATGTTGCATGATGTTCAAACGATCGAAGACGTCGGCTGACCTTGTCCCGTTCGCAATTACGGTTAATCTATCCCCCTGAATGAAGGGACACGGAAAACAGGCCGACAGAGCGATAAAGTAATTTTATTTCAGATTGGGGTGTTGTCTGTGGCGACGGTTGGTCTCTGTTCGAGGCTTCGGTGGTTTGCCGACAATTGGGCCTCGGCTACGCCTCCGACGCCATCCAGACGAACTTTTTCGGCGGCGAAAGGATACCGATGGCCATCACCGGGATACAGTGTCACGGGAACGAGACTAATCTGATCGACTGTCTGCACGACAAGGGCCTGGACTGTCCAGGTAAACGGGAAATTAGGAAAGAGAACCGGAGCATCGTCGGAGACCACTCGTGATCAGATGGACGTGTGCGATGATGATCTGTTGGAACGAACGGATGTGTTTGTTTATGTTGAAAATAAAGAACTGTCAAGTTGCTGCGATTGCAAGACGGTGGTGCAGAGAACAATCTTTGATCGAAATAATTTCTTGCTTAAAAGGGAGTCGACAGAACCTAACTTCTTTTAGAAGCCTGAAAATAGTCTACTATAATGGATTTCTGTTATTTGTTATAATGCAAAATTTAAAGCTTGCAAGACTCAATTTTATATGATAGTTTTGGTATTTTGTGTCTTAGACTTATTAGAAGTACAGACATCCAATTAAGACTCTCTCTCTGTATGATCCAAGGGCTATGTGACTGTTCTTTCTCATAATGAATACAGGGAGAAATAGGCATATTCATTTTCTAAATTATACCTGTATTTCATTATGGATGTGTAAAGAAATTACTATTTATTAATAAATAATGCACATACAAATTGATATTTAGTTAACCATTAAAGCCATACAAATTCGTATGGGGACTAGCAGCAAACACATGGACCATTATACTGGATTTTTATAATTTCTTGTAACTGAGAAAGCAAAGCTCGTAAGACTCAACTTTATACAACATCTTCTCCTTATTTTGGGTCCTAGATTCGCCAACCAACATATTGCTATCTAATGATCTTGTATAATTAAAGGACCACGCAATTGTTTCTTCGCAGGACCCGCTGAGAACGTAGCCAGCGTGGTGTGTCTTCGAGACATGGCTGACCTGGTGTTCGACCATATCGAACTGATGCGGACGGCTCATCTCGAAGACAGACAACTGTACTGGCTACAGTGCGCCATGGAGGAGAATTGCGTGGCCTCTCAGGCTTACAAAATACAAAAGGAATCGGAGAACTGGCACCTGGAGACGAGGAGGCTGCTGCGATTCACGGCGAGGATCCTGAACGCTGGCACCGCGGACTTCCGACCCTCTGTACCGAAACATCTCTGGGAATGGCACATGTGTCACATGTGAGTGATTACAGGTGACATATAACGAGTTCCATAAAACACTGACCCATCGTTTATCGGACTTCCAGCGTCGACTCACCGTAATTGATGACCTCGACCTGACCGAAATGAACTACCCTGATGAAATATGTAGTTATCACTGTGACGATCGGTGAATTTAGTGTACAGAGTTATTTGACACCTTCAAATCGGTTTACAGGGTAGAATAATTTTTGTTTCATAGGAAGCTTCACGTTTGAAAATTAATTCATGTGTCTTAAAGTCTTAATGATTGATTACTGTGATACTTTTTCGTAGCTCATTGTTTGAATATACTGTGAAATTGGCCAAACGTATGCGTTATTTCAAAATTCTTTAGAGTACTGTTATCCCAAGCAACGCTATCATATCTGTGCAAAATTAAATTTCAAATATGCCCCCAAAATTTAGCGAATCAGTTATAATTGAATAAAGCAAGAAAAATAGATATAAAAATATTTGATCACTTTCGTGAGGTACGTATTAATGGTTTTAATTAATACAGGGATATTTGTACAATGAAAATTTTCTGTTCGAATCGAAGAATTTTTATGTGGAATAAGTATTAATTTATTAATATGGAACGTGGTATAGGGAAAAATTCCATATACAATTAGGTGTATCAGGTTGAATTTTTATAAGTATATAAAGTTAAAAATACAGGTGTTTCATTGTTTCGTCATGGCATTAATTTTAATCGAAATAGAACGAATTGAACAAGTCACGCCGGAGAGAAAAATAAACAGATGAATTATCCAATTCGAAATTAATGATAGCTGAATAATTATAGAAACAGTTGCATCCTAAGTTCGCATAAAAAATAGAAGTGTTATAAATGACGCTCACAAACACCTCTAACAAAAATAGTTAAAAGTTAGAAATGTTCAAGACTGAAATAAAAACAGCAAGGTCCAGGGATTTTTCTTTATTTCCGTGGGACAATTTCAACAATCCTCCGCGTGGCTCCGAGAAAATTGCGCTGGGAACTTCGAGTTTCGAAGAATTCAGCAGAGCTATCATCTTCCTTTGGCGAGCTTTTTGCAAGCCGTTTTATAAAACTGTAACGGTAAAAGAAGGAAACTAATATCGTTACAGTTGTGTCTCCAAGCTGCTGGAGGCAACGCGGTCTAATTTTTCGACAGCTTTACAGAGCAGAAATACGGCGTCCAGTGAATAATGAAAATTTTATTATGAAATTTTCAATCTTCATCAAGGATTCCGCATTTTTTAATACACAATTCCGTGAACTCTAATTTCATCCTCAAAGGAGCGAGCTGAAGTTTAATTTACTTTCATGCAGCCTCGCTCCTCTACGGATTGAAAATGTTGTCCTTTTAGCAGCTGCTTCTGTAATTCTTTTGTAACGGGCTAACAATAACTTAAACTGGATATTAAAAAGCTTTCAGGAGGCGGATCATGCGGAGGAAGAATGAAAATTTAATAACAAAAGTTCGTAGTATTTATTGAATACATGTAAATGTCAATTTTAGTTCCCAATTTTGCTACCCTCAATAACATTTTTTAAAATTGCTTAAATTATTTTCCTCTTTGCTGTGCACTTGTTCAGTCATTAAAAGAAGATTGATCGTTTCATTAAAAAATATGAACCTAAAGTCAAGACGTGAATCAACTCTGAATTTTCAGACATCAATTTACTCCATACTATACGCTTACAGCCAGTAAAAAAATCGACCGCCCCATTAAAAAATATTGACCAAAGGTCAAGCCATCAAAGAATCGCCTGGAATTCTCTAAAGCCTCCAGAAATATCATCGCCTTACTTCACGGTAGAAAGAAGCACGAAAGCCTGTACGGAACACAGAGTACAGAGGCTCCGTGCGCTTTGCGGTCCTATCTATTGGCTGGATCGAAAGCTTTTATCGAGCCAGCCAGAAGAGATTGCAGTCGAGATTCAGGTCGAAAGTAGCTCGATGCTCGATCATTAATTCCGCATTATGCCTTGTTAACGACAGGCATTACCACTCGATGGAAGTGTTCGCCACGTTCGACGTGTACGACGGGAACGGCACCAGGCTGGCCGAGGGTCACAAAGCGTCTTTCTGCCTGGAGGACAATCAATGTCTGCCGGGGATCGAGCCGAGGTAAAACGCAATTAGCCCCCGTTTCACCAAAATGTCGATGCATTTGCCTGTCGAACGATCTTTCCTGTGTTCCTCTTTTTCCTTTCCCTTCGTTCGTTCGCCCTTTTTTTCCCGCCGCTCGCCCGCACGAGCGGGATTCGGCGGCGCATATAATTGGCCAGCCAATTAAACCGGGCTCGCTTACGATTTCAGGTACAAATGCGCCAATTACGGTGACCAAGGAATTTCTGTGAACTGTAGCGACGTGTACAAGCACAATATCGATTGCCAGTGGGTGGACATATCCGAGCTTCGGCCTGGAGAGTATATTTTCAAGGTACGTCGCGTCGTGTAATGGAAAATTGAAATTCGACAGGGATGCGGTTTCAGAGTTTCTCCGGCTTTTCTGGTCGAGGGTGCAATGTCAGGGGTGAAGGGTTGCGGTGAAAGGTTTTCTTTTTTAAAGGATTTCAAGGTTGTTGAATTGTCTGTGTGAAAATATTGAAATACCAAGGAGGGGGTGTACTTATTATAAGTTGTGATTCAAATTAAGTAGACGAGTGGCGGGAGGGATCACGTAAATTTTATTTAAACAATTTTGTTCGTTTTCAATCGATCACCTTGTGTCTATAGTTTGATCTAAATATTAATTTCGGACGAACATTTTGTGAAATTGAATTCTTCAATAATTGGGGCTTCGTACTTTTATTCAATTATAATGACGAATAATGATTATCCGTGTCATTTGTACGTTCTATTTTGTTCTCGACGGTACACCAAGGCGACATAGTATGGAACCGTATTACCGTGCACAATTTTACAGAATACAGAACCTATACGGCGTGCGATGCGATATCGAACGATAAAATTGTTCGAGTGGGCGATCCGCTAACAATTTCAAACGATGCATTCGGATAAAATAGACTGTGAAGGGAATAAAATGTAGTATAGTGTAATTGAGAAAGTTGCTCGAAGCTGGTCTATAAAGCTACGTCACAGGGAAATTGGGGTACTGTCTGACAACTTAGTCTTGAGAAACGAGTAATGACGTTTTTGGAGCTAACCTCGAGCAAGAATTAACAGTTACAATTGGTATTAATTATGAAGATATTGACGATTATTTATAGCGTTCTTGTTCCATCATTTAAATAGTTCCTTCATTTTTCTTTTAAAAATTCTGAACCGATTTTAGTGATCAGTGTCATAGAATTGTCGTCTACAAAATTATTCAACTACTTGACTAGGAATCTACTGATTATGTCACTTCAATTATACTCATGTCTCTCTACAAAATGATTGCCTGTAGATTTTTCGTCTCTGCATTCACGTCTCTGGAGTCACGTCGCCTACATTCCACCACAATCAACTTTATATCGAATGAAACTGAATAACATAGTCACATTTATTTGTTCAACCCCCTGCCTCGTAACCAGTCACACGATGAAAATTTCCCATATATTAGAAAAACACGGTACAGTCTTGTATTAACTTATAAAAATTGAGCTAAAAAACGCTCCTTTGGTCGTCAAATAATGGTCAAAGTGAAACTGTACGTTTCAACGTATATTCTTTATTCATCAGAGTAATGGAACAGTTAAATAATTAACTACTGTGCACCGGCGATTAATAGAATCGTGAAACAAGGGGGTAACGTGTATCGTATACAATAAAAAATCGAAACTCAGGCACAGTCCGCCAAGTCCCGCCTCCGCGTCTCCAGGCTGAGTCGTCGGACTGTACCGCGGGAAGCGACGATAATCGAACGATATTTACGTTTTCAGGTCGCAGTGAATCCGGAGTTCAAAGTGGGCGAAATGTCCTTCGACAATAACGCGGCGATTTGTCGTTTGCTGTACACGGAAACATATGCCACGGTGCATAGTTGCGTCATGGGTCGGCCTTGACACGAGCGGCCGTGCCGTCGTTTATTATAATACGTCAGTGATTTCGACAGAGGAACGAAGAAAGACGAGCCGATACAGTCGACGCTCTAACGTCGACGTTAATTAAAATCCTTCTGCCATTCATCACGCGAACGCTTGGTAAAAATAAAGCTCTTTCTGGACGTTAGCGTTTGCGTTCTTAATTACTGTGCCCTTCTCGAAAATAATGAGGCGACGAGGAGGCTCGACACTTTTCACTTTCCTCCTTTCACAGTGCGACGCTGATATTGTCCGACTGCATAGTCCCCGGACCGGGTACTCATTAAGAAGTGACAAATTTATATTTCCCTGATGAATTTTTGGTTGGCTTGAAACATTGAAATTGCATAGCAGAGACATCTGGGTTAGGCTCAGAGTCATTCCTCCCTCTACGGTATAACCCGATCCAATTGAACCCAACTTCTATTATTTTTATTTGAACGTGACAGCTTGACCGCTGTACAGGGTGGTCTGCCAGAAACGGAACACCTAAATATCTACATGGACAGGAGAGACGGTTTTGGTACCAAGTTCAATTTTTCTCAAGGTCATGTTTCAGAGATGTCAAGGTCACCAATATTGTTTTTTAATGGACTGAGTTGTTTCTGGCAAACAAATTTAACGACGTAACTTAGACTGGTCTTAGATTCATTATTTATTAGCCTATACACACTGTTAAATATTTATAAACATTCCACTACAAATATGTTAAAAACAAGAATCAATTAATAAAACAGATAAAATTAGTGCAAGAGACGAGGTACAGCACTCACCTGCTATTAACCTAATCAGAACCAAAAACCAGTTCATAAACCAGATAATGTTACTTTAAAAAACAATCTACAGTAGTCTCTTGTCACAAATCTGATTCAACTTTGTAAGAAAGTATTAAAAACAAAAATCGGTTGAGTTCAAGAAACGTGGTACAGAAGTCTGCTGCTATAAACCTAATCCAACCCAACCGAGCCTAACGAAAATGTGTTGGTAATCCCTTGTCACCATAGCAGGGTCTGTGCTCTGACTTTGGTGGGAAATTGAATGGTGTTTAACGTGGAATCGTCTGGCAAGGTTTATCCACGGAACATGGAGGCTAAGGTGCTGCGGATCGGCGCCTTTGTCGCGCAACCAATCGGACAGATCGAAGCCGTCTGAGAGCTACCTCCTCGTCGCTGATACTCCCCTGCTATCCGATCTCAAGTTTTGGAGTCTAGGACCGAATTTATAGACGTTCACACACGCGAACCATCCTCATAGTTTGTCCTAGATTTTAAACTGCAACTACGCTAATAAATGAACAATCCGAGTGGGGGGCTTGTCGTGTACCCATGTCATTGTTTGCATCCGGCATACTCGCTGCAGTTCGAGCATTCGATACTCGGTGTCCTTGAAGACCAGAACTATACCCGAAGAATGCCATCGCGGCGTGAAATAGTTTGAAGCGAGTCGCAGACACTAATACGAGCGGAAGCTTTTTTTTTGTACATTGTTTTTTTTTAAGTGGTTTTGAGGAGTGTTGTAGAGTCACTGGTAACCGATACTTCATACTTTATTTATTTGTATTGTTAATAACTCAATAATAACAGAAGTGTAAGATCGAATGGTTAACTTTTTTGAGGATACCGACACGTGTGTGGACATTTATTTCTTTTTTAATTCAAGCATTGTTGACGAAGGTAAAGTGGCTATAAACGTATTTTTTCAGAGACTCTTGTATTTTGTTTAAATCTTCCTCTTGCTTAGCAAGTAGGAATTTACACTGAATAGATGTAATTTATTTTTGAACGTTAATAAAGTCGTCCCTGAAAATGTAAAATATTTTTTTCACTTAATTATTTAGATTGAAAATGTAATATTATAATGTGTTCTATTAAGTGTGACTGTGTTCATTTCTGAGCAGGTATGCAGTGGAAATTTGTTATTAAATAACAGCGGTACTGGAGAGAAGTTTAATAATTCGGAATATGCAATGTTAGGGTAAATGTAAAATTGTCAGTGCATTCAGTAGGGCGGTTTTGCATTAGAAAGTGGAAGTTATAGACACCAAAGTAGGTCGCTCTTTTGTTAGATAAAGAACCTTGTGCGCGTCACCTTCGATTATGATTGCTGGCAATCTGATAATTAATGGCAGCTGAGACTTCGCCGTTTCACCTACTTTTTTCGCCCGAAACCTTGCCTGTCAATTAAGTCTCTCGTTTATTCATAATTTTAGGCGAGTGTAGCGTATCGTATTAATGAATATCATTACGTGTCATTCATAATGCTTTTTTTACACTGAACAGGCTTCCATGTTCGATCACTCGGTCGCAAGAGTTGTTTATGCAACTAAATTAATATCATTCCTATAATAATATAACAGTGTTTAGAATTTGTATTCGTATAGACGTTTTTATTGAGAATCTAATATATTTCCATAAATGCTATTAGCACAGAAATAATTGGAACCGTAACTGTACAGTATAGTAATTATTTTAATCATCACCTTAAATTTATATTGTACTTAATTTCTCCCGAGCGAGCATTTTTCCACTGCTTAGAACTATTGAAAAAGGTACAAATGATCTTCCTCTACTTGTAGATTAAAAATTCCCAACCCTTGGAATTTTGGTTCCGAAAACACCTGGAACCAAAATGATACCCCATACTACTTACTTTAATTATATTAAACACGTACAAAATTTAATTTCTTCCAAGGTACCATTTTCCGAGCTCACCTAGAATTATTGCGAACCAACCAACTTTCATCTTCATCTTGTTCCAAACTTCCCAACCTTCAGAAGATAGATCCCAAGAACACCTAGGACTAAAATGGCTCCGATCAGCCAAAATTTCTCTAAATATCCCCTTTTCGGTCACGTCTCATTTCAAACACCCCAACTCGCTCAAAAATCACAAATCATCCACACCACCTCTCTTCAACTCCACCCCCAAACCCCAAAAAGAAAAATCCTAATCGTACTTCGAGAAGCGCTTTCGATCCAACCGATGTTGAAAAAAGCGACCACCATTCAGCGTCAGCGAAAATTGAAACGGAAAAACGAGGTAGGTCGCGGTGGTTGGATTACGATTGATCGAACGATCGATTCGAATGAAACGGAACGGTGTCCGGCACGGATCTAGGTTACACTCTCATTAGACAAAAGGTATCTCTCTGTCACCTTCGATCATCGAATGGCTGTCGATTCTCGGCCGGGATCCTAGCGTGGAGAAATGAGACCCCGGCTGTCAATTAGATCGCATCGCGTTGGTCTTTGAATGGCTGCAGATGCAGTCAACGTGACCGTACCAACGTGTAATACGTTTAAAACAGGGGGAGGGCCACGAGGTATGGCTTCCGTGTTGGTCACTGTCGTGTGCAGTGTGTGCCAGCTGCTCCCCACGAAACGGTCATGAGAGTTTCATACCGAAAACGCACCGTGCCACGTCCGATCAGTCGAACTTCGACCCGGGTGCAGACTTTTCGGACCTGAGGAACGCCGGTCGCTTCCAAACCGAACGGCAGACTCTTCCACCCTGAAGAATTGGAAGGTCCAGTCGCAGAACCGCAGACGTTCGAACCCGAAGGACGGAAGATCCACTCGCAGGACCGCAGACATTCGAACCTGAAGAACGGAACGACCTGCCGCAGAACCTGTTGGATGGATGTTGCAAATGGACTGACTGACCGACGATTACTCGAGCAGCGTCGACAGGCTGTGCGATAAGGAGGCGAATCGATAATGCTTTATCGACGCGGCCAGCCAGGTAGCCGGTGCTCGTAGCCGAAGAAACGGAGGACTCGATGGAGAAATCGTTGAGAGATCCGTTCGACGAGGACGCGGGGTAGCGTGGCCTGAAATGCTGGCGAGAATAATCGTAAACACTCGAGAGAAGAGCGTGTTCCAGGGCGATTGTTATCACCGGAGTGGCTCTTATCACGCGATTTGATGGATCCTCTTGGAATTAATTCGCGACTGAACGGATAACGCGGAGGACACTCGTCGCCGTAACCGAAGCGTGCGTGTCCTGCCGTCGTTCCCGCCGACCATCGATCCTCGATCCTCGATCTCCTCCAGCGCATCCCCCGGGAGAGATCATGAAACTCGTTGGAGAACCGCAGAGTAAGATTCTAACGAACGATGGATGGTTTTCGCTGCGATAATGGGGTTTTACGTGGAATCGAACAAGGACTCACGGTGTTCACCCTAAATGCGTATCGATTAAACAGTGCTTAATGATGGGAACGTATTTCGTGGCTTCGACCGGGATGTACAGTTGTCAATTGTTTCTGTAGACGAGGAGTATCTGTGTGATCGACAGGAGTTCGGATGGTCGTCATGTTGGCTACGGTCGCGATCTTGTTGTGCCTTCTTCAGCTAGGGCGCTCGATGGAGGATCAGGACGTGTGTGGGAAAAATCGTACGGTTTTCGAGGTTCCTGGTGACGCTGTTTTGTCGGGTGAGAAGGGATTCGTTTTTGGTTTCTTTATTGTTATTTATATGGCGTTGAAACTGTAATATTATGAGAGGTGTATGTGAGTCAGTATGACTCACTCTGCACCTGGCAGTATCTACTGGTGTATTCTAATTTATTATTCATAGTTGGTCATGTTTAGTGTGTTCGAATTTATTACTCAGAGTTAGTCATGTGTAGGAGACAACAGAAATCAGTAAGTCAGTTTTTTCTTGGTAGAAATTCTTCAGAGAAATATTCAGATCAGTACACATATCCGGCAGTATGACTCATTCTGCACCTTGTATTACTCATATTTAATCATGTCAGGAGGGCAACAGAAATCAGGTGACAGTTTCTTTTGCTCGTAGAAATGTTTTTCGGAATAATATACAATTATGGTAATATTAACTTTTCCTGAATAATGTGGAATTATGTTAATATTAATTTTTTCAGAATAATACAGAATTATATTAATATTCATTTTTCCAGAACAATATAGAAATCTTTTTTAGATTACAAGGTTTATTAGTAGACCTCTTTAGAATAAATAATAGAAAAATAATTATAGACCGTTGTTTGCACGATTATTTTACTGTTCCCTCAAATTCTCCTAAATTATAGCGTTTCTGGATATAAATCACGGGCCATATTGCAACAACACGTCTATCAAGGGTCTCGAAGAAGTTACCACAGCATTCTACGTGGTCCACGCTTTGAACAAGTACGATTTCGTACCAGGATTTTCTCTAGGTAAATCTAACACCAAATCTATCTTACAGTTACATCCAAAACTACGTCGACCGCTTAAATATCATTTTAGAAAAAAGTTCTAAGTTACTCTGTCAAGGTTCGAGTGAAGACGGAGTATCCAAAGTTAAAGTTCTAATTGCAGAACGTCTGAGAGATTCCATCCATGGAAATGTGAAATTAATTCAACACAGACCGGTCGATTATAAGTTCAACTCTGAGAGGGTTCAACCTCAGTCTAACATCACTATGATCCTACTATACATTGCAGACTAACTTTTCGTGAAAGTGTACCGTAGGCGGCAGCCGTTTAACGTCTTGCGCTTAGGGAGGTAATGGGCTGGATAGCTTACAATTAGTGGGAATAATAAGACATCAGGCTTTTTTTATTACCTATCGCAAGTTTCTTCTCCCGATGGTCATAAGACTGATATAACAAATCACTCAACTGTAATATTTGTCATTTTCTTTTTCTCTAATTCGCAAAGTATTTTTCTTAGTATTTTTCCTGGTGTTCATTATTTGTAAGGGATGGCAGACGTTATACTCAAAAAATAAAACAACCATTACAAATTTTAAATATTGTAATATCTAGGTAAAATTAAGATGTACAACTTTGTGATACCTCCGCGTCAGGCCATAAGTTAAAAAACAATTGTAAAATCAGAATTTTACTTTATTACGCGGGAAGTATAAAAATTCAAGAATTGTACTGACCCAATTGTAATAAACAATTTATATAAACAAACACGCAACGATAAAACTGTGCAATTTAAATAATTCAAATTATATAATTAAAATTTCTCAAAACGGGTACGTGTCCTATGACTTTTGAGTTGGAGCGTACATAGTATTGTAATAAACGATTCTAAAAAAGAAGCTTACTGTTAACAAGAAAGCACCTATTTAAAAAGCTGAAGGTCTGGGGTTCGACTCCAAGTCCAGTTCGCCCAATTTTCTCTGTCCTACAGTACAACTTCGCAATTATTTTTCCATTTACTCAGGTTTGAGAGTGTACGATACCTGCAGCGATGAGATGACGGTGTACAAGCAGGCGCTTCAAGCAGCAGTGGACTCCGATTGCGTGGATCATTACGAAATGGGAATTCTGTTACGAACGGAATACAATTCGATCCTGGAGCCACTTCGTAATTACAGCGTCCTGCCGATCAGCACGTACAGGGAGCAGAATCTAACGAAGCCCTTGATAAACTTGATGGTGCACTATCTGAGCACCAGGTTCGAGACGGTCGATCTGGTGCTGGCAGACTCCGATTTCGAGCTGAACTTCTTCCTGGACACCACGAAGGAGGCTGGGATCTGCGTGAAGAATTATGCGAGCGTCGTAGAATTGGACGAGAACGACTCGGAGGCTGTGATCGTCGCGATGGGAGGGAAAAGTGACATTCGCCAGTGGATCGAAAAGGGTGAGAAATTCCAGGCTGCCAGGAAAATTTGGATCGTCTTGCCTCTGGATGGATCGAACGTGGATGGTGAGGATATATTCGTGTTGACCAGTGATGGTCACCGGAGCTACGAACTTCCCCCACTCTAGGGCCATTCTCCTCGTTCCCCCTCGGTCCATCATCGACACAGGTCTATGAGGCCTTCCCCCACTCTAGATCCATTCCCCTCATAGATCTGTGTCGATGATGGGCCGAGGGGGCCGAGGAGAATGGCCCTAGAGTGGGGGAAGTTCGTAGCTCCGGTGGCCATCACTGGTATAGACCGTGGATGTTTATGCAAGTATAGAGTGGTCCATGCAATCGGAGTAAGTCGTATCTCTTTTTTGGTTGCAATTAGAAAAAAATGTTACAGGAAAAAGATGAATGGTTTAAAGAAGGCTACATTTTTAGGACCATACTTTTTTCGTAGATGTAACGATGCACGTGCATTTTACAGTTCCACCATTTTTGTAAATAGAAACGTATATATTTATTTATATAAATCAAATGCTCTCGTCATTCTGCGTAAAAGAGTATTAGGGTCAAGTGGTCGGAAAATGATTAGTTCGTGAGATATTTTAAATAACATTATTTTGTTCTAATTGCTATATACAATTTTAGATATCAACATTTTTGTTTTAATAAGAGTTGCAAAATGTATTTTTTATTTCACTTATTATGTGAATGTGTTAAATTGCATAAAGATCCGCAGGCTACTTAGAAATTAGAGAATATAAGCGTTCGATGATCATTAATTTTAAGCAGGCGCTACGTGCTTTTATCAGACATCGAATTTGATATGTTCGGTCTGATAACGTCTGTTGGAAGAGCTCATGGCTTAAAGTAGTTCACTTGCTGCACGGAATTAAGAGAATTGATTTCGTAAACGGATTATAGTAACTGGATTTCAAGCTGCTCATTCAGAAGTCAGATTTAATCTGACGGGGTACCTGGATGTGAAAAGTGGGGCAAATAAAGAGCGCTTAGCGCCTTTGGGAAATATAAATAAAACCGCCAGACAGTTTTTGATACGCAGCAATGATACAACGAAAAAGAAAAACCTTTTCTATAAATAATATACAGCTTTCCTACATTCTAAAATAATAATATGCCACCTAGTAAACCATAATTATTTAATTAATACATATACTGTAATCTAACTTATATGTAGTTTAAAACAATTTTTACACTAGACTTTAAACAAATATGTTTCATTTCTCTTTAGTTGTTCATTCAGGTTAATACTTTTAAATTGTTATATACGTAGGATGTTTTTAAAACGAGTCGCAATTAAGCAAGTTTAGCGATCTTCCGTACGAGGAATAGAGTTTTGGTAAACGTGTCATTTTTCAGTCGACAAGTTTATACGATTACTGAGTACATCACTTGCGGAAGGTTATTAAACGTATTTAATAATACATAATTTAAATGCCCAGCGGCGTTCTCCACACGGACCGTAAAAATATATGGAACACATTTACGTGTCCACGCATTTAAAGCGTTCATTCATCACCTACATAGAACTGGTCCAAATTCTGAAAAAAATTGCTCTGGCTCAGAATTGGCAACCCTATTCCTCCACAACACACAAACTCAAATATTCTAAACAAAAACATTACTCAATCACCAATCTCTTCTTCTGGCAACTGCACCATATTTCCAATTTCAATTGACGATATCCATTCTTCCAGATCTGGTTCCGCCAGGGTCGTACGTCATAAGAACGGAGCCCTTCGACTCGGAGGTGCTGCAACATTTCTCGTCTTCGGACGATTTTTTGGGCTCGGCTGGCGATTCTGTGATCCACTCGCCGCATCTCCTAGGCATCGGGAAGACGATCGTCGAGCTGGCGCAGGTTCTCCAGGATCTCCACAAACGAAACTGTCCACGCGAAATTGAGACCAGCTGCGTGATGCCTCGTTTCAACGCTCAATCCAGGCAGGAGATTCGAAACGGCGAAGTGTACAACGCCCTTCGCATACTGGCGAAAATGCACTCCATCAGGTACATCGTGGCGATGAAGAGCCAGCAGGAGCTGATCGATATGGCCGCGTACAAGGTCGAGCCGGCCGTTGCGAAATTTCGGGTCACCCCCGAGTCCAGGGTGCCCAAGATGCCGAAGCTCTGCTTGAGGAAGAACATGAAGAATTGCGAGGACTGCGCGAACTTTAAGAAGAGGTTTGGCCCACGCAGTGTGAACAAAGGTTTGCCATCAATGAAATTTCACGACGAATTATTCCTTGCAGATCGTAGGATATTAAGAAATCAATTTCGCAGCTTTTGGACTCTCGTTTACCTCTTTTCAGTCTGATAATGACAATAATACCAACTAAGGTAACATGCAGACTGTATTTGAATTTGTCTAATACCTGCCAAGTTCCTCTATCGTTTTGTAATACCGCGCGGTGGGGAGTAAAATCGCATGAGGGGCCCCTCTATTGAAAATATCCAATTTACTCGCTCACAAATAGTCTAAATAAATATTTCTAACAAACTGTAACACAGCTTATAAATCATTCTGAACATCTAAATAAGATCGATAAAAAACAGAGTAGCTCGACATCACATTCAGTTTCAAATTACATCCTGTATAAAAATCAGAGAAGACTCCACTCCAATTTCAAAGATCTTTTCTTCCCCATCTCCGAAAGTATTCCTCTTAACAACGTCTCAATCTGTCTCAATACTTTCATTAAGCTGGAAAAAATAACAAACTATTCTACAGACACCCCAGCTAAGTTTAGCTACCATGAGAAGTCCCTTTACTCGGAGAGCTGTACCGATAAAAAACGAGGAGGCTCCCGATAAACCGGCATGGTGCTTAGAAACAATGGCCGAACTAACGTCCGTGTTCGTTACAGATACACTCGACAGGGGTTTATTAAAGCCTGGCAACTGGATACCAATTTTCCTGACGGTGGTGGTGTGCGGAACGTTCGCCTGCGGCGTGATTGCCGTCTTCATTATCTATCGTTTCATCGTGGAGGACGTTCTCGACGGGAATCCGGCTTTAACGATCATCCTGATACTGGCGAACGTGTTCACGTTGCAAACGGTGCTTCCGTTTTGCATGAACGACGAGTATCTGGGCGCCGAGACGCTCAACGCCCCGAAGATCCTCGTCACGACGCTGGCGTTCGGCCTGGACTTCTCCGTGATGCTCTCCAGAGCCCTCTTCCTGGCGTTCTCCAAGGGCGGTGTGTTCGTTCACATCAACGGCTATCTTCAGGGGCTGATGGGGTTCTTCATGTTCGCCGTACAGCTTGCCATGTCGATCATGTTCTTTATACTAAGCGGCCAGGACTCCGCCGTCGTCGCCAGGAGTCTCATCTTCATCTGTCTGCTTGGTACATCTTTTGGTATCGATTAAATATGCTTTTATGAGACTTCTTGGGACTTTTGATCCGACGTGACTATATAATAAGCGCAATGAAGCAGATATATGTCGCCAGCTTAGAATTTAAGAAGAAGCCCGATGAACACTTTCGGTAGAACAATCTTAAATTACTGTAGTCCCTTGCCCACGTATCTCACCATCTAATAAGAAGACGCCCAATAGACACTTTTAATAGAACAATCGGAAATTGCTGCAGTCGCTTGTCCTACCTCATCATGCGATAGTTACCATCTAATTGGAAGCAGCCCAATTAACACTTTCAGTGGACCAATACCAAATTACTGCAGTCACTTGTCCACGTGTTTCACCATGTAACAAGAAGCATCCTAATGAACACTTTCAGTAGAACAATCTCGAATTACCATAGTCGCTTGTCCACATTTCTCACCATCTAATAATTACCAGCCAACTGAAAGCAGCCCGATAAACGCTTTCGGTAGAACAATCTTAAATTACCGTAGCCACTTGTCCTCGTCAAGAAAAACAAACGTAAGCTCCCAATAAAACCCCCGTAGACGCTTACGTCCAGCCCTAAATCCCCCAGGTGTCCTCAATAAGAACACGCAATAAAAACAATTCCAGGTTACGATATATTTTTACTGGGGACGCTGTTCGTGGTGTGCTTCTTCATCGCCCAGCTGCCTCGCAATTATCGCGAGGGAAAGTGTTTCTTCGGCACCTCCATCGGTCTGCTGATCACCTGGGCCATCTGGTTGACCTGCTTCATCCTGGTCGAGCCAGAGTGTCGCGACACCGTCGTCTGTTTCGGCATCATCGGGACAGGTTACCTGATCATCATCGGTATACTGGTACCCAGGACTTACTTCATGATCACACACTTGGCCAGAGGGAAGGAGCTGAGTCAGAGGTTCGGCTCCACCGATCTGGGCCCCGACCCGAGGATCAACACGATCGCCAGACAGGTCAGGCTACTGTTAGGACATCCAAACTGAGCTCTTCGGGGTCACTTCTTGCGTTTTTAGATCAGACGAGATTGATAATATTTTGGATTTGACAGATTTATATCTTAAAATCCTTTTTCTTGGTCTTCTGCGCTTTCAGCATGGAATCGAGAGAACTGATTTTGTAAATTAATTATGCAGGGT
This sequence comes from Macropis europaea, assembly GCA_916610135.2. Lineage (NCBI taxonomy): Eukaryota > Metazoa > Arthropoda > Insecta > Hymenoptera > Melittidae > Macropis > Macropis europaea. The sequence continues at coordinate 2,534,546 of OU744346.1, forward strand.
GCTCACTCCAACGTTCCGTACGATATTTCTGCCATTTGTAATGCAATGAAAAATTGTTAATAAGCAAAATTTATCTGCGTTGAGTGGGCTAGATATAACAATAATAAACAGTATTATTAAAGGTTGTTTTAAGAAAGAGAAGTGACGTTGAAAAGTCTAATTTCAGTGTGCCTGCAATAGTGCTCTATCAGCGTCCTTTAGGATTATTTATTTCTGTGTGTATATTATTTTATAATTTTTGTTGTGTTTCTGCTGTCCTTAGTATTGTTCTTGTAAAGTATCCCTGTGTGTTTCTACCATTCTCCGTTTGTTTTTTGTAAAAATATATTTTTATACCAGTTGGAATATTTTGTGTCTTTTATTTTGAATAAAATCTCCCTATATTTCTTGCACCCGTCGTTTTATTTATTTACTGTAGATCATTTATGTGTTCATGTGTTGGCACCACTCTATTAGCAATAATAATTTTGCGTATTTGATCAATATACAGCGACAACCACTGAATCTTCCTGATATAAACTGCAAACTTACAATCTTCTTAACAACTTTTCAGCAGACTCAGCTGGTTGACCCTACCGTTGCTCCAATGTGCACAATTATTAGGTTGAGTCATAAATAACTTCCAATTTGTCTTCTTGAATCAAGTTATGATTTATTACAGCACGATTATTGTTGCTTCCGCAGCATATCTAAGGTTCAGGGGTGCTAATTTCTAATACCAAGCAAAGAACAGCAACCCGACGAACTGTTTCATTTTTTAAGAAGAAAAAATCTGTCACGCGTCGGAAATTATTTACGACTCGCTCCATCATTTAGAAAATCGATAGAAATTGCGTAGAATTCGGGAGATTGGCATAAAGTGTGGTTTTATGTACGCAGACACGTCCGTTTTACGATTACGTGCATCCCGTCGGAGGAAGTGCGACGAATTTGCAGGTGACAACCTCGTACCCGAACTACTACGGTAGCTCGAGCCCCAATCGAAAGTATTTCGATCAGTGCAGAAGCCCTGATTCGAGGAGGATCCCCGGATACAATAATTACGGATTCCATACGGAAATGCGAGAAGTGAATAACTCTTACACGATACCGCAAGTCTGCGTCGAGGACACGGACGTGAGACTTTTCTTCCGAATTTTTTCAGACGTGCTGGTCCTTTTTGTCGTAGCTTAGTTCCGACACTGTGCGGTTGCTTCTGACGAGAGTACCGAAGAGCAGAATTGTTTAAAATTGTATCGATACACCTGTTCACGTAATTTGGTTCATATTCATTCAACACTTTGACTCCCATGTCGCTCATGCATGAGCGACACTTGGACTTAATCATTATTTATTTGATTATTAACCCTTTGAGGCCGGAAAGTTTGGGGAAAAATCGTGCACCATGTGCTGAAACTTTCTGTGGTGAAACACGCGTTTAATTTAATAATTGCTTGTGATTATATATTTGGTGTCGATTGCTCAGTTGTTTTAGGCCTTTGAAATTGCAAAATATGTAACGAGACATATATATTTTAATGAAATAAGCAAAGATGATAATTCTTCTAAATACATAGGTTGAAAGCGTACGGTAAACGCGAGTGCCCAGGCCAGTGCGGTGACTCGTAGCACACGGTGAACGATCTTTTTGCACGCATATATGCGTCCGTCGTCCGCAAAGGGTTAAACGTATCTGATAAGGTGCTAAAACTATGGAACGTTACTCATATTATTGATTACAAGGAGTAGAATTTGTGGGTTTATTTATTTTGCATGAAAACTTAGAAAGTTTGTCATTTTCAGGTAACACAGCGTGGCAGTCAAAGTGTTAAGAATGAAGCGCTGGCACGTGGTTCTGCAATATCTTTTGATCCCACAGTATTAATCAAATATTATTTTCCTGATTGTGTGCACTGTTAGTATATCAAAGAAATTCTTACGTTTTTCACGAATTTTTACACCGACACGCTTAGATAGGAACGTAGAATCTGTAATACTCGTATATGAATGGTTCAACAGAGACAGAGTACCCAAAAGCATTTTCATTGGAAAAATTCAAGTTGTTAAGCTGTTAAATTCAATAATTTCACTTCTTCGATTTTCAAAAAATTCATTCAGGGGTATATCCTCAGAGGTTCAAGGTGCTGGAAAATGAATTAAACCAAGCATGATCAAATTCATCATTTTCTGAGGTGAAAGGCCCCTTAACTACGGCAACGCCGTTGCTTACTGGATCGCCCGACAGATGTCCCGTTTCTGATGAACCAACTCGATAGAACGTTTCAGAATAAATCGTAGCAAAATAGAAAATGTAGTTAACACTGTTTGAGACTTCCTGGTGCAAGTCGCGTATAAAAGAAAAATACTCCCAACGCTTCGCCTCATTGCAGTAAGCTTCATCAGGGGTCTGAGGACGCCCCAATGCATAGATACTTGGGAATATTTTTCTCCTAGACCCTGCTTACACCCGGTAGCCTCAAACAGTCTTAACACTTTGAGTACCACGTCATTCGCATCTCAGTAACACATAGATACAATCATTATTTGATCATGTGCAGCATTAATAAACGTACCTGACAAGGTTTGATAGAAGCAGTACAAAACGATGATAGTTACTCATATTATTGATCGAGAAGGGTAGAATTCATGGTTATATTCATATTTTACAAAAATTTAGAAAGCTTCACCTTCAGCCATTAACTGCATTGTGGTACTCTAACTCTTGTAAGTGTTAACTGCAAGGGTGGTGATCACGATGAGATACTTCATGAGATTTTCCTCTCGCGAGACAAAAATCTCAGTAACAACTAAATGTATATACATATATTCGGAAATGAAGCCTCGTACGAAAAAATGTCACTCTACATTTTTGACTTAATCTTTCATGTCGATTCACCCCCTTTCCGGTTGCGCCGCCGGATCAGAAGCACCCTGTATATACATGTAAAGTTTAATGAGATTTCTGACTCACGAGAGTTAAATCTCGTAAAACATCTGATCGTGGATCTCCACCTTGACAACCCGGGTCGTGAAAGAAACCCTGAAAACAAAAAACAAAAACTAGTTTGCCAGCTTATCATAAGAATTGAAGGAGCTACGTTTGCAGTCAAGGACGAGCCCCCCGGAGAGGAGCAACGCGACTTCGGTGTACGCGCGTCCGAGGTGTCAACGAAAGAAGAGGCACGAAGCAGACGAGAAAGAGTGCATCGAGACCGACGTGTACGTCGAGACGGGCCCCGGGTCCGTTCGTAGGGCCCACGACGAAATCTATCCGAGCAGATGCGCGAGCCCCAGGCTGACGCAGACGGAGGCGACGATCCGCGAGGAGATCGAAGTGGATGCGACCAGAATAACCCGATTCTGAGATTCTAATCTCGCCAGAAGCTCGTATTGTAGTCACGTAACCCATAGACAGAGAGAGACAGACTCGATTGTGCCCGAACAATGAAATAAATCGTTTCGTTTGAGAAATCGACCGAGGATCTCTCTGACACATCAAAAATCAATCTTCCTTCCCTTCATCGTTTCGCCGGATATACCCGAAGATATCGTCCACCGTCGATCCGGCTCCGTTGTTTTATGGATCGAGCTTTCAATCGTGCAACAGAGAGGCGATACAGAGGATTTTAGAGAATGGGTTTAAGACTGTCAGACGGTGTACGGTTGTTAACGCTTTGTCTGCCACGCGGATGAGACACGTAAAGGGTGACAATGGGATATTATCGATAAAATGCTGTTAGATAATACCGAGGTATTATAGGGATCACGCTTTTCAGAGTACTTTAATTTTTTGTACGTGAAGATGTTAAAGTGATTTCATGGTCTTCACCTTCACTTGAATGGAACTGCATATTTTTTAATATGAGTAACCTTGATTGAGTTTGAGTGACTAGGATCATTCAATTCGTCTATACCGTCGTATATTACAAAATATGCAGCCCATTTAAACAACGGTGATGATTTTGAGATGTCCTTGACATCTTCACGTACAAAAAAATTAAATAACTCTGAGAAGCATGCCTCCTAAACTATTTTAATATGAACTAATTCAGAACTCATATATAGGTCCATCGAGCTAAAAGGGGTACAACTGAAATCTATAGGACATAAATATAGATTGGAATAGAGACTTAATTATATCTGAAGCATTCTCGATGATACTGTTATAGATTCATAACGTCAAAAGCGTTTGACAGACGTTCGAGGGGAAGTTCAGTCAGGAAAACGGAAACTCTGACGGTCATTCGATTTCCTGCGCGCAAAATTTCCGATACACACTCTGTCCGCCATTATCGTTCCAATTAAAGTGCAAAACGAGGCGACAAGAGAGTCCGCGTCTCTTTTTGCGAGGGAAGAACTCTCTCTCGCGGATGGAGAAGCAATTTCGCGTGTTCCCTTCCGAAATTGCATTATGGCCGATCGTAATTCCGCAATCAGGGCACAGGTGTATGTTCCGGCGGAATATCGATGACAGGGTGGTAACCGGAAACCACCCAGACTTTGCGGAAGTACGAAGCCACCCCCGTGTGTTCAATATCCGTAACCAACTAAAAACTTAGCCGATACTAAATGAATTCGCGCGAACTTCCCGAAGTATTATGTTACGCGGAATTAGAACTTACAGGGGAAAGGACGTTCTACCGAAACGCTGCAAAGTTTGCTCTGGGGTGAAAGTGTTTCAGGAATTTAAAGTTCTTCAAAAGTTGATCGTTGTGAGTTTTATGTTTTATGCAATTCTGACTTGGTATAATTATAATTTTTGTAGGTGTAATTCTGAGTTAACTTAACTCAACTACAATTTTTATAGATTATATTACTCTAGCGCGATGTAATTGCAATTCTAAGTTATCTTAAGCTGAGCAAAATTGTTAGAAATTACACTATTCGTATATGTTAATTTAACTGAAAATTTAAACCACCCTAAAATCTGATTTAATTTAACCTCACTATGATTTTTATATGCCATACAATCTTATAACAGAATAATTATAATTCTAAGTCAACCTAGCTTGACTACAGTATTTATGTTAGATGACTCCAACTGAATAATGATTTTTAAACATTATACTGTTTGTTACATTATAATATTACCCGGGCCCAATAGCTTGGATTATTAAACATCTGTAGATAATAGAAAAAATAATATTTAGGCGGTTTTAAAATTATACATTGATATGATAGAGGTAGTTCCAATATATCATAAATCCTATAAGAAATGTTTAAAGCAAGTAAAAAGCATTTCAAGTAATACTTTTAATAATATTCAAGAATTCAATTCACTATAGTCCCCTTACCATTCTGCGTCAACAGAATAACTCTCAAACTATTTAACAATATTTTTCGAACATTTCTTTACAGATTTTAAAAGACACCCTGTACATTATATTCACAAAAGAACCAACATTCCCAATAATTCTCCATAAAATTCTAAACACCTAAAAACGACAAAAAATCGACAACATCATGCAAGCTCAAATTTCCATTTGCAAAAGAGGAACAAAAATGAGACAAAGACCCCACTTAAATTCGAGAAACCTAATTCTCTCTGGCTATCTAAAAATTAAAAATTACATCGATTTTTGTATCTAACATAAATTACCAAACACTTTCACGCTGAGAAACATTCCGAACGCATAAATCGCCTTGAAGAATCGCGAAAAAATCGTTCAAGGACTCTCTCCTGCGGTCCTCGGACGTTTTAGTTCCACGCCATGTGGCCAGCCTGGAAAAATAAGGAAAACAGGGACGTCTGGCGGGCCACGATAAGCACGGTGGAATCGACGATAAATCGAAAAGTGCATCGGATCGTGAAAGGGCCCCTGCGTACCAGGGTGGCCGGCTCGGTGTTCTGAAAAAGCTTCTGCGCAAGGACGAAGCTTCGACCGCTATAAAAGCTCGATCGGAACCGCTACGCTTTCCAGTCACGTACAAAGCCCTGTTTCTCGGTTTCACAGGAAATTTCGAGCCGTCCGGTTGGCAACCCGCAAGAATCCGAACCTACTGAACGCGCGATGGGAAAGCTCGGGGTCGGGTCGCCGCGATCGAGAGCATGTCCTTGAAAGCTTCGGGGGCTGAGAATCGCGTGCTTCACGGCTGCTCCTCGTTAGGAATTCGTCTCGACGCGTTGGAGAACGATGTTCGAAAATGCGAGGAATTCACGGGCGGCCGTCGTCACCCTGGTCTACCTGAGCCTCTTCCTGGACAACGTCCTCCTCACGGTTGTCGGTAAATAAACGGGAAATCGGCTGCTCGGATCTCCGACGTGTCACGTACGCGTGACGCAGCGATTCTCACGGGAGACGTCCCTGGATTGACGCGCGTTCATTTGAATGCAATTTTGATACGATGTATCATTCGAAAAAATATTCGATACGTGTTTTTTTTTAAATGGAAACACCCATGATGAAGGGGTGAAAACAGGGCTCAAAGAGACCTTTTGTCGAATATCTCAGAAACTGTTAGGTGTAGATGACAGATTCAAAATGTAAATTGTGTCTTTTTAAACGATTTGATCAGTGATTATTAGACTGCGAATGTTTATGCGAATATACATACAGAACGGGCGAAAAGTTTGGAACGACTTGCTGATTTCTGCAAAAATCGAATATCCTAATAAATTTTATACTGCTTCATTAAATATAAAAGTTGAAATTACATCAAAAGGATTGATTTTTAGGAAGTATGTTGATTAGACAGTTTCTACGCCTCTTAGTGAGAACTATAAGGCTCTGAAGTCTTAGACATTTTTTTATCACCCTATATAAACTTCAATACTTGCTGTTTTAATATACTTGGAGAAATAGAACTTTGTCAAAATTATATTCTGTGCTTTAACCGTTTGAGTGCGGGCTACTTGGAAACGAGGCGAACGCTGCGTGCGGCCGAGCTGCGATAGTACGTAGTGAGCCAATGCACTGAACGCCTATGGGCGTCGACAGTACACCGTGTGCCGCTTTCTCAAGCGCCGATAGCAAAGGGTTAAATATTATACAACATAATTTTTATTTCGCTTGCTTTATCAATTTGAATTCTTCAGATATTTGAACGTGTCATATTGCATATACACAGTCTAGTGATTATTACAGTTCTTATAAGGAAACTAATTATAAATTAATTCTAATTTCTCCAGAAAATCCAGGTGACCGCAATTCGACGAATTTTCACCTCAGACGGGAATTCAGGGGAGGATGTTCATTTTTCGCGGGGTTTTCATTGTTTCAGTGCCGATTATTCCCGATTACCTTTGCACTCTCGATGGAAATTCGACGGCAAACACCGAGGATGATGAGAACGGTCGAGTGGGACTGTTGCTAAGCTCGAAAGCGCTGGTGCAATTAATATTAAACCCGGCTGTGGGCACTCTTACCGGTACTCTCGGCTATACTAAGCCGTTGTTCCTTGGAAATATAAGTCTTCTGCTGGCCGCGATGCGTAAGCTTGTTTTTCTTCCGCGGGACATTTCAATCCTTTGTGCTTCGACCATCACTCGAGGTGTCCATTAAAGGATTATTAATTGCTGCAAGCTTCGTCAAGTCTATCTACCGTTCAGACTATCCATCTTCATCGTTCTAAATGTTTTCAATTTTGTTCTCGTCTCACGACTTTTTGGTGATTTCAGTGAAACTTCGGTGAAATTAATTAATGAAAACCGAATGCCATTTTGGTGATCAGTTTGATCGAGCACTCAGTTGGACCCTTTCATACATTTTACACATGATCAAAAGACACATTATGCTTAGCAGAATTACCAAAAAATGTAACATGCTCCGTGGAGGGCGATTTTTAAACTGAACAGCGACAGCAAATCTTCGAAAATTTTAAATTAGTAAAAACAATTTATAAAATATGTCGATTTGAACAATTTCAAAATAATAGTTAAGAACATTCTAAAATCCATTGAATTCTCTTCAGAAAACGTGATCCAAAATGAAATTCGTACGGATTTTATACAGTTTCGCAGTTTCCTCTGGTCGTAGCAATGGTAGCCGAAGTACGAAGGATAAAATGGCGAACGAGGATGGTCATTCGGATATCCAATAATCGTTACAGTGTTCGCATTTGGACAAACGTACGAAGTTCTCTTCCTGGCACGGAGTATCCAGGGCATATCCTCGGCGTGCATAGGTGTTTCCGGTATGTCCTTGGTCGCCTCTCAGTACCCGGAAGAGGACAAGAGGTCGAAGGTCATGGGTTTCGTCCTGGGCAGCATCGCGCTCGGCGTCCTCGTCGGATATCCGATTGGCTCGGTGCTTTACGACCTCGAAGGGAAAATGGCGCCATTCTTATTGGTCTCCTGTTTCATCGTCATCGCCATATGTGGGTATCCGCCTTTTCTCTGACCCAACCGTAACCGCTTAAGGACATAACCCGAGCTATCTCGGATTTGATGTAACGTGGAATTTCCTTGAAACTCGAAAATACTCGGATGAGGGATTTTTGAATTTCTGAGGGGTGTTTTTTACTAAATTTTGGACTCTTTCGTAATTGTAATCGTGATTTATAATTAGGCACATTGAAGTGTTACTAAATCAGCAATAAAAAAGTCGGTCTGCAAAGGGTTAAAGAAACTGACAGTTCAATTAACCCGTCTGTTTTAAGGTCTTCAAGTTCTAACGTTGGACATCGAGACGAAAGTCGAGGTAAAAATATGATACAAGATGATTGTGAACGGTCTGAATATGATGAATCATCGTCTGCGTTTTCTATTTTCAGTGTAGCGAACAAGCAACCTCCTGGACCCACTTGTTGTCCGATCCACATATTCTTATCATTTTCGGGGCGATTTGGTGTTCCACCTCACCGATGGCCATTTTGGAACCTTGCTTGCCGATCTGGTTGAGGACCTACATAAAACCCAAGGTTTCAGCTTGATTGAACGTTGACTTGTTTGACGCGTGCCCGAAGATCGAAATGTTCGAAGTGTACTTGAAGGTGCAATTTCAGAAATGGCAGCTTGGAACGGTGTTCATCCCGGACAGCGTTGGGTACCTGGTCGGGACCAATTTCTTCGGCATGATAGCTTATCGTTACGGACGCAGCAAGGTCGCTGTCGTCGCCATGTTCGTCGTTGGTATAAGTGCCATTTTAATTCCATCAGCGAGCACCATGTCTCAGCTGATAATACCTCACCTGGGAATGGGTCTGGGTATCGGCGTTGCGGACGCAGCTTTGGTACCGCTGCTGGCCAGCCTGGTGGACCGTAATGGCAATTATGGTCCTGTTTACTCGATTCAACAAGTGGCTGTCAGCTTGGCTTATTCCCTTGGTAAATCATTTTCTATGGAAGCTGACGCTTCGTGGGCCTTCCTCCACATAACTTTAAATTTTTAGAAAATAGAGCATGAGAGTTCTAGCGTCACTGTATCTCTGCTAATTTTTAAACAAATTTTATAATATTAATTTTAAAGTTGTGTCTCTTTTGATAATTTGAAAGCAGCTTCTTGAAATTTTCTAGTATCGTAGAGACACTCAGATTAGGCTGCTCGAGGTCGCATCGTGGTCTGCAATACAACAATATTCACTAAATATATAGTGTGATTAGATAACTCGAATTTTAATGGTTTCAAGTTATCCACAATAGAAAATTGTTTAAGTAGCAAGCTTTTAAATGCTAGATATGGATGAATAAAAGACGATTCTAAAGACCTAGTTACCCAGTTACAGCACTGGACCAACGATATACTTTTTAAAAATACTTTCCATTCTAATATATGAATGGAAATCTGTATGCAAATGTTTTCACACATTTTTTATGTATAATATATTTTCTGCATATTATATGACTAGAAATTTAGACACATATTTTCCATTCGTAACATACAAATAAAATACACGAAAAATCGTATTAAAAGTGAAAGAGTGGCCGTGAGTGGGGACACGACCTCGAACAGCCGAGTCTGGAGCTCTGCGCTATAGCTATCGGAGTAGCAGCATCCATTGAAAAGCCTGACGAGGGATTCACATTAATAATCTCGTTCCGATCGATCAAACTAAGAAAAATATTTCCCGAAGGACCGATCGTGGGCGGAGAAATGGTGAAGGCGATCGGATTTCAATGGGTCATGCGAATCGTCGGCTTGACGAACGTCGCTTACTGTCCTCTGCTGATATACCTCACGCTGGAAAGGAGGAAATTATTGACGCAGGACGATGAAAAGAAGGATTACGAGACCTTTCAGAAATCGATGACGAAGTACGAGAGATTCCGCGACTCCGACGACGATCTCTGAGCCCCCGGATTCACGAAGCAAATTCGATTTTCCGGTATTCGTGCAAATCCACGGATCAAGTATTTTTTGTAAAATTCTACCGTGAAAGAATCCTGATAGCCAGAAGAAAAATGGGAAGCAAGATAAATTCGAACCGAGTACGTAGGAATTTCTTCTAAGTTTAGACTTAAGGCTCGTCTATAAATAAATGTTCACTATTGATGTCTTCGATGGGTTTAATAATTTAATAAACGTACAGGGTGAGTCGAGAAACTTGGACAACTCGTATGAATTGTCTGTAATTGTATATCGAATTTAATACGCCATAAATTATAACAAACTTAACAACAGTAAGATATTAACAGATATAACAAATATAATGCTAAAGTGATCGAAAAAACTGCTGATTTGAAACTGAAAATTGTACAAAGTAATAGTATCGACCATTTTGTAACTGAATTATTTTTCTAAGTTGCAAAAATTCATCCACAGAATACGCTTAACACTTTGACGGCTGCTGTCACTTACGCGTGACTGTAATCATTCGCACAACAACCATGTACAATGAATAAATATTTCAAGTACCAATAATGTGGGAATTGTAGAATATTCAGTACAAAGACAATAATGTAAAATACTTGCAATTACTTGCGTTAAAATTCTTGCACAAATGTACAAAAATAATCTATGTTTGCAAAATATTATCGATCGTCAAGCTATTAAGGAAAAGAGTAATTTCTATGGAAATTATTATAACGTTATTGTATCGTATAACAATTTTCTGTACCATTTTTTTAATGTATTACTGAAAAACGATACAAGGTGTAACAGCTGTACGATTCACCCTGTGTGTTCGTTAATTTTGCACTGAAAAAAGGAATTAGTTTTTTAACGTCCATGTAATCGAGCTCCACGAATAGCCTGTTTTAAATTCATACCTCGAGAACGCTGAGAAACGAGATTAGCGACATCATTGTACTCCCACTTAACTATACCATGGAGAGGAACCGGTAACATCGTAAGTTATAACGAAGTATATTACCATCTCCCGAATTACTAAGTAATGTCCCGAGGCTGTTACACGAGCTACGACAACATCCCAGACAGTTTCCTCGAAGGGAAATCGAAAGGTTCCGTGGAAAACTTTGATATTCCAAAGTGGACTGCGGATTTTTATGCGATTTGACATACTCAAATACCTGAGAAGGGCATGTAAAAATTTAATTTTCAACCCTTTTTGAGCCCTCAAAATTTTGAGAAATAGCGTGTACCGTGTGCTGAAATGTTCCGGAGTACAATACGTGTTAAATTGAACATTCCATTACAACAATTTGTACGTAGTCGATTATTCGCTTGTCTCAGTGTTTTAAAATTGTAAAATATGCAACGAAACATATATATTTTAATCAAATCTGCTGTGGCGATAATTCATCCGAATACGTGGGTTTATAGGGTACGATAAACAGCTGTGCATGAACCAGTACGGTGGCCCGTAGCACACGACGCACGATTTTTTGGAACGCGTATATGCGTCCATCGTCCTCAAAGGATTAAGCCTTATTAGAACAAAATACAATTTTCTCAAAATTTCATTTCTGTAACAGCAATAAGATAAAACATATTGAATTTTATACATCTGGATTTGCATAAACATCCGCAGTCTGTTTCAAAGTTAGTCAAGTCTTTTATTCACGATCTTCCAAAGTTTGAATAATAATTCGAGTGTCTGTATAATCATGGACCAATCATGTGTTAATAAATGACAATAACCTCAGGTATCCCGTTGTTACTCCCAATACTTAATTACTGGATTGCGAATTAATTGATCAAAACAGGATGTTACAGGACACAGCAAGAAAATGTGGTTCGTGATTGGTTACACAATTCATTAGAACGACATATTTTTTTCTTTAAAATAGGTTATTAGAATATTGTTTTATAGTTGTTTGTTGGTTATTTAATAAAAATTGTACAGAACCAAATGTGGTTTATAGGACTGTAAACGCGTTACTTTTGATAATTTCTAAAGTTCTACAGGAAAGTTAATTATAATTAGATCGTGAACTTTTACGCGCATGTACATTTTTAGACTTCAATATTTTTAATTTCCATCTAGTTGTTGAAACGTAAATACGGCAGAACTTCACTTTGCGGTTTAAATGTTTAAAAGTACATGTTTCGATATTGACTATTTTTAGACTATAAAACGTCTTCTTCAGGTAGTGTTCACTCATATTAACATATCCGAGTCTATTTATAACTTTCATTCCCTAGAATACTTTTAATTATTTTGCTTGATTACGAGTCGTTTTCTGATACCAAAAAGCAGCATAAAAATTGTCAAATGTTATAATAAAGACTCGTTGACCTGAAATGTGATAAAAAGAGGCACAGTGAAAACACACTGTCGTTGAAATAATTATGAAGCGTGGCATAGTTCGCAAATACTTGACGCGGCTACACGGTGCAATGACAAAGTTTAATTGCGGTTTAATCACGATGAAGGAGGCCTCCACGTAGAAGCGAAAAGCTGCGTTGTAAACGTTCAGTTAAACAAAGTTCTAAATAAATTCAGAATTTACCCGAAGCAGCCCACTTGCAGAGATTATTTTCCGTCGTCACGGTACGGAGCTTTCGTCCGTGAAAACTTTTTTTTATTTCCACGCGAGGAAAACAGCTTTCCCCGGCGCTGGAGGATCATTTCCACGCAGCCGGAAAACCGCATCGCGAAATTGTACATGGTTAAACGTGGTTCAGCCGCAGAATAAACGAAAAGTGTGCTTGACGCGGCACGGTCAAACGGCTAATTATCCCTTAAATTACTCACAACCGAATTACCCGTGTAATTACACCGACGTGGCGGTAATGCGAGTGCGTTGACGTTTAACAACGATCGAGAAGCGTGACACGGACACGAATTATTGTCCTTCGAGTGGTTTCGTGGTCTTCAAAAATAATACGCTACATAAATTATTTAAACGATGATAATACAGTTTCCCCTTTGAGTGGAACGAAAGAAGATGTACGTACATTGGATGTTTTAGTCTGATCAATGATTTTTGTGGAGAGTTGAAATACCAGACGATTCGAATTTGATTAAAATTGAAATTCAATAAGTTTCATGTTCAATTCGAATTCAGTCGGAGATTCGATTCAGATTTCATTCAGATTCCATTCAGATTCCATTCTGATTTCATTCTGATTGAATTTCGATTCGATCCCAATACGGTTCAGATTCAATTTAAATTCAGTACTGATTCAATTCTGACTCAAATCCGATTCCATTCTGTTTTAATTAAAATCCAATTAAGAAGGAAATTACAAATAAGGAAGTTACAGTTCAATAGCTGGTACTTTTCATGATCATCTCAACGTCGAACATTATGTTCTCCTTGACCAAAATCACTCAAATCTCTTTAGCTATCTCTAAGACATTAAAATACAATAAATGATATCGTTCACGATCAACACAAGGTCACAAGTCACCCCTTACTTTTCCCAAACCTCTTGAACTTCTCTTACCTCCTTTAACTCAATATTTTCAACGCATACGGGAACAGATTTCTAATTTTATGCATTTAAAAATAAAACTGGAACAATCTACGTAGATCCAAGTATAACATTACCTAACGGACGCGCAATTAACGACGTTATTAGAATCGCGTTATCGAAGATTCCGAAATACTGTCGTTGTTCCATGTCAGGAGGCTCTTAATGTCAAGGGGTCATCGAAAATGGGTTTATAATGGCGGAAAAAAAAATTACGGAAAGCAACATCGTGACGTCAGAGCGTGGAGCGATCGCGTTATCGAGGCAATCGATGCGCCCCGATAATTTTGTTGTTTCGTGCCGTCGAATGTTAAGAGCGGCCTTTCAATTCGAAAATGAGGCAGAGTCATAATTACCGTCGCCGTGAACGGAAATTCTCGATATTAATTTCGCTTTCACGTGTCAGCGAGAGGGGGCGGAAAATGTTTGTCGCTAATTGGCATGAATTGAACAGTTTGAAAAGCAATGGGGAAAAATGTACAATCGGAATGGAATCATTCATTTATGCGTAATTTGATTGTCTCGCGTGACGCACATCGAAAAGCAATCATCGGTTTAAAAATGAAAAAACAAACGCAGTGACATTCCGTAAATAACGCGTTATTTCGAAATATCAACGCAGAATAATCCCACGCGCTGAAATATTGTATTAATAATTCGAGATACGGTGGAGATCGTTCAATAATAGAGAAAATAAATTCGGAATTTCGCATAGGGAGAAACACCCTGAATTTGCATGGAAATTGTTTCCGCCCACATTGGAAACACCCTTTGTATCTCGATATTTTTGATATTCGAAATTTCACCTATTTTTTTTGTCACCTTCCCATGGAGTATTTTTATTCTTTCCCGAGAAAAATTTATTTTGCAGAGTGCGATACTCGATTCATGTCACTTCGTATCTCGATATTTTTCACATTCGAAATTTCAATCATTTCTTTATCACCTTCACAGGAAGTATTTATATTTTTTCTCTTTGCGGGAAAAATTTATTTTGTACCGCATTTTGTATGTCGATGTTTCTCATATCTTTTATCACCGTTCCATGAAGGATTCCTATTTATTTCATTCTGAAAGAAAATTCTTCTGCCGAGTGAGTACAACACTCGAGATAGATAGAGTAAGATAGAGCAGCAGAGCAACAGAGGAAGAAAACTTCTGTGACGCTAAACAGAGGGTAACACAGCATCAGGGGTTGCCACCCTGGGATCAGTTTTCCCCGTGTTATGAGTAGATGTATTAATTGGCGCGTGATCGACACAAAATGTAACCTTGTCGGTGCACCCTGGGAGGCCATGAGGGAAAATCCCTTTGACGTAAGAAAATCTTACGACACTCGATTTCTCTTTTGTTAGGCTGGCGACTGTCTGAGATACAGGGAGATGCCTGGAGGAACTGTCTCCTCAATTGTCTGACAAATATGATATCAATTACAGACAAAGTAATAAGAAATCTGATCAGCGGAAAATTTTCAAAAGAAAATCTTAGGGCTCTCGATAAACTTCCCATGAACCCTGCAGAGACATGATCTTAAAAGGAATCAGATGTTTTGGACTCTATCGTAATACAATTACTATCGAACAATTATACTATTTCTGACGTAAATTAATGCGTTACAGCCCTGTCGAAATTGTGAGTTACGTAGACGAAAAGACCATTTAAATTATGGTAGACTGGTTTTATTGAATCGTTAACACTGACGGCCGTAAATATTTCACGGAAACTTCTTCCTTCAGCTATTTTTTTAAGGCTTCGGTTAAATAACAAAGCACTCTGTTTCCCTTTTTATGTCGATTAGTTCACAATCTGAATGTTACAAGTATTTGGTTATTTATTTTTTCTCAGCGATAAATGTGCAACTTTATTTATTACCCAATAATAACATATTATTTAAATACATTAAATCAGGTACATGCGAGAGCGGCCATCAAAGTGTTAGCACGTTCCGTGCGCAGTGGAAAATCCTGCCATTGGTCAGACACGCGAAAATAGCCCTCCACTGCTCTATAAGATTATATATAAAAACAGTTATTATATACTATCATGGTAGCATAAATGTTGCCGAGAATTTCACACAGGTTGATAGTCGGCTCATCAGGGTCATCCTTCGGTAACTGAACACACTTAAACATAACAAAAACGAATTTTCATGTTGAATGTCCTGTCATTCTGAGAATTAGTACAAAAGTAAAAAGTGATCGACACGATGGAATAGAGAAAAATAAAACAGAAATCATTTATCAAATTTAAACAAAGAGAAATAACTTCGAGGGGTCAAGTGTACAATAGTTGGTCACATGATTTGTCCATAAACTCAGCTGCTCAATGTCAGATATCGAATTCAGTGCTTCGCCACGCCTGTTCCAAATAACTTATACGCCATTTCCAAAAGCAGTCGGTCCTGTTTACCAACCCAACTCCGCCTAGGAGACGCTCGGCGTCGGTGGGGTAGGTTCAGCCTTATTTTCGAACGGGATTAGAGCCGTGCAAACATCGATTTTCTATTTATGGAGCATAATTTAAGCAAGCGTTACTGTCAGGATTACGGCGACATTAACGTGATCCCACCGGTGGGATTTAATATTCTTACGGTTATGGTCGGCTCGTTCCGCGGGCCGGGGAGGGGGTTTAATTGCGAAGATTAAGCTTTGCATGCGATTCGTTCGTGCGAGCCTTTAAGCTCGTTCGAGAAACGAGTGTAAAATATTAACGGACGTTCACGATCTCGATACTCCGCGGAATTGCCATCGGGAGACCGAGCCGTGCTCGTGATTCCGCAGGAAATCGGTTTCCCTCGCTTCCGGCGAGGCGGAAAAGATCACTCGTAATCGACACGGATGAACACTTTCAAAACGTGAAACCTGAGAGTCCATTCGCTTTCGTCCCATGAATATCGAGTTTCAAGGCTGTCTTTCTGCGATCTTCCAGACCTAGACTGTGCGACAGAGTAGAAGCACCGGTCATAGTCATTCCGTCGATCGTACACTATAGTCGACACAGCCACTGTATTCGTCATTTCTTATACGTCTCGCAGCGTGGTGAGTCGTGTGATTCATTTCGAAAAGTGGAACGATGCTGTGGTTCAATTTGCAAAGGCGATCGAATACGCTCTAATTCTGACAATATTTTGGATAAATTTAATAACAGAATGATAGTATAAAGTGTTTCCCAGCGTGGGGCAATTTTGAATATTTTGGGGGTGCTTAGAAAATTATGTTGCATTCGTCACCTTCATCACCGATATAGCAAAGAGGTCATCATTGTTTTTTTATGCTAGCAAGCGTTTTTTTTATTTGACGTACCTATTTAGATTATACTTTTTCGAAACTTGCTTGAGTATTATGCTAGGGGGCCATCAAAATCTTTGAGGCGTTCAGGTGGGGCATGATCCATAAAAGGTTGGCAAATATTGGTATAAAGTAAAACGTGAGCTATGAAATAATTAAACACTTATATCTATGATTCTATGTATTTTTAAAAATTTGCTTGTGTTAACGGTGAGGTGTCCTTGCACCTTCATTAAGAGTTCCAACTATAGTAGCTACATTGTGATACAATGATCTTAATTCTACAAAGGTTATTCGTTTCTGTATTCTCTCGTAGGTAATGATGGGGAAAAATGAGAGCAACTTCTTTAAAAAACCTATGCAATTCAGATTATCGACTCCAATTTTATACTCCAGTGAAATTTTCAGCCCAAAGTCGTTTCAAGATCATGTTATCATCCATGGTTGAACGCGTTTCGATGTCACATTTTTCATGGTGAACAAAAAAATAGGTAATTCCGTTTAAGAAAATGATACTATTAGTATAATCTTGGAAGAGATCACCTTTACAGCTGCAGCATAACTTCCTCCCGAGACATTTTCGTGTGTCTTTAGAAATAACAAAATAATTGAGGGTGGCAGAGTTAGGTGGGACACCTTCTTTACAAATTGCCCCAAACATAATTTAAAATACATTTTTATGTATATTCCTCATAATAAAAATAATCGAAGTGACTTCTTCACCTTTCTGCGATCTGAAACCTCGTTTTCGATGTATCAACAATTAAGGATCTTCTGACTTCCGGGCGCGCTGTTCAAATTTTAGAGGCCCGACTTCCGGGCACACCGTGCAAATCACGTCCCAAGAATCGACGCATGCGAACGTGCCTGAAGTCACATACGAACTCTTGCAAATCATAACGAGAGTGGATTTATTCGACTCCGTACGTGAGGAGATTCGACGAAAAAGCCGCCACGACATCAAATCAGCGGACATTCAGGATTTCGATTAGATCCTAATCCTTACACCGTGGAAGACGTATACAGTGGCTCGGAAAATTTATTAAACGCATACGTTATGTCAACTCTTTTTCATTTAACATTTTTCGGGATATTCTTATCTGAGGAAAGATACATAGTACATTTCAAGTGCGCCTAAAGAATTTGTAATTAGATAGTTGAGCCAGAATTCAGATAGGAAAGTAATTATGCAAGTATTTGAACAATTTCGTGAGCTGCTGTACATACACCCTGAAAGAGTAGAGTGTTATTTGCAACCAATCACTATGATGGCCTCGAGAACTGGTTGCCAGTGTACATCAAGACGTTGAGTGCCACAGTGAAAACAGTCATACCTAATCAGACACGATATAACTGACTATTTTTCATACAAATCGTAAAGAAAAAAAAGATTTGAATATTCAACCGTGCTCTTCCGTTCCTCCATTATTGTTTCAGTATGAAGTTTCTTCAGAATTTTCTGACAATCGATAATTATTTAATTAAATTAAATTAGAGGTGCCAGTCACCGGTGACCCCCACGGCATTCAACGTGTTGATAATGTCTAAAAATTCAGAGCCGCTTTAGAAGATAAAAATTAATAATAAATAATAGTCGGGGGTATATCAATAAATATTAAACGATCATTTTACTATGGTACCAAAGAAATTAAAATATAATAAGAAAAATGAATAAAATGAATCGATCTTTGTTGCTCAACCATTATTATTGTGCACACGACGAGCGATTTTTATTGCAAACGTTCCGCAGTCAAAGGGCTGAGAAGGGTGCGCATCCGCTGGTTCTTCTTCCTCTTCTCGTCGTCCTCCTTTCTTCTCTTCGTTTTCCCTTCGACGCGGCTAACGAGACATCTTACGCCTCGATGCTCTTTCTCGTCGTTTTCTTTTTTCTTTCTTCTGCTACGTCACGAAGGTTTTCGTTGGAGCCTACACACCGGGGATATATACTCCCGAGGCTCGACCCTAACGCCTTTTATACGGACGCGGGACGACGGTAAAAAATTGCGACGGCAAAATAGAAGCAGTTTCTGGGCATTCGATTCATGGACTGATCGAAAACATTTTTATTACGCCCGGTGGACCGCTGGGTGCTGTATCGACGGATGGTGAATGAATTCGAAGTATGTCAGAGGAGATGAAGTTTTTAAACGGTTCTTAGATTGATACCTAAATTGAACAGCTGGGTCTAATCGATTTCTTCTGCTTGCGTATTTGTCTATTTTTCAATGATCTTCTGTACCTTGAAGAACATGGATTTCTTGAAGATTGTAGAGTCCAATGTTGTTAATGTAAGAGACAATAGTTCTGAAGCGAACTCATCGAAAACATTGGATAACTCTTACGAAAAATTAGGCTACCAGGCTAGATTTCTGTGCGCACAACCTTCGACTGACACTGAACAAATATAAATTTTTCTGTGAATTTATTTATGCGCTATCGATAGTTAATAATTTTCTAATCTTGTAGTAATAAATGATTGGTTGTTAATTTCATTTAAATCGCCTACTTCAAGGGGTTAATACATCGAAAGACGTACTGTCGCGAGACTGTTAGATTGAATTAGATTAGGCTGGGATAGATTAGGACATCAGAATACACCATAGTGGCATGAAATAATTAGGCTGGGTTGCGTTAGATTATATTAAATTACGTTGGACTTATTACACTGGGTACGGTTACGTTAGAACACCCAATTACATAATGGCATGAAAGGGTTAGCCTGGGCTGAGTTCAATTATGTTAAGTCACATTGGACTCATTACATTAGGTTCAGTTAGGTTGGCTTCGGTGCTAGATTAGGTTTCATTGGAACGAGTCAGGCCAACCTGGACTACGTTCAAATCAATCAACAAGCTACGATGGCTTCAATTTGGTTGGGTTAGATCGAATCGTTTTACGGTAATCTGAGTCAGGCTAGGTAAATTTACCTTAAAACCCTTAAACAATCCCTGTTACCGCTCCTCCAACATCCGAACATTCACCAGAAACAATCGTTATTCACCCATGACGATACTCCGCCACTCAAACAATTAACTCCGTCACGCTCAAAGAATCCCCTATCAAAGACTGAAGAGCGTCAGCCATTTCGCGCGTAATTATAACGCATCGATGCTACAAACCATCGACAATCAGCCTGTTATCAAACGCAAAGCCTCCCCGGTGGTCGTTAACGGGTTCGCGAATTTAATCAACAGCACTTTCACCACCTGTTACCGGTTCGTTTCGTCGTAAAAAACGCTTCCACGTCGCAGACATCGTGCAACCCTCGACGAAGCCTCCTATTTACGCCAGATAACAGGGACTTACGAGTATCATCGGCTGAAAGACGTTAAGAGTCCATCGTAACGAGCAGCCTGACAAATATCGCAGGCTATAGGAGTATTTTAACTGATTGCGAATGCGATCGAGAGGAGTTGCCGCGGGGGATGTTTAGATTTGCATAAACAGCATTATGAATGTTTAACGCGATGACGTCCGAGAGGCTGAGGTGCGAATGAAGAATGTTATAGATTGACAAAAGTTCCAGTAATTTTTTTCTAAGTTTGTTAGTTTTTGAGTTATTTGGTTCAAAAGGTTCACATCCTCCAACTCTGAAGGGTAAATTTCACCCCCTAAACAGAAATATCTGCCGATGAAAAAATACGTGTCAAATATTTTCGAACGTTTTACCTATATGGCAAGTTTCATCAAAATCGGCGTGTATCAATTGCGTTCCACTGATATTGGGTTTATACGAAACAAATTCTAGAATATTTGCAGAACAAAATTTTCATTCGACTTCGTTCTTGTCAACAATCTCGATTTTCTGAAGGTGCAGGGCGTCCATCAGTGTCCCCGACAAAGCGTCCGCCTAACTGAAGCTCGAAGCGTTCCCGGGTATCCACATAAGATCCCCCGAAACGACTTCTGGTACCCGAAACGAGGGCTAACCCCTTTCGTCCGTTCTCGCCCCGGCATTTCGCCCACCATGGGCTATATCGAGGAGAAATCACTTTTTTTCACGAGTTTCTATTTCGGCAGAGAGCGTAGGAGTTTTAGGATTCACTAGGTGCGAACGACCTTCGTTAATCCTGGCCGTATCGATTTAGCATTCACGGTTTTTCCAGTTGCTCTTTACGGGCTCGCTGAGAGCGTCAGTCCCGTACGTTAATTCACCAGCCGGGAAAGATAAATGAGGTTGGACGAGGAGAAAGAACTATGGCGGAGAGGTCGATCGAAGACTCACCTGCGTTGGCCTGCGGAAACTTTGGAACGCTTGTTATGAAGAAAATTGTAGTTGGCTGACGATGAGATAAAAGGATCCTGAGCGTGTGATGAAAATTTGTAGAATTTATTTAGAGGAACTATTACAGTGTATCGAATGAAATATTATAGACAGACCCTAATCTTCTGATTACAGTCCCGTAGAGAGTTTATGGGAAGACCTAGGCGGACGAACGAGAAAATAGTGTTTCAGAATTAGAAGCAAAGACACTTTTTATCGAAAACTGTAGTAATATTAAGACACTCGGACATGCTGTGACCAACTATGAGGCACAGCTTTTAACTCAAACATTGAAGTTTTGCAAAGATTTCAGTCTAAGGCCCTCAGGATAATCACCGATGCTCCCTGGTTTGTTACAAACGAGATAGCTCTGCTGTCAGTCTTATCAGGGAGAGATGAATAGCCCAAAGGTTCAGAAGGAAAATGTCACCAGACCCTTTAAATTAAAAAGATAATTTCTGCTTGATAGCATATATTTATCAGCATATGAAAATCGACGTATATCTTTCTTGACAATACATAATTTGTGATATAAATATTATTGAATAACAATGCATAATTTATAAATAGGAATAAATATTCTTGAATGTCCAATATGAACAGCTAGCAATAATGTAGGATGTTATAAAAAGAATTGCGACAGGAATAATTAAAAATTTGATTGACAGATTGTGGAAATTAGTACAAATGAAAGAACTGTGAAAATTATTATTTCTCTGTTGAGATTTCTAATATACAATGACTCATAGTCCATCATAAGTTTCACATACTTCAAATTATATTTTATGAAATTAAAATGTCTTTTTATACTTTTTCCAATGAAATAAACATCTGACTCAAATGTTTTGTACGGTATTAACTTTTATAATTAGATATTTTCTGTGAATAAATATTTTTGAACAAAATAGTTCAACGAACAGTGTGTTTCCTTTATTATATAAAATATCTTTTAATATTCTTTGTTTTCGAATTCGATGATCTTACTGAGGTTGACGTGAAACTTTGTGACTTGAAATTTCTAAAAAGTAAAGTGTACTTCTCCTCGAAATGTAATTTGCTCTTTGGTTTCACCGAGCACCGTGCGAAATGGGATGCTCAGGTGACCCTATATGGGTCATTCCGCACAAGTGTGCACGCGTTGGATATAATTTACGGAAAAACGCTATACGGTCCTTGAAATCGTTCGTTCCGTATTGATCGTTAGAAACGACACATTGTTTCCTGAAATGTGTTGTATATTGAATTCTACAGATTACATAAAAAATGGGATCACAAGCTTTATAAGCTTGTAGAATATATCTGAAAAAGCAAAGTATGGAGATCTATATTACCCTTGCAGCAGATGTTTCCTACAATTTCTTTCTGCTTATAGATAAAATTCGATGGTTCATTTTAAAATATTTAAATAAAATTTTATCAAATCTCAAGTTCTTCGACAATTCATGGCTCCGACACAAATTTAGAAAACGATAAAGTTTTATACACAAATCTACAGGTTTATTGACTATTCTTCTGCCACTGTTTATAGTTTTAATCACAAG
This sequence comes from Macropis europaea, assembly GCA_916610135.2. NCBI lineage: Eukaryota > Metazoa > Arthropoda > Insecta > Hymenoptera > Melittidae > Macropis > Macropis europaea. The sequence goes on from OU744346.1 coordinate 2,557,374, forward strand.
AATTTTGTATACAATATTATAAAAAAATCTCAGAGGAACAGCCATTCAGCAGTCTTCAGCAAACCCTAAAAAAGAGGTGACCAGAAATTTCAACCATAATTCTATGAGATATAGTATTTCAAACCTTTGTTATAACATGGTCGTGTCTTTCTTATACCTCAGTCTTCTACCAAGATGATTAACAAATTTTAATCACGTACAATATATATTCTATATTATTTTATTTTATACCTAAAAGGGGGAGAAGAAAATTTTGTATCCTTTGCACATAATTGTTTTATATAAATCAAATTCTCAACCCATTTTGGATAAGGTCGCCGCTCGCCATGGAAATTAATTAAGAACTGCTTCTTAATTGCAACTGTCATCAACTCGGACATTCCAGCAGAGTCTCTAATTTCCTCTAACATTTACCCACGCCCGTTGCAAAAGATTCCAAAAATCAATAATAAATTTTGACTAGGTTCATGCACGCATCCCCCGTTCATCCCATAATTTCTCAACCAACAATGAATCCAGGTGATTAGAAGAGCAAACAAACGATACCTCCTTACATTACCCTTCTTCGACTACCCCAAACAATTTTCGCAGACGTTCGCATTAACCCCGAACAAACATCCTATTTTCAGCGAAAACGGCACGCGTCCTGAGAATCATAAACGTTGGTGCACGCAGTGGATGCGAAACGGAAGGAGAAAACGTTCGAGGCGATCGACAGAGCACGCAGGAACGTGGAGAAGCGGAGGATGAAGAGCACGCGGGCAGAACGAAGAAATTTTCGGTGGAAAATCGCGCGAGCAGGGGATGCTGCGTCCGGGACCCGTGGTTCGTCGCTATCGATCTTCCAGCCATCCCCGACGCAAGCACACCGACGCGCAAGCACGTCGGTGAGCTTCAGCCACGAGCTTCACGCACGGCCCGTTGTTCGCGCCTAACCTGAACGAGCACGCTGCTACCGCCGGCTGAAACGCTCAGCTCCACGCACAGCCACCTCGTCAGGGTGTGCGTGACCGTGTGTTCCAGCTGGTGCACGTGGACAGCCTCACGCTGTCCTCTTCCAGGAACATTCGGTTGTCCTCTACCGAGAATGAAACAACAGGAGTTTCGAGAATTGGACGATCCGGATGTACGGAGAATCCTCGTAATAGTTTCCCCAACGCACGTAGAAGGTGCCCAATGTGTACTGTGGGATCATGAAGGTCGTCAGGTAGCTTGGTTGTGACTGGTCAACCTTGCAGACGCGACTGATAACGAATTTACTGAAGACGAATTTACAACTGTAACGTGGACACCTGCAGATGAAAAATTCACCCGGTCAGAGATCATCCAAAATCTGTGGAATCTGGAATTTTGCAGACGCAAGACAGTCGGACCCTCACAGAATTTTCTCATGTCACCCACACTTTGGGATCGTCACAAATTAACATGTAGGAGTGTCTGTACGGATACTAGGTACACGTACATCCACGCGTAGATATAAACTAATGCCTTTACAGCGTCGTACAAGAGTACACTCGGAAGCATTGGGAGCATGCAATGTCAGCCTCCGTGTCACACAGATAAAACTGCACACGGAGGTGGCCAGGTTCCGTCAAACTCACACCCAGGAACCTGGAAGCTTTTACCCTGCTATATGCGCAGCAGACACATGGGTAGGACGCAAATGTTGGTACATAGACGGACTTAGGCATGGAAACACCGTGACATACAGTGTCAGCCTCCGCGTCTCACAGATAAAATTGCTCACGGAGGTGGCCAGGCTCCGTCGTCGCGCATACACGGAGACCTGGAAGCTTTTACTCGAGTATATGTGTAACAGACGCACGGATGGGACGCAAATGTTGGTACATGGACAGACTTACACTTGGAAGCAGCCTGACACAGTGTCATCCTCCGTGTCTCACGGATAAAATTGCACGCGAAGGTGGCCAGGCTCCGTTGTCACGCACACGCAGAAACCTGGAAGCTTTTACTGAAGTGTATGTGCGGCGGACACACGGACAGGAGGCAAATGTTCGTACATGGATAGACTTACACTCGGTCGAAGCTCGCGCACCAGTTTCCGCGTTCCACTCGCACAGACGTCCACTCCGGACCTATAGGATGCTGGAGACACACGCCTACACCCAGAGGCTCCCTCCACCACGACGAAAGCTTGCGCGTATCCGGCCAAGCTCCGTGTTTCACGAACACCCGTCGGGTGGCCTGGCATCAGTAAGCTCGGAGCTTTCGAACGGTCCGGTCGACCCTTTGCAGGCATCCGTGAACTTGCCGTCGCGACGCATCGTACATGAAACCGACGACATGTGCGTGACCGTTATTTCTTTCTGATCTGGTTCACCAGAGTGTGCTCGATCCTCTTGCGATCCTCCTTAAGAAACGCTAGTGGCGTGAACGAGGACAACAGGCTCGGGCGACAGAGAAACATGAAGGATGCCCTGGTAGTTAGCTGAACGGTGAATCCATGACAGTGAACATCTGACAGAAGAGATGAAGAGGCCTAGGAACGTGCAGGGTTCGGGGAGACCCGCTTCGAAATCGATTCGAAGAGCGTGGAATCAGCTCGATTACTATAACGGAAGACGGATGGAGGCCAGAAGGCCCGGACCTGTTCGAGCCTGACTTCCGACTCCGGAGAACCCTATCATCGGTGATCGATGCGCTCGTTGATCGATCCTATGCGTGGCCAGCTGGATCATAGGCGTTTCGGCTGCTCGAGATCCAGGTGGACGTTACGAAACCGAGTTCGATCCTAAGTGGATTGACGTCAACGTGCTCAATGAGAGAAGATGTCCCCGGTGGGTGGACCGGTGCAGCTTTCTCAGCCCGAACGGAGCCATGAGCGGTTGTTCCAGCGATTCTTCGCCAGTTCCAGGGAAGTTATTATAAGGAACGGTGGCACGATGCCTGCTCGCTGCGGCTGCCGCCGCACAAACGATTAGCTCTCGGTCGATTGCAGATCCAAGGATGCAGTAAAAACGTGTGCACACTTTAAGGGACGCGAGAGAGAACTGTCAAAGAGGCCAACCTCGCGAGCCAACGAGCTTCCGTCGTTCTTGCGAAGTTGAACGCGTTAACGCGAACTTGTCGCGGGAAAAGATCGATGGTAATCGGATCACCGTACCCGGGCTCTGGTTGATCGCGTTGCACCTTCGTGAACCTCGTCGCGGGACGATTTTCGAACGTTCGGTGATCGTGATCGCGGAGAGATCGATTCCAGGGCGAACGCGCGGGGTTCCAAGGGAGTGCTCCGGTCAGGCTCGAGGATCCTCCGAACACAAGAAGCAATAACAGAGTTCGGTGTTGACGAGAGGCTCGGAGAAGCCGCGAGGAATGCGAAATTGTTGAGGAGAGCCTGCTGAACTCGTACAGGTATTCTTTTAAGACACCCCCATGGAACGCGGGAGATTCTTTGCACGCTGTTGGCCAGCTATGGATAATGCAATTGATGTACACCACCGTTCAAAAGTTTCGACCCACTGAATTGAGAGGAACAGGATTTTCTTAAGAAATATGATCACCTTTAGAATGGACGCTCTTGAAATAAGATGTATTATTGTTAACTTCTGGTACATTAACAATGGGTCAGTATAAAATTGATCAGGACATTTGATTCTGGTAAACATCAGGAAGGGATGTCTAATTTCTAGCCGGCAGTGTGTATGTTGGGTCATACCATAAGTAACGTCGTTTTAAACATAACTTCAAGTGTAAATAAATTGACTGCAATCAGTGTTATTTATTCAAATTATTGAGAATCAATTGCTGCTGACCTTTTTCGGCCAGTTAAGTAGTTTGTTGATCTCATCTTTGGCAAATTTTTATTGTTTTCAACCGAGGAATTCAATTTACCTAAACAGATAGTAGTTCAGAATTCGATGGTTATATTGTTTAAACGCTGTCGCGTTACTTTTTCACTAAAATTGCATCTGATTATCAAAATTGTTGAGTACAAGTCTCTGTTATTGTAGTCTGATTTTTATTAATAAATCCAAGAGGAAGGTTACCTGTTACATTCATACACATGCACTGTATGTACTGAAATATTTGTCGAATAAATTTTAATAACCGATTCATATTTATTGACGTATATTTTTAAAATATAAAACGATATTATTTATTGGATTACCTGATATGTAATAAATTGCGTAAGTCATCGATAAAAATTTGCATTGAACCAGCGGAGGTATGTTATTCATGTTTGACTGACAATAAAAAATTAGTGATTACTGTTAATAGTACCTAAAATTCCATTGGGCACGCAACAAATTTTAATGATGAAAATTATAATAAACATTGAGTTTGTTTACGCAGGATATTTTTACGAAATTGACCTGACACTTAATGAGTTAATATTTGTTTAGGATGGACTAAAGTGAAAAAGATTAATAGAAATTAATAAATAAATGCTAATCGTTGTTATATTTTTAATAAAATTGACGTTGTAATGAAGACTGTACCATGAAATACTTAATTGTTCGTGTTGTAAATGTTATGTGTTTATAAAAATAATTTTCCTCGTGTCTGGCTAGGTACGGAATTTTTCATTGTGACAGGGGACCTGCGAAAAGCATTTCTTCTTTACACAGCTTAATGTGAAAAAGCAATTTAAGTTAAAATTTAATCATTGTAGGTAGCTTTCAAAATTATGTTCTACCGACATCTTTTTTTCAGTGCTACACCGTTACCGCTTTTTTACTTTTAGCTCCATTATTTTCCTTATTTAAAACGTATCTTTCTGTGCAGTTTTGTCGATTATAATTTGAGTTATCAAAAAGGCTTTGTTAGTTTCTAATTATTTTTTAATTTTACAATAGAAAGCTACTCGAGAAGCATAGAAAATTTTTCTTAATTTCAAATATGCGTATCATTGACGAATTATTATTTGTAAAATATGTATCTATATTTGGCTAATTCTAACCCTCGATTCAGACTTTCTGAAATTATATTTTTCTGATGTTATAAAATTATGGTATGACTGAGAAGACATAGTACAGTAATCGTACCAGCGATCCATTAGTTCTTTTCTTCCTACAGAAGGTATTAAAAAATTGAAAATGCTCGTTTAAAGCTATACTTTGAAATTTTTATACGACACTGTACCTGGATCTACTGTTATTTTGTTCCTTGAAAATTTTAGTTAATCGAGAACTATAATGTTACGTTTAAATGCCAGAAAATTCCTCAATCGGTCTAACTATATTCTAGTAAATTTCTTTTTTGGAAAATGTGTGTCCAATGTTCAATCTAGAATACAGTGCAACGTTTAAATGTAGTAGTAAACAATTATCAAAAGATTACCGAAGTAATCGAACACTATTTCCCTAAATTTTATTTCCTGAAAATTTTTCTTCCATCTCTAATAATCCCATAGTTATTGTGCAGATCCTTATGCAACTTAACATACTAAAATTCATGAAGGTTGCTCATTCTACGCACTAAGAATATGTAAAATATAAAATACATTTTGTAACATTTAAAGCAGAAAATATACCCTTATGGAAGTTTCATCTCAAACAGTGCCCTGAAATAAAAACTATTGAAGTCTAAGAATGTATGTTTGCATAAACATCGACAGTCTAGACACAGTGCAGTATTTTCCTCCGATCCAGAATAATACCATAACGCAGCGTTTCCAAGACCAGTCGGAGGGTTCTAAAAAATCATAGGGTGACAATAAGGGTTCATTTACCGGATGATTGGGCACTTTTGGGCTGGAAATAGTTATTTCGGTAGTAAACCGGTGGAGTCGTTGAATATCAAATCGCGTAGTTTCATAATTCAATGATTAGACCGTGGATTTCCCATGCGAGTCGTTCCCCGCGATCCCATGGGAGCGGAACAGGGGTAAAAGAGGGATGACGAGTTACACAAGTCCTGTTTACGATACACGAACTTCGTGGAACTACTTTCCTCCTATCGATGCCGAAGAAAAACGAGAAGTTGCTTCGCCAACGAAAAAATTACGAATCTCCGAAGACCGTCGCGTTGCCCTTACGATCTTCCAGCTCGGATAATTAGCCGGATGAAGGAATTAGAACGTTCTACATCGTGGTATCACAGTGGAATAGCCATAACTAGTCAGACAATGAGTGATTTGTTCTTTTCAACCCTCTATAACCGGAATTTATTTGCGCATAACGAAAACGATGCATCAACTAAATGATAAAGATAAATCATAAAGTTCGTATGGCGGGATAATAACACCCATAATAATAAACGAACAGACTCCCTGGTGGTTGTATAGTCGTAGAATATAATTGTACACAGTGATAAATAAATGAAATAACACTTAAAAAATGTGCATAGATAAATATATAGGTAAGTAACTTCCAAGTCACATGGCGTTATAGAGGGTTAACTCATTTCTTTCCAACGTTGCGTATGCACAATATCTAAAAAAATATTTGAGTAATCTTTAAAAAATGATAAAACGAATAGCAAGAATGGAAATATAGCGAAAAAATATTGATGTATAGTACAATATATTCTCTAATAATGCTGTGAGAATAATATGTATTGGTGAAGAAACTTGGTGGGGAAAAAAATATTTTCGCAGATGTGGCGGATAATTGAACAAAAATTGATATCTCATCATTTATACTAACAACAGAATATTATAATGCACCGGATTAGGTATGGTAGTTTTCATTGTGACAACGGATTTGTTAATGAACAATAGAACATTAAATGTGTAATTCAGGAGTTCACATTAGCCTGGACTGAAGCACACGCTTAAATGATTTATTGTTCATTAAACTGTTAAATACTGTATACAATAAACATATTTACAGTATGTTTGTACTACTATTACTTAATAGATTCTTTCAAATTATTATGAATCTTGAACGTATAATTCTTTTGTCTCTCAAAAAAAAAATGGTTAAACATTCAAATCTTATAAATTGAATTTAATATTAACACCTTTCAAAATATTTATATACAGTGACTCACGAAATTGATTAGATGTTTTCACAATTACTTTCCTTCCTCAATTGGCTAGCTATAAATTCCGTAAACATATTTAAAATTTTGTTTATTACAGATATTGTAACCTCTGTTCAAATAACAATACTCTGAAAACATTGTAAGTAAAAGAACACCGATACAACGTGGTCAGTTAATCAATTTCGTAAGTCACCGTAGCTCTTTCCGTGGAGCAGTAGAAAATGCCGTGACTGGTCGGACGCGTAACAACCAAGAAAATAAAGATTCGTCCACCTGTTAATACATCATTCATTTTACTCTGACATTCGACAGTCCATATCACCAAGAAGGATTAACCCTGGCTCCGAAACGTATTTCTGGTATCTTTAACCCGTAAATGTGGGTCATTTACGTCCGACGCGTCCTTCAATGTGTGTAGGTCTTGAAAAAAATCTGAAGAAATTCATGTAGCTTCTTTAAACATTATGAATAAGGATTATAACAGTAAATTTTGAAAACAATTTATTCACATATATTATTATTGCAAATATATAAAATGTAACACCTGTACTACCATTCATAAGTTTTAGGACACTTGTATCGTTGCGAAAATTTACAAAAAATATTTAAAACCGCTACAAGAGAGTAATAAATAAAAATTATGGAATAACCTTTCCAATCACCCGATTTGAACCCAATTGAAACATCTGGAATTCGCTTGATCGATAAACGCGACAAACCAGCTCAAAATAAAAATCTGACACGAACTTGCAAGCGACGTGGGACAAAATATAATATTATCTAAAATGAGAAAGTCACGATTAAAATACCAATGTTGGTGAAGACTGTAATGAAGGAGCGAGAGTGCTGCATTATCGTAATGATTTGATTTTTAATTAAATTCTATAGTGAGATTCATGATATAATATTAAGTAAAATTCAATAAAATATGACAAATGTCCTAACACATATTTACGGAGGTATACACCTTTGGAACCGGGCCAGACAAAATGAACCCACGCTCACGGAGTAATTAAATTTTGAAAAATTAGAATTGCTGCGTGGGTCATCCTGCAAATTAAACGCAATCGGTGAGGTCATCGGTGGACCAAGGCACGCAACGCGAAACACAAAGCGAGGATCCCATTGTCGGGTCTGAGAGAGTCCAGCGGAACGAATGTGCTTATTTCAGGTCGCCGAGATTCCTGTAGCAGACAAGGTACGGAAACTTCAACAGACACTGGAGGACAATGCAAAGTGTCCCCGCCGGCCTCTCGACTCTTTCGTGTTAAACTCGAGACCTTTCCGCCATTACGCTCGATGGTAATTAATTCAGGCTTAAGATGATATGGAGTCTGAAGACGAAGTGGACGAAGAGTTGCCGGATGCGAAAGATACAGAGGTACGAGCGAGTGGAAAGAAAAACGACAAGCCGAACTTCCCTTTGACACTAAATTACACAGGGCGTCGCAAAAAATAGTAGCAACGTTTCGGGGGATGAATCTGCGGAGTAAATTAAATTGAAAATGTCTGGTACACGGAGGTCGAAAAGTTAATATTGTCTGCATTATACAGAAGTTTTTGAACGATTTCTTGCAGTGTTAAATATTCATTTTTCAATCTATATTCGGTGGACACGTTTCACTCAATTTCTGACATATCTAATAAACAAAGGTCGGAAAGTTAATATTCTTCGAGTTATGAAGAACTTCTTGAACAGTTTCTTCAAGTATTCAATATTCAGTTTTCGATCTATATTTCTCGAACACTTTTTATCGAATTTCTTGCACGTCTAGTACCCAGACGTTGAAAAGTAAACATTGTCAGAGCTATACAAAATTTTTTGAACAATTTCTTCTTTACTCAATATTCATTTTTCAATCTGCATTTAGTAGAGACTTTTTATTAAGTTTGCAGAATACTTTCCACCCTGCAAACCCTGAGCATTTACTCTATATTCATACAGAACTGATTGCTTATTTCAATCTGTAGAACAGGCATGGACACGTTCTGCCCGGTCGGGCGCTTGCCTTCCTACCTCCTGTGGTCCGAAAGTATTGGGTTGAGCCATAAATAACTTGATGATGATGATTTATTGTTGCTTCTGCAGCGTGTCTACATTTCAGAAATCTGTGCCCCCAAATATGTACTCTTAATCGGCAGCACAGATAAACTACTTGCATTGTCAAAAACAAAAAATTCTGTTACATGACTGAAATTATACATGACTCAACCTAATGTTAGTTCAAGTTTCACAGAGGACAAAGCTTAATATCCACCAACTGGATAACGTTCACCGAAAGAAGGCAGACGATCGCCCGGGCAAGACGTGACCATGCCTGCTATCCGTTCACCCCATGGAGTATTAACATTTACAAAACACCTTGCGTATCATCGATGGCACGCAGGTGAACGACAGCAACAGCTTGAAGAGCTTCGAAACGATGAAAATATCGACGAAGCCGATGTCCTCGAAGACGTCCGACAGGAACGAGTGCCAGCTGGTCCGCTCGCCGAACCTCGAAGAGGCCGACGCACCCGACCCTTGCGACGAGACCAGCAAAATGAAGGCATGCGTCCAGGAAGAATCAAAATTACCTATAAGCACGAGCAGCAAGACTGAACTGAAGGACACGGACATCGCCAGGCTGTGCAGGAGCAAGAGGATCACCTGCCAGGACACCATACACGAGTACGACGAGGACGATGGCCTCACCATGGAGAAAGTTGGGAGGTTTGTCACTGCACTGGGAATATTTTAATAACCATCGATTGATCGAAAGTTACGATGAGAAAGATAGTTTTGATGATATACTCGTTTAGAGACCATAAAATTATAATTAACCCTTTGACTGCGGGGTAGTTGGAAACGAGGCGAACGCCGCGTGCGGCTGAGTCGCAGTACTATGTAAAGAGCCATTGTACCAAACGCCCATGGGCGTCGACAGTACACGGTGACCGACTTTGGTTAGTGTCGATAGCAGTCGAAGGGTTAAATTTGGTAATTACTAGTATAGATAGGAATCTAGTAGCTGGATCGATAGATAAGAATTTTTTGAAGTCGATGATATCTCAAGATCACTCAAAGATTGCACACTCGTATTCAGCTTTGTCTCTCAACGTAATAAGAATCATGTAAAATTACATCAATTGAAGAATTCGATAATATAATTCCAGTTAAACCACAAATTGTAAATAAAAATACAAAACCTAATGATCATAAATTAAAAAACAGTATCACCCTGAAAAAGTTGAAGGTGTCTTTGAGATCGAAGGAACTAAGACCATTTCTAAAGACATTTATACAACAAACGATACCATTGTCAAGAATTTTTTACTCATCCTGTATAAATAATAAACCAAACTGTCTGTCTATATTTCATACAATTTGAATTCAAATTGTGTACATAAAAAAATTCACCCCATTACGGACAAGACGAGTGAAATTCTAGAGTGACCATAATACTCCAACAGCAGATACAGTCGCTCCCAAAATTGATCAAACGACTATTATATCTGTAACAAATTACATTTTAAATACGCCCCAAAAATTGTAATCGGCGAGTTGTTGTCGAACGAAGGAAGAAGAGTAGTTACAGAAATATTCGATCAAATTCGAGAGCGACTGTACGCGCTGAAATGTTCCAAAAAGGTATCTCGAGGCGCATCCGGAAGCAGCGGAAGCCTGGCTGCGAGAAAACGCAAGCTCGGAGCTTCGTCAGCGGCTGCAAGGGATGTCCCTACCCCAGACCAGGTCCCCAGCGAGGAGTTTACATCAGGAAGAGCACTTGCTAAGTCGGAGCAAACGGAACAGCGTCACATCCGACCTGTTCCAGACCTGGTTGGCATCCAGTTCTCCAGCGAAACGCAGCAGAAGTCCCAGCAGGTAATCTCGATGGAAAACAATAGGCCAGTGTCGAACACTGAGAGAAGTGTAACGCTCCGTGTTCGATTCAGGACGTACACGTCCCTGGTGGGTCGAAGAGAGGAGCTCAACAGGTTGGACGAAAGCGACCTGTTCATGGAATTGATCAGAGACGTGGCTAATGAGTTGGACATCAACGTTCTCTGCCACAAGATCCTGGTGAACGTTGGTCTGCTCACCCACGCGGATCGCGGCAGCTTGTTCCTGGCCAAAGGACCCCTGGAGGACAGGTACCTGGTCGCTAAGCTGTTCGACGTGACCCAGGACACCGAGCTCGAGGAGGCCATTCAGAGAGCCAAGAACGAGGAGATTAAAATTCCTTTCGGGGTTGGTATCGCTGGCTACGTGGCTCATACCAAGGAGATCATCAACATCAAGGACGCCTACAAGGTTTGGAGAACTGATTCTTCATCCCGCTGATATTCAGAGTCACTGTAATTGAAATGGAATAACAAAGAAACTTGAACAGCCTGTACATTCGTATCTGTAACCGAACAACTGTATAGAACGTGTAACAAATACTGGAATGAAAACCTTCTTCAGGATCCCAGGTTCAACAGTTCCATCGACATGCGAACAGGCTACAAGACGACCCTGATTCTGTCGATGCCGATCTGCAATTACGAGGGAGACGTGATAGGAGTCGCCCAGATCATAAACAAAACGAACGGCAGCAACGAGTTCACCAACAGGGACGTGGAGGTGTTTCAGAGGTCTGTCGATGATCATTCGATCGATTCGGACCTCCGCGACGCTGTATAATCGATGATACCGGTGTCTCAGGTACCTGACCTTCTGCGGGATCGGTATTCAAAACGCCCAACTGTTCGAACTGTCTGTCCAAGAGTACAGGAGGAACCAGATCCTGTTGAACCTGGCTAGGAACATCTTCGAGGAGCAGAACAACCTCGAGTGCCTGGTCACGAAGATCATGACCGAGGCGAAGGAGTTGCTGAAGTGCGAGAGATGCGCCGTGTACCTTCTGGATCTCGATTGCGGCGAGGCAGTAAGTTCATTAGAATCTCCAGAGACTACCGTTGACTGTATATGAACCGGAAAGATGATAAATGATATAGAGTAAGGATGCGCGAGGGTATGGGAGATGTTTTGAGAGGGTCAGCGAGGAACGTAATGAGAGATCCTAAGCTTCGTTTCAGGGCCACCTCGAAAAGATCGTCGAGCGACCTGGAAAGTCGACGCAAGAGAGCAGGAAACCGCTGTCGAGGAGAGAGGTGAGTGACACCGGCACGTGTTGCTCGAATTCGTAAGTCTGATCATCTTTTTCTCTTTCCTGGCTGCTCCTCAGAGCAACAACATCGAGATGGAGGACATTTTTCAACAGCACGTGAGTACACGCCCAACTGTATGGGTCTGCGTACAGGGTGTTCCAAGATAGCTGCCAATAATGCTAGACGAGAAACATCATCTACTTTTCAGACCTATATGTCTCTATTCTGATAGAAAAAGGACTAATGTACAATTTGTAATTTTTTGGGAACAGGTGCACAGTGGTCCATTTTCCTGTAATACACATAACACTTAATGTATCCAACTTTGCCTCATTGGAAGCAACTATTCCACTATTAAGGCAACATTCCACTATTAACACATTCGCATCGGGCTATTTTTCACAAACTTTTCATATAAATCGGGGGTATTGCACTGATCTAAAGATATTTCAACAGATGTCTATTAAAACTGCAATAATCATTTTCGTAATTAATATACGTTATTGCAATTTTCAGGAGTTGTATATAAGTAGTATCAGTGGTATCAGAATTCTCTTTTCCCGGCGACAACGCTTATTTTGTAAAAACGAGAATTTTCGTTTCCCGGATGCGAATGTGTTAAGTGGAAGTGGTCCCTTTTTCTGTGACAACGTTCACGATTTTGACGTGAATGGTGCCTCAAACTCGAATGCAATAATTCTAGACATTGGCTCTGTTTGCTACCACGTTATCTTCGGACACCCAGTGTATCGCCTCGTTTTCAAAATCTAAGATTGATCTCGCATCGTCCTCCTTGCATCGTCCTTATTCTGAATATTTGTAGTCGTCAAACGATAACAAGTTCACGACCGTCTTCGAGATGGACAACGAGACGCAGGAGGCCAGAGTTTATCGACCGAGTTCGAACGATCTTTCGAAACCTCTGGGTCAAATCGCGAGGTACGTCGCGGCGACGGGTCAGATCCTCAACATCGGGGACGTGGCCACGTGGCTGAAGAAGGACGTCGTCCAGTCAGGAAACGAGCCTATCAAAAGCATCCTCTGTATGCCTATAGTCAATGGCCAGAGAACCGTGATCGGTGTCGCTCAATTGATCAACAAGGTTGCCATCTGCTTTATAAATATTGCCCGACAATTTCGTCTCGAGCCCTGAAGACGTCGCGTACACATTGGTAGGACTTTGGTGGAGATGTAGAACGCTGTTACTGATTGACAAGGATTATTATAGTAGGTAGAAGAAATGTTGGCAGTTCAAGGTCATCGGACAGTTTCCTTGGAATATTATTTGATTATTTAAATTACATTTTTCTATCATTCGATTTTTTTAAAGTAGGCCATTTTCTCTATAAAAAGACATTTGCAATTGCTTTGCAATTAAACGAGTGGCCACCAGTATTCTTCTGTTTGAAGTTAGGCAGCAGTTTGTGAACATGTCTCACGATCTGTCTCCCGGTATGTTTCGTCTTCAGGGTCCAGATTGTCCAACAGTTCACTGATGTAAAGTTAGAATCGTTTAAATTCTTCCGCAGGACAATGGAACGTCCTTCACCGACTCAGACGTGTCCATCTTCGAGGCGTTCGCCATCTTCTGCGGCCTGGGTATCCACAACACCCAGATGTACGAGTCAGCCTGCAAGCTGATGGCGAAACAGAAGGTGGCTCTGGAATGTCTGAGCTACCATGCCACGGCCAACAACGACGACGCGTTGAAATTGACCTCCGAAGGAATACCGTCCGCAGAAACGTACAATCTGTACAGTTTCACCTTCATAGACTTCGACCTGACCGACGAGGATACCTGCAGAGCCACCATTCGGATGTTCAAGCAGTGCGACCTGATCCAAAAGTTTCACATACCCTACGAAGTCCTGTGTAGATGGATTCTCAGCGTTAAAAAGAATTACAGGTAAACATGTTACCTAGAAAGTTCCTGAGGTGTTTCTGATCCTCTGTAATCGATTTAGGCCAGTTAAGTATCACAACTGGAGGCACGCGTTGAACGTCGCGCAAACGATGTTCGCGATGCTGAAGACTGGCAAAATGGAGCAGTTCATGACAGACCTGGAGATCCTCGGACTCCTGGTGGCCTGTCTGTGCCACGACCTGGACCATCGTGGCACGAACAATGCTTTTCAAACGAAAACAGAGTCCCCGTTGGCTATCCTCTACTCGACCAGCACCATGGAGCATCATCACTTCGACCAGTGTGTAATGATCCTGAACTCGGACAGCAATAACATCTTCCAGAGCCTCTCGATGGAGGATTACAGGAAGGTGATGAAGGTGGTCGAAAGCGCTATCCTTTCCACCGACTTGGCGGTGTATTTCAAGAAGAAGAATCGCTTTATGGAGCTCATCGACGAGGGGGAGTTCGACTGGCAGAGTGAAGAGAAAAAAGAACGTAAGACCTTCTGTTCTCCCTATAAAACGAATGAAAGAGGTGGAGACTCGGTTATTGCGAAGAATCTGGCCGGTTGATTCGCAATTAACGAGTCAGTCGAACAGTTTCGGGGCATCTGGTCCGTCGATTCGCAATAAACGAGGCAGTGGACTGATTTCCAGGCATCTGGTCCCAGCAATAGAATTCTTTCGCAATAATGGAGTCAATTTCTAAATTTCTGTTCTTCGTTTACAGTTCTTTGCGGCATGATGATGACAGCCTGCGACGTGAGCGCGATAGCAAAGCCCTGGGACGTCCAGCACCGCGTGGCCAAGCTGGTAGCCGACGAGTTCTTCGACCAAGGTGACCTTGAACGGCTGCAACTGAACCAGCAACCGGTCGCCATGATGGACCGAGAGAGAAGGGACGAATTGCCTCAGATGCAAGTCGGTTTCATCGACGTCATTTGCCTGCCTCTGTACAAGGTCTTATCGGACACCTTCCCATGGATCATGCCGCTGTACGAAGGCACCATGGAGAATCGAAAACACTGGCAGGACCTTGCCGAGAAGGTCGAGATGGGCCTGACCTGGATCGACCGCGACACCATCGACGAACCCGTCGAGGAGTTCGTGTCCTACGAACCCAAGGACATCGAGTTCACGGTCACGACCTTGAACTGCGCACACGCGGAGAGAAAAGAGGTTCCAGAGAAGTCTACGTTAGGAAGATTCGCTTCTCTGAGGAAAGGCGGCCGCACGTTGAGCAAAGGAGTCAGGCAACGCATCAGCAGGTCTCTGTACGCGAGGAGCACCCCTGAGGACGCTGCGAAATCGAAGGCACTGATTCCAGACCGGAAGAGTCGCAACAAGCTCTGTCTATTGATTTGACGCCTCACGTCGACGACTCTCGACAGCATACCGGAATGATGGAACGAAACGCGCGGTGTCCTGGTGTCAGGACGTTCGTACCTTGAAGAGCAGCGACTGGTTTCACGAAAAATGGTCAGGAAGTTCCTGAAAGCATGGTCGAGTCTCCGTCTGCCTCGAGAATCCCGTCGATGGAGCTCGAGGGGTGATGAACCCGGAAGGATCGAGACGACCCGCGGTGAGACCACGAAGACAATGCGTTTCGACGATAAACTCCTGCCAGATTGGACTGTCCGTCGCGACACGGAGCTTCCACGAGCGAAAGACCGTTGCTCGGAAGTCGTCAGCCGCGAGCAGGGAGTACCGTAGAGTTTAGTCAATGGCTAGGTAGAGGTAGAACAGGTGGATGGTGCAACCTTCACCGACATTGCTCATAAGCATAGAAGAACAGTGCGTTAGTATTCGTCGAGCGGATATATGAATTCGATTTTGACAATCTTTTTGTATTATATCGCGATATCTTAGGATACAACACGAAGGGCAAGGCGAGAGACAGAGGCGAGCTGATCGTTCGACGCGACACGAGACTCGAGGGAGATTTTTATAATGTTCACGATGACCTTTGGACTCCCGATGACACGTTACGTTACGACTTCCGTTTTTTCACCGAACCGTTCCGAAAACGTACACGAAAACCAGTTGGCGTCGGAGCTGGTGTACACGAAACACTGACAAATGGACAGGCTACGATTTAATGAACAATACTAATCACACCAGTCCATTCGAAAATCACGTGCGTGACCCAGAAAACGCGAGTTGAATTATTTTTGCGATTCAACTTTTCTACGTGCCCGGTATGATCGGAGGAAGTCTTGAAATATAATGATTTATGAACATAAAGAGTCTTTAGAATATTAAGGATTTCTGGTCATCTTTTGTAGAACATAGCTTTCACATTTTCATTGAATATTCTTTATAGTTAGCATGAGCTATTCACAGAGCTTCTCAAGGCATGTAAAATATGAACCATGAGCGGGAAGCCATTATAGCGGCGCGTGGTGGCTGAAGGGATAAAAGTAAAATTTCATTTTCACACTCGGACTCCCTGAATGATTGATCGATTATTATTACTCCTTTAATTCCATTCTACACTTCTTTGTAAGTTACTGTTTCCTCGACTATTATACCTGTTTTCATGCTCAAATATTGTTACCGAAAAATAGAGAAGTAAGAAATAAAAATTCATTGGATCGTCCATCATCATCCTCATCAGTCAGTATATTCTAAAGCGGTGGTCCCGATCAAGACTTCTCCTTGTCAGAACTGAACGACACGAATCATGCTCCTGACGCTCGCCTATAAAAGGAAGAAGATGGAGTATATCCTGTCCGAGATGAAACAATATTGTTACCGAATCTTCGGCACGGTGAGTAACGAACAGGTATCGCACGCGATAGAAAAAAGAACAATGTGTGAGGAAAGCGAAGCGAATGAAACGCACGCAGAATAATAAACTGAACGAGCTATTCTACACAGATATAATTATCTCCATAAATGTTCGAGTGCAATGTTTATAAGCGAAACATGGGAATTCCCAGACGCGAGTGGGGGAGAGAGAGAGAGAGAGAGAGACCGATTTCTAGTCTTTTGATAACAGCTACGGAACGAATAAATTGCCTGTCGGCGAACAAAAAAGGATTACCGCGCTCGCGACATAAAAACAAATAAAAATCTGAATGTGCTCAAACACACACACGCTACGCGACTAACTCTCTCGTTGTTAATTGTTTCTGTTTTTCGACTAGAACCTGTGTATAAGCGTCGCTTCTTCGTCGTCGAAGTAGCCGGTACGATGAACTTTTCACGCAGTTTTTATTATTAAAACATTTAGAAATTACACTCGAACGATGGTGTCCTTTTACAGTAACGAATCATCAAACGTTTTCATTTTTTTTGGTCCTACGATTAAATTAAGTATAACAAACGTTTCTTCCTTCTTCGTCTTGCTTGATACTCCGCACGTCGATTAATTCGCTATTTACACGCTCATGCAACGGCTCGGTTGCATGCGAACGGGCCCTGACGAGCGTGGTCGTTGCGACGCTGCGACGAAAGAAACTCGTGCACAAAATTCTCAGTAGAATTTCCGTCGTTTTCGTTCAGCGGTTCCGGAGGAAATAAAGGAGAAACGTCGAGGCAGTGACGCGACCGTCGGGCAACATTCTTCGACCACGTCGCGCAGGACCCGCGTTCATTGTGACCAAGGACCGGACCAAATATATTCTATCGCAGTATAAAATTAAACTTGCTCTCTTTGTGACACGATACGTGCTGGTAGGTAAGTATACCTTGAACGGGCGTGATAGTCTTCGGGTTCCGGACCGTACAATCGCGAGGGGCCGTCGACAAAAGTCGAGCGGCCCCGTACATGGAATCGGAGAAGCGTTCGTCGCTCTGAGATCATCGTTCATCGGAACAAACGAATCAAATCGATAAAGTATTCGAAGGAGGGAGCACCCTGTCAAGGGATGCGGCGAGATTTTGAGGATCGAGTCGCGCGCGGCTTCAAAACGGTTGTACAAAAATATAAAATAAAAATGATCACGCATACGCAGTATATAATTATGTACATACACGGCGACGACACCGATTCGCGATGAATGCGTAAATTCTTCTTACATCCTTGATCACAATGTCACGATTGTTAATCCGTTCTCTTCTCCTTTCGTTTTTAATAGAATAATCTACGTAATCACCTCTTTTTCGTTTGTACGATTTCACGATTTAGCCAATCCGCGGATTTCTTAGCGCAAAGATCCTTTGTGCCAGTAATTTCCATCAAGTTTTCGCTTTCTTTTGCTTTCGTTTTTGGAGAGGTGTCTCGCATCCACGGCAAGTGTATCCCTGGCGGTTCGCACGCTTCGTCACGGAAACGAAAATAAGTGAAATAAAAAGGGAAATGATTCGCGAACATCGTGTGGAAGATTGCGTCGCGGAAGGGCAAAGAATCGCGGGTCACTCAGCGTTTACGAAGCATTGAACTTAGGACGGCGCGAGCTAACGTTCTCGGTACATGGACACGGAGATCGAATGAACCAAATTTGAGTCTGGCGGAATTTTCAGTCGAACGGCACGGAACGCAAATTTGATTCATCTGCCGCCCGTTAAATGCAGATGACGGTCGAAGTCTTTAAACGAACGATAAAAAATTGCTAAAACGTCGCTAAAATCGTGCGAAGATACGATGGGCGCGATAATTGGAAATACGGTTCTCGTTTTATGAGAGTGGTTCGCAAACACACGCCCCGTTTCTTCGCACAATCGTTTCGTTTGCTCTAGGTGTTGCTGTACGCATACAAAATTGAACTTATACGATGCCATCGACTCGGTACGTATCCACGCGTTAAGTGTATTCAGCGCATGGACTACACGCACAGCAGTTTCTGATCGATGGAAATACATACATGCAAATGAACTCTAATGTCAATGGTGAACAAACTCCGCAAGAATACATTCTGTGATCGCTATCTCGAAACGAGAAGTCTTGTGACCTGTCGTGAAGTACAAAGTTTGCCTTGGAACAAGAGAGTAGAACCTTTCGATATGTCGCTTTAAGAGACAAGTTTCATCGGAAAAGCTCTCAGTGTTGTTGCATGTATGCTTACATTACAATTCGCTATAAATGTACCGTGTAGAGCTGGAAAGTTGGCGTGCGGGACGACACAGGGGTAAGAAGGATACGCTGTTCGCACCGCCTTTGATGCTTCCGAAACGCGGTGCTATACGATCCCTATCAGTGGATGCAACCGCGTTGGCCAATAAAGAAAATCCATGTGCTCAGTTTTTATGATCGTGTCCGGCTAGATGGGCCTATTTATGCTTTAACCGATCAGACCCGCATTCCTTTCGCATTCCTTCCGCATGCCAACTTTCCAGCTCCGCACAGTACAAGTTCGTTATTCTTGGATCGCTGGAGAATTCACACTGCACAACTAAATCAAAGAGACTGGAGCACGACGGAATCGTGTCCAGTGACACTCATCGACTCATGTAGGTTTGCGATCCTGGCAAACTGGTAAAATTGCGCGGATCACATAAAGAACTCCTTGGATCGGCTAATGTGCAGTCACGACGCAGGTCGGTCCAATACTGAAATTTCTATTAGCCTAAGACCGCGCAACGTCGGATCCGTTAACAACAAGCCACGCGGCTTATAGACTCTGTCATTTTGTTCACTAACAAACTTTGCCACCTTCCTTAAACACTTTTCATAATGAGTCTCTGTGCAGATATAAATTAGGTAACCGGTGAGACAAGCCAAGCAGCTCTCGCAGTATGTGGAACAGCTGGCACGTTCAGCCTCGGCGAAGTAGTTGTTCAATTGATTGATCGTGTACTCGAACGATTGCCTGTCCAGCTAGATTCAGAAACGATACAAAAAAACGTTTCCAACAAGAAACATTAAACTAGAGACTCGGTACGTACTCTGCTCTCCAACTCTGTCGGGAACTGGGTTTGAAACTTAACCATAGTACCCTGGTTGTAGTCACGCTGTATAAAAACCTTCTGACAATTCGGTGGAGGCCCTCCGCCGGCTTGCCCCCGACCAGCCGACATGTCCTCGAGGGGTGTAAGGGCAGCGTGATTGCCCTAGAAAATTCAACCGATTCATCACAAACCATACTCTCACCATGCGCATTCATACTCCGACTCTCTATCTCCCTCTGTCACTGCTGTCACGCTGATCCCAAACGTATTTCAAGTGTCTAACCACAAAACCGCACCCAGATCAGCGTGTCGGAAATCATCTGGCTAAAATCGTGAATTCATCGATTATCTGGTGTCCGAAAGATTCGAGATCATGGAACTCGAACGGGTCACACGGTCACGATGGACATGAACGATGGAAGAAAAACGTTAGGCTGCTAGAGTGACAGCGAAGGTAGGGGAGGTAGAGCGAAAGGTGGACGAACTTACCAATGGCATTTTGAGCTTCGTCTTGACGATTTTGTGGAACGGTTCCGTGGAGAATAATTCCTCGACCTGCACGTCGATCGTCGACTGCGATGAAGAGCAGCGACGGGTCGCGATGAAACGAATCTCCCGTGAAAAACACGGAGGACAAGTGGCCTGACCTATACGGACTACGGCACGACACCGTCGCCATGAGAGGTGCGCGCGCAGCTCCAGCCATATAATTGAAATATGCGATTCACCACGTCCTTAGACAATTCACTTATACCGATTCACTGTCATACTTTTATAATTCATTCGGGAGCTGCTAATAACCGGGTAACTTGGAGTCTCGAGGAGAAAATAGCCTGGAAGACGGAATTATCCGAGTATGGCTCACTAGGGTATTCTATCTGTGCTATTACCAGGGTGCCAGATGACAAATTTCTTTATTTATGTATGAATCTATAGTTTGAGAGTCTTGAGGCTTTCACAGCCTGGTTTCTTATAGTTGATACTGTTTGAGGCTTCCGGGTGTAAGCTGCGTCTAGAATTGTTTCCAATGTTTCGCCAGCATTGCAGTTAGCTTCATCAGGGGTGTGAGAATGTGTCTGATAGTGATGTGCGTCAGGATGATTGCTGTTTTTGAGTATAGTTTAGATGATAGCAATGTAGAAAAATTCATGAATGTAGTATAAATGTATGTGAATGAATCTGCAAAATTTCATAAGGATATGTTGTTTAGTTTCTCAAAAAAAAAAATTCCAAAATATACCCTCCAAGAAGGCCGAGAAAGGAGAAACCTCCTTAGTTGTTAGCTGCAGTTAACAATTAAACAAATTGACACTCATTGTTAAATGGAATATTGCTATCAAGATTGTTTGTAGTTTATATTTGTTAAAGTTTCATTTCTTCCATACGGTTGATCAGTATCTTCGATTATCCTCAACTATTCCTATGTCCGTCGCTCTTTTGTTTTTAGAGTTCTTATACTTTAATCACAGAACATCGACTTTATAAAGGCACTTAAGTAACTCATGTTGCTGGATTATGAAACGTAGCAAGTTTTAAGTTTTCAAGTTTCAGTATCGTGTTTTGAAACTTCGTTCGCAAGCGAAATGAAATTTGCATTTTGAAATCCACCGTGCGCGCTTCTTTACCGCCAATGATGTGGCGCCATGTCTGACAGAAGTCCGGAACTATCTAGCCAAA
Source organism: Macropis europaea (assembly GCA_916610135.2). Classification (NCBI taxonomy): domain Eukaryota; kingdom Metazoa; phylum Arthropoda; class Insecta; order Hymenoptera; family Melittidae; genus Macropis; species Macropis europaea. Next base: position 2,578,869 of record OU744346.1, read on the forward strand.
TTCCAAGTGGCTCCATCTAGCGAAAGTGACCCGATTATTTACAAAAAAATCCGCCAGGGGCGCCCCGAACTTGACGTCGTTGTTTAGTTCCAGATCCCGGCAGAAGATGGCGCAAGTGACACCATCACTGGCGGATTTTTCTGTAAATAATGGGGTCTCTTTCGTTAGATGGCGCCACTTCGAATGCCAGTAGTTAATTCCGGGGCCCTGTTAAAGATGGCGCCACCTGCGATATTCATGCGTTCAATGGCGCTGGGTTGACAGGTATTGTCTTCAGCGGGCTACTCACGCGTTCGTATTCCGAATGAATCAACCACCAAATAAAAACTGACGCTACTTAAAATTGTTTATTGCTTTTATTTTTATCTTTATTTGGAATCGCAAGAAGGTTCTGCATATTTTATTGATGAAATATTTAATCGTCTACCCAGAAAAACTACTTATTTAACTATGTTCACTGATCGATCACTCGACACCGTGAGTTTTAACTCACAATTATCAACCACAAAGTATGTTGTCGTATTATTTTTATTCTCAAATGCAATGATCGTTACGTTTTATTTTAATTGTTCATATCATTTATTGTTTAGGTCAGAACAATCGGCGAATGTACAGACGAGCGAAATTGTTTACAGTCAAAAGCTCGTGCAAACTGTCGAAAAGAGAAGCATCGAGGTATCCATGCAGTTATTCATAGTTATACGAATATAGAGTAAGCAGTTTCTTTGTTTCAGACTCAAACCATAACCGATGAGGAGAAAAAGCCTGAGGTAGACTATGATAAATTGGCACAATTTTTAAATAGAGTTGCTCCAAGTATATTGGAAGCTTTGGATGAATCTTATGGGACCAATGCATTTGAAGACTATGATCCAAAGACCTTTGAGGACACGCTTACAAGCCCACAGCTTCTGCGAAAAATTAGCAGTACAAATGAATCAGATTCACAGGTAGTTGCAATTGTAAATAATCATTTATACCAGTCAGACTTTCCATTCAATAATTCTTAATTTTTAGATGAAAGTAAGTGATTTGTGTTGGAGTATCGGGGGTGGAACATTAGCTATTTCTCATGGTATTCCTTATCATGAAACCTGGTGCGATCACTTGTCTAAAATACAACTGTACAATCAAACAAAAGAGGGTGGTTTTACAGACAGCGCAAGCAAAATACTAGAGACAAATGCATGTGTCACAAGTTTGGCTTACCATCCAACCGAACCATCCATCATAACAGCTGGTTTATTTAATGGTAATTTACAAAACTGCCGGTTAAACATGTACATGTATACATTAAAAACAATTGTATAAATATAATTTGTCTCAGGTGATGTTCTTGTTTGGAACTTAAGAGATGATGTGTCAGTAACCCCTACAGCAGTATGTACTCATGGTGATTGTGTGTCTCAAGTATACTGGAAAACAAGGACAGTAAATGATGTGTCCCTATTAGTAAGCTCTAGCAAGGATGGATACATTTTTATTCATAAAATGGCTGCTAACTTTACTATTGCCCGTTTATATAAACGGTAATCATTTCCTTAAATATCACTGACAGGAGTCACTCTTAAGAATGCTTGCAAGTGTGTTATTATGTTTGTAGAATGAAAGTAGCCAAAGAACACAATCCGGTAGAAAGTTCCAGACCACGCAGTGCGGGTGGAACTCATGAACGCGCTGTTGAATCTGGATTATGCATCACCAGCTTCGATTTCTCATCCAAGGACTCTATATTCTTCATTGTCGGAACTTTATGCGGTGGATTGTACAAATGCAGTTTAGAACGTGTCGCCCCTATCGAAGGTTTCTATTTGGCGAACAAATTTTATTATCCTCTTCAAATATTTATTCATTTGTTATTCTAGGAGACAATACTCTGATGGACCCCGTAATAGACGAGTACGAAAGACACGAAGGCAGTATCACGTGCATTAAATGTTCTCCCACTCGTAATCTTTTTGTCACCGCTGCTACGGACAGAGAGATGCGCATATATGATTTCGATGAGGTAAAATCTGATCAAGCGTATCCAAATGTTTTCATCGTTACTGAACATGGTAATGATTGTACTTTTTTCCTGTTATTCAGCATACGTGTCTACGGACGATCTCGTCTGAAAATACAATCGTTGGGTTAACATGGATGATCGGAAATCAAGATATACTGGCGACCTACGGAGCTGGTTCGAACATAAGACTGTATAATGTTACTGACGGTCGGCCCGTAACGAATGTGAATTTTGAAACATCCGGCAGAGAGAACATCAGCTGTTTGCGTGTAAATTCGAAAAAGTAAGACGTCATAATGTATGATCCATAATTTGTTATATATTATTTCTTGTATTTCTTTTGTAGGGATATAATGGCTATAGGCGACACTCGTGGAAACATAGAAATCTGGAAGATTCCTCGCCAGTTGCCCTAAAAATAGTAATACTCGATAGTTGTTTTTTTAATGTTTGTGCACTGAGTTTGTTCGACGCACACAATGCAAGATCATGCATTTATTATAATAAAATATGTTACTTTTGTATAAAAAATATTCAAGCCTTTCTGTTTCATTCTCAAATTCCTTTTCAAGAACTGCAACGTGTTATTAATAGCATATGATTATTGTACCAAGTATTTTGTCGGAGATTTAAATGCCTCAACACGACTTCATTGTACAAAAATAAATGAGAAATTTATGACGAAAATGCAAGACGGAGGACCGATAACTCATTGAAGCCGGCACCCAGCCAAGTCACAAGTTCAAGAAGAAACATTCAAATACAGGGGAACATAAACATATACAAGTTCACGATCAACGTAAGAAACTTCAATTTTGTTATTGCATACGTATTAATCAAGCGGGTGAAATCTTAGTAAAAAGAACAGTTAGACGTTTGTAACAATTTATTAAAAATTATAACAATCAACAAATCATGACTAAAATGAAATCGTCAATGGATTTCTCTCGCGTACACTACAGCCGTTTTATCACACTTTCAGTTTTCGGGTCGTGACGTTTATCTCCAGAATTAGTCACGCGTATCGTCGACGTCACGTCGTGCGTAAAGACGTGAAAACAGGGTCAATGTTTGCAAATTATACGCAAGTACGTCAAACCGGCGGGCATTGTTTGTACTCCTCCGTGCGAAATATTCAGACGATTTTCTCCAAAACACAGCCTTCTACGAAAAAATGTTATGGTACATTTTCGACTTATTTTAGTATGTAGAATCTCAATTACACCTGTTAACGCGGAACATTTTACATCAATCGAAGTTTTTACGACGCGATAGCAGAGACGAAACAAAGGAAAGTGAGCTCGTTAGTAACTCTGGAGAGCTTTCAGCGAGCCAAACAAAAACGAACATTTCCTTTGGCTAAGCCTGTAGATAAACGGGTTTCGTGCTATCGTTGGACTCTAGCCAAGTGTTCACGTAGAAAGACCCAGCTATATGGTGGTGCCAACGGTTTTACCACAGACACGAACGGTTCTTCGATCACCAAAGCCACGTTGGTCACGTGTAGCCCGCCGGGTGACCATTTATGAGCTCTCGTACATCGGTGGCATATTGGAGCCCACCTAAAACCGATCCCCAGATGACACCATAGCAGTCGATGACGGTTGAAAATATAGAATACGGTGGAGGGCTTCGTCCAGGCGACCAAACATTTTTATCATCGTGCTATGATGGAAACTGTAATATGAAACCTGAAATTTAAAAACCTGAAGCTCACTTTATTCTATGAGATTAGATATGCATCAGTCGTATGTTTTTTGAACGTTAGTACACTGGATACTCACGAATCTGAAACGTAATTCCGAGGTCACGATCACAGTCAATTTCTAATGAATCATCCTGGGATTTTGAAATAATGTCGCAGGCATCGATGACTCTACAACTGCTACATAATTTGTCATTTTATTTTTTCAACTACATAAAATGATAAGATTGAAGAACATATGTACATATCGAGTATTGGAAGCTTGAGAAATGGTAGTTCAGTTTGTATGACGTGATGTTACGGTAAAACGTACTTGCTTTTCTAGTGAAACGTGACACACTTAAACTTCCTGAATGTTCCATAGCGGATCTCTGCCATGACCTTCTTGAGTTTTTATGGAAATACGCTGGAGTCACGCTAACAATACTTACGCATTCATGTAACCATACAGACGAGATATATAGCGTACTTTTATGAGAGGCAATCGTCTGTATCTCTAACGGAAATAAACTCGCGTTGTATCAGTAACGTTTATAATACATTCATGAAAACATCTTTACGTAACTGATGACGATACTCTGCGTTTAAAATCTACAAAATATCACAGGAAAATACTTGAGTAACGCGTACGTTGTTCAGGTACACAGTACATTGTCCTGAAAAGGACAGATTTAGGGACACTCCTTCCGAACCGTTGTTTCTTCACACGGATGTCACCTGACGAGGAATATTGGACATTTCGTCCAAGGAGAAGTTCCAGAATTTTGTCCTGAGATGGACAGGTGCTGACTTTTGCCCTGAAAAGGACAGATTTAGGGACACTCCTTCTTCCCAACCGTTGTTTCTTCACGGGGATGTCGTCACCTGAGAAGGAATATCGGACATTTCGTCCAAGGAGAAGTTCCAGAATTTTGTCCTGAGAAGGACAGTTGTTGATTGTTGTCCTGAAAAGGACAGTTGATGTTTGTCCTGAAAAGGACAGATGTATGTTTATTTGATCCGAGAAGTCATTACTCCGTGTATGATGCATTTGCGGGCCCGAGTAGGGCCCTAAAGGAAAAAAAAGGGGGGGATAGTAAGAGGAAATGTGGACGGGATATGCATAAGACGTGTTTTAGGTACAAGGCAGGATTGCTGAAGATGATTCTCGCTCTTCTTCTTCGCTTGATATTAACGGAAAGCATGTAGGAAAAAAGTTGAGGAAAAAGTAATAGAAAAGGGGGAGAAAAACGGAAAGATTTTTTGTATGATGCCAGGAAACGTTCAAAATTTTCTCTCGTTGCTTTGTGTCATCGATTCTTCCATTTTGGTTCGAGAAGTGGCTCCATCTGCGCTAGTTAAACGTCCGAATGGCTTCGATGCAGCTCGTTATAGTAATCATCTTTCCGAAGTAACGGTGCCTTCATTGAAAATTTTCAGGCGTTCCCGTCACCGACGAAACAGCTTTCTCTCGTATCTCCCTGCGATCTCTCGATCTCTCTCTGTCTCGAAGATTCTCAAATTTCGTGTGGGTGATCAATGTACAGTGGGTAGAGATATACATATGGTATGTGCGTCCAGTGTTCATTTGAATTTTGCACACGTGACTCACATAAACGCGCGTTTTCTGAAATGTTCCATGAGTTCGATGAGACCTTTTGTTCCTCCTGCAGCTTTATGTACATATGTGTCTGTATGTGTTGCGTGTACGTGTGTGTATGTTGTGCTGAAACACATGTTTTAGAGACGTCAATTCTGCAATTTTTCATGAATCATGTTTCAGTGATTTCGTAACTCCTTTTGTCTTAGATCCTCGAACCGTGCCTTTTGTCCGCAGGTGGCAGAGGATCCTAAAAATTTGTTCCTTCCTTTCGACTGGCTTTTGAGCTTCCTCGCCGGAAGTGGATAAATCTCTCCCGACGATTATTGCACACCAACGCGCTTTTTACCGATTTCATCTTCTCTTCTTCTCTTCTTCACACCGCGTCACATCGTCGATCCTTCTCCTCCTCGTCGATTCTCTTCACTCATTCATCATATCTCTCTCATTCTCTTTCTCGCGCACACGCACACTCTCTCAACTGATTTTATACACAGATTTTTTTGGCGCTTTTTGTTCTCAAAAAGACATTTTCTGATCGTTTTTTTAGAAATCCTCGCTTCCCATTCGCTCCAGCCTCACACGGATCCGACATTAAGGCCAAAATTATCAAGGCCAACGACGGAGAGCGTTTTTTATATAAATTCGCTGCTCCGTGCTTCTTCGGATCCACTCATATCATTCATCATTATATTTCTCAGCAATAGAATCGACGATCATCATCTCTTGAAAGACATATTAACTCCTTTCTCTCGACCCTTCTAATATCTTCTTTCTTCTCGGTAGCGCTGCCATCTTTTCTCTCTTCGCCTCCGCGAATCTACGCGCGTTGCGTTACAACACTTCGCGCATGTGTGTACGCCTCGAACAACAGTACCAAAATTACAATATAAACGATTACGCTTTAGGTACGACTTGGTTTCTCCCTTCTGCGATATCTTCAGCGCTTTACTGGCTCTCTCCAAAAATGTTTTCGTCCCCGGAGGATCTCTCACGATCATCGCCGTTTTTCTTTCTCGTACCGCGCCTTAGCTGTATTTATACAACGGAAATTCGATGGTGTTTCTCGAGCACCGCGTGCGAATTTCCACTTCCGCTTCCGATAGGGAGAAAAAACGGCAAAAAAATAATTGTTGTTCCTCTATCGAACCTCGTACTAGTACTAGTGGACGATTTGACCTTGAACATGCTCCGTGTCTTCCGTACTCTCTCTTCTCGAACGTTCCTTCCCTCTTCAACGTCGGACGCGCAAACACGAGACGATTGTTTCGCCAAGAAAACAACGGGATGCGCGTCGAAAGGTGGCCAATCGAATGGATATTCGATATAAACTCTCTCTCGTCGATCGCGCCATCGTTTGTTTTTCTCTTCACCTTCCCGTTATCCTCTTGTCTCGGTCTACTTTTCGCGCACCTTGGTTGGTTCTTCTTGGTTCTGTGAACTGATCTGACAGGAGTTGCGCCCGCTCGTGATTCTCTTCGAGTCTGGATGATCGATGGGTGTTCGATGGATGAACCGGAATGTACCTTCTGTTGATGCGTCACACGACGGTTGGATGGTTTTCCGAACGCGAGAAGCAACCAAGATGGCGGGGCTGATCCTAGGAATGATAATAAAGGATCTCGTTCTTGCGCGTAAACGACGGCGTCCATTTTCTTCCTTCAAATCGCTGCCACCCTTCTTTCTTCACACGAGCCAATCGTTATCACGAATCTCGTTCAAGCGTGAGGCAAAAAATTATCGACCACGCACACACAAGCTAGGCGTTTTCTCTTGGAACTTCAGAAACTCCAGACGCTCCGACGACTCGAAAACATTCTTCCTTCTTCCTTCTTCCGTCTTCCTTCTTCCGCTTCGCTTCTTGCGTTTCGTTTTGTTTCTTCTTTTTTACATAACAAAATATTCTCTTTCGCGTGCAACAAGCCAACGTGGCTCGCACGATATTCAAACTCGTTTATGTACAATTCTGTCTATCGTTTACGTCGACGTTATTATCAATCGATCCTCCCCATCGTTAAACACGGGCACCCTTAATACGATATATAATACAACTGTTTATGTAATGCGCTCGGAGTCGAACCTTAAACGTACATCTTGCGTGTTTTACGTACAATAATAGATTATGTAATTATTATAACTCTATTCTTATGTACCCTAAGCTTGACAGCGACTTGCGTTATCGTGTCCGCGAGAACGGAGTTATCAAAGAGACACGAAGGGGGAATCATTTGTCAATTGTTCACGTCCTCTCTTTCTCTCTTTCGGTTATCACACCCCACCATCGTCGTATCATCATCATATATCAATCAGCGTTTTATCGTGTTCATCACAGAGATCGCGACTTCGGTATCCTTAACATCTAACAATTTGTTACTGTCTACGATAAACTCGTCGCTTCTATTCGTTGAAACGACAGAACAAAAGTTCTGACCTTCTGTGTGTGTCTGTTTTTTTTTTTTTAAGTTTTTCTATAACCTTATCGGACTCGTGAAGCCTACACTCGCGACAACGACAGTCGATTGCATTTTCTTTTTCTAACAGTCATCGCATGACGGTGCGTTTTGAACTGTTCGTACGATTTTGGATGTTTCCACGGTAACTATGGCGAATACTGAGATGAATCGTTGGGATGTTCGATCCGGAACGGACGTCGGATGTCGCCTGTCGTTTGTACCAGCATAAGCTTCGCTATTTAGTAGTGCCCTTCGGTGCACCGCACGAGTCTCCTCGTTCGTTACTTCTATCGTCGTTCGGTTGTTTTTTTTTTTTCATTTAAAGCAGACCAGAGTTTCGCGGAACAATGCTCTGTACAGCGATGCTCGGTGTAAAATGTAAGCTTACAAAAAACAAAGAGGAAAAGAAACCGTTTGATGAAGAAATGCCACGTGGTTTTGTAGGACACGCTCGAACGGAGGAGAAACGGCTTGCGCAAGGCCAGACTGCCTCGTGTTTGGACTCGGAGAAAATTCGACAAAAGTGTCGACGCCTGTATCCTCGCAACAGACCTCCTTTTTAGAGGATATACCAGAAATCCTCAATCAGAATTTTAAAACCTCTGTACACTCATTAAAAGAGATTCTGAGGCAGAAGATATAAAAGAAGGGAAGACACTTCTGTCATACAGTTAGATATTTAGTCCTGTGGACTTCACTATAAAAGCACGAAGTTAAGTTTTGGTATAACATCCTAATAAAACTGATATGGTAAGTTATCAAAAAATATAGAATACACTGATCTAATTTTATCGGCTTCTATAGTGAAGAACATGTCCAGAGAGACCTTGAAGATAATTTTATACAAAACTTTCGGTTCAAAACTAGCTAATTAAAATCAGACGTCTGGCAGTCGATCGGATAATTGGCAACCGGATGGAGTAAATTGGAAATTTTATACCATTCCACGATGATTTCCACGCGCAAAACGTTACTCTCCTGAACGAGCTTCGAAACAAAAAGTGAAAAGAACCTACAGTTACTTCGCACACGCCGGTTATACACGTAGGAAAAATTATTGTCACGCACGTGCGGGCGATCGCATATAACGGTACCATTATCTCGCAGACATCACAAACGCAATTTGCCAACGCAATTATATCTCCTCTTATCTTGCAAACGCTCTGCACGTGCGAGAAATCGAGAATCCAAACGGACGCGTTTTTCCGGTCCATCGACTTTCCTTTTTTTTTTCTCAAAAAAATTATACGCTTCTCACCGATTTCTCTCAACAATACATTACTTTGTCATTCCCCGCGGGACAAAACGCGTCCGTTTTTTCCGTTTCTTCAGAGCTAGCAGCTCTCTCTCTCTCTCTCCGTATATAATATATATATAATATATATTTCTCTCTCTCGCTCGGAAAAATTCGCTCGTTTGGCACTCTCTCACACACATACGCGTTCGCTTTCACGCATCCCACACTCACACACTCAGGCTTTCTCTGGAAACACGCGCAAGGTAAATATCAAGGTACATGGTCGAATCTCGATTCGCTAAAATAGTCAGTGCGTTTTTCTCGCCGCTCTCCGCGGCCATCTCCGTTTTTCCCCTAACCTTAATAATAGTAATCAGTTTATCAGCCGCACATCAGCACGCGACACGTGAATTTTTGTGCAATTTCTGCCCCTTCGCCCCGCCCCTTTTTCTTTTAATAATGCATATATCGTGTTATCCGAGTCGAGAGAAGATGGATCGAAAATTTTGTTTGTTCATTGTGGAAAGAATTCGTCCGCGGAATAAAAAAAACAAATGATTCGAGAAACGAAATGTGATCGGTCGCGCTGGCGTACGGCTTTTTGGGACTTTCACGAGCAGCAGCAGGAAGAAGGATAAAAAATATTGTCATCGACAGGCTCGTCGGATACGGAATTGTTTTCTTTTTTTTTCTTTTCGAAACGATCGATACGAGAGACTTCTCCATGCTACCGTTGGTAAAAATCGTGTGCTTGAACCGCGATGGTCTCCTCACGAAAATGTCTTCTTTTATCGATTTATGTTTGATTGTTATTATCGTTATAGCACGCAGAATTTCAGTGGTTTCGTTTCGAAACGATCGCGTCGCGTCGTGTTCGAAGCGGCGATCGATTCGAGCGCGACGCGACGATTTAAATCGACCGTCGATAACAACCGGAAGCGTCGAGTCTGCGTGATCGAACGATGGCACGAGATATCGGATTAAAACAAACGGAAGTGACATCGAGTAAGATCAACTCGCGTGAAAATTTCGAAAACAGCACGATACGTTAAAATCGAATGTTAAAAATACCGGAAGAATAATAACAATCATGTTTTAAAGAATAAACATCGAATCGTTAAAGTAAAATCACGTTTCTTAAAAAAAAAAAAAACATATCGAATCGTTCGATTTGATAATCGCAGCAGACCATGATTTTCACGACAGAGCTCTCTGTTTTTTTTTATTCTCCCCGTTCTTCTTTTTTGTCCTTCTCCTATCTGTTTCTCAGACCTTTCTCAACTTAATCCTAAATTTAAGGCTTAATTAATTAATCGACATAGTGTTTCGTGTGGCTGTGTTTTGTGTCCCTTTATAATACGATGATCAGCGCTTCGCGATGAGATAATCGATGAGCTGTTGATTTTGTTTGCCGTGTGTACGTATGTTCTTTTTGTAACGCTCGAGAAGTCGGAAATACATGATATATTCGATTGATTTTATTGCGTCTCGAATTTTTCTCGTGAAAAAACACTCGAGAGGAAACAAAAATTCGGGACGCAACAAATGTTCTCGCGTTTGACGGGACTGTTCGAAGACTTTTGGTTCCATAATTTCTTTTTTCAACGGTGTTCCGTGATGTTTCATCTGTTCGCACAGATTTTAAAACAAAAACGAAGAGAGAACGTTCGGTATTCTTTCCCTTTCAGACGAGAAATGGTACGGATATGCAACATTCGTATATTTATATATAATTCATCTGCTCTTTAACCGTTTGCACGTGAGTTCCCCCGAAACACAGACGAAAACGAATCGATAAAACAACATCCCACATCGTTTAAGAATACGTAAAATTTTCGATAAAGCTAACCGAACGAAATACTTGACTATCGCTTACGAACCTACGAAAAATAATCAGCAAGAGACTATTGTTTCCCGATATGTCATTAACCTAAAACTATGGTAAACGATTTAAAATGAAAAGAAAAGAGCACACCTCTGTAAACCTAATTAAAAGCTTATTTAAAAAGAAAAGAGAAGTAAGATTTCTTTGCGAAAGCGATACATCTCTGAGGCCTGACGAACGAAACAATCATACGTGGAATCGAAAAGTAAACAATTCAGTCAGACGTTGATATTTGAGAACGCCAACGAAACGTAAAGCTCATTCGATCGGAAGAATCCGTACGAGTGTTTTACACGCGTGACGGAAGAAAACTAAGAACGAAGTAACGATGACAGCGAACACTGTCATCGTTGCGAAGAAACTATAATTTACAGATAAAAAGAAATAAAGAAAAAAAAAAACAGAAAACGTTCCGACGAAGATTTGTATCACATGTAACGAAAGACGTGGAAATGAATTGTTCATGGCGTTTCATTTCAGCGTTCGCATAACTCTACACATTTTGATTACGCGTACCCTAAAAAGTATAGAGAACGATGAGCTTTCGAAAGAAATCGGCAAAAGAAGATTTGTTTAAAAGGTACGAGAAGATACACGTAGAAACGAGGCGTTCGGGGGCGCATGCGCGTCGCGCCTGCGCACTCGCTCGCCGCGTCGAATGTTCGTCGACGGATGCATCATGGTGGTGTTTTATCGTTAAACAACGCAGTCTTGTTTATTTGTAAACATCACATGAACGTGACTCGATTTTAATTTACTGTAAGCGTCGGTTAACTATTCTATCGAAACTGTATTTCTGAACATTCCCTGGTGGCCCTGAAACAATGTCAGGGCGAAGTAAATTCTCGATTTTGAACTGAAAACGCGCGTTGACTCTGCCATGGATGTTACCAACCCGAAATTAACCACGTAACTCTCAAATTTATAATACATTATTTAATATTAGCTACTGTACAGAATATTATAGAATATCTAATACCAAAGCTATATAAAATAATGGAATGTTTAGAATTCCTGATTATTTACACAGAAACAAAAGATATTACAAATGTACTGTATTGGACAGTTCTTCAGTGTGGCAGTCAAAGCGTTAAAAATGAATTCTGTGGCAAAGTCAACCGATGGAAGCGATCCTAGACACCTGAGATCAACGATCACTTTGAAAATGAATTCTCAGTGTTAATTAAGACGACAGTACCATAGAATGTTCATCGAGGACGTTAACTTTTGCAATTTGATATTATTGAAGAAAATGGACCCATGACACATCCGTGAAGCCTCCACGAGAATCTGAAATTTCGTCTCCTATGGATTAATCCTCGATCTTTCGTGTAACTCGCGACGAACGATTTTGTACGTTACAATATCACAATTAAATGCCAGATCGAGAATGGATCGTCTCGTCTCGCCACTTCGACCATTCTCTCCCTTTCGACACGGAGAACTTCTTTCCGTCTCGGATTCGGCCTTGAATTCGAAAATACCCCCGGCTGAACCGAAAGCGGAAGTAAGCGTCGCGTTCTCGTGTAACCCGGAAGCTCCCGCCTGCTCCGCGGACCCAACAAAAAAAAAACGAAACTCCATTCGACCTCGATCCAAAATTCTTTTCACCGAAACGACCCAAGTTCTCGTTGGCTCTTATAATTAGAACTATCAACTATGTTCTCAATATTAAAGTCACGAAGGTGGATTACGACACAACGATGGACGTACTCGAAAGTTTCTAAATTAATAGATTCTTATCTTTCTTTGTTCGCGGAAACATTGCACCCCTATTTCAGTTTATCTCCTTATATACGCTTTCGAGCATTCAGGGTTTTTTTTTGTTAGGTTCTTTCCTCGCGTTCCACGATCGCGCGCGTATCGCTCTAACCACTAAACTTTACGATAATTAATAGTAACGCTTGAAGAGTATGGGGTGCGAACCCCCCACCCACCCCGTTTAATAATTAAAGACAGAGAAAAAACGTCTTTGCTTTCGAACGACACACACACACACAGAGACACTAGTATCGTGTGTTTCTCTCTCCGTCTTCTCTCTCTCTCTTTTTGTCTCCTTGCATCTCGTGCTTGCACGTTTTCTTAAATTACCCCAACTTATCGTTTATCATATACATATAATATATAATATATATATGTGTATATATATATATATATATATATATATATATATATATATATATATATGTTGATCAGTTACCGATTAAAAATTAGTAGTACCTATAGGGTCATCATCACAGCTAATTTCTTATCATTTCTTTAATATTATCGATTGGTTGATTATTTCACTTTGTAATTCTGTGCCCCTCCCATCTTGCGTCATAGCCATATTCCTTGTATTTCTTTTTCTTCCTTTTTCTCACAACAACACACACTCTCTCTCTCTCTCTTTCTCTCTGTTTGTCCTCTATTCTTTTTCGTTTGTTGGCTTTTTCGAATCGAGCCTGGCAACCTTCGACTGTTTCTCATCGATTTTTCTGTACGTTTCCCCACTCACACACACACATACTGACTATTTTTCGCTCCTCCGCGAGACTGGAGCAGGTATTTCTCAACGCGTATGTATTGCTGTACCCTTTTTTGTTTTTGTTTGTGAATGGTTCGAATATGCTTGGTTTGCATGCCCTCGATCGGAACGGAACAAAATGCCGTTGCCAACGAGATTATTTCTCCCCTTATATGTATATATACGTATATACATAATACTCGCGCACGTCTCCGACGTGTCTTAATTTTTTGTTCTTTTTTCCGTTCGATCCTCATATCATCTTCCCTCGTATGTACACTAATTTTACAAGACATTTACAACGCGCGCTGTTCTCGACAGAAACAAATAAAATTTACAATTTCCCTCGTCTGTCTGTTTCTCGTTTCCGATAATCTCTGTGTTTCGTCATCGTTATCGATCTCTCTCACAGGACGGCAGTGTATTTTTTTTTTTAATTCGTTTACTTCGCGCCCAATGAGCCTCGAGAATTCATCAATCCTTCCTTAAACCCTGTCTCTGAAAAATTCTAACTCGATCTCCACATCCTGGCATCACTCTGTATCATATCTCTATGAACGAACGATTAAACTGTTTTGTAATACGAATCGAAAAGCTCGAAGAAGAATCACTGGGCAAATATCGAAACTATTAAACATTTTTCAAGAAAACCAGAAGCTATTCTACTCCTTCGAAACCATAAAAAAAAATGAGAGAACAAACGGAATTTTCTGATCTGAAGATATTCCTGTATGTTTCCAGTTTCTGCAGACTGTTCGACGATTCCTCCTCCGTCGAGAGCAAAAACTGTTACGAAACGAATCGACGGTTATCATTCGGCACTTTACGTCAGTGTCACGCTGTACAACGACAAACCATCGTACGAGAATTTTAAACGAACGAAAACAGTATCGATTGACGACGTCAATAATGAGGAATATTTCTGCTTATTATACCGATAACAGAAGAGCATCGAGAGGAACACGTTGTCGAAGCGGACAGTTCGTGGAAACTACGCGAATTTCAAGCGGATTACGATAATCACGAAAGCGAGAGGAACGAAGAAGACGGATATATGGTTTCTCTGTTCTCGTTTTCGTTCTGAAAGTCGACGCTCGGCACCGGCTGCCGCGAAAGAAAGAGAGAACAGAGCCGAGAGATTATTCTGTCTATCGTGTGTTCAGAGAACCGGTTGCCGGATCGAAACCAACGGAAGTACTCTTCGACTTTTGCGTCAGCACTTCTTTCTGTCGACGCACGACGTGTGTATATCATTACAATGGCTGTCAGATGCTATAGATACGATTAAAAATTTGTCGCCTTAACTGGACTACGAATTACGGAGAAAGTAATTGAAAGTTCGAAATTGCACATCCTTTTTTGCTAACTTTTCTCCCTTTCTCTCACACCCTTCCACACGAATATCACATTCACTCAACATATGGTGGATGCACGCTTTTGTTGTTGTTTGAGATCTGCATATACATACACCTCGAAGCCTACCAACTAACTTAGGAGAAAAGAAAAATTGCGTATCAACGATA